>JAWMRA010000001.1:78146504-78164487 GCA_035584735.1 Pseudotriccus pelzelni
AATTGGAGTTGGATCAGGGGTTGGACTCGATGATCTTGGAGGTCTTTTCCAACCCAATCTATTCTATGATTCTATGTATTATTGACAGGTGAAAACTGATGGCATTTTCTTGGATCTCTTCCTATCCATCAGGAAGTTGGTTGCCTTTTATAAAAAACATTAAACCATCTAATTTAAGATTACAGTCTTTTGTAGTCAAAGTCAAATAATTTAGTTATTTTTAGAGATTAAATAGGTACAGAGCCTTGACCTGGAGGTGTTTTCAATGACAGACAAACATGATGAAGTAACAGGGAAAGTACTTCACACATTAGAATTCATTATGTGTCCCTGAGATGGACACTACAGTACTTCTATTTTCAGCCTTTTAATGGATTTTAAATGACCTGTGACTTGGATAGGACTGGGATATCAGTGGTGTAAATTTCAAATTTACAAGTGCCTCTCAAGCCTGGGTAAATACATAGACTGGGTACTGTGAGCATACCCCTCTTCGGTTCTTGTATCCTCGTGCTCTGAGCTAAATGCATTTTGTCTTTTGACAGAGAGGAGGCTGCCTGTGGTGGCAGTTTTGTATTTCTGCATTTCAAAGTATAAAATTTCAAGTATTATCTTACCCTGACGTAGTATCTCAGATTGATCAATATAATACACCTCTTCATTGCCATCACTTCAGCAGGTTGAACTTGTAATGAATGTACTGGAATACTAACACTTACATGATGACCTCCCTTTTTGTAGGTAGGGATCGAATAAGGAAAAATTAATTGTCATTTAGACAAGTAATGGAATGATACTTTGCTTTATATTCTTAGAAAGGTATAAGTTACATCTGACTTCTGTGAAGTCAAGAGCATGATTAGATTTCCCTCCTAACCCCTTCCTTTAAGGATTCTCAGGCTGCAGTGGAATAAAATAGAAATAAGTGGAATGAAATAAAGATACTAAAGGGATACCAGCTGGAATTTAAGGACTATTTTGTGATTCAGGATTGTATATGTTTCCATGGAGCCATCTGTAATGCTTGCAGGACCAGGGCTCTGATCCAGAGATATCAGTGGCTCAGCAAAAATTCTAAGATGCCAGAGTCCCTTAGTATTGGGGCCTTTATGTATTTTTGGGGTAAACTTGGTCTGAGCCATTGGAAATACCCATATGGATTCACAGGAATACCTTCTGATGATTTTTATCAGTGGAGTAACGTAACTCTTTTCCAGTCATCTCTTACAGCAACAGAACTGGTGGCAGATTTGATCTTTCTGCAAGTATCCTCTTGACTTTGGGATATATAGATAGCTATTTTATATATATATATGCGCTATGTGTATTATATATATTATGCCCATATATATATATATATATAAATATATATAAATATAAAATGCATTTTAAATACTTAGTTTTTATGACTCCAGTCCCATGTGTCCAGAGTGGGGGGATCTAGAAAGTCATGTCTATTATGAATTCTTGGAACTTTTTAGTGTTATTCAATCAGTAGTATAAGCACAGGTAGCCCTCCTGTGTTCGTCAGACCCTGACGCAATCGCGAGAAGCCGTAGAGGAACCATGTATGTCTTTACAGCTGTTAATACATGGTATTAAAATATTTGTAAGTACAAATATAAATGGTACATTTTAAATCTAAACTCCACAGGTGAGATTACACTGCTTCTGAAGTAGGGAGAATATGTTGCTGAGGGGTGAACTTTGTCAGGTCAAGTTCATGATTAAGTCTTGAATTTCATTCCCTTTGCCAGTTGGAGAAGATCCATCAAAGCAGGAGAGAAGCAGAAAATGATTGGATCTTATTTCCTTATGACCTTGGGCTGTGACATCATTTGACCTCAAGAGATTAAGCAGGGTCAGGGCAGCACTTGAAAGAGGCTGACATGTATTTTTTTTCCTATAGGCTGTTTTGATGAATCAGTGGTTGAAACTATTGTTTCTGAATTAATGCGGTTCTAATCCACCAGAAGAGTACTTGAAATATGTTTTGTTACTCTGTGTGCTATTTGTGAATGAGTCTGTAAATGGAGATATAGACTGATAGTATCTTCTTAATAGCTTTCATGTGTAGGGGTCATTTTACTTTTTTAGCCACATTTTAATTCAGGTATTTAGTCAGTGGGAACTTTTTTTTTTTAAATGTAATTTTAATTTAGCCCCCTTGTCTTTGCTGTTTTCCCTGCATTTTAAATGCTGTTTTCCAGTGCCTATCTCTGCTCCCTTTTCATTCTGTGGAGAATGCAATAATGTAGGCAATATCATTAGTTTTGCAAAGAGAGATTTAACATATACTATTAATTGATGGATACTTAATGAATTTTAAGGTTACCATTTCCTGGTGGAGCTGTATACTTCGAGGCATGATTTTATGTGACTAGTGATGTAAAGGGAACAGCTGATCATGTAGCTAGTTTCTAAACAGATACTATTTCTACTCATTCTAAGAAAAACCTGTGCCCATAAAGACAGCCTTCTGCATTGTTAAAGAAGAAAATGCTGCTGTTTGCAACTTTTTTCATTCTAACCTGGTCTATCTCCTGTTAGTTTCTTCTGTCTTTCCTTCCCCACTTGAAGGACTTCTCCAGGTCTGTCTCAGCAGAACTCACATCTTTTTCTTTCTCTAAGTTCTGTTTTAACAAGAAAACAAAAGTCACATTTTAACATTTGACATGTGTCAGCAAAATCCTCTGGCTCCCTGTTTTTGCAGTTTGACATAAGTTTCTCTAACTAACCTGCCACTGATTTCACAACTCCAGTCTTCCACATGATTTAGTATGTCTCTTTGGAAAACTGTTTGCATTTCAGTTGTGATAATGGGGATTGCTTTGCCTTTGAGAATGATGCTTTTTTTTTTTCTTTTGATGTGGTTAATACAGTGCAAGATTTGTCAGCAGTACCTGAGGTTTTTTCCCTCAGCCCTGATATTGATGTAAAATGCAGGGAGTTCAAAGAACATGCTCCAACTTCTATAATAAACAATACTTTACTGAAGTATTTCAAAGAACACCATGAGAAATAAGCCTATTAGGCAAAAAGTCTTAAGCAACTTAAAGACGTTAAAATTCTATTTCTTGAAGAATTTTGACATCTATAGATGATGACTTCTTTGTGAACACAAGTTCAAGACCAAGGGAGACCTATCTGTTTCACTAAGAAAAACAATCTCAATTTCTGTGTTACCTGAGCAGGATCAGACTGCCTTGTCTAAATGTAAATAAGGTTCTAGCACTTGAAACTCCGGTGGTTTCTGTGTATACATGCTCATGCAAATAGATGAATAGGCTGAAGAAAATCATTCTATACACCACTTTGATGCCTCTCCACATCACAGAAGAGGAGTGAGGGCAAACCTACCTGGTCAAGCACAGGCAAATGAAGTGGAGGGGATCCAGTCCTAGCAGACCTTCAAGTTCTTAACAGACTTTAAATTCAGTGTGGGTGCTCAAGTAGTATTGCTGGAAATGCTCGTTATGCACTTCCATACTTACAAGAATTGACAGCGAAGTCATTCAAGCCTCCTCCTCTCTTGTGTGATCCTGTTCTACTGGCGAGTCATTTCCTGTTGTCTTAAAATGTCATTAGAATCCATTCATTGAGTCATAATTTCAGTTGGTTTTTTTTTTCTGAACAAGAGAATATGAACTAACACAGAGATAAACACTTCCAGGATCATAACTCACTTTTGGCTTTTTACATCTGTTACCAAGAAACTAGTTTGATCAAAGTACCACCAGAATTTTCTAAACATTTTCAGGTATTAGAAGACTTCATCTCATTTGGATTTTACTTACTCTTACAGTAATTTTTGTGTCACTTGACAGATTTTCCACTAGTTCTTTATTTTTCTGTTCTGACTACTCTGAAGGCAGTTACAGAAAAATAAACTTCTTTCCTTTCGTGCAATCCCACAAGAAGTTATTTTGAAAGATATAAAGCAGCAAACAGAGAAGTGTCTTTTGCAGTATGAGTGTGTTTTGCAGTGTGTAAACTTGTATGAAGGAAAGTGAATCTGACTAAAAGTCTGCACTCCTTATTTTGTCAGCACTCTTCATCAGGATCATTAACATCCTGGTCCTGATAAAGTTTCTCTTTGGGGTTTTAAAGCCTGTCTCACATATGATAACTCTGGTGAAACAGACACTCTTTTTGATTCTTCACAATACTAATATCTCCTTAAGGGCAAATAAAAAAAAAAAAATTGTGTAAGCTTCTCCAGGTGACTCACCTGGAGGATTACCAAAAGGATAAAATGGGCAAAAATTTCAGTGATGTTATTAATCAGGAGATTGGGGATTTTGCTTTTAGGAGTGCCGATGATTTAGCTCAGGAAGGGAGCAGTGGCCTAAAAACTCTGTTGGTGTAGGTGCTACACAAGCCTGAAGTAGAAAGTTTGCTGATCACGTAGGGAATAGGTGGGAAATGTTTATTAAGCTCTAGAGGGGGAGCTGTAATACTGCTAAAGTTTTACAGATCTTCTGGCAGAAGCTTCGTAAGTTAAGACTTAATAACTTACCAGCTTCTCAACAAAATTGGATCCAAAACTGATATCAGGGGAGGAAGAATCAAGAAAAATGGCTGTAATTGAGAAGTAATAGAAGGAATAGCTTTTACTTCCACAGCTAGTAATGATCACAGAACAAGATCAGACTGTTCTAAGCAATAGGAGAAGATTAAAAGCAGGCTGTATCTGGTATTCTTGGAAACAGGATGATATATTAAATACACTTATGATATGAGTAATAAGATAGCTTTATATTATTTCTTTTATATAAAAAAAAAATTATTTTTGCCCTGAAGCAGCATTTCTCTGACACTTAATTCATGTTTGTCAAGAGCTCCCTGATTACAGGCACAATGACTCATGTGTTTTCTCTCAGCTTAACATTAGAGGCTTGAAGAAGATGTAATGGGCTGACACATACTACTTGTTTCCTAACATCTTAAAATACCAGAGTTTCAGTGTTGAGCATTTTATTTTAGTTATCTTTATAAATTTATAAAAGACTGTTTGTATTTTTTTTCCCAGTAGTATATGTGTTGCATTATTTTTAATTTTGCTGTATCTCAGGATTAGGGTTCTCCCTCCACTATAAATTCTTGGAGTACTGTGGTTGGTTAGTCATTTTTTGTTGGGTTTTTGTGTCTTAGGTCAACATATGAAGACTGAAAACTTTTGGTTTTTCTTCCGTGTTTGTTGCTATTCTCTAGTTTTCTCTGATGCTTAAAGTTGAGTTACAAGCTTAAAGCACTGGCTAATGAGCCTGAACATCTTCCTGATGTATTTTTGTTTGGTCTCATCTTTTTCTTAGTTCACTCCTGCTTTTGTTCCTTGAGCCTTGTATCACAGGGTGGAGAGAAACACTTTGTCAATATGTTAGCAAGAAAATTTCTGAAGCATATGGCAAAACAAGTGACAACACTTGTGGCTGTCATGTCCTGTGACTGCAATGATTTGAGGGAGAAGAAAATGTGAAGAATCTTTGGTAGACCAATGCGTTTTACGCCGATGAAAGCATAAATGTTTTCATTTTTAACAGCATTTGGGCCTGCAATTTCTATGCAGATCCTGATATTGATATCTGTGATTTTGATGGGGGATGCAGGTTCGATACAGGAAACTCTGCTTTGGACAAGGTGGTATCCCAGCTATCTAAATCTCTAGCATGCTTTCTAGAAGGCATAGCTTGTAAACATGTTTTTCTTCAACTGATTTGCCAACAGATTGTAGTTGGCACTGAAAGCAAAATTCCTGTGAAGTCTTGGAATGAATCTAGACTTTGCTAGGAAAACGCTCTAGACAACTTCACTTACATATTTCTTTTCCTAACATTGTGGTGCTGTTTTGTGTGATGATGGCAAAACTGAAACTCGCTTTGGTATGCAGATGAAAAGGAATGAATCCTCTCCCGTTAGAAGAGTTATCCAGGATTATGTTAGCTATCATAAATATCCTTTGCTTAGCAACAGGGTTGGCATTCAGGATATCAAGCCAACTGGAAAAAATACCTCTGACAGGGCTCTGTTGGGGTGGGTGGATAAGCTTTCCTGATAACACTGGTGCTTGCACTCCTGTCTGTCATAATTTGTGTTGCTAGGATCTGTTTCACAAGTTTTATGACAGACTTATAAATGATACTCTGGCTCCTTTTGTTTACTGTCAAAAAGAACCATAATGTGGGGAAATTGAACAGCAAAAGGATATGGAAAATAATGAAAAATCTGGGCACATAAGACTGCGAGTACCTATACTAGGGCAGCTATTCTTGAACAGAAAAAGAAGTTTAACATTTTCCTTTGGATTGCTGAAAGGAAAAACAATGTATGGTGACATTCCTCTTCTTTACTTTTTATGAACTTAGCTGCTTCAGCAAAATAGGAAAGAAATTATTTAGTCATAAAATGTAAAACTTCAATTAGAATTCAGGAGAATTGCCATGTATCATGACAACCTTTAATGGTGAAAAATATTTTTATTTACAGATGTAATTCATGTTCTTGCTTCCAAATCAGCTTTTCAATATGAATTGGTAGTTTCATTATCAGTTCGCTCAGCCTGTTTGACTTTTTATACTTTTTCTTCCAGAGGAAAAAGAGGATGAGCAGATAGTTGCAGAAATCATGAGGAGACGTTTTTTTCCTGCTGTTATAACTCATAAGACCTGGGAAGGCTTTCACTTTGCTGGCCATGAGATAAGAATTACAGAAGCCACTGATTGCTACGGGGCAGTCGTCTGGCCATCGGTACAATATTTTTGCAGTATTGTTATTTCTTATTTTTGGAGTCTTGTAGCACTTTTTAATTTGTTTTGTATGATAAATATGTTTTATTATATGTTGTAAACCCAAAGAAATAATTCTGTGCTTCTCTCTCTCTGTTCTGGAAATCCTAAACCTGAATTTAGCCCGGTTTTGTTTAAATTTGTGGCTTTGAAAGCTTAGATGGTATTTCTTCTTTGTGCCCCAGTAACATAAGGTGTATGATCTTGTGTCCCCTCCTCATTTACCAGTAACTTTTGATCCTATTAGGCAATTATAAGCATATTTTGAAGGAAATATGGCAGTTTTATGCTTATTGCATTTCTGTACGTTTTATAAATGCAGATGGCTGTGTATCAGGCAGATCCAGGTTGCGGAAACAACTATGCTACAAGCTCACAAGATATTAGCACTCATAGAAGCTACTCAGCCTCCTCATGTAAGAAACAAATTTACCTTATAAATACATAGACATGGGAAAAGCAGCTTTTAGTTTTTTAAGCAGCCAGAAATCTAGTGGGAGAGAACCATTGTCCTTGGCTCTTGATATAAGAACCATGAGCACATCCACCATACGAGGAGCCTTCTTCACGGTTTTGAATCTGTACAATGTATCTAACTGACTGACTGGAAATAATTAAGACTGAAAGAAACCACCAGAAGGTGCCACAATGAACCACTGACACTTGTGGCTTTCACGGAACAGTCCCTGTAGGAGAGACCCAGGAGTCTCCATTTCTGTCCCAACTGTATCAGCCTCCTAGGTTCATTCAGCTGTGATATTCCTTGTTTTAGGAGACCTGGACAAAGAATCTATACTATATGTTTTAGTGGTCTCAGTGCACATCCTTATGGAAAGTTTGGCTGACTGCCGATTATTCTCACAGAATCATGGGCTTCATTGAAAAACACCTTTCCATCTGTGTTTCTTAATGTTCTCCTTTCCTCTTGATCTAGTTTTACTTGAACTCTTCTGAAAAATGTCAGCCAAATTTGTCAAAAGGGGAGAAACTTTAATGAAAATAAAGTTTCTGTATGTTTCACGGAAAGGCAGAACTCTCAGGAACTTTGATTCTGCTAGCTGGTTTCTACAGCAGAATAGGACAAAACTCTGAGGGAAGGAATTACAGGAATTTATGGAATAACAGGAAATCCTAATATAATGTGCCAAATATCAGTAAAATATCAGACCCAATCTGTAGCAACCTGACTTTAATTAGTCCTGGTTCTCACAGACGCATTCCTTTACCAAAGTTCACATTACCTACCCTGTTATGGTCTGAATGAAGAAGTAGAAAGCAAAAACTTTGTTTGAGTTTCTAGAATGTTAACACTGGGTCAACAGTCCTGTTCCTCGCCTGCTACTTCTTAATTAGTTAAAAGCAAAATTAAGAGTGTAATTTTATTGTGCCACTAATAATTGCCTTTCCAAATGGTCATCTGTATTGCAAGGGGATGTGGCAACCATCATATATATTTGTCAGTGGAGGCTATATAATTATCATAGTCTTGGGAAAAATATGGGAGACAAGCTCAAAGCTATATTTGCCAGAGATGTAAAGTTAACAATTTCTATTTCAACAGTGAAATAAAATTCATTGATTAGTGTGAGAGAGGGCAGATAAGCTGAAGGGGCTTCTTAATCACAGTTTATAAATACATGTGTGAGGAGTCTGTTGTGGAGGGCTCTTTGTGGCTATATTTGCTATGAAAGCTTGCTAAGTTTAACAAGGTAAGCAAATAGAAACTGAAAACTGACTGAACTGAAAGAGGGTAAATCTATTCATCCCTTTTGAATCATTATGATAATTATTTTTAGAAATAATTTACTATTGAAAGAACTTAACAAGGGTTGTTGTGGATTTTCTCTCACAAGCAGTCCCTACATCAAGATGTCTTTGTGAAGGGCACCTTTTAAATCAATCAGAAATTCCAGTTATAAGCAGGATTTGCTTACTGTAATTTTACAGCTCATGTTATGCATCATGACAGATTATCTAATTGCAGTTGTTCCCTCTGGCTGTAACAATTTAAAAACCTATATGGATGCACGTTGTGGCATTTATTTTGTGACCTATACAGCTCAAAGATCATAGTGAACTGTGATCCTTTAGGGATAGTGTTTGAGTGAATATTGCTCATTTGAACAGACAACAGGTTTTTTGCATGCTTTTGAATGACAATGCATATTTAGTGAAGGGATTTATTTCATTAATTTATTCAGTATGTTCGTGGATTTCCTCCACTACAGGCTCTTGTTCTGTGTTATTTTTTGGAAACTAATTCTAAGCAATATAATTTGGTTGACAAAAATGTGATTGAAATTGGAGCTGGAACTGGTTTGGTCTCCATAGTAGCCAGCTTACTGGGTGAGTATGTGCCGTTGTTCTTATGCACTTAGAAATATCTCTCAGATGAATAGTGGAGGACAAAGGAAGTTGCTTAGTTCTTCTAAAAGACTATTGTTTGAGAGCTTCTCAGACCAAATAACAGTAAATTCTAAAAGGCATGTTTGGAAACATGCTTTGTTACTTCTTTTTCTGAGAGTGTATTGATGCAATAAAGGAGTGAATATATTGTCATTAACTGTGTTAAACAGAGGACCAAAATAAGAAATTAGTGGCTTCGCCACAGGATGTCAGTTGGAGCCAGATGTAGGTATGACCAATGCATATGACCCTTCCATTGAGCATACAGCTCTTGGATGTCAGGTCACTTTCTATCCATTTGTGTTTCAGTATTTTCCTTCAGCAGCTTGATTTTACTGATATAGACACTGTTGTGTTTTCTCTCATGGTAGCCTATTCTTCCTCAAGAATATTCCAGGTCAGTGACATCTGTATTTTAACAGAACTTTAGCTTTCTGTAGTCTGAGAAAACTTCTTTCTATGTGAAAAGGAAAGAACCTGAAGCAATGCTTGAATCTCGTGCTGACTTCTTAGAGTCAGTAACTGGTATTTCTTGATCCTTAGCTGGTCACTGTACTTTTAACCAATGTGATATCAAGATACAGTAAGTAGCTAATTTCTCTCCATCAGGTGCATTTAGATGGCAATCTGTAGAATAGAACTATGACTAACCAAGTATTTATTTCAAGCACAATATCTAAGAGTTATTGGGAGCATTTACATTGTTCTGTTACCGTCAGTGATAGCTCAGTGAGAGCTGTTTGATAAAACCAGTTCCTTGTGCAGTGGCTTTTGTGAATGGACTTATACTCAAGTCTTGAAGTATATTAAAATGTTATATTTGTTCTCTCCGTGTCACAGGTGCCCTTGTGACTGCCACAGATTTGCCAGAATTACTGGGAAACCTTCAGCACAATGTTCTTCACAATACAAAGCTGAAAAGCAAGCACCAGCCTTGTGTTAAGGAATTGTCTTGGGGAATTGATCTGGAAAAGAACTTTCCTAGGTCTTCCTGTAACTTTGACTACATTATGGCTGCTGATGTAGTTTACCACCATCCATTCCTGGATGAACTCCTCCTAACTTTTGATCACTTGTGCAAGAATGATACTGTTATTCTGTGGGCTATGAAATTTAGGTTGGAGAAAGAGAACCAATTTGTGGACAGATTTCAGACACTGTTTGACTTAGAGATGATTTCTAATTTCCCCAGTTTGAACATAGCCTTGTATAAAGCAATGAGGAAAGGCAGGATGAAAGCCAGCCTTCCAAAGTGGTCTGAAAGTGAGATATAGGAAGGTGACAGTTTCAGCTGTTCTGCAGCTTGTTCTCTTTTTAATGATTTCATGTTAGTAGCTGCTAACATCTACATGAATGACACTTTTAGAGGTAGCTAAAACAAAGCATCCAATTCCTAATGCCTCCCTAACAAATTGCTAAATTCAATTCGTTGATAGTTTTATACACAGAATAGATGTATTTTTGACATTTTCTTGACTTTTATGTGCTAAGCTGACAACTCTAATAACTTTCACTAGCCTTACCATTATTGTTATGGGTCATGTAATGAATATTTCCAAAAGCTTTTAGTTATAGCTTTGAGTGGTGTCTTATATGATCAACCAATCATTTAAAACTCAAGACTATCATGAATCTTTGTATTTAAAAGTTGGAGTTTTAAATCTAGTCTTTTCCCATTCTCACTATCGTGTTAATCCTTCCTTGGAACACCCTTAATAGGATGTTAAATTAGCTGAAAAAACCTCACCACCTATACTGTCCTAATAGAGGGGTAGAGTATATTAGTTACCCTTTGATTTAATGATTATGCTTCCATTTTTTATTTAGATTCAGAGATTCTTCATCAGCTGCACACTTGAGGCAAGAGGGAGTTAAATGTTTTGTTGCTTGAACAAGTGCTCAATATGTAAGTTGTATAAGAAGAGTACAGCACATCGCCAGCTGTCCTTTTCAAAGACCTTAGATTCTTGGACGTCTGCTCCTCCAAAAATAGGCGGTTATCTGGACCTCAGGGAACAACAATGTAAAAATGACCGTGACCATGAAAAGAGGAACTTTGCATTGCCAGCTGCTGGTGGCTGGAGGTAGAAAACTAAAGCAGCCTGTCATAGTGCGGCTGAGGCATGGACAGGCTTAGATATTTGGTTTTGTAATATGGACAAACAAGATATTTTCCTCCTAGTCCTCAGGACTGTGCTTCTGCTTACAGTGGCCTGTCCAATAGTTTTCTTATGGGGAGATTAATAAAATTATTCTTTCCACATACCATATTTTCTGATTCTGTTTGATTTTGAGACCTTCAATTGCCTTGCAGGCTAGAGAAGAGAGCTTTATCACCTCTGCTATAGCAGTCAATTGCCCTAGCAATATGAAGGCTCCGGGGACTGTCAGCCTTTAACTTTTTATCCCCTATTTGTACTTCCTCAAAGTGTATTTTATGTATTGTAGATTTGAGCATTTTTTTTAAGTATTGATTTCCAGAGCATACTGGAGTTTATACCTCTGACTGGGGCAGATGCATGTTACTTATTTCCTCTGCTGCCTGGCACAAGTATGGGGCTATGGTAAATGGCTGGTACAACTGCGATGTATTTTTTCTCCCAGCTGAACATTTGGTTTTCTTGGGACTAAGGTGCCCAGTGTCAGAGAAGAAGTGTTGCAGAGTGGAAAGGCTGAGCTGCCAAGCTTTTCCAGTGGGAGCTGGGTATATTATGTGTGAAAGGAGGTGGTGAAGAGAATTTTGGGGGACAGCAGATGAGGATGGGGCAGGAGGGATCTGTTTTTGGAGGGAGGGTTGGAGAGAAAAGGTAGCTGTAGGGAGAAGGTCAGATGGAGAAAGAGAAAGAATAGTGAGACTGACTTCAAAAACTGTTAGGAACCATAGCACCACCTTTCTTGCTACTGACTGTAATGGGGGCATCCTTGGTGAGACATGGATAAAACTAAAGCAATCAGCAGTATGTATAGCCCAGGACAGCAAATGAGAAGAAAGGGAGTCAAGTCCACTTTCTAGCTTTCCTGATGAGATTTTGGTGAGATTTTGGTTTGGAGGTTATTAGAGAAAAAGCTTCTAATCCTCATCAGTTAGTTTCCTGTGACAGGGTTTGTAGATACAGGTAAGCATCTTTTATTGGATCAATCAGTATAGCTAGAAAATTAGACTCTATGCCATCTGGCAGGAATTATTACCTCTCCTTACAGATGTTATTATGCATATGGCCTTAGATCATTACAGCTGTAGAAAAACATGACTGCAGAATGGAAATCTTTTTTCCAGACAGTTTAATAGAAATAGTTCAGTATAAGTGAATAAAGAAACAAACACGGATTTCTGCCATTGCTTGATTTCCTTTCCCTTCTTCATTCTAACTTGTTTTCAACCATCAAATCTACTGCAATTGACACTGCAATCCTTGTATCCAAAAGGGCATCCCTGTCTACAAATGTTTCACGGATAAATGGATTGGGACTATAATTACTGGGTAACAGTGAAATGATCTTGTGAATTTTAAAGTGATGAAGGCTAAAGAGAATGACCACAGTGAAGTGGTTAAGTGTGATCACTTTTAAATAGCTGACTAGCCCTCCTGTTTGGGCCACAGACTGACCCCTGCTGAGGTCCTGCTGAGTCAACAAGAGATGCGTTTGTCAAATGGATTCGGGATTGACCACTTTAGGTCCAACAGCTTTACTGGAATGTAACATCAGTTCTCGTTCTCACAAGTCTGCCTGCACTCCTGTGTGAAGCTTCCTGGGAAATCCCTGGTGACTGGCTGCTCTATTGTACAGCCAACTTTTGTCCTCTGGTGTGATGGGCATGCTATTAGCCATGACCACTGGAGGGTGAGGTCGTATGTGACATTTGCCTATGGAGTTTATTTATGCTCTTTGAGAACAAGTCTCACATGAATGTCAAGCATTACTGACCCCTAAAGTCAGTCATAATTTTAATAACCACTTATTCTTTGTTTTAATGTTTCAGATAAAGGAATCAAATTGTCATTCAGTGCATTATGTTGCTAATAGACATGGCATTTGTATCTGTAGTTTGTGAAAGGCAGAGGGAAAAGAAGGTCAGTTAAATCTGTGGGTGAAAGAGTTCCACCTTTGAGGAATGCCAGAGAATCTGGCTGGTAGGTTTTTGCAGTCTTATAGAGTGTTATGATAATCACACTAATTGAAGAGATAAATTGGGATGTATGGTATAAGTTAAATCCATTTCTCTGATTTTCTGTATTCCAATATAAGAATAATTTATTGAGCAACAGTATAATTAAGTAACTTGAGGGTATTTGCTAAATTTTCCCCAAACAATGTTTTTCAAGTGCTAACCCTAACCCTAATGTTTTCAGGAAGGGTTCTTTCTGTATGAAGTATATATAAAATCATTACAGTGATTTACTTTGCTGCTTATTATATAATAACTTCATCAAGGTGTTCTACAGATCACTGTCTTTTCTTTCTCAGAATTAAAGTAACAAACATTGTGGGGTTTCCATATGGTAGTATTGTGATTTTTGTCTCTGTCTTGCTGAAATGCCACGTTGCAACTCAGAGTGATTTGGTTTCATTTGTATTATTATGCCCACCCATGTGGCCTCTTGCCTCCTATAAAAACTGTAAAAAAAAGCTGTAGCTGCTGAAAAATTAGAAAAAGCATTCAAATGACAGTACAGATCTATTGTGCAAAAGCTCTTTTTTGTTTAGAAGCAGTAATGGAGCCGCAGCCTAAGAAATGGAATTACCAAAAATGCTCAAATAACTACCCATGGCACAAATGCCAGTTGAATGATGAACACCTCATATTAGCCATTATACAAGCACTGGTAGCATATGGTGAGCAAAACATACTGGAAGGATACCTCATGTGTCCTCCTTAAGGAATCTTTAATGCAAAACACCACTGAGTATGTCAGCACAGGAAACTTGGTCATCTGAAGAAATACTACATTTATCAAACACCCGAGGATCCTAAAACCTGAATGGATTTAGAAGACTCCAATTCATCTAACACCCTTTGAACTCTGGAGATCTGAAAGGTGCAGGACTTTTCTCTACTCATGGCCACTCCTACTGCACTGGTAACCAGTTCAGTGAGAGATAAAGATGCCATCAAAATATTACTGCTCCATGGGTGTAATTAAGAAATCGACATGTTAATTCTTATAATAACTCTGTGACATAAGGGAAATATTATTACTCAGGTGCAAAGAGAAGAGGAGACAGAGCAAAGGGTCAAGTCATTTAACCTCAGTCAGTGATAAGGTCAGTACCAAAGTTCTTTCCCAGTAAAAATAACATATCCTGCACTTTGAATTTGCTCACAGTGAGAAAAAAAAATAATTTTCTTATTGAATAAAAACAAATGCTTCTATGCCACTCTAGATAAATTATAAACACCCTAAAAGTATAAGCACTCAGAAATGAGCAAAATATAAATTTTTCCTTTTGCATAGTTATGCCATCCAAACACACAATACATAAACGATATTGGATACTCTGGAATTTCAGAATCATTCAGGTAGGAAGGCACCTCTGAAGGTTACCTAGTCCTACCTCCTGGCCAAATCTGGGCCAGATTCAAAGTATGAAGAGGTTACTCAGTTTCTCTAATTGGTACATGAAAGTCTTGAAGAAAGGAGATATCACAATATATCTGAGCTGCCTGTTACTTTCTTTTTTTCTCCTCTCACATATCCAAATGGAATTTCTCTTGCTGCAACTGGGCATCTGTCTTTTGTCATTTTGCAGTGCACCTTTGGCTTTATTTTCCCTATAACTCTCTTGTTACGTAGCAGAAGACAGCTATGAGATCTACCTCTAATATTCCTCTCAACAAACCCAGTACCTCTCAGCCTTTGCTTCCTCCAGCCCCTGAACTCTTTTAGTCCTTCTCTTGTGGATTCTCTTTAGTTTGTTAAGATTTCTACCTATAATAATTCCACAAGTGGATACAGTACTGCAGATGGGGTGTCATTATGCCACACAGCGGGGTAATTATCACTTTGAATGATCTGCTGGCTAGACTCTTGCCAATGCAGTTAACTTGCATCATCTGCAAGAATATGTGTGGGGTGCCATGCATTTGAACCTCTCCTCATGGAGTGCAAACCCACCCCCATCTTTATCCTCTCTTCATCTTTCATAAAGACCTGTGGATCACAGCATTGAAGTTGTGCCATTTATCTGAAATACAAGGCTTTAAAATACACCAGTGTGACTATTACTATCTCTGAGAAAGAGTGGTAATTGGAAATCAAGAGACAAGTAAATCAGGATTACTTAAGAGACAGTGACTCTTAGGAGTTATATAGGCATGAAGTCTAAATGCACTAAAATTCTGAGTGCTTATGTTCTAGGAAGTCCATAATTAGATGAGTTTTCTACAGAAGTTCATTGATTGTTGGAGATTATTAACCTCTAGTATGAGATTACTGCATTATTGGATTACCCTGATTATGCATTATCAGATGATTATTATTACAAATTCTATTATTATTACAATTACAAACTATAGGCCATCTGTCCTCCATGTTATGTTATTGACCCTACTCACTTTCTTTCAAGCTTGAAAACAGTTCACGTAAATAGAAAAGTTGTTGCTCTCATGATGCCTGTGATTATTATACTCCTGTGTGCAGCAATAACTGTGGCACTGCAAGGTGCTCAGCCTTGGCAGCAGAGTAGAAGGGTCATTAGATATTGACTGCGTTCCTACCAGAAGTCAATCAGCTTATAGTAACATTAGCACTCCTGTATTATTTGGTAGAAGTGTATGAACACGCTGGGTAACTGTACAGATTTCTTGATAGTGGAGACCATCTTGTTCAGGACACGTGATTTCTCATTATTTTTTCTGCTGATCTCTCCAAATAAAATTGTTAGCGATGTTCCCCAAGTGGCCTGAAGAACCCAAACACGTGGTCCTGGTGACCTAACAGTGAAATTCTGGAACATTCTGCTGTCATGCTGCCATGAACAGTAAGAAAGACACCTGGCTACGTTCCAGTTTATTAAATTGAAGTGTTGCTTTGCTTTACAAAGGGAATACACAGATGGAGATAGGTGGTAAGCCTGACTTAGAGGTTCAGAGACTACAAGCAGAAAGAACACTTTCTTGCCCATTTCAGGTCACAGAATCACAGCACAGGTAAGGTTGGAAAGGACCACAGTGGGTCATTTGGTCCAACCTCCCTGCTCAAGCAGGGATGATTGTTGAAAGGTTTTAAAGTGCACTTCATAGGCACAGTCTGCCTCTTTCCACTCCTTCATCAAAGAAGGAAGCTTTTGGAGAGTGTTTTAGTCTGAATAAGATGATAGGCCTCACAGTTTCACAGACTCATCTGGCTGGTGACACTGAATGTCTGAGGACCTCTGTTAGTCCCCTGTCTCCCAGAAACCCAGTGTTCTAACACAGGTGCCTGAAAGACTTTGGTTCTGCCTACATGGCATATAGAGACTCTTCAACGTTTGAAATCTGGTTTACTTAGCAGAACAGTAGGCAAACAATTTCAGTCACAATGGGTTTCTTGAAACTGATATATTCTGTAAAACCAGTGTTTTATACTGTAAACTGACTTTGTCAGGAGAGTCCTAGCAATTTCTAATTAGGCAAATACAGCGTGGGGAAAAAAATCTATCAAAAAAGCTGTGCAGAAGGCTGCAGAGATAAGAAATCATACGAAAATTATTGCTGAGCTACGTAAAATAGCCCAGCTTTATTCAACACTTGTTTGTAGTCTAGTGCTCATTTTTCAGCAAACTCCTATCAGTTAGTCTGTATAGTAGCCATAAGTAGCTAAATAATGGAGGCAGAAAAACATTTGTATAAGAAAAATTGTCTGACACAGCCTGCGAAGAGGAATGTGCTTCTTGGTTAGTATGTAACAATGCTCACTTGTAATCTCAACACTATCACAGGTTGTAATAGTTGGGGAAAAAAAGGAGAGTATAGAAAAAGGAAAATTAGAATTGGGATTCTTGTTAATGCATGTGGCCTTGTTCAGTTTTTGTTATTTCATAAAAGTTTGATATAAAGTTTATTTTAGACAGTGATCGGAAACCTCCTTGCAGTATCTTCCCAACTGAAAGCTGCTTGTCATCAGCTGAAAGCTGCTTGTCATGCACCACCACTTACCCGTCTGGGTCAAGAGATACCTGCTATTTATTTTAGTTGGAGAAGGAGTTATATAATTTAAACAAACTGGATCATTACCAAGGTGTTTAAATTCTGTGTAATGTAAATGTGGAGATGGAGGCACTGATAGTAAGCACATCTGAAGACTAGGCAGATCTTTGGAGGCATTGCCTGTCTGCTTATTGGCTAGGGAGCCTCAGTAGTAATGCTGAAGGGATAGGACAGGGGCACTCTGCTGGGTTAAGAATTGGCTGGAGGTCCAGGCCCAGAGAGTGGTGGTAAATGGTGCTGCATCCAGTTGGCAGCCAGTCACCAGTGGTATCCGCCAGGGATCAGTGTTGGACCCAGTCCTGTTCAATATCTTTAATGATGATCTGGATGAGGGGATCGAGTCCACCATTAGCAAATTTGCAGATGACACCTAGTTGCAGGGGAGTGTCAACCTTCTGGAGGGTAGGAGGGCTCTTCAGAGGGACCTGTATAGGCTGGATAAATGGCCTGAATCCAATGGTATGATGTTTAACAAGGCCAGGTACCAGGGCCTGCACTTTGGCCACAACAACCCCCTGCAGCGCTATAGGCTGGGCACAGAGTGGCTGGAGAGCAGCCAGGCAGAAAGGGACCTGGGGGTGCTGATTGACAGGAGGCTGAACAT
>JAWMRA010000001.1:78165154-78233742 GCA_035584735.1 Pseudotriccus pelzelni
GGGGAGGTTTAGGTTGGATATCACGAAGAAATTTTTTACAGAGGAAGTAATCAGGCATTGGAATGGGCTGCCCAGAGAGGTGGTGGATTCACCATCCCTGGAGGCTTTTAAGATGAGACTGGATGTGGCACTGAGTGCCATGGTCTAGTAACCACAGCAGTGTTGGGTCAAGGGTTGGACATGATGATCTTGGAGGTCTTTTCCAACCTGGTTAATTCTATGATTCTATGATGTATTCTTGCAGCTTCAGGCAAGCACTGAGATAATGTTGAAGGCAAGCATGTAAATCAGGAGAACTTAATTCCACTTTATTTATTTATTTATTATGTTATATTTCTCTAAGTCATTAGGAGAATTTATTTAACAAGTTCATTTGCTAATTAGTATTTTCTTCCAAGAGGATCTTCTTTCCAGATAAGACAGCACTTCAGAGATAAGCTTACGATATTGAGATGTGAGAGAGTTCAATCTGTTGTGGTGCATAAGACCAGATGTCCACAGAAGACACAAATTTCTTAATCATATGAAATGGATCAGCATTCTTTGAAGGTATGTCCATTCCAGGAAGGTGCAGACATCAACAATTCTGTTGTTAAGGCACTTTGAAACTTGGCATACATTTGCCAGCTGCTATTTCTGGTATCAGCATGCTTCTACCTTTTTTCCTAGCATATAGACAAGTATCTTGACTGTTCAGTGATGTTTGTGAGACTTTCACTACGTGACATACAGGCTTTGGCAACTTCTGATTAATTAGTACCCTATGAGGTGCTGCAAGTCTCATTGGATGCAGTCAACACCTTTCATCTACATATTTCCTCTCCTCTCCCTCTCCCCTTCTCTCTTCTCCTCACCCTTTCTGACACTGTAATCTTGTGTGATACACTTTTTCAGAGCACAAACATCTAGGTTTTCTTATGCCTGGGAATTAGCACAAAGAAATGCTACACTTAGTGTAGTATGTTAGGGCTGCACAATGCTATTTGTGCCTCTGCTGAAACCCAAACCCTATTCTCCAGTCTCTTTTTACAGCAATTCTTGTTAATGAGGGCTCAGTGCAACAGGAGGGCAATACTTCTCTTGGTATGCAAGAAGTCTCACTTGATCTTGTCTCAGTATTTGGAGTTCATGCCACCCTTCTGCTGTTCCCTGCCATCCAGGTTGACAGTGGCAGGTGTCTGTCTCCTCCTTCAGCCAGAAAGTTCTTTCCAAAGCCTGTTCTCTTCTGTGAAATACAATCCCCATACAAATGTGCTGAAGCTCTGGGAAGTAAGAATGGACATTGTTCCACCTTTTTGCCTGTTTAAGGATACTTTGTGCCAATAGAGATGCACAGCATGACCATGGGCTGAGCCTTTCCTCCCAGTGGTCAGGGATCTGTACATACAGGAGACTAATACATTGAGCAGTGTGTTGCCAGTGTATTTTCCCAAAGCCAAGAGCATACTTGTAACTGAGTTGAGCAAGCAGTGGAAAGGTTGTGATAATATCTTGAAAACATTGGATGTTAATGGGGGCTTTTAATAACTTGAGAACAGGACTGTTCAGGAAAACTCTGGTTGTACTTGTCTACAGATGAAAGATCTAGAGGACTTGCCCTTTTTGAGGAAAAGATGGGTCAAGGTACTATGAGAATTAGAAGTGGATTCTGTCACTGCTTAAGGAACTTTACTGCCTCTATTTGGGAATTCATGGGCTGCTACTTGAAGTTTTATGATATTAATGGAATGTCTCAGTTTGATGTCTCCCCTGTTGCATTGTCCTTCAGTCTTTTTTCGCATCCAAGAACCCCCTCCATCATTCAGGGGAGTGTGTTGCTGTGAGTCATCTGCACAGTGAGTGAACCTGTAGACAAGCTCTTGACACACGAAAAGAAGAAATATCTATGCCTTTTAAAGATGTTATCTCTGTAGCTACTTTGATGCTTGTCCTGATATGGCCTAGAAGACTTTCCCAGAAATCTGGTGTTTACATGGAGGGATATGAAAAAAATACAGGTACTTCTGTGGAGGGGAATGGGAGCCTCTGTATGCAGAAGAGAAAAAGATTGGTCCTAGTACTGTTGGTGACTATGTATGTGAGCTCCATAGCACCACTTGGAAAACGACCAGTTAGAGTTGCTTTTCCATGACTTGATCACATTTAAACCCCCACTTCTTTCATTTATGCCTATCAAAAATCAGACTACTGACTGTATCAGTATATATCTTCAGAAATCATTAGCCTGATAGTATTTTAGTAGCCTGGAAACCATAATAAAGAGTGTCACCTTCAAAAATTGGTATTAGATAAGATGGTATCTCCCATCTCAGGCCAAATCTGAGGAGGTTGAGCTTGCTGGCTTGACAAAGTGTCTCCATGTAAATGTCAGGGGCCGTTGACAGAAGAAGATTTTGCATACTATGGGCTATATAAGGACTACACCATAAAATCTGTTCTCCCATGAATGTTCATCAGTCCAACATGGGACTGAAAAAACCTGTTGCACACTTCAAAATCTCAAAGAGATAAAATTGTCGAACTGTAGTATCAGAAAGTATTAATGTTTAGTGTAGGCACTTCTGCACTCTTCTGTCACACATTAGCTGTTTATTCTTTTAACTTGGAGTTTGCTTTTCCTTATTTTACTATATTTGATTTTTTTTTTAACCACTTGTGATGTGTTCACGTTTGATAAGGAGGAATGAGATTTATTCCACTAAACTCAAAATGCAGAGATGCTGCTGGAAGGATTTATATAGATAAACAAATTCTGTTTAATTAAAGGCATACCAGCTAAAGAAATGGTTAGATAATGAATACTTTAAGCTTCTCTCTTGTTACTTAATTCAAGCTAACACTGTTAGTTAGTCTTCAGCTTTGATCCAGAAGTACAGGGATCCAATTTCTGTCTCCATTTTCAGACCCACCTGTCACACATAGATAATAATCAGGGATAGTTTTACCTTTCCCAAAATAAGTCTAAAAGCGTGAAAGGCTGCTGTTGGCCACTGGAGGTCACTGGAGCTCTACATATGCACACCGAAAAAAAAAAAAAAAAGAAAAAAGGGAAAGAAAGGACCCATTAATTAACAACTGACCAGGAAAGGTTTAAAGATTGAGTGTTCTGGGACTTTCTTTTCTGTGTTTACAGTGTGAAAACTATGGGATAAAAACAATAAAACCCTAATGCAAAATGTGACATGTTTTTTTACTTTTTTTTTTTTTTTAATTCAAAGTGTGCATGTTTAGGATGTATTTTGAGCAAATAGTGTAGGAGTCCACTTCCCACGTGCTCCTTCTCTACATGCTGTGAAGATTTCTAGTGCTCAGTGTGAGAGAAAAGGCACTAGGATAATGCCTGTCCTCTCATCTTTACATAAGAAGGAATTTCTCTACAAAGAAGTATTTCCAGCCTTATGTGACTGTTATCTGAAGCATTTGCTTCTCTTAGCTGGCAGATCTCCCTTTAGGAGATCTATAAAGGAAACGTAATTACTGTTCTTTTGTGATTTCTCAAAATTTCACCTTTGTCCTTCTCTGTCCCCTCCAGACAGTAAAAGTGCAACATCTGCCTCCCAGCAGGCAGATGACATGATCAGCTACAGCAAGCTCTGGCGCACCAGGACCCAAAACCAGCTCTCATTACTCCTGGTTATGGATGCATAAGCAAACACTGTAACAAGCACTGAGCTGCCTTCACTGAAACTTGTTACCTGGTGCATGTATAGCAGTGACACCAAAAAAAGCTGCAAAATCGATGTGAAAAGGTGGTTAGACATTATGGCTTTTATCCTGCCCCCAGTTCCATGCTGCTGCAGCAGTCCTGCCATCAGCTGTCGAGCCAGCTAGCTTAAAGCCAGCTTGGGAAGGATGAAATTTTGGCACTAATACACAAAATGGTTTCCTGCAGCAGATCTCTTTAGCATATGCTCAGGCACAGCTATGTCCCTGACTTCAAAGGTGGATAAGAATACAGTTGAAGAGGGTAAAAACTTTTTAGGAGACTCAGAATTGGTTAAGTTCTTGTACCAGAATGGTTATGAATTTTCCTGTCTCTTGTGCTGCACCTTGGAGATCTCTCAGAGGAACACATGGATCTTGCCTCAAAAAAGCCTTCAACTAAAGACAATCAGTCAGCAGTTAATATGAAAAATACAAGTGAGGGAAAATACAGAGGGACAAGAGTGTGCTCCAGTAGATTGACATCTACAAAAAGCACTGAAGCCGAGGTTCATCTTATGCAAAGTACAAGTCTCAGTCTCCTTTAATAATTTAGTTCTGAGGGAATTTCCCCTCCCTGCGTCCTTTCCACTGTGCAGAAGAAAGCATGAGTCAATGAGGGTTGGCACCTTCCTAGTATGGAAGTTCTCACCTTTTGGTGACAGTCATGCCCAGTGGCACAAGCTGTGCTATCCCAAACACAAGAGACCTGGTTTGGAGTTTCAGCGGGAAGAGGTTTGTTGTAAATGAGGCAAGCTGGCAACCGAATGGCAGAAAAGGCCAAAAATGTGGTGCATTTCAGAGACAGGTTGTGGTCACACGCATTTCTTTCTTTGAGAGAGATGGTAACAATCCAGTTTAATTGAAAATTCAAGCATGCTTAAGTGTTGGTATCTTAAGTCTTGTTTATTACATGTGTTGACATCTGATAGTTGGTGCAAATAACCTTCATGCACATCTGGTTATGCAAAGTGTGGCTATTAGGCTTGCAAGACAAGTGTGTCTTTACTTAAAGTGTGGATTAAGACAAAAGATGACTAAATCATAGAGTGGAATCCTCTGGCTTCATTTATCTGCATATATACTTATACTGCATGCAGTCATGCCTCCAATGGGCTCACGCAGCCCCGCAAGATGTATGGGGTAGGTATGTGGTATGCAGCACTGCAGGGGCTGGCTTTATGTTTGTATCTCAATAAAAAGGGAATAAATTTGGAAAGGGCTTGAGATTTTGATGTTTCCATTTCAGACCAGTGTTGCCTCCTTTTCTCTGGTGTCAGAAAGTCCAGAAAACCGTTTTGTTTCCTCTTTGTTAGATATGCTTAAAATGATTATGAGCAGGGCCTTCATGAGTGTCCATTAACCCCTCCTTCAGGAGTATTGCCACTTAGGTCAAATATTTTTAAGACTGATGTTATGTTAGAGTTGTTCGATGTCTTCATGGACTTGCACAGCATCTCTTGCTTGTCTGAGGAGCTGTTAGGATGTTAATATCAATATATTTGACTTCACTATGTGCATAAATAGGTTCAATACATCATTAAAATTGAGTCCTGAGCTGGAGTTTGAAGGAGGATAGAGAAATGCTACTCCAGGACAGTTCACTGCACGTGTCTCACTCACAAAAGATGTCTGGGGTAAAAATACCAAAGAAGACATTAGGAGAAGATGGGAAAATGGAGGAATAGGCTCATGGCTGGTCTTGTTGCTGGACCCTGGTACCATAAGGTGTACAGCTCCTCTGACATAAAGGTGTTACTTAAAACCCTTCCTGTCACAAACTTTGCCTCCATAGAATTACAGATGGAAGGGAGAGGCTGGTACAAAGGACATGAGGTGAGGGTCAAGGTATATGCTCTGCTGCTTCCAGCTGGCAGAAATTTGAGACACTTAGAATGCTGACTTTGAATTTTCATCTGATTTACTAGCCTTCTGGGTTTGTTTCTTTGAAAGCCGAGTGCGGGAAGAGGCCTTACTTGAAGTCTGCAATCTTCCTTCCACTGTGTGAGTCTATGTTTGAATCACATCAGAGACAAGCAGAGAGCAGTAGCACCAGGTTTGCTCAGATGAATGTGATGAAGGCAGTCAGAAAAAGGGCTGAATACATAGTGTGGGCTGAGTCTGGGTACTGTACCTGGAAAAGAAGGGGTAAGGAAGTCTGCAGGTGCAGCAGTTATTCCTGGAGGAGGGGAGCATGTGTGTGCATGTGTCTGGAGGCATGCACAGAAGGGCAAGTACTAAGGGCAGGTGAACACTGGTGCTCCTGTTCACTATTGAGAAACCTCCTTCACTCCTTTTCATAGAGAAAACAGAAATCATGCATTTAACACCCCACCAACCAACTCTGCTGTTTTCAGAATTATTTGTGTTTACTACCTTTTTTCTACCATTCAATTTGAATAGCAGACTGGAAGAAAAATTTCAGAGGAGGAGAAGGTAGTTTCCAAGGGATTTGCAGCAAGAATTTCATGTAGGTGTACTCAGAGTGAAATATTTTAGAAAAGTTAACATTTGATCCCAACCTCCAATCTAATTTGAAAAATCAGCTCTTTAGCTCCTGATTAGAAAGTGTGGCTGACAACTCTATAAAAACCAGCCAAGCTTTAAACAGGAGACCTGGCATCTGAAAGACATTATCCATCAGTCTGTCCTTAATATACCAGCATCTTTGGGAGAAGTGAGACCAAACATAGGGTGATATACTTGAAACTCAACTTTGCTAATTATCTATAACTGCCTGAGTGATTTTAGGCAAGCTTCTGTGCTCCTGCCTCTGTTTTCTTGTCAGTCAAATATGGTTTTCCTGCTGAGTGCTATGAAGCCTGCCTTCTATCAGGCACTCCAGTGTTTCCATTCTGTTTACCAATTCCTCCCTGTTTTTCCAGGACTGCTGCTTGGCCTGCTACCATACATTTGACAAGGATATTGGACAGCCATGGATAAGCTGGCTTCCCCTCCCAGATCTCCCTAAGGAGTCTATAAGGCTGTGAGACACCTCCCTTCTCATGTGACCCCATGTTCACCACAGTGGCATATCTGAGAAAAATAACCAAAACCTGCTTGGTCTGTGGTTTCAACCTGCTCATGGTCTTCTTGCTCTTTCTATCCATACCAATCCTAATGAAATGGTAACTATCATCTATACAACTTCTAGCTGGTGGGGATGAGCAAATTAAAGCCAGTCTTTGTGTAGGCTCGTGAGCCTCATTCAGTGTTAAGCTTATGTTATTATGGGTCATGAAACATAAGAGAGGGGGGTGGTAGTGATAACTGCATGTGTCAATCCATGCCAACAGTTTCGCCAAGTCCTTTCTTGGCTCCTTCATGGCAGGTTGCCTTTGGAGGAACAATTCAGTCTCTCGCTTTCTCTTCTCCCTTACTAGGCTAAGTCCTGGTAACCTATTTTGTTGTTTCCCTTTTATTCCTCCTAACTTTCTGAGGATACACTGTCTCTGCTGGCATGATTTTGAAGTGCAGGCAGGTTGTGCAGGTGCCATTGTTCATCCATGGCCAGAGGCCTGCTAAGCTTCAGGGCATATCAGTCACACGGGCTGCATGAAATCCTCTGCTTATCGGAACAGGTGAGCCTTATCTGCTGGCTGTTGCAATGCTCAAAACATTGCCAAGAAAGTCAGGAATGCTGTAATATATCTGCCAGGACATCTCCATGGTAAAAATGAACCTGTTTCCATGCTTCATGCTCATGCAGAGGTGGAAGGATTACCCTCACTGTCTGTCACAGCAGCTCCGCATGACACAAGGGAAAGGGAAACTGCCTCTGCTCTCCAAGCCTGGGCTCCCTTTCTGCTGCGACAGACTGCCAGCCTTCCCGTTCTCCCCCTTTTTCCTTCCTGCTGGAGCTACCCTGAGGGTCTGGGCTTTTTCCCAGATAGCAAATGCTTTACTGCACTTGGATCTTGCCCTGCTGGAACTTGTTTCTGCTGGGAGGTCAAAGATGTGGCTATCCTATACAGCAACTTGCACATTCCTATTTTTAACGTTCTAAATTAAAAAAAACCCCACCCCCTAAATGAACAGTTTATCATGTCTGAATTATCCACCAGTGCAGATGCATCGTCCTCCCAACCCAGCTTGTCAAGGCTTGACCATGTAGCAGGGGTGTGACAAAGATCCGGAAAGAGGGTGCAGATGGGCACATCCATGCAATCACTCATGGGCTTATGTTGTGCATCCCATTGTCTCGGAGAAAGCGCACACACCCGCTTTACTTGCCTTATATGGGCGGTGGAGGCATTTTCCCTGATTGCTTGTGATGCTGTATTCTTGAGTCACAGAGGGTGTGCAATTAGCAGGGCTTGTTTTAGCTGTTGGGATTTTGGTTGCTACACGCACAATTTTGGACACGCTTCTGGAAAGTCCTCTCTCGGAATGAAAAGATCACAAAGGAATTTCAACTCTTATTTTTTATTCCTTCCCAAAACCAAATGGAGATCTTTCCATGTTTGTTAAAAAATTTCTGGGGGCTGTATCCTGAACTGCTCTTCTCAGTTCCCCAGGGGAGGTACTACAGTAACTCATGGTCATACATATCCAGCCAATCTTTCACTGCACATTGTACATGGTGAATAATAATGTCTGACTGTGGGCCACAGTTTAGAGAACATAAAATTGGGCAATTTGCAGTAAAATTTGGATTTAGACACATTACTGCTAGTCTCCATCATTCCCAGTATAGCAGACGGTGAAAAAAGGCATTAAAATAATAAATTGTCCACTGAAAAAGCTGTAAATCCAGACAGTGCTATGAATTTAGCACCGCAGAACTGCCTTAATGAGCCATGGGCTGCCACCTACTGACATGCTGTTCAGCAAGAGACTGAAAGCAAGACGGCTGTAATGTTAGAAATAGTACGGGATTCAATGACAAGCCGCAGAGGTGTGAAGAAATAGGTAAGGAGGAAAATCATTAGTCTGCTCATGTTTGGAGTAGGAAATAACAGCTGCGGCTCAGGGAGGTTGTGTTGTCATACTGTAGCTGCTTAAACATCACATAACTTTGTGGTAAGATTTTTTTCTTAGGATTTATTTGCCACTGCCCTTCACCTTCCAAAATAGTCATGATATTTGGTTAGCACTATCACACCAGAGGAATGGGTACTACAAACAAAGGAGACAGAAAGGCATTCATTTGACCCAGTTCAACTTAAAAGAGTTCAAATTAGAGTCAATATGCTCACAAGCAGAAAAGAAGAAAGGCAACAACTTTTGGGTTTTAGACAAGTCTCAAGATTGTGAGAGTTTGATTTAACACTGCTAAACTACTAAAGGAGTTATTATTTGACATTATCAATCTAATTACCTTAGTAAAGGAAAAATGCAGTTTTGTTATTAAAAATATTTAGATTTGCCTAATATTATTTAGAGTAATTATTATAAATAAATATTATTTATGCCTAATAATATTTAGAATGCTTAAAAGAAATGCAAAATTCAGTGTAAAGAATTAGTAAAGAATTACACTGGTTACATACCACCAGAATTCAGCTTCTGCATGAAAGAAGAAAAGCTTTAAATAACACAGGAAAGGGATTTAAAATGAAAGCAAAGGTAAGTTATTTTTCACTTCCACTTCTTGTCTGCCATTATGGAAGGTACTGATATATGTATATTTCCCAAAACATCTGCACAGTGTGTTCAGGAAAGAATTACATCACTGTTTCTGGACTCTGAACTGGGACTTATCTTGCATAGTTTCAGACACTTACATTGTCCCTTTGTACACTTTCTGCTGGATAGCAGACTTCCCAAGTGCCTTAAAATAGCTGCTTGAAAATATACAGTTCACCTCTCCTGCTTTAAACATCTTTGTAAGAGTGAGATGAGTTGCGTTCCTTGTCACTGGTGGTGAAGGAACCTAACACAGCAAGTTCAGATAAGCCCACCGCGTCTCTCGTCTGGGTTCTCGGAGAGCTGACACAGTTGGAAATGGCAGAAGAACATTTTCCAAGTATCCTACCACTACCTGCTGCCCTCGATTTAGAAAAGCTGTGTGAAGAAGGGGAGAAAAGGAGAGTCAATGCCTCTAACCAGGTCTCTACACGATCTCTGAGAAGCAGCTGTGACAGCATCTGCCAGCGCAAAGGGACCATTGGTGTTCGAAAGCTTGGCAGGCAGCTCATCGGGGTGGAGGGGGTCAGTCTCATGGTCTGCTCTCCTCATGGGGTGCCCTTTGCTTGTACCTGGGCAGCACTGGCTGCTCCTGCCCACACAGACTTTAGCTCTTGGTTTAGCATGGCGGTGGGCCAGCTCTCAAACACTGTGCAGGCTGTTTCTCCTTCCTTCAATTCTTGGCTTTTCTGTTGTCAGAAGAATCAAAAAAGCCAAAGAGGGTGATAGCTCTCATGAGAAGGACATGCAGTCACCAAGACCCAGACTGAAACAAACAATTATTTCCCAGGTGAGAACATTTCAATGACAGGCTGCCTTAGGACAAGAGAGCGACAGGAGCGAAGTGGGGGACACAGTCTGTTTGCATGAGAATAAGCTTCAGGAACTTAAAAATTCAAATGAAAAGCTAATGAAAATTCAGGCTTAATTTTTTCCCCTATATCCAACCTCCTTACATCTCACAGCTGATTGATAATCTGCTTTGACATCTGAGTTGCAAAAAAGAAGGGGAAAAAAGGGAAACTCATGGCAATATGCCACCTAATTATATCTACAGCACAAAATCACTGCTTCAGCTGTATCTGACAAACATCAGGGAAGCTTTAAACCTGGCTATGCATGAAATTTCTAACAGACTTACCACATGTGTGAAAATTGTCTGCAAAACATTGAAAAGGATAAATTCTATGCTTTATTGTGTTCTAATTAAATAGACAATGAGGCACCATATCTGGATTATTTTTTTAAACCTTAGATACTTGTATATCTCATTATAATAATTAACAATACCACTGCAAGTGAAAATCAGTTTTGAGAGAGCTGATACCCAAGCTATCATGAAAAAGAATAGTGAGGAGAATTGCTTTCTACTTGAAGAAAAGCAAGCTGTGAGATTTCAAAAATAATTATCATGACTGTGAAAAATCTGCTTGGCAGCTCATTTCATTTGTGTCTCAAGGTTGCCATTCTTTCTTTTCAAAGATTTCTTGCTAGGTCTAAATACAGACCTCCAGTCTGAAGTTAATTCCCCATTTCAACTTTTAAATTCACTTTTGAAGAGAACTAGGAAAGAATTATGTTTGGTGACTTCCATGATACTCAGCATTTAACTGTACTTCATTTTCACTCCTGGATGTAGACTTCAAAGTGCCACGGAGCTATTAATCCATCTCTCAGTGTTTGCCACTTATTCCTTGGTCTGCTGTGGTTGGCATCAGAACATGCCAAGACAAAAAGTCTGGCCTTAGCAGGGACAGCAGAAACATGTGTCCAAGGAATTCACACTCTGAGGTCTTGCTTTTGTGACTGTTTGTGCAAATGCTTAATTTTACTGTCCTTAGTAGTCTGAATGTATGCATCCGGGTATACTATCTTTTTAATAAAAAGGGGAAAATGAGGAACTCTTTTAAATGGTTTCAAACATTCAGTTTGGTTGTAAAGAATCTCTTGATCCTTTACAATGTAAAAACAGCACTCTGTTGATCACATACAGGTCTGGCCTAATTCGGTTTTAATGCATTGCTATGGGGAGTGTCAAGGGTATCACTATAAGGGAAATTGGAATGAGCAGTGCTTATTATGGACTCCTGTTAGAACTATGCACTTGAAATAAAACTAAACTATGCTCTAGTAAATTTTGTCTTTGCTCTGACCCCTGGAAAAGAAAAGAAAAGAACAAAAAAAAACCCCAGAGGGTTATGACCTCCTAAAAATGAACAGGCTTGCATGAAGCTGTTGCTGATACTTTTCTAATCTATTTGAAAATGTATTATTCTGTGAAGGACATGACATTAACCAATTTTTTTTTCTCTCATGCTGCCTGTTTTGTCTGCAAAGAGTAACTTTTAAAAGTTAATTTTTGATGACAAATGTCTTTTGAAACATTCTGTAAACATGTGCATAGCTATGAGTGGCAAAATGTGGTCAGAATGAAGCCCAGGCAGATGGGGAAGAATGTGTCCCTCCCCCAGGGAGGAAGAGGGGCAAAAATGCATTAGGGAAGATGGAGTTTTGTAACAAAAATTGTCTCTGGTTGCAGAGCACAACACTTATTAAAAGAGGACCTCTTTCTTTTGTTGTGCTTCTTCCCACCTTTTTATTGCCTTCTTTTATCTTTCACTACCTTGATGGTAAGCTTTTGGTGCCAATGAATCTCTTCTTGTGTAGCTGTGGAACTCTTATGTGAATAAGAGATCGGAGCATGTGATGTTTTCTGTTTCAGCATAACAGTAATTCATGCTATGATGTCTGGTACTGGACGCAGCAGGAATTCTGCCTTAATTTGAAAAAAAATATTGAAAATTTTACACATATATCTGCAGGTTTTGTATAATGACAAATTTGAGACTAACAGTGAAAGTCTCTGATTTATACAAGGCTTGTTACATCTGTTGACTGATCCATAAATGTTTCATGAGATTTTTCTTTTTAATGTTTTTATTTGAATGGATTTATACTGTATACTTTGGGTGGCTTTTTAAAGAGATATGACATTGCTCTCACTGTCTCTATTTTGGAGGAAGTTCCCTCCATAAGCACTAATATGGGACAAGTCTCATTTTGTCCACAGCCGACTACAAGAGCAGGGAAGATAGGTCTCTGAGCCCTTTGGCTTGGAGACCAAATATCCCCCACATCTGGGGGAAGTGATCAAACTGCCAGGCGGTGATACAAACTGAAGGCACTGTTTTCTTGCCCCTGATGGACTCTGGACAGCTGGCATATGAAGTCTAGGGTTTGCTCTCCTCAGCTGTGGGGTCTGAACACCTCCTTGGTGCCTGAAAACTGTCCTGCACCAAGTACGTTGATGGTGACAAGACAGCTTCTGTTTTGAAGCAGAGCAGATTAAATGTCACAGAGAGCAAAATTTTCTTTAGCAAATTCTTTTTATTCCAATGAGCACACTTTAATTGCTTGTTAGTGGACATAAACGTACTGAAAGGAGACCTTGCTTCTAACATCTGAGGGATGAGGTGATCCCTCGTTCTCAAACCACCTAGAAATATTGTTTTCCTTTCTTACAACTCTGACAACTCTCCTCGCGTGCAGCTGTATTTATTGATTAACTGGTACTAGTCCAATATTTAGAAAAGCAACTTGGGAGGTAGTTTTTAATAAAATATTTTGTATGAAATAAGCTTTACTGTGTTATAAAGCTTCATGTCACACCCTGTATGTTACTACTAGCAAATAAACATCAAAACCCACATGACAATTTGTACATTCTCTTCTTAAAATCAGAAAAGGAATTTTGCTCTTTAACTGTTACGTACTACTCTTCATCACATGCTAGTCAAAGGTAGCAGAACAGAAGGACACATTTCTTTTCCTGAACATTACAGAAAACTCCATGTACCTGTGCACTTCAGTACAAAACATATATTCAGGTGTTGCTTGCCATTGTGTGACATTGACTGATCCCTCTGTGACTGACTCTCTGTTTGTGGGAAGCAGAGTTGTCTCTGTCCCTCCATTTCTCCTGCTGTAGCTGTGGCTCACCTTTTACTTAGATTTTTGTCACACTGTGCTAATCACCAGCTTTGGTCATAGGAGTCTGTCATGTCAGTCAGTTGGAGAAAACTCTGAAATGGTGGATAAGCTACTGAAAGGTATATGTACAAGAAACACAGATCTGATTTCACCTGTTTTGAATGTATCCTCTATCAGCAAAAATGAAATGACGTTTCCATGACTGCTTACAATAATTAGTGATACTTTAACAGAAAATTTCGCAACAATGTAAAAATTGGAAACATAAATATATTTATTATCATCTATGCTTTTCAAAATAAATGTACATCTCAGGGAAGACCAAAAAGGCTTTTTGGATATGGCTGAAAAAAAAGTTAAAGAACCCTTTTTGACCTGTTTACTACAAGACTTTTATTTTCCTTTCAAGACTACAGACATTGTGTGAGCACTAAGTATCTGTTTATTGCTTTTGTTTTGTCTGTTTTGCTGCAGCAGGGTGGCTACTGCCACCCCCTACTTCAGAGCTCCTTCTCTGGGAGTGTGGAATGCTGTTGAGCCCTGGGCCAGCTCTCAGCACAGTTGGCTGCACGACTCTATACTCGGTATATGGCTCCCCAGGGACCTACTCAGATACTTCAGCTCTGCTTTTCAGCTTCTGGCATCTGGACTTTTAAGCATTTACATTTAACACTCACTGTCTTCCAAACCTTACAGAAATGGGACAAACAGATACACAGTTTGGTCCTGTGTTTGAATCTGAAATACTTTTAACAGTCTAGGTTTTAAATCCTTGGGCTGGATGAAGGGAGAGTTTATCAGGGAAAAGATTAAGTTTAAACCTAGCATTTCCATGTTGATAACAGCATTATTATTGCCATCAAGTGCATGCACTGCCTATCTCCCTGGTAAGTAGCTCTGGCATATCATTCAGCTTCAAGGTCTGTTCAAAGGATTTTTTGCTGTGCCCTTGTTAGCTTTGGATTGACCTTGTTTCCTTCCCCTTCAGTTTTTGTTTGTCTGAGGAACAAGTTTTACAAAAATTTTGTCAGCATTCACAAAAACGAAGCTAAATCTACTCAGGTTGTCTCATGTCCTGGGGCACAAATGCTCCAGCAAAAAACTAACGTATGTTATGCAGTTATATTTTAAGTATATACATTTCAGCAGGTAACATTTAATATTTGATATATCTTAGGTGTGGCTGTTGCAAGGGGAAGAGTATCAGTGTTCTTGTTGGTTGAAACTTTATTGCAAGCAGATACTTATACATCCATGCATACTTATGCTTTCTCTTGGCCTCTGCAGTTAACCTAATCCAGTTGCCCGTGGTGCTTCTTGGAGGCCAGCCAAGGTCCTGGGGCATGGAGCTGGGCTTGCATCCAATGTGTTTGAATGATTTGTGGGTGCCCATACAAAGAATATCTGCAAAACCTTTCTTTTTTTTTTTTTTTTTTTTTCACATTATACAGTCTGACACCTTCAAGGATTTTCATCATGTCCTCTTCTTCAGCCTCCAACAGTGCTGTTCTTTCTGCAGCTTCTCAACAGTGTCTCTGTCCTTCATTCTTATCAAAGGTGACACTCTCTTAGTTCTACCAGCAGCATCTCTGTTGTTTAAGACCAATTTCGCATGCAGCTGTTTCTCTTATCACAAGCCAAAGGTTGAAATGGCCAGACCTCTACAAAGCCATTGTTCTTTGTCAAGTTCCACAGATTGTGCCTGATCAATGTCATGCATCTTGGGTTTTTATAATCTGACATCCTTAAGTGACATACTATATATTTTAAAAATATCATTATTGTTTCTTGCTTGTAGCCCTACATCCATTTCCTACATGTATTAACATTCTACCCACCTCTCACTTGGACTCAGAATTACACTAAGTAGGGGTTATTTCAGGACTTGACTCGAGGTATTTGCTATAGGCACCCAAATTATAATCTACATAGTCAGTCCAGGGAAAGTTCAGGTGCTGCTTCTCTGTGCAGACAGCCTAGATTTCAAGCTCAGAAAACTGCCTTAGAATCCCTAAGCTGAATAATGCAGCAGGATAGGGCTGTTAACTCTATGCTTTGAAATTATGCAGTGATTAAATATATTCAACTCTACATCATTATCTACTGACTGTAAATCTAGTGAAAGATTTTTCTTCAATACACAGGACTTCAGATGGTTTGGAAAATGGACTGAAATTTCTCTCGGTTGCACAACAACACTGATCCTCATAAGATGGAAAATCTCTTATATCTCCTTTTAAAAGCCGAGTGTGTTGCCATAAAATGAATTGTTTCCTATGAATGTCTTAGTTCTATGACTAATGGCAAAACTGAAGAATTTTTTTTATGATACAGGAAAATATTTAGCTCTATCAAAAAGCAAATGCCAAAAGAACAAGTGAGATGTTCACCAGACAAGAAAATTTGAGAAAGAAGAATTTAGTGGTGGCCAAAGATTACAGTTTTGCAAATTCTGGATTTTGTTCTGGTTGATTCTCTCTCTAAGTGTTATTTCTATAACTGTGATAATGTTAATAGGTGTAGAATAAAAATTTCTACAGGAAAAGGGGATTTGTGTGTGTGTGTCTGATGGTTTTGTAATTTTGTATAAACTGGGAGTGTGTTCAGGTGGAGTTTGAGACATAAGTTTTATAACAATAGCCTCTCAACAATCCCCTCATAACACAATAGCATGTCACTCAAGAACAAATAGAGCTCCAGCCTCATGGCTTGCTCTGCATAGCTCCCTCAATCCTTGTCTTTCTTTTAGCTAAGCCACATGCCTTCAGCTCTGTATACTCTTCCCTCACCCCTGTAGCACCGCCTCAGCGGGTTCACCTCACCTTTGATGACTTCAGGCCCTACCTGAATCATGAAAAATGGCTACGGTGCAACTCATAGATGCCATTTAGGTTTCTCCAGCGTGCCTGAGACACTTGCCTGGGACTGTCATGTATACCACGGGATTCAGGAGAGATCTGTTCTCTTTCAAAGGGGCAGGCGCAGGCCAGGTGGATACTCTGTGCCATCCAAAATAGTGCTGGCTAAAAGTGCTCAGGCAACTAAATCACACTCGAAGACCCTTTCTATGACCAAGGGGGAGCAATGATAATTTTTGGAGGGTGGTTCAAGATACTAGGTAAGTTGACTTTTTCTGTTGACTGCAGAAGACTCTTCATATGATAATGCTCCCAATGCTAAGCATCTCAGCTTGATTAGATCTGTTTGTACATCTCGCTGTTCCAGATGACACGGTAACTGTGAAGAAAAGCATATGCTGATTCTAATTAGTTTCTGATTAGATCTAGGCAAAGTGTTTTTCTCTGGGTAATGTATTTACAAAAAAAACCCTACTGTTTCAAGGTGGCTGAAAATAATTTATGATATTTGTCTCGGTTTTACTGAAAGACTGTGTTACATAAAAATGACAGCATGCTGTAAGGAAAATCAGAGGAGTTTACTTTGATCTTTTTTGAAATGGTATTTTCCACATTTGTCTGTAGGGTGAGGTTCTTATACTGACAGGAGAAAAAGGAGACAGACACCGCGTTGCCAGAAGAGGAGAAACATGCTGCCTCTTCTTCCTCAGACCTCTGTAATTCACCTGCTGATAGTAGTTCACTGCCTTATTCTCATTATTCTTCGAATCCTGATTAAAAGCCTCTTAGTCCTTGGCAATGGTGGGTTGGATAGTAGACTGAAGATATGGTACATCATGCCACTTAACACTGCTTCTCTTTGCTGTTAGTATGTTTTTATTCACTCACTGCCTCAGAGCAGCTGCCAGCTTGCTGGAGGCAGTGCTGTCTCCCCAGTGTGGTGGCTGCACCTCTGCACGATGTTGCAGGCAAGCGTTCACCTTCTTCCACTGTCAAAAGATCCTTCTTGCCCTTCCTAGGGATGTGAAGTGAAAATGAGTCTCCTTTGACAGTGTTGTCTCAGCCTCTTCAGTGACTCTTATCTTGGCTTGTAAATGTAAGCCCGGGAAGACCTGGATTAGAGAGAGGATTGGGGCTTAAGTTTCCTTCTTACTGAGTCATTCTCATTTTGCTTTGAGTATTTCAGAATATTACACAAAACAGAGAGGCATCAAGGGGAGGAATTAGAACACCACCAGGGAACAGCCCACAGCTTGGTGTTTAGGAAACTTCTGGAGCAGAACAATTCCTCTGGTGGGTCCCACATTCGTAACGTGGATGTTGTAACCATCAGGCTGCTGGCCATGACGTGCTTCTTCCTTCAGCAGGCTTGTGAAACTAGCCTTTTGTACCATTCCCTTTCCCTTTTTTTCTTTGCCTCTGGAGAGCAAACGTCAGGATGACAGCACATTTTTCAGAGGTATTGTTTTGCTGGCTTGTTTTGACAAGGATTGGTGAATAGCATGGCTCCATCCCCGTGAACGTGTCTGTGTATGAAATAATGAGCAGCAGTCCTTGCAGAACATTCCAACTCATCACAGAAAAGGCAGGGAGAAGAGAACCTAAGGCAGCTTAGTCTAAGCAGCCAGGACTGCTAAGGCTTTAAGAAACACCTAATTCTCTCCATTAGATAAAGAAGGAATAAACAATGGGTCAAGGGGGGAAGGACCTCTTTCCTCGTGCTGATCCTACTGAGCTGCAATACGAATGTGTAAGGATGGAGAGTGAAAAGCTCTCCCTCCATTTCCACTGCATGCATTGGAACAGCTAGAGAAAACAGTTGCAGTGACATTAAAACATAGTAATAAAGTATTAGTAAGAGATTTTGGGAAGGCAGTTCATTTGGGATCTTGTATAAATTGCCTTTTAAAGGCTTTCTGTGTATTGACAGGGATTGTTGTAGAGGATATGTTTAATTTATTTACTTGCTGTATTAAATTAGATAATTTACACAAATAATCAGTCATAAATTGGCCATGGAGTGAATCAACATGATCTCTGTGAATTAGTTTATCTGTGACCTGTTTTAAGCTACCTGATAAGACTTTGATGCAGAATTAATTAATTAATTAAACAGGGCAAATGTTGTCACTCTGAATGAGGTTCTAGCTCATTCCTCTTATGAATCACAGCTGTAGGTGTTCATCTCACTGGCCATGCATTGCTCCATGATATGCTCCTTATCTGAAAGACTGCTTGCTCTCTCAAAAAAATCTATAAAATATTCGGTTTGATACCCATCGACCCAGTTGCTTATTTCTATACTGCTGAACTCATTTCCTCTGAGGTAATTGAGTCAATCAGTTTCTCATTATATAGCAGATCCAGCTTTGGCATTTTAATTTTAGATACTCAATAATTTCTAGTCTCCTAGATTGTAACTTTGATGTACACATCTCCTTATTACTGTATATTAACAATTTCCTTATTATTAATTTTGATGCAGTTGATATTTGATCACTAAGAAACACCTAACCATTACTTGTAAAGTGCCCTAGGTTTTGAATTATTTTTATAATGTATTTATTATTAATACGTATGCATAAACAGAAATGGAAAACAGACATACAGACTTTTATATACAAAATTATAGACAGTAAAACTCAGTTTGGTGGAAAGTCGAAAAAACTATTTGGCAGCTGTTATACCTAAAGAATAACCAAATATCTAAATGTCTATGTTGAAAAGACATTTGCAATATTATTTGTTACTGTTAACACATGTATTCAGCAACCAGAGGAGGGACAGGTCCTTCAAGAGAAATAAAACATGATATACAATATTAGATACATAGTTTTAGACATAAATTGAGATGCATGAGTATTATAGTGTGTGAAAGCCAGGGAGGAGTGTGAAGAGAAAAACATTGCTACCACACAGAGTCTTCATTTTTCAAAATACTCTTTTTCTCAAGGAAGTCTTTCCTCCTCCTTTTTTCTTCTCCAATTAACTGTGGAAATTTTCAGCATGGAATCCTGGAAAATCCCTTTGTATGTCTGAATAAAAAGTCCCCTACTTGCAGAAGATCTAAAGTGCCACCTTTTGAGTTCCCTGACTTTTGACACTTTAACCCCCTTTTTTTCCAGGTTTTGGCTGGGATAAACTAACACTGAAAAGATAACTTTCAAGGCAACCTTGAGCTAGTGCCAGCTCACTATCTCGGGCCCTGAAGCTATCCTTTAGCTGGAGTTATACTGAGTTAGTGTATTCTGCTTGGGAGCTGTGACTCATGGATATAAACATATTTTTCTTTAAACACTTTGATCATGTTGTTGTCCTGTTCTTTTGGTGTATTTGGCCAACTTGAATGTGTGGCCTGGTTATATCCTGACTGCACAAGGATCAAGGGGCATGTGCAACCTAATGTTCCTTTACCTTGTTGTCCTGGAAAAGAAAAACTCTTCCTTTGCTCTAGCAAGCAGCATATTCATGACTGCAGTGTTCTGGAGGCTGAGCTTTTTCCTGGCCTTACTGATGCCAGGATGAAGGGTGTTAACAGCAGGCGTTGCCTGCTGAGGTTCTGCTTACATGGCTGGCCTTTGTTGCTGAATCATAAGCAGTTATTGACTTTATCTGTCAGACTGATTCATGCTTTGTCTTTATGAGTGCTAAGAAGCTGCATGTGAATTTAATGCAGGGGATGAGTCTGCTGCTGTAACCAGAAATGTGGTGAAAAACACATCCGCAGCATGAAAAAGTAGAAAATGAAGGAGGTAGTGACAACAGGCCAGACAAGTCAAAGCAACCTTTCCTTTCTGGGAAAGGTTGGTCCTGTGCACACAACAGGGGAAGAAATCGTGGGCCAATGAATTTGCATAAAATAACTTTTGGCATTCCCATCCCTCTTGGGATTTTAAACACTGTAACACTAGCAAAATGCAGACAGATTCTTCAGTTCATAACATCTTCATTAAACTAAAACAAACTCCAAACAAACAAACAACAATAAAAAGAAAAAGGTCAATGGCAAAAAATGGCTGCTTGGAGTGTGCAAAAGGGAAGAGAATGACTTCTGGGAAATCCTTTCCTTTGTCTCACTTCTCTTGTATGTTGGAAATTTGACATCCCTGCAAGCCATACTTTCTTGTCAAAGACTTTACTTTGATGCCACACCTCTGAAGACAAGCTTTAGCTTCTGCCAAAAGAAAACAGCACTCCCAGATAAAACCTCCTCCACTGTCATTCTCTAGACCTAAAGACTTGATATGAGCATCAGATCCTTCCTAGAGTCCTCTCAGAGCAATTTTGGCCCTTGCAAAATTCCTTGTTTTCCTGCTCTCTGATCCATCATAATGCTGTTGTTGCATCCCCTGGTTTTCTGCAATTGTTTCCTGCAGACAGTAGTACATAGGCAGTAGTACAGTAAGCAGTACCTAGTAGTACCAAGTACCTAGGATTGAAGTAAATGAAACAACCCTCAATGCTTGGAAACTCTGAGATTTTGGCACTAATTCCAGAAACTGAAAAATCTCTAATTCATATGCTTTCTTGTTTTTTCTGGTGAGCATAAAATGCATTTATTAGTAGGCACTTCCAGAGTGCTCTTCTCCTACATGTTAAGGAACAAGGCATTTAAAAGCTAAATTGTGTTTCATGTATTGTGCATTAATAGATCAATTCTCACCTGGTACCAGCAGAAGAGACAGCACTCAAATTGATTGCTAATGTGTTTCTAATATAAGATGGCCTTTGAAATGTGACATTGTATTTAAAAGTGACCTAAGAGCCATTTAGAGAAAATTTCATATGGGATAAAAATGCTGATGAAGTATTTATAAATATTTACATATTTGTTAAGAACATGAAACTCAGCACTAATTTTAGCACCGTGATAACACCAAAGAGGGCAGGATACTTTTATGGTTATTCTGAACTTTACTTTGTGTGAACATATGGTAGGCATCACTGAGCTAGAGGTCTTCTGCTGTCCTTGGAGAGCAGTATATGTAAAGATGAGATTTGTGATCCTGTGAACTACCCTGCACTGCAAACTGTGTCACTGGTAAACAGCCACCAATGACCTGGAGTGAAATGTCTTCCAAATTACTGTTCTCTCTGTGCTTCACATAGTTTCAAGAATGCTGCCTGTGAGAAGGCAAGAACAAAAAATCAAAAGAAGCAGGGTAACTTAAATTCATCATCGTGGGGGGATCTGGTGTACACGTGTACTGAGGAGACATACGGATGGGTTCCCTAGATCAAATTCCTTGAAAGGCCACAGAGAGGAGCAAGCATATCCAGCCTAAACAAGTGAGGAAAAAGCAGCTCCCACACTAAATAATGTGTTAAAGGTAGATTGGACAAACTGTATCTGAAAATACACCTTCTATTCAGGCACTTGGGATGACTAACTTAGATGTAGATTATAGACACTGGAAACATCAGGTAAGGATGAAGGCCTCTATATCTGACTCCTCATTTTTCAGAGTATGGATATTACAAAATATGTATTGCTCTAGGTGCTTTTGGTCAGTCCCAAAAGTTATTTGCTTATGACCCTGTCTTTTCTGCTGAGCTAAGCATACATACATCTTTTTGGTTTTGAGTCTACATTAAGTAGATAAATGTTGCACCATTTCAGTGTTGTCCCTAACTGCATTCGAAGTTGTCATTTTTCTTAAGGAGAGAACTGAGCATATAGTGTAGAATTTAATTTAATTATACTTCTAGATGTGTATATCAGCAAAAGCTTGTTTTATAGAGCACACTTTGTGAAGAGTGCAAAGACCACAAAATATATGATGGTTTAGCATTTCTCGTTTGCTGTATCATTATGCTGCTGAAGGAGAAGAAGAGAAATTGGTTTTCTTTCTTACTGTTTATGAGGTACCCAAATGCTATACTGACTACTGCTTTTCTGGGCTGGATATATGTTTCTACATCTTTAGGAGAAAAAAAAAAGATTGAATTGTACCGAAACTGCTTAGTTTCTCAAGTCTAGTGAAATTTGGATTTGTGGCAAGCTACAAATATATAATTAGGGGAGGCAGTATACAACCCTAATAGGAAGTTCAGGTCCTTCTGCTACAAAGACATGCATTTTTCCTTACAATACACAAATCTCCTTGTAATGAAAACAGAGGAGTCTCAAAGCAATTCAGATGCATTTCTCTAGCAATGATAAAAAGATCATATGGCCCAGTAAATTTTTGTTGCATACAAGCTATCAGGACATTTTCAGCCGGTAGGAAATAATTTTGTTTCATGCTGTTTATCACCAGTGCCATGAAATCTGCCAGTACCAGTGTCTCATATTTTCCAGCACCAGTTATGTGAAGGCTCCAAAGCTCAAGTCTCCTGTATTTCCTGGAAGGAAGAAACTTGGGGAGAAAATGAAGACATCTATCATAAGCCTGTGCAGCTCGCTCTGGTTCCTGCATTATCCTGCACTTAAACAGGGGCCTTGAACTCCTGACAGCATTATGAAGCAATGTTCATCAGTTCTTTGCTCTGGGCAGCACTTGTTTTGCTAACTTGAATCATCTCGAAGTTAAGTCCCTGGACTCTCTTTCCAGTTAATGAAGAGAAATCGTCACCTTCACAGTGTAATTCATTTATGCTGATTTAGACACCTTGGCTGGGGCTTGTACTCCACCTCCCTGTTTCTATGGGACTGTGGCTAAGCAAAAGACATCAATGTACTCATGTGTATGGGTGGTTCCTCTGCAGCCTTTCATGAAGAGTAAATGTTCCACAAAAGAATAGAAGAGAAATGGAGAAATGTTTTTACTTGAGTAAGACTAAAAGATCATCCTTACCAAAAATTGGAAAAAAGAAGCATGAGAATCAGTACGTGAGAGAAAGGTAGAAGATGATTAAAGTGAGGAAAAAGTGACCTTTTCCAAACATACTAGACAGCCAATTCACTCTGGATCTGCTTGCACTGAATTTTATGGTAACACTTCTGCCTATCTCAAGGAACAGGATAATTCAATAGCATTGCAGATGAACGTATATCCGTTAGGAAATTAATGATCATTGTGACAGGAATGTTTAGAAGAGTGAAAAATAAGGCTGGCTTTAAACATTAAAACATAATATCACTAAATTAATTAATTAACATCATACTTCTTGATCACGGCTAAATCTTACAGAATATTATTCATTACTATTTTGTATGCAAACTTGTTAGTCTTTAACACTTATCCTGAATTAGCTGTGAGCACACAATATCAAGGAGCTGATGCCGTGTAGTTGTTCCTAAAGGAATCTACACAACAAATGTTAGTCTTAATCCCAGGGGCTCATGCATCAAGTTCCAGATCCCATGAGTATGAAAGCCAAGAAATGCCGTAGGACTGTTCTTTTTAAGTACCTCATTTAATGTACTTTTTGATGAGGTTAGGATATTGAGGTGCAGTTTCATAACTATGTGATGTGCAGTGAAGCTAAATTAAGAATCTCAATTTTTTTAACTACTCAACACTGTGAACAGTACAGACTGATACAGTCTGTTGATGTTTCATTTGGATCAAAGGCAATGCTTGTAATGTGTCTGAAAATGTAAACCTTGGACAGTTCTGACCTCTAAATTCTCTAAATTCCAATGAACAGTAGCTACAGTATTATTTTATTTCACAATGCCATACCCATTTATCAGCAAGTATCTTGAACTTTATCCCTTTTTGATTTTATAGAGTTAACAGTTGATGGAATCAGAACAGTACAGTGCAGGCAGCACTGCTGAAACTCTTGTAATGATTAGCTTGACAATATATCCTTAAAGTGAACAGCAGAAATTTACTCCAAAACTTTTTCCTTTTTTTTTTTTTTTTATTTCACACATCCATGAGAGGACAAGGTCATAAGTAAAGAATAATTTTGTGAAACTAGGCTTCAAATTAATTCTATACTTTCTTTTTATGTTTTCTGAGTAGGCTCTGGAAATGTCTTTTGAAACTCAGGGATAGTTCACACTTTCTAACTTTTTGCAGGTATTTGCACTGACTAGGGCTGTGGAGTGAAACTGAATGAGTTTCAACATGGTGATACATTTATCTTCCCATTGTGCATAAAGGGAGCTTAGGAAAGTCAGGCTTGGTTGGAAATATTGAGTGCCTAAAATCAGCTGGTGGAAAGCTCACCCTCTTCATGGTTGGTCAGTGATTTTCCAGAATGACAAGGCAAGTGTTCGTACCATGCTTGCATTGCTACTATCTGATGCTTCAAGTGTCCCTGTACAAGTTTTAAAAGGAGTGACAATATCAACCAAGTGAAACTGCAGCCTCTGGAATCACTTTGCCCTTTTTATTGTAGGAAAGCAGATGGATACATCAAAAGACCGATCTGTGTCATGTGGAATATTTCTGGGGATGATGTAAATTGTTGCAGTTACTGCAAAATAGAGGTATAGCAGATGAAGGTTTCAGTTTTAACAGTTACATAGACTTCTCTCTCATACCAGTAGGAGATCAAGATTAAATCTGGCATGTTTTCTCCACACTAATACTGCAATCTAATTTTCCTTTTCTTGGCAAAAATGTATATGTTAATAGTACACTAAATGTTAGCATTTAACCTTTTTACATTTTATTTGAAAGTGAATATGCTTTCACAAAATTATTATCAAGTTAAAAAAGATTTAGCTCTATAACTTTCTTCTAGGTACAAGGATTCATTATTTTCATGACTGTCAGTCCCATTGTTATTTAAGGAGGCCTTATATAGTCAGTTGCAGAAAAGCATAGGAAGGAGGAGGTTTATGGGAAAGTCAACCTGTCACACTGAGTCATAAGCAAACATCTTCTGATCTCTACTGATATGACATCAGCAAATTTCAAGGCATGGGAAAAAACACAAAAGTGAATGAGTGCCAGAACATGCTAGAGAGAATAAAAAGTATGCAAGACCAGGAATCAAAAGAATCTGAAATGTTCATATTTAGTAGACCAGCGGTGTGCTAATTCACACACATGCTTTGTCCTCTTGGCTGGCTTGTAGGAATATGGCAGCTGATCCATTTGTTTCTTTCAAAATGTCATTACACCATGAAAAACAATTCTTTGCTTTCCTGACAATTAAGAACTGTAAAAGGTGCTACTCACAATTCAGAGGTTCACTCAGAAACATCTGGTGGGTTCCTTTGTGACAGTAGGCTCTGGAGGCATTCCCTGCACCTTGTGCCGTGAAACTGGGGGCAGCTCCTCACACTGAAGTGCCCTGGGGTTTTCCTGTTTGTCCTTTCCCATGTCGCTGGGCAATGTTATCATGCAAAACCCCAACACTAATGCCTGCTGTGATCCCTCCAAACGGGATCAAGAAGGGCACGGAGAGCCCAGGAGCCACAGGTTCCCCATTTGGCTTGTGGTGGGCAGCCATCCAACAGCCTAGCCTGTCTCTGCCCAGAGCTAGTACCAGCCTTGATCCATCCTTGCAGGAAGGTAGTGGTGGCCTTTCTTTCAGATAAAAGCTTTCACTCCAAGAAGAGCAAGTGGTGGAGTTATCCCTTATAATGGTTTTTATTTTTGGTTGTTGTTTGGGGTTTAGTTTGGTTTGGTTTTTCTTTTTTGTTTTTGAAGGGTTTTAACCTTTTAGCTCCTGTCTGTGCCTAGCATATTCTGGTAACATGCTTTAGACCTAAAGCCAGAGATTTTAAATCTGTTATCTAGCTTGCATAAATTGATGATTTTATTTGTTGCTTTTTGAACATTCAACTTACATTTACATGTATAAATGGTTGTTAAATTATGATCAGTATATATTTTTAAAAATTACTAGTGATTTTCACGTAGACAATGTACTGCCTTAGTGCCAGTAGTTGAGTGACAATGGTTTTTAGTGACAGAAAAACAGTGGAATTAGATTTGAATAATTTATGGGAATTATTTTGAAGCTTGGTTTTGCTTCTCCAGGTTTTTTCACGGGTTCATTTTTAAAGTATTAAAGATCTAGAGAGAAAAAGACTAAAGTTAATATTGTACCAACTATTAAAAACCATCTCAGATTCTTCAAAAAATGGTTACTTAATTAAACAAGAAATGCAGACTATACATGATGATTCTTGCAGTGGATACAGAATTTTAAAGACACCTCTTAATAGCAAATTCCAGAACTGTGAAAAAAATGATTTGAAGAATGTAAGACACAAGTGATATTAATTCTGAGAGATGATTTTGAAAGTCTTCAAGTGGAAACAAAAAATGAGCTTGTATCAAAACTTAAAAGCAATACTTCAGATGAATGATCAGCAGAAAAATCATCAAAATTTTCAAGCTTAACAACCTTTTTTGAGTACACGGGTAAAATTAGAAGATTCTGTGTTATAGAATTAAATGTTTCCTAATGCATTGAACACTATGTGTTTGCACACTTTATACTGCCTTGCACTTGGTCTGAAATCGCTGGTGAATTTGTAACAGATAGGTAACAAATTTGGGAGATTATTTTAAGTATCATTTGGACTCTTTTCAAGGTTACAATGTGAAAAGCTAAACTGGTTATTAAACAATTCAACACAATGAACTTGACTTTCAAATGCCCTGGAAGTTGCAAAAGAAGTATATATAGCATTGTGAGAGTACTGTTGCACAATTCGGGATGATTTATTAGGATCACCAGTTCTACAGCTTATGGGCAGAAAGATAAATACTTCAGTCCTGACACCTTGAAAGCCTTCAGAGACAATTACCCCTGTAGAAGTTATAAAAAGAAGTGTGGGTCAGGAAAATGCTTTGACAAGAATGCTGCCCAGTCATCTTCTTTTGAAAAAGAGAGAAAATGTGAGCCTTGAAAATGAATGTACCAGCACCGTCTAAGAAAAAAATGCTGTTTCCTCTACATAAACGTTATGTGCTATAGTGTCGCTGACTATAGTGGAAGGAAAGGCAACACTGTAGTAGAAGGAAGCGTAAACACCCAAACACAACCAGCAATGGCACTGTCTCTCTTTTTCTTTAGTTCAGGGAGGATGTTTTTTTGGCAAAGGTCACAAGCTGTCCCTTCAGTTGCTGGGAGTAAAAGATCTAGGATGCACCAGCACAGGTCTGTGTGGGAAATGCAAAGTCAGCTGCATGAGGAGTTTGGTAGACAAGAAAAAAGCAGTGATGTCAGAAAGCTATAGTGTTTGAGTGACAGTAAGTGATGACAAATACAAGCCCCCAGAAAACAATTGCTATCATAGCAAGACAATGGTAATGTCTTCTGCATGTGACTTATCTTGGAAATAAATCAAGGAAAAAAAAAGAAGGAAGAATCCCTTTACAGTGGGGTACTTCTAGCATCACTATTCATATCCTGCAGACTATTAGCAATATGATAGAAATGATACTACATACTTGTGAATGATGGTTTTGCTCTCTCAGGGCAAAAGTTTATGATTCTAAGTGTAAGTGGTCTGATTTTCAGATGTGTTTACCAAGCACGGTACACCAAACTCCGTGGTAAGATCCTAATTTCTGCTCAGAGAAACAAATGGAAATTGCAGGTGCTCAATATCAGTTAAAACCAGGTCACTTCTTCAAGGAGGCTTACGTATTGATGTGAGCCCTTGATTTCAGATATTCAGGTTTCAAAATTTTGAGCTTAATACAGATTTATAAAGCAAATCATCCAGTGAAGAATTTATCTCTGTACTTCTCAGTGCTTTTTGTTGCTGTTCTAAGGGAAAGGCAGAGCCAGCTGTCTCTCTAAGTAGATAAGATTGTGATGAGTTGCAGGAGTTTAACAAATTCTTCCTCACTCATTTTATAACATACAATAAAGTATGCCTGGCAATATTTTACCCTTTTGTTCTCAGGAGTTTTCTTAAACAATTTGTGGTGTAGTTTTATTGGATTGTTACTGGTCAAGGATCACCATTAAAATTTGACAGAAGGCAATGGAACAAGTTTTGTTAATTCTATATATGCAAGCTTGCTAGGTACAGTGATGTGATAAGAATGCAGTTAAGATGAAAGTGTCCCTTTATGCATTTTAGGGAAATTAAGAACAAAAGATGTCTGTCTTGTATATGATGAGTTGCAGGTGACTTTGAAAAAGCTCAGAGCTCTTGGTGTCTCTGCTGAAAGGCATTTGCACAAGGACCTGCTCCAGCTTATCATATTATTTTTCATGCATTATTTCAACTGAACTATAGATCCTGAGTCTGCAAACAAAGAAAAATGTTAAGTTAGATGCATATAATGTAAAAAGTGTCCTGTTACTTGAACAACTTTAATTTTGAATCAGATAGAGGTCTAGCTTCTTAAAAAATATTCCTTACTGTATTCCCAGCCCTACACTTGTACAGGCATTTAGGATTCATTATTGATATGTAAGCTCTCCACCTCCCATTCCCCAGGCTTTGCACCAATAACACTGCAGCAGTAGCAATTGCACACAGTTGTATCTGAACTTGGAATTTGACTGAGCACAAAGGAGAACAAGACCAATATTTCTGACAGGTGAGGAATGGAGAGACAAAATTCCGTTGCAAGTGTCTCTATGAGACAACTGGCATCCACTGGGAGTTCTGCACTGAGTAGTGACATTTGCCATGCTATCGAGTTAACTAGGTAGAAAATACCTTGAGCATCAGTATATGTCTGTCTTAGAGACTCGTGGTTCAGGGAGACTGAGAGAATAGAGCCTCACTGAACGTACAGGGAGAGCAAAGCCTGACTACTCGTCACCATAAGAAATATGGGACAGAGTAGGTGTTGTCTAAGTCCCCCTTTTTGATTTATCCAATACAGAATTAAACATACAAAATTTTAGTGGATCTGGGGGTCTGTTAATCCCATTCTGCACAAAAAAGGGATAATGATAATGACTCTGTAGTGAAAGACATTACAATATCGATATAAAATAGAATAAATTAGTAATATGAAATATTTACACTATGACAATGTCTCCTATTAAAACTGCCTTACCCTGAAGCACTGTCAGTTGTTTCTTGCATATTTTCTGTGACTTGGGCTCACGGTAGAGGGTAAATCAAAGCCATGGAATCTCTATATACTCAAAATATCCCTAGTTTAGTTGCATAAGACCTTCAGTCACTCAGGTAATCACAAGCGGGAGAACCCTTTCCACTGGAAATTTGACATCGATACTGCAACAGAAGGCTGACTACCTAAAGCTGTCTCATTGCAGACAAGTAAAATGGAGTGTGAAATTTCCCCAATCTCACACAGGTGTCTCAGTAGAAGCACAGAGTCCTGCAAAACCCAAAAGTTGCTGAACTGTGATAAAACTTAAATGTGAACTTTTTCTTGAAAGTTAAGAAAAAAGAATTAAGATTCAGGGAGAGTTCCATTACATTATATGCTGAATTCCCTCAGTTGTCTTGCATAGGCAGTGGGAGCATAAGAGATCCTCCAAAATACTTCCAATTCTGAAAAAAGATTTCTGCCTTGAATCATACTTCAGGCTGTCTCTCCATGCCTTTTCGCTGAAAAAATCAGTAAAGTAGCCTCACCTCGGGTACCTGCAGCAGAGGAATTCATGTGACTTCCTCTCTGACAATGTAGGTGTTCCAGGATAGTAATTATGGATAGTGAAATAGCAACAATTTTTTTCCCTCTCTCTCTCTCAGTCACCAAGTTCATTGGACTTGCTCCAGTATGCTCTTCTGTTCCTTGTAGTTGGGACTCCCCAGACCACGTATAGTACACCAACTCAAAGTACCAGAAAGTTCTTCCCTGGATCTGTTGTTTGCACATTTATAGCCAGGATACTGATGGCCTTTGCTTGTTCAAACCCCTGCAGAGCTGCTCCCTAAACAGCCTGTGCGATCTCACGGGATTGTTCCTCTCTGAGATGCAGGACTTTGTACTTGTTATCATAGAATCTCTTAAGCTGGAAGGTACCCATAAGGATCCATGGAGTCCAACTCCCTGCTCCTTGCAGGACTGTCTAAAAGTGAACCATATGATTAAGAGCATTGTCCAGACTCTCCTAGATCTCTGACAAGCTTGGTGCTATGACCACTTCCTGGGAATCCTGTTCCGGCGACCAATCACTCTCTCAGTGAAGAACCTTTTCTTTATGTTCAATCTGAACTTCCCCTGCTTCATTCCATTTTCCTCGTGGCTATCACTGGCCACCAGAGAGAGGAGATCAGCACCCCACCTTATGCTGCCCCCATTAAGGAAGCTGTAGGCTATGATGAGGTCTCCCCTCAGCTTTCTCTTCTCCAAGCTCAACAAACCAAGCATCCTCAGCCACTTCTTGTAAGTCTTGCCTTCAAGGCCTTTCACCAACTTGTTTTTCCTCCTCTGGGCACTCTCATTTGATGTTCTTCTTGCACACAGTACTCAAGGTGGGACTGCACCATGTGGTGAAGAGTGGAACAGCCACCTTCCTCAACCAGCTGACAATGCTGTGGCTGAGTACTCTAGCACACATTTGACTTTTTTGGCTGCCAGGGCACATGGCTGGCTCATATTTAACTTGCTGTCAACCCAAGCCTCCAGATCTTTTTTCATGGGGCTGCTCTCTATCTTGTTATCCCCTAATTTGTACATGTAACCAAGATTACACTCACACCAGGTGTAAAATCTCTCACTTACTCTTATTAAATTTCACATGGTTAGTAATTGCCCAACTCTCTATCCAGGTCTCTCTGTAAGGCTCGAGGGGGCCCACATCCCCTCCTAATTTAGTATCATCAGCAAACTTACTTAATTTACATTCTATTCTTGCATCCAGATCATGTCTAAAGACACCAAAAGTTTTGCTGAACTTTCGATCATCCTGTTTCTCCAGCTTGTCTGAGATCTCTCTGAATACCAGGATATTTAGTGTCATCTGCAAACAGAGAATACACTCCTATGCACATTGTAAATGAAAACACTAAACAGTGTTGGTCCTGGCATTCTTCCCTGAGGGGTGTCACTTTTCACTGGCTGCCAGCTGAGCTTTGCACCACTGATCACAACTCCTTGAGATCGTCAGTCCAGCCAATTTCCCACCCACATATTTTTCACTCATCCAGCCCATATCTTACCAATTTGGTGATATGGAGACCATGAAGACTATGTCAAAGACTTTGATAAAGTCAAAGTTTGTGGCATAATCTTGTCCTCTCTCTTATCCACAGCATCAGTCATCTCACTACAGAAAAAGATCAGGTTGATCTGGCATGATTTGCCCTTGGTAAATTAATGTTGGCTGTTTGAAGTAGCCTTATCCTTTATACGACTAGAAAATATTTCTAAACACATTTGACCCATCATCTTCCCAAGGCATGATGTGAGGTTATTATTGCTATTATTTATTTTGATTACTAAACTGTTCTTATCTCAACCCATGGGTGTTATCCTTCTTTTCCCAGTTCTTCTCCCCATGCCACTGGGGATGGGGTGGGGCAAATGACTGCATGGTGCTTAGTTGATGGGGTTAAATCATGGAAGTCTCACAGTCTCTGTAGCCTTTCTTTTGCTGCCTCTGTCCTTATAGAAACCTTCCTTGCTGACTTTTTTTTCTCATAAAGATATTCTGTCTAGATTTTCTACATAATGACCAGTTCCTGAATTTCTTTTGTTCCATGCACTATTGATAGAGGAGAAACAACATGAAAAAACCACAACCATATAGCTGCTTTGCTACAGGATATAGTGAATCCCACTAAGGTTGACTGTGATTCTCTCAACAGAGCTCCATGGGTGGTAGACATTTATCACAGCAGGATCTCTGCAGCCTGTCTGCCTTAATTCTGTCTTCAACATAAGAGGCACAAACTGGGAGGATTGACCATCATTGCAATGAACTAGTTGTACAATGTAAAAAAACACAGGGGTGGGGTGGGAGTTCATGTCAGCTGTGGGAGAATTCTATAAAAGTGGTTATTTTTATTCTAGGAGCTACAATGAAAGCATTCATGTACTTTATAAATGCCTGCAATAGACACTGTAACTCCTGTAAATAGAAGTTGTGAGTTCTGTATCAGATGCAGGTATTCTTTCTGCGAAGTTGTCTTTCAATTAGTAACCTTTTGGTCAGAATTTATTGGGTGATAAATTCCAATCATTATATTTACAGAGTTATATAGAGGGCTAACGTTATGATTTACAGTTTCTGTAGTTACGTTAGCACTGGTCTTGTAGGGTAATGCACACTCCATGCCATGTGGTGCACAATGACTCACGTCTCTATACCTCAAGGTTTGCCCTACCCAGGGTTTGTTTCTTGCATTCAGCTCTGCTTGAGCTTAGCTTTGGGTATCTGGTGGGCTCTGTGTGGTCTTTAAACATTAGCATCATCATCTTTACAGGGTTTTTCAGTTCCATGTGTCTGAAATAATGCAAATGGTTGTGTTGCAGCCCATTAGCGTAGTGATTTTATAGCATGCAATGAAACTCGTATGTTTCACAAGCACGTGGGAAGTCACAGGTAAAAATAGCTCTACAAGCTGCCTGGCAGTGGACAGTTAGGTAGGAAATTAGTGTGGAAATGTATTTCATTGATGTTAAATAATTTTTTTCTTTTGAAACCAGACTTTGCTTTAATTAACAATAATTACAGAATCTTTCTCTTTTTTTTCCCCTCACTCAAATGCTAGTTTCATTTAAATGTAGCCTTATGTAATCCTTTTATAGCTCTTACTAGTGACAATGGTCTACAAATGCCATCAGCTGCTTAATGTTTAACATGGTTTCTAGTGTCCTTAACCTCAGAGTTTATCAGATTAGATATTCATTCCCTACAAGGGGGAAAAAGAAAAGGGAAATTTGCCTGGCTGATGTTCACAGTACATTCTAAGGTACTTTGCAGAGGTTTTCATTAAGCCACGATCTGTCAATACTTAGGAACTAAGTATTTTTAGTAACAAAGGTACTTTTCATTCATTACTGAAGCAGTATTCTTAGAAAAATATTATTTCTTTCAGAAATTGAAACAATGTTCCATGAAGTACTGCCTTATCCACAGCACATTTGTAGAGATAAAGATCTTCAGGGTTGCTGAAGACAGCAAAATTTTCTTTCTATATAATGCTTTGGGAAAAGTTGCATATTGATACTAATAACATGTTGACTTTGTTCTGGAGGTCTAGAAAAGGCTACAGAGCTGCATGAAAGCAGTATTTGCTTTCCATCCGTAAGGTCTATAAGGATTGTTTTTACTATATGTATATGAGTATCTCTGATGTGAAATTAATGCCCTTATAGAACTGTTGTCCCTAAGATCTGTTTTTTTTTTTTAACTTCTTGTCTATTTTACTCTAATACACTGTAAAAAAATTTTATATATATATATATATATATATACGTATATTGCTACAGTAAAAATAAACCCGCCAGTGCTGACTTGATGCTTTTCTTTTAGGAAGGCAGAATGGTGGAGAGCAAACATTCATTCCAGATCCATGGGAATCTCTCGTGGGCACCTTTGCGAAGCAATGGGAACAGATAATTTAGGTTCTGTTTTACTTTCAATTTCTTCACAGAAAGCTGAAGCCATCCAAGTGTGTTGTTGACAGAAAAGGACTTCTAGAAGATACTTGCCTTTGATCTTCTGCCATACTGTGCTATGGAAGTTATCAAGTGTTCTCAGGACTGCTAGAGCAAGTTTTGCCCTCTGAATGCTCTTATCCATCAGAGCTGTGTCCCATATCTCTAACAGCTGTCACAGTTTTCTCACAGAGTTATCTACATCTGAAGGAGAGCAGGTGTTATTTCTAGCACTCCTTTGTGGCCTGGCATCAGCAGTCTCTCACTGTCACCGCAGGACCATGGCAATGCTCCAAACTGTGCGTTTCCCACAAACACCGGATGGCAGGGATCTAGGGATTAACCAGAAAGCCCTCCCTCAATTTTCTGATATGAAGCTATAGCACTCAGGAGCTTTGTTTCACCTAACTATACTCTTTTTCCTCCAGTCATATTAAGGGAATATTAGAGTTCAAATTGTCATAATCCCAAGGACAGGGGGGCTCTTTTTTGCTTGTTTTCGGTATATACTCTGGTCTCATGAAAATCATATTCTTAGATACTTGAAAAAAAAAAAAAGCTTCCTTTTCAACACCTCTTGCAAATATGGGAAACAGATGGCTCTCTCCATGCTTCATGACTATTACCACTTGATGTGAAGTATCTTCAGTGTTTGAATTTGACACATGCAAGGGCACTGCTCTCTGCTTTAACACATCTTCTGTATCTTGGAGATATCTAGGCATGCTAGGAGTCACCAGTTCTGATCAGTTTCTTAAGCTATGGTAGTTCTATGATGTAGTTGCTATAAATAAAAAAAGAAAAAATCCAGTGACTATTATGGAGAATATTGTACCTCAGACCAGTTACACACCTCTATTGCCTGGCTGTCCAGTGACAAGTGACTGTCAAAAGGAAGAACCATCTCTCTTTCACCTCCCTGACTCAATTGAATAGATCAGTGCACCATCCAGGTACATGATCCTTTTCTGCTAACAGGGCAAAATCACATAGAAGGATCAGATTTTTCTCTGGATAGCTCTAGACAGCTCTAGGTAACTTAGCTTGCCTATTTAAAATTCCCATTTGTCAATTTTTAATGAAACATGTAAAAGCACAATGCAGTCTGAAAGAAAAAAAAAATTGGAGAACTTGAAAGAGTTAGTGTTGAACTCATGAGCCTAAGAAACTCCACAGGTCTTTTTGCTTTTGAATTTGCCATTTCTTTGCTACCTAATTGTTCTCAAAACTGTGGTTTACTAATTTTGGAGCTTCTTAAAGAATGAGGGACATTCATTAAAGATCTTGAGCAGTGTAAATGATACTTTCTATATCTATTTTTTTTTTCCACAATGAAGTTTTTTTGTGTTTTTTTTTGTTGTTGTTTTTGTTTGTTTGTTTTTTAATAGCAAAGTAGGATTTTAAAAAGTAAAAGATGCATAGTAAAATTTCATCAGCTTTAAGTTAATATAACACAGTAAAATTTCCTCAACTAACTTCAAGGAAACTTGTGCTACTGGTTTTCTACACCGAAGTAAATTAGAACCTTAATGTTATCTTATATTGTAACATTCAGTACCCTGAGTCAGAAAAAAGCTGACTATGGAATAGGCATAAACACAACACATAAATTAGAGATTCCTGCCTGTGACATACTGTTATACACAAAACCTTAGGAAAAAAGTCAGAATCTCTATAAGTCATCATTATGGTTTTGTGCTGAAAAAAAGAAAAACCCTACACACTACATGGAATTTGTGTTATTTATTTCTTCTCCTCCAGTGACTTTTGTCTCTCTATTGACTTCATGGCCAACTGAAAGAAATACTAAAGGAACCAACTATTTCAGTTATTGTGCAAAAGATAGCAGTGCAAAAGATACCCAGTTATTGTGCAAAAGATATCTCCTTCTCTTTCAGCTATATTTTGAAGTAGAGTACATTTTGAAGTTTAATTGTAGACAGTGTCTGGGAGTCTTATTTCTACATTCCAAAAATTTGGGTCTATTCATTTCTCCACTGATTTACAGTTTACTGCCGTGCTGGCTAACCTGCCACTTCCTTCTTGCCTCTCAGAAACTGTTGTTATGAATCTCTCTTTCTACGGCCTTCCCCTCTCTCTGTGTCACATGTGGAGTTCAGGCAGTGACCTTGGCATGTTCATCTCCCTGAACCAGGCATCGTTTTTTGTGGGCGTAGTCCTGAATGCCTGGACAGGTTGTCATGGGAAACAATTGACTAAGCAGTAAACTGAACCCAGCACCTAAACTGTCCTTCAGACCATTTTCCTAATCTCTACTTGTCTGTGCATCAAATATCGAAGCAGACAACATTGCCACATCAGCCTCTTTGCAAAGAATGAATTGCTTTGCAACGGTGATGACTGCATAACTATCAACTAGAGATATTCCCCTTTGAAATACATGTTTCTGTCTGAAATACTGTGCATTAGGTACTACAGTGGCCCACCTAAACAAATAATTGATATCTGAAGCTTCCTGTAATTTATCATCCTACTGATAGTAGGGATTATAACTGATGATATGGACAATGCAATAAAACATGATTAAAGGTAATGAAATCTTGAACCTTGTCTTAACAGATTTACTTGCTTACTTTCTTTTGATATCTTCAGCAAGACCAGAAGCCCAAACTGCCCAGTCTACTATTTGTAGGTTGTGATATCACCCAAACATGGCATGCCTTTTGAACTGTCAGAAGAATATAGCCTCAGCTCTAAAACATGCTAAACAAGGTTCCAAAATAAAGTCTTGCTTCTCCCAGAAAACACATATTGTCTCAACCCTTTAATCTGTGTTTCCTGTATCTCCTTCAATTTAATCAATGCAAAACAAAAAAAAAATTTTTTGTTTTTGGTATTACCTGAAAAAGATGGTTGTTAGGAGAGAAAAGTGCTCCTTTAGAAATCAGAGTGTTGAAGTGCTTTAATTTAAGTTCTCATAATTAAGGCAGTAAAGTTTAAAATTTGAGGGCAAATGGGGTTGGCATTCTAGAAAAAACAGAACAGATCAACTTGGCTCCAATTGTTTTCTTATTTCTATCCTAGAGCAGAACACCTGAGTTACTAAAATGGCAAATAGTAGTGGAGATTCATTGCATATCACAGTAAAAATGAAAAGGTAAACTGAGAGAGAGCTTGTGGCCTCAGTCATGTCAGCGTTAGAGAAGCATTTACTACGAAGAATTTAATCCCACCACCCTTTTTAGCCTTTAACATTTAAATTTGGTTCTGATGATGGAGAACACCTGTATAATGCACACCTTATCCCTACAGTGTGACCTCATTTAATCTTTAGCACAGTCTTTAATGGAGATACCACAAAATCTTATCAGTCTTTAATGGAGATACCAGGAAAAGTTGAATCACTGGAAACCCCAGTTCTCTTTATTTGGTGATTCACTTGAACCCTAAGTGGACATCCCCCCCCCTCCTAAATTACCAGATAATAAAACTAACAAGCCAAACTGGACAGGATCTCTTTCTAGAAGTCTTTATTGCACTTCCCTCTCTCCCTGGACTATTTGAGTCATTAGGACCTTGCTTTAAGAAAACCAGTTTCCTCAAGAGTAAAAATCTGGGTATAGGTTACATGCCAGAAGTAAGAAAATTTTACCTACCTTATGAGAATTTTCAGTAATATCTAATAGATGCATATAGTTTATGTGTGTGTCTATATATCTGACTATTATGTACACACATATGGCAATATCTAATTAACATGAAGAAAAAATTCCTCTTTAGAAAAGATGTTAAGCCGTATAAAGGTGTGATATACATATCAAGAGCCAAGTTAGAAAGGACTTATGCCATTTAAGTTGCCAAGTTAAATACAGCACAATTGAAGAAAACCTGTCCCTCCAGGCATTCATAAGCCTACACTTGGGAGCTCTTGGAAGCTAACTTAGCACCAATTGTACCTTATTTAACTTGGCCATTTAGAGGGCTAACCCTTTAGCAACTTGGCTCACACTGACCGTATCACACCCTTACATGACTGACCTTCCCCTCTCAACTTTCCCTCATTTCGTGCACACTGAATGCTTTTGATCAGATCTGATTTACACTACTTTGTCCAATTAGCGTGAAAGACAAAAACAAAGTCTCTGAAGGACAGGTCTGCAAACATAAAATATAATTGGATGGAAACAAACCTGTTCGCATTCTTTTTGCCTTAGCTCAACATAAGAGCGTTAAGGGCTAGCCGCCTGGTTTTGCTGTCACTGTGCCACCATACAAGGAGCTTTCCCCCAAAGCCTGATAGTTGAACCTTTTGTGCTCTTGTACAGGGCTCATGCACTGCACTAAAAGAAGCAGCTACCTGCTCTGGTAGAGGATCTGAGTTAGCCGCAATTATGGCAGAAAATGGAGAGGGCAGAGGGTGTGTTATTGACTTCTGCAGTCACGTATTAGGACATGTATGTGGTAGAGCTAGATGGTGGTGTTAAAAGTGCAGAGAGGTTCAGATCTTGCTTCTTTTGGTAAATACATGGTTGAACCACACTAAATTAGAGTATAGACTTCCTGTACAAAAGTGTCGGTTGTGACTATCACAAAGAAGAGAGAATTCAGTAGAGGAATCGATTTTAACATCAAAATACTGTTGCTGTATAGAGCGTGGAAAACTTCTTTACATCTCAGATAAATTAAATAATTAAAGACACTCCCAGGAGACTTCTATCATTTGAGTCAGCAAAAGCAGAATACGTGGCAATGGAATTTAATGGAAATACTATGTTGCAATCTTTGTAGATTATTACCTATGATAACTAAACTCAGAAGTCACAATATTGCCAGTAAAGACTTAGATTAGATAGAAAGAACACAAAATTACTTCCCTGAGATGTTTATGTCATCACATACATGGTGTTATACCATCTTCCGATCTTGTATGACATTCTAGCCTGTGCAATAAAACCTCTCCATTCAAGGTGATATGTGGACAGAGCTGCAGGGGGAACAAAGGAAAACTTGTCAGATACGGCTCCCAAGAACACTGGGTTGGATAAAGATGGATTTATTGGTGGTAGGAGAAGGGAATGAGTATATCACTTATCGTCTTGGTGGTAGTGGCTGTGTTACACACAGTGCACAGCGCCCTTCACACTGTTCTGCCAGCACCTAGTCCTCCCATAACACAGTTTGCATATGCATGAGTGGAGAAAAGAAATGCACAGTAAAATTTGCCAGCCAAGATATACTTACATATCTGAATCTAGACCCATGTCTCTGGTCAGTGGGGAGAAATAGGGACCCCATTATTCTCAGCTTCAAGATACTTATAACGGATAAGATAAACTATGTTTTATTAGTTGTCATTGCTTTCCCTTAATTAGAAAGGGAAGTTTAAAGAAAGGAGGCCAAATATAGACCATTTAAGCTAGGAAAGGTAAATCTTGGTCTAAGTAAGCACATATACCTTTTTTCAGAGGTGTAACAATGAAGCTTTATTCTTGCCTCTGCTTTGTGCTGGAGTGTTGGAACATATTAATGAAACTGAAAACACAAGTACAGAGAAAATTAATAAAATCAGAACATTCAAAGAGAAATATTACTTGAAATCAACACATTCCACAATCTAATTTTCTCTACAATGAAGTTACATTATAATACCTTTAGTCATCACCATTTTAGCGCTTCCATAGAATCCTTTCTATGAGTCCCTCCATAACACAAATAAACAAGAATGAGTTTTAGGGAATCACTATGTACAAATTAGTTTTCCAATAAAGTTATGTGCAACTTTCCTCATCGGTTTAATAAAATAACTATATTAGAAATAAACACTAGTTGGGTCTGCTTTTCAGTGAAAATGCAGATCAGGATATAGACTGTAGACACTCTTTGTTAAAATGATTTACTGAAGCCACAGCAGTTAGAGGTGTGACCCTGGAGCCCTTTTTGCCTTCAGAGGCTGACAGCCCAAACACTGGATTGTGTGAAAGAGGCTTTATTGTGGAATGGAGTGAAAGAACATTTACAGCAGTGGAAAATAACACAAAATTCAGCAGAATGAAGTAGGAGAGGGACCAGAATAAACATAGTGTTTGTGAAAAATAGACTGAATTTTGTGCAAATGTGACCAATAGTTAATTCATTTTTTAATACCAGACACTGCTTTCTGCCTTTGAAGAGCTGAAGCCTGTGAAGGCGGCTCGCATGGCTCTCTCAGGCATGAAAGAATGATGAGAAGACCGGATGGCCACAGGATATAGTGTAAGGATGGAGGATGTTCCTTGTCAGAACAGGGGATATATAACAATTTTATTATATATCACTTTCTATGTCCCTATAGATATATATATATCTCCTTGTCTTTATGATAGTTTTGATTCTGTGAGGTTGCAACACATCATGGAGGGTGGCTATGATGTATATGTCTTAAAATTGTCCCCACATGAACTCATTTAATATTGTAGAGTCAGGCTCTGGTCCTGTTTACAGCTAAGCCTAAGGAAGTGGTGTCTTCCACAAGAGGAATTAGGAAGAGCTTTCCCAGTGCCTGGGATACAGCTGCTCTTCAGGAACCAATGGTGGGCTTAATAGTGTCAGGTTCATGGTTGGACTTGATGATCTTGAGGTATTTTCTATCCTAAACAATTCCAACCTAAACAATTCTTGGCTGTGTGGAGTAAGCATCCCATGGGCTCTGTGGCCAAACAGGGTGACATCTTGCACTGCATACAAGGCTAGGTGTTTTGGTCCAAATTCAGCACTGGGCCAAGGGAGACTGGCCAAGGACATGTCCATGGGGCTAGTATCACATTGGATACCTATTTGCTCTGGGTTGATGTTTTCACTGAGTTGGGTAAATAAAGACCTTTTAGTAGAAGCATATGCAGCTTGACAGTATGCCATAAGTGTACCCTGTAGCTGTGTTGTTCAGAGCTAAAAATTAAACCAATGAATGCCTGGATTTTTGCCTCCACCTTAGTATCTCATATCTCTGATGTCAGTTTTCAAGAACAAGATATGCAAAGAAGCAATAAATTTTTCACACATTTTGCTGTAGATAATATTTATGGACTTCTTTTTATTTGAACACACTGTGCTGGCACATGCTGCTGTGCAGTGAAACTGCCTGATCTCATGGACTGATTATGCAAAATGAAACCAAAGCTCTGCTTTCCTGCTCCCATCGGGCGTCATGTTAAATGCTGATATTTTCAGACTTCTGTATAAATATTTCACATGATTTCAACAGTTTAGCTTCAGGACATAGAACAAAAAACAGGAGACAAGACAAAAGAGTTTAAGCTAGTTGGAAGGAAGGAAAAACAAATGCATCAGTACAGTAATTTGTTTTCCAATTGAACTAGTAAGTGACAGATCTTAGATGACTTATGAGTTTAAATCCACAGTTCCCTGGGTTTTTAAGACTATTGAGTTTGTTTAGTTTGGTGGTATAGGATAGGACATGGAATTTACATGAAAATTTCTGCAGTCAAAACCTACTCTAGTTCTGAAAAGAGAGTAAATTTTAGTACAGTGTTTCAAGAGATGGAGTACTCACTATCCTCCAGGACAAAATGTTAAATGATTGATTAAACTACAATAAGGGATTTCAATTATCTGTATTGAGATATAAAATTAGTCTAAAATCTGAATTCACAAATTCCAATAATCTGTGCAGAACCTGTATCCACGCAACAGTCATATCCATCTGCATGAATTCAATATCAGAGTTAGGAAGGAAAGAGAACCAATTTGTGCAGCCTACTACAGTAAAATGGTGCTAAAGTATTTTTTATTTGCTTAAGATGCTTTCTAAGTTTTTTCCTAAGAATACATAGATTATATTTGCTACAGTACACCATTTTTCTGTGGAAGCTTGGTCTGTGGCACAAGGTCAGTGAAATTGTGCATTACATGAAACTGTTTAATGTGTATATCACTTTTTACGACTCTAACAAGCCAAATTAAAGTGGGCTGAGGAGATAGATTCTGTAATGAAGCCTGTAAAACTATACTGTACTTGAAAGTTACAGAGCAAACCTGACTGAAATGTTTGTTTAAAAGAACAAAGTTAGACACATCTTTGTATATTTACCAGGGTATGAGATGAAGGGGAAAATAAATTATTTTCCTTTGATTCTTTTCAAATTCACATTTGTCTGCTGCTCATTTGCTAATGCAAAGGGCATATCTTTTAGGTGAACTCCTATCTCATAGCTCCTGAAATTTATCTGATAAGAAAAGACATTTTTAACTTTGATACTGTAAAGATAAGACTCACTGGTAAAAGTGTAAGGCACACCCTATTTGATTCAGCAAAACTGTTCTTACTAATTCTGATTCCTCTTCTTAGTTTTATGTCAGAATTCTTCTTGGTTGGATTGCAGTGCTGCAATTGACATTTCTGGTTTTCCTTTTGTTATACCCGCTTCTGTTTCTAGCTGCTCAGACTTTTACTTCAGTCAATAGTTAATGTGGTTGCTCAGTTTCCCATTCTTCTTCCATTACCTGTCTTCCTCATTTATTCTCTCTCCTCATAGTGTCCTCTATGCTTACACCTATTCTTATATTCACATGTGTATTTCCAGAATAGATAAAACTTCTTTTGTTTTTGTCATGCCTCTGCTAAGGATCTAGCCTATCTGCATGAAATAGGACAGAGGTGCTCTCTGCATCTCTCTGGCTGTGTTTAGACTTTTCATCTGTTATTGAGTGTCATGAAATACATGGCATTATCTATCAAAGGCTGACAAAGGACCAGTGTGCACAACTGTGGCTTTCTGGGTGCAAGGTTTACCTCCTTTGGACACCAGAGTAAGTGCTGTCTGTGATGGGTCTAGGACACGCTAAGGCACATTTCAGATGGAGGCAGAGGTACCTCCACACAGGCAGAGGGAAGATTGCCTCCTTATATTTGTACTGCTGAAGCAAAGAGGTCCAGGGCCTGATCATGCCCGTAATGCCTCTGCCAATACTGATGGGTACTACAAATAGCAGTGGAGATGAACAGCAACCCTGTGTGAGGACTTTCTTCCTGGGCACCTTGTTATTTAACAGCACACCCTTGTGCACAGGGTAATCTCCATCAACAGATGGATGTAAGCTGCATGTAAGCAGCTGAGGTGTCGTGGCTGGCAGTGTTGCTGATGAAACACATCTCTCTGGGATCCAGCTATGTTGGTCATTCTGCCTGTGTGACCCTCTCCTTCAATCCAGCACGAACTGTGCTCGTGATTACCTTCTCTCTCACTTAAGAGATTCTCCTGAGGGCAGTGCCCAGGGGTTGGCGTCTATTCTGTCTCTCAGGCATCTTGCAGTCCTGTGCTACTGCACCGCCAATGTCAAAGTGCTCTTCTAAGGGGATAAAACATATTCCTCAACACGTCTCTATATCAAATTGTGTGAAAAAAAAAAAAAAAGTCAAACCACATATGCTGCTGGGTCAGTTCAGTTATTGCAGTGGAGAGTAGAGGCAGTACTGTAGTGTACAGTGCTCTATATGATCCTCTTGGTACCTACACATTATTCTCTGTGCTCTTGCGTAATTTTTGGGAATGTAAGCAGTTGTGTTGCCTCTAGGGAAAGTTTTCATGCTGCTTGGAACATGGGAGTTTTGCTTTAAGAATGTCCAGTCCCTCAGAGAGGTGACACACTGGAAGCTAGTTGAGAGCAGAACTACAAGGACAGCTTGGCACACAGGCTGTGTGCTAAGGATGTTGATATATGCTGAGCACAAATGTAATAAAAAGAATTAGGTGGTTGAGCTTTCTTTAGGGAATTGGGAAATGTGATTTAAATCTCCTTAGATAGAAGAGGAAATCACACTGTCCCTCAGGCCCCCTGCCACCAAAGCAAAGATAATTTGGCTAATGTACACTGAGAGAGGGAGTAGGAAATGGATCAACAACAGCTGCATAGAAAAAAAGCAGCAGAAACACCCTGTTGCTCTGGGACTCAAGTAGGTTTTCCCAGAATATGACTATTAAACTGAGACCCTGAGGAGCAGCTGGTGGGGGAACCCCTCATTTCAAGATCCTGGCTGGGTTTTGGTAAACTTGTATCTGACGTGAATGGTGTTATAAGCACTTTCAAAGTCTGCATGAATGTGTTACTTAACTGTCTGAGGAAGTCCTAGATAAAACTATTATGTGTCTCTGGAATTCAGATACCTTTTCTGTTTAGCATTAAGAGCAAAACCAGTTTTGCACATTTGTAAAGGTGTTTATGGATCTGACTGAGTAGCCTTGCAGCACTAATCCTCTTCCTCCACTGTCGAGATGTCCTGGTTTTCTCTGGGAAAGATTCAATCTTTTTCCTAGGGCTGTGCTTTGGATTTAGTATGAGAATAATGTTGATAACACACAGGTGCTTTAGTTGTTGCTAAGTAGTGCTTACCCTGAGTAAAGGACTTTTCAGTTTTCCATGCTCTACCAGTGAGGAGAGGAACAAGAAGCTGGCGGGGAGGGAGTATGGCCAATTCAGTTGACCGTAAGTGGCCAAAGGAATATTCCATAACATAAAATGTCACACTCAGTATATAAAATGGGGAGAATTGGCTTGGAGGGGCTGATTGCTGCTGGGGGACAGTCTGGGCACTGGCTAGAGAGCAACTGTACTGTGAATCACTTCTTTCTCTTGGGTTTTATTCCTCCCTCTCTCTCTCTCATTTTCATTACAATAAAAATAAAAAAGATATTATTAATAATAATTATTTTATTTTAATTATTAAACTGTTATTATCTCAACCCAAGAGTTTTACCTTTTTCTGATTCTCCTCCCCCTTCCACTAAGAGGGGGAAAGTGAGCAAGCAGCTGCATGGTACTTAGTTGCTGGCCGGGGTTAATCCATGACACATGTAGAAAATGCAGCAGTGACTCTATCACTGTATACATTCAAGTCACAGATTTTTGAAAAGTATGCCTAAAGACAGCATATCACCTCTGAACCTGACACCGTAGTTCTCGGCAGTTAAACACAAATAGACCTTGCAATACAATTAACCTTCATAACGCAGTAAAAAGTGGAAATTCTCCTTTGAGAATGTAATCCTGAGGATAACTTTCATTTCCTCTCATAGCCATTTATTTATTTACCAATAAAAATACGTACTGTTTGAAGTGCAGCATAAATGGGACCATGATTAAGTTGTAAAAAAACCCAACTCTACAACAAAGATATAATATTCTTTTGGGATGAACATCTTTGATTTTTGTATAAATGGAGGCTCTGTCCCACAGAAGTAGAAATTATTGTAACTGAAGTATCTATTTAGTTAAAACTTAATTTATTATTAACAACATGAGTCAGAGCTGCCATAGGAAAAAATAGGAGAAAATACATGGTCTTTACCCTGTATTCTCTGGTCCCACTAATGCCAGGTGATTTTGAATGTTTAAAGAAAAAGAATGCTTTGGGGCATCATGTATTGTTACATCTACACCAGTAAATAAGCCAAGGGGAGGGCATGGACTTGAGGAATGTCTCATGACTGCTTGCGCCCTTTCTGACACAACTTCAGCTCTTGTGACCTGGCACACTGGAGTGGTGCCAGGCTAGGGCTGATGAAGGTGAGTATTTCCAGAAGAGAGATGGAAATGCGTCCCTTCTGCTGGTGGGGGAAGAGAGCCATGCTTTGTGTATGTGAGTGGGACAGTGCTGCTTGGTTTTGGGTCAGAGGACTGCTCCCTGGTTTGTTTACTAGCAAAGGGGTAGCCTAAACTTGCTGTCATCTTAGCTTGGACTTGTGCCTGAGCCCAGTCTATTCCCTTGCCCACACAAGTCTGAGTTCTGCCTTGTTGTCTGGCTCTTGTCTGGAAGTAACCAAGTGAAGAAAGTAAGCACAGAGAGTGGGACTGCCTCATCCTTCTGCTCTTCCATCATGGATGGTACTAAAACAGCTGGTACAGTCTAGATGGCTGGAGTACAAGGAGGGAAATCTTGCTCTCTGGGCACCACTGACTGAATCCAACTTGCACTCTCAGCCATCCCTGGCTCCTCAAGTCTCAAATCATGCAGCTGAACATCCTACATGTTTAGTAGCGCTGCGGTGTTTCTGGGTGACTGCAAAGACCTCAAGGAGCATATGCTCTCTCTGAGTTGCAGACTAGCCTGACCATATTATAATGATGATCCAAATACCCTATGTGATTTTGATGTTGTAAACAGTCCAGCTGTTTTATATTTTCTAACTGTGTGAGGTTTTTATTTGTGTATGAAGTGGTTTCTGTGGAACAATTCTGAAAAACGGAACAGAATGGGTGAAGTGGTACAGAATAAACAGAAAGTAATTTGTGTAATGACTGTTCTCTCTGTAGAAAACAAGGTATGTCTTCATAAAAGAATTTTCTCTGAGTTTTCTCCTGTCTATGACCACATTGTTAATTTCAGTATAGACACTTCTGTCCTTCCACTCATATGTCATTTCCCTTTCAATAGGCAAAATATTTGAAAGTAACTTGTGTTTTTCCTTGGATTTAATGATTACTGAAAAGGACTGCACAAACAGACATAAGAACCTCAGAGCTATGGTTAGCTTGGCAGTGACACAAGCCCGTGCTTAAAGAAACTATGTAAGAGATATGGGCGGTTTCCAGCAAGTAACTATTAAAGGACTATCTGAGCTTTATCTTGAGTATTCTATTAAATTGCTAATTATGTCCACAAATCAGGTTTTTTTCCACTTTTTTCTTAAAACCATTTTTTAGATATTGTGCATTAATTGTATATTTTTTTAAAACAAGCATTGGATATGTTAAAACTGAAATATATGTTCTTCTAGGTAAGCTGTATGTTTTGTTCTATTTCCTCAGTAGGTTTACTTTTATGGAAAATTCTTCCATATCAGCTGCAGTTTATTTTATGAGTTCAGGGTATATTTTTAAAGGAAGAGCCTTACGTGGAAAGAATTTGTGTTCTACCTACAGCAGATTTACTACTGACATTAGAAACACATCACCAGCACAACCTGTAACCCTGACATTTTCATTAATCCCCTGCAGTTAATTCCACTTGTGGGGAATTAATTGTACCATCAAATTACTTAAACAGGGCCCTATCATCTCAGTATGACCCCCTTTCTTCTATTTTGAATTCTTATGGGGGAAAGTGTCTTTTAAAAACTGTGATGAAATCTCCCAAATGAGTAATACATAAACTCATTGCAGAAGAAGGAGACAGAAGGTCTGCAGTCATTATATAGTCACATAAAAGAATGTATCAGATTACCTTAATGATACCTGATCAGCAGACCTAATCAGTACATCTGAAGCAATTAAGTTGTATCTATAACATATGAAGCAATGTTAAATTTGTGTAAGATGCTAATATTTCTCATGGGCAGGAACAATGGCAGTGAATGAGAAACTATGCATGAGCTTTGTGTGCTCTAAGGAAAAACAGTTAGATTCTGTTTGCCTGAAACAGAAATTGTTCCTTTTTATAACATTATCCTAGATATGTAGTGACCAGGAAATAAAGTACTTAAAGGAACTGATCAACTCCATCTTGTGGTCAGTAAGAGTTCTCTCCAGTGTTGAGTTTTCTTTTTGCTTTCTTTGAAGTTTTAAAGTATTTGCTGTAATTGCGAAGGATTTCTCAGTAGGTGGATTATGGGAAAGGCAAAAGTCCAGTCCTCATGGCTGAATCCACAAATAACTGAATTCCAAAAGGTGATGAACTTTACTTCAATTTAGTATTTCCACAGTCTCATATTTTCCTAAATCAATCTTACTCTGAGTTAGGAGGCTGATCTATGATCTTCCAAGAGAAATTGGGAATTGATTGATTAATTTTATATTAAGTCCATTATGAGCAAGTAGAGATATCACTAATACTTTTTTGTATGCTTTTGTTTATATAGACATAGGTTGGAATGTCCTCATGGAACTTTATTTATTTTGGTTTTTTGGGTTTTTTTTACAATGTCTTTGTCTTCTTCCAGAATTCTTCCTGTCCTCGACCAGGTGTCTGAAGAGTGTAATGGCTTGCTCTCCAGAGCAAAATCTACCTTTTTCTGCTCACAGAACCGCTTACTTCTTTTCAGGGAAGCATGAAGGCTGATACTAGAAACTTACTTGTCAATGGCTAAATTTAATAGAATTTAAATGGGGAGGGTAATACCATTACACAACACATGTCTATTCATGAAAACACATTAGAACTCCTTCAGAACTTTCAATTTTCCATATTCTCCAATTCCAGTTTGAAGATTAGCAGATATCTTGGCAAGTTACAGTTATTTTTACGCTTGGCATTTTAAGTTAATTTAGTGTTCAGCTTAACTGAGATGTTAATGCTTCTGGAGCAGAATGAATATTCCTAAGGAGACAGAAGCAGTGATTTACTTCTATTGTCCTTCAGTTCTGGCTTGGAAAATCCAGTCAGGTTTGCTTAGTTGCTATTTGGTTGTGGAACCGTTGCACTATATTTGCTTTAATTCTGGTTGTGAGCAAGAAATACAGTTAATTTGTGGAGAACAGATTCTTGTCAGATACAAGAAAGTGAAAGTCTGTTCCTTTGGGGTTAGGGAATACTCATTATTTTTTTACATTTGCATCAACTGTACTGTATGTTAATTGACTGGGCTACCAAAAAATAAGTTCATTTCTGAGGCTGACAAAAATTATACTGACTGGCAGAGAACAACAGTAGGTTTTGAACATCATAACCTGATTAGCTGGAAACAAGAAACTCATTTAATGTAAATTGCAAATCAATTTGCTTCCTAGTTCTATTCAAATTGCACTCTCTTCCAACCAACATAGCACACTATATGACAGAAACAGTTCTTCCACCTGTCTTTAGGTCAGATGAGAAATTAGTTCTATTACAAGTTATATAATAGAAGATTAGAATCATCATACTGTCCTTTATTTTGCATAGTTTTTATTTTCTCAACTCTAAAGCTTATCTTCCCTGTTACAGGAAACAAACTGGGTGCTTAGCCAATTTATGCAGAAAAGAAATGAAGACAAAAAGATGTATTTAATTTCAACTATTTTTTTTTACTGTCTGAGACTAAAAATTTATATATTTCATCTAAGACAGGCCATCTGAATTTACTTTATAGAGACAGGCAATTCTGAGACAGTAGGCATGATTAACTCTGTGGTGGCCTGTCTCCTTCTCTTTGCTGACTAGAGAATACATTTTATATCCAGATTTATGCCTAGAGATTGGCTCGGCAAGTGTGATTATTGTCTCTTTGTAGGCCTTATGCTGCAGACCTTGGCATGAGTTAGGCTTTTATTCAGCTATCATTTCAACTTTTAGGGTGTGTCTATCCTTAGGCATACTTCAGCTCATTTTGACTGCAACAGCTTGAGAACAGCATTGCAAAGGCATTTGTATGACTTAGTCTGAAGTGATAAATTCAAGATTACTAGTATGTGTAAGAGTTAATTAGAACAGGCATTTTTTAGCCTGAACATCACTGCACTATGCTTTTAAATTTCACAATATGCAATGTCCCATCCATAGGCTGTTTCTGTGGATAGAAGATTGTTTAACGAGCAGTGGTAACTAAGTGATACTGCCTGTCTTTGAAAGGATTTTCATGCTGAAGAGTGTGAGGAGGTGACCCTCAGCGGGTTAAACAAGACCAGGATTCTCCTTTTGACAACACCAGGACAACTGCAACTGCAAGGCTGGAGACCACCAGACTTCTTTAACTGAGAAGCCCATATATCAGCATTTATACGACTGACAGCCAAAGACACATAATATCTTTCTGGAGACCTCTGGGGAGAGAACACAACTTCCCCAATGGTCCCTTACATTTCTGTGAGATATCCCACCGCAGCTTCACAAGTGACGGTCTAATACTGACGCTACAGCTGGAGATTTAGAAGTTGTCACATAAGTCTGCTTCTCACAATGTTAACAAGCCCTGAGATTTTGTTTTAGGTTTGATGTACTCTAAAGGCATATGTTGGGCAAGACCTTTGAGCTGGCTTTGCTTCATGTAAAGCTTAGGACCCATGATCCTTGATAGACATAATTGTAATGGCTGCACAAACTGCAGACTCCATTCTTCATCTGAGACCCTGAGTGCACATATACATTAAAAAATACGTATCAAATATGACATCAGACATCTTGCGTTCATTTAATCTTCATCATGTTGCCCAAAGAGATGGTAGATGCCTCATCCCTGGAAACATTCAAGGCCAGGTTGGACAAGGCTCTGAGCAACCTGGTCTAGTTGAAGATGATCCTGCTTATTGCACAGAGGTTGGACGAGACAACCTTTCAAGGTTCCTTCCAAGCCAAACTGTTCTATAATTCTATGATTATTAAACATATCCATCTCACACATAACCAGAGCTGTTTTCATTACATCTCAAAGCTATAAACTCTGCCTGTGTGTTAGGTTTCGGTCTCAATTCTTTCCACCTTAAATTACTCCAGTGGGCAAAATTATAAATAGTTTCTGACTTTATTCAGTTCAATGTTTATACAGTTGCATTAAATAACACACAGGCATAGTATAAGCAAGACAAACCATTATTCTTCAATACACTTCAAAATCTGCTTAAAATATTCACAGAAATATTGAAGTTCAGCATGGGGGAATAATAGCAGCTTGGTGTGTAAGTAAGACATGATCCTAACTAACTTCTGCTGCCCATTTTTTGATGAATGCAGGATCAAGACAATAAGCTTTTTAATACAGATGTCACAAATAGCAGCTTATCTTTTTCTTGATGAATATGCTGTAAAACATTTATGATTCCTCCATAACAGTCTTCACCACGTTATTCTGTTTAATCTTTGTTCTATAAAGCATAGCATGCCTTGTTATGCCACTAAGTGTTGAACTCCTCCTTGGAGATTATGACCATTTGGAACTCCCTTCCAAAAGTAAAGTAGCTTCAGGCCTCCCAGAACTCAGGAACATTTCAAGACCCTTTCTCCTACAGATGGTGGATAGCAATAATTTATTCTTTGTTTAACATTGAGCATGTTTCTGCAGCAGTGGAAAACTGCACATTGGGAACTTAAACTCCACAGTTTCAGTTTTGTTTGTAAAAAACCTGCCACATTAGCTCACAACATCTTGGAAGGTCCTCTTGAATATGAAAGAAAGGTGGATACTTTCTGTGTGTTGATAGTTGACTCATTGTTGAATCTTTTGGTCAGTCAAACTCTCAGTCATTCATATGAAGTTCTCTGGATGTTTTCCTTACATACAAGCTACAGAACTAATGTTACTGAATGTATCCATAAAACATTACAGCTGCAATTTACTGCACTGTTTCTCTTAGAATTATACTCATTTTCTCCACATGCTTAGAACAGCTTTCTATATGTACTCTTGAAATTTCACAGACAAATAATGTATTTGTACAACCAATTATTTCTATCGGTGGCTCATATAAATAAAATCTGAAAATTATCGACTACATCAGTCTCCATATGTCACAGACATCTGGTAAGTTCAATTTTACTGAGTTCATAAAATATATAGTTCTTTACAAGCACTGCTGTCTCATGTTAAGATTGGCGAAAGCAGTCCTGGATGAACCAGTGACAAGTTTACTTGATTTTCAAATGCCTTCCTTTTAGTGCAAAAGCTGACAATTTCTTACACTTCCAGAATCTCTGCTTGCCCTTTTGTATGCAGCTGTCACACTAAAAATTCTCAAGGCTTATGTCCTCAACTTTGTCTCTCTTTTCATGTTTCCAGCACCTAAAAGACTCAGACTGAAGAAACAAAGCTGTTAGTTTCTATTACTTTGGAAAAAAATAATAGAGCCATAAGGTACCTTGTACTTATTAAAATTATAACTTTAGAATAAATTACTGTTCAAGCAATTAATACGGTGCAATGACTTTAGTCTGCCTGCACTGACCTAAATGAAACTTTTATTTCATTATTGGCTTGTTTCAATTTCATGGTTGATTCATATTCAGCCTTATCAGATCTTCCACATCAACTCCTGTTGCCGCTCAGGCACCTTCACAGGATTTCTCTTTCTTTGGAGTGCGGGCTGAGACCAGCGGATGGATTTGCAGGACCACGGGCTGGAGTTGGTATTACATATATCTGTTTGTGCAATAAGGTGCAATAGCTCACCTTTATTCTGCCTTTCTTTAAATAAACCAGAATAAAATATTACATATTTTTGAAGAATTAGCTTCAAAACCAGATTCGACAATTGTGGCAGGAACCATGCTCAAAATCAAAGTAGAAATCTTTCTTAAGTTAATAATTTTGACGTCTTACTGTGAAATATCAGCAGAACTTCTTTTGTTAAATATTTCCATAAACCAACAGCATGAGAAAAAAAGTTTTAAGTAAACCATATATTTTATGTCTTTCCAGCTGGTGGGAGCAGAGGTAAGTGTCTATTTGGTCTCATTTGGTACAAATCCTCCATTTATTTTAGCATTTGATGTTGAATCCTCTTTATGCTCTATTTTCTCGACATCTGTCTTTGTTTTGACACGGTGTCTTCTGTAAAGACGGTAGCCTGGGAATCAATATATGTTTAGTATTAAATATAGAAATTATAAAAATTGCCTGAAAAAGGAACTGTAGTAACATATAGCCATGCAATGTTTTCTTTCCTTCTACTGCTAAAACATTCCAACCCACCCAGACAGTTTCTTTGAAGTTATGTTTAATAATTTCGTGTCACTCATCACTGGAAAACTATATTTAGAGATTTTAACAGTTTAAATTCTGCATTTGGTGTTTGATTGCTTTGTGTTCCTGTAGTGTGCAGTGACTTTCAAAAGTACTGCCAGTTTCCCTTGGGAAGCTTTTGGGCTCTTGGCTGGGCCCGAGGGACTGACCCTTATGTCTATGTGAGTCCTGCTTGGCAGAGCTGGGACAAAGTGCTTCATCTGTCCACACCCCATTTCCTGACAGAGAGAATGACTGGTTTGGGAGAGGGAACTTGATAGTCACAGCTGGTTTTATGTGTGAGTAACAGGAATAAGGTCTCAGCCCTTTGGTTAGGTTAGTTGTAGGAGCAGCAGTGAAACTGAGGTGTATGTGGGAGAAAAAAGGGACTTTACCTCTATTGGAAGATATTTACTCACATTATTGATGAAGCTGATGCCTGTTCTCTCAACAGCTGGTAAGAGAGGGGTTTTGTTCATGGTTGTGGGGATGGCTCTGCTGGGCAGCTGTATGCCCAAACAGCCTGGATCAGTGGAATAAGATGCATTTGGCCTTCCTTGGCCAAGTGTAATAACAATCCCATGCTCAGTGTTCTCATATGCCCAGCAGTAAGTGGTGGATACCCCCTTCCTTGTGCTAAAAAAAGGCTATTTCAAATCTTGAACTGAGCCTGGTACTGTCCAGGGCACAGTAATCATTTGGGTCATAATTTATTGAAGTATTTTGCATTCGATTATTTTTATGCCCTCTTGTTCTCTCCATATGCATGAAAAATTAAACTGATAATAAAAATAATTATAATTATAGTGTTATAACAGAAAATAACTATACCTCCTAAAATTAGCAGCGCAAACAACAGCTGGAAAATGCTGTAGATGAGTGGGAAAGTAAACATCAGTTCAAGTTGTTCAGGGCTGAATGAGAGCTGTACTATAGTTGAACATAGCTGAGTATTTTGCATGCCTGTTTCCAGAGACACTGTACGACATCTAAAGAAAATAATACAAAAAGACAGTTGTGAAATAGAAGCCTGTGGGTCCTTATGCTTTTTAGTAATCTGCATAAGCAAGAAACATACAGTAATGGATAACTAAGAAAATTGCATCTTTTAGCTCACACAGTCCACAGATCACACATTTCAGCAATTGTAAATGACTGCGATCCTCCTTCAAGCCACACACAGGGCACTCACTGTCTCCCTTTTTTGTAATGATGTTCTAAATTGTAGGCTGCTGCATCTTCATGAAACTTCATGAAACTTCATGAGAAGTTTTACTGCAGTCCCAACCCACTTAAAAGTCAGGTCTGTTTCACTTGTTTGCAGTGTAACACAAGGGGCAAGCAAGGGGAAGACAAATGAAGGACTGGAGGAAATGTTAGAATTTTTATTAAACATGCACAAGAAAAGTTTTATCTCCACATACTATCCCAGAAACAAGATTGGAGAATGAGTGACTGTAACTTAACTAATGTTTAGGGAATGTTCCTAGCATTGATTAATCATTAAATAAAAGCTTTTTACACAGCTGAAAAAAGCCTTCAGGTCCTTGTCATGGAGAATTCCATACCTGTGCCAAGACAGACCAGCTATGCGAGCCAAGAAGAATCCTAAAGAATAGCCAGCTGCTGGAAATATGGTGCCAATGATCCATAATTTGGGTGAGATAATCCATGAGCCTTTGTAGAGTATTCCCCCAACAACAGCAATGAGCACGATGAGGATTGCTCCCACAATGGAACCGACCTGTGAATGGAAAGAGGAAGGACTGTAAAAGAGACCCCAGTGAAATTTAATGGTAACAAACATGGTGTCAGACATGCCTGAGTGTTCCCCAGTCACTGAAACATCTTACTAAACACAAACCCCCAATGTTTACAGCAATGCAATTCACAGCAGGAGAGATTAGATAGCTGCCATTTTTCCCAAATGGGAGACCTAAGGTGTACTGCAAGGTGTGACTACAGATATAGATCAAGGCACAGCTAGAATACTTATCTATAGCAGATACCTGTAAAGCTAGTTTTTTGAAGCTTTGGCTATAATTGTACTTAGAACTGATACTAAAAATAATTTCAGAGGTGTGATGTAAACAAGGAATGGTGCACACATTATGAAAATTTCCCCAGATTTGTTGGAAACTGACAGCCTAACAGGTAGAATAATACATTTTCCTCCCCACCCTTGGCCAATCACACTCTGGGGCTTATTACCATGTGTGCTAACAAGACACCAGATTGTTAGTTACTGATGGGAAATTATTTGCCAAGCACAGGAGCAAATCTTTAACGTGGCTGAAAATTCATTCTTGAAAACTGGTTGAGAGGTTGTATAGCACTTCTACACAGATCTAGTCACTGAAGTTGATCTTATTTCCCGTGTCTGAGTGTACTGATATCTTTACTGCTGCTTGCCAAAAAAAAGTCGTAACTCATTCTCTTCTCAATACCCAAGTGAAATATCTGCCGTTATGGCATTTGTTGCCAGGGATCCCAGTGCCAGACTTCTCAGGCTAAGCTTAGAAGAATCTGTTGCTCAGCTAAAACATGCATTCCCATTGTACTGGCTTCATCAGTCTTTGGCTGAAACCTTTTTAAGAACACTGAGTGAATAAGTGCTTTTGTTTGGCTGAGCTATTAACCACATGCACCTAGGAAGAAGAAACATGATCTGTCCATGACAAGCTCCTCTATTTCACCTGGCACATTGTCTTTGTGCTCTTATCTCAATTTCTCACTATATGGGCCTTAATCTGACATCTATGGTTCAATCTTCCCTTGGTGTTTCATTGTCCTGCATAAAGCAAACTGTCAGTGGACCATTCTATGGGTTGCTCACCCACTTAGTAAGCAAGAGGATGAAACGGTGCTTTGCCAAGAGATCAAGTAGAGTTTCTTTTCAAGTGAACACAAGTCCATGTTTTTCCCTTAACTGATTAAACAGAAATAGTACTGCCGTCAATAGTATCTGAGTTCATAGTAAGTGCATTTAAAAATACAACACAGTAAGCTAGCAGTTTAAGAAAAGGAATTGACTAAAAAGGGTGTTATTTGTGTTCTATGCTGCCTGAGCTGATAGAAATGATAACAAAAGATAGGTAGAATATGGACAAACTAGTTTCCTTTCAGAAAATTTAGATTATATATTTGTTAACTAAGAAGGGTTAAAACAGGCCAAGGGGCCTCAGCACATCTGATAATTTATTTAAACCTAAACCCAATGTTCAGAATGATTAATTCACTATTACCTTAAATACAACTAAATTATTTTTATTATTTTGATGAGAACAGTTTTTGCCAGTTTTTTGTTGGAATATTTTCAATTTATTTTTTTTTATAAAAATCAACTTCCCACTCAAAACTGAACTACAAAAACAACACGCTGGTTTAGAAGAAGAAAGTTTTTTCGATCCAGAATGATTTTATTTTTTATTGTTTTGCGGAGAAAAACTTCTTCCAGTTGACCTGAATGATTTTCCTTTCAGTTTCAGTTTGCATTATATACTGAACTCAATTACTAACATAGCCAAAGATAAAACTAGCCTCTTTAGATAATGATGGTTTCTAATAATGTATGCAACTCATGCATGTTTGTGCAGGGGGAAAGCAATATATTTTCACAATGTCTCATTTGTTTTCTGCTGAAAACTTCCTGGCTCTTATGAAGTCAGATACTAATACTATGAATAGCAAAGTACTGCTTCAGTGGTGCCATTAATTCCATAATTTGCCCATAATTGCTTATGCTTCAGCCTTATATATGTTTCTTACCTTAAGTATGATTTTCGCTTTACTAGGCCATCTGTGGTTGACAAATATTCCCAACGAAACTGGAATTACAAGAGCTACCAGAGAAATTCCTGTAAAAAAGAAAAGAGAAGTTAAGCTCATGTGTGGTGCAGAAGCTCATGACAGGACAGACACCATGTAGTGTGGCTGGGGGTACAGAGCAAGCAAGCCTTCAGAGGATGTTTCTGGTGTGCAGACTCCAGACCACGCATGCACACTCTACCTGCACCTGCCCGTTTGCTTTTCTATAGAGTCTGTTATCTTTGGCAGCCTGTTGAAGTAATTGCCATTCTGCCGAACTACATGCTTATTCATCTGCATCAGAAAGGCAAACAGAAATTTGAGTGTGCTAATCATCACTATCCTGTGATGTGAGTAGCTATATTAAATGTTCATTTTGTCTGCAGGTGTTTCGCTACTGTACCATATCAAGAACCAGTTTAGAACTTCTTTTGTTTTGGCCTTCCCCTTCCAGTATTTATTTTGAAAGCATAAGCAAAGTATGTGATTTTTTATTCCCAGGGACAATGGGAAATGAAATTGAAGAATATGAAAGTGATTCTGCTGGCTTTTAAGATTAGCACGACATGGAACTGCTCTTGATAAGCACTAGGGCCACAGCTTTGCAAATCACCGGAGCATGTATTTCTAAATACCTTAACTATTTTCTCTTTGTAGCTGGATGAGATTTTTGACAGAGAGTCAAATGAAGCCACTCCTGGCAGTGTAGATTGCAGCTTTTCAAAGAGACTCAGCAGTTTTAATCACTTGCTTAATTATCCATGTGTGCTTAAGTATTTTGCCAGATTATGGCCTCAGCATTTAGCACTTTGCAGGATTGTGTCTTAAAGCTGTTACAAACACTTTCATCCAGGAGAAGCAGCTATTCTTATACAAATTATTCTATATTCCTATCCCAATATCACACAGGTCTCAAAGTCATTTGGAAAGCAAAACATGCACAATCTTGTGATGAATATCTGTACAATATTTATAATGATTTCAAGTCTTTCTTCTGTGGAGCAGTGAATGACGGGAAGTGATTTCTGGTACCTAATTCCCATGAAGGTTAGTAGAAAGTAGGAAGACAAATATGTTTAAAAATCTGATGTAATATCTTCCTGACTCTGTAGGATGATGGTATAGAGGTAGTTGTCATTGGAGGGAGGAGAGACAGTCAGAAGGGCAGCCGGTTCACTGGACTCACCAATGCTGTCATAGGGGAGTACAATTGCATCAGAATCAGTCCACATCTTGGTGTAAATAAAGAGGCAAAGTGGCATCATTCCCATTGCAAGCAGTGTGGAGCAAGTTGTCATGCTGATGCTGAAAAAAAATTGGTTACAGTGACAGTTCATCTCATGCTAGCCGGTAGTCTTTCTCATTTTCTTATTACCACCTCACACCTTACGAAAGGTTGGGTAAGGATTGCTGCTGGCTACAGTCAATTTATCCTGTATATCACATTAGAAAAAAGACAAATGAAAAGAATGGCTGCTGCTGAAAAGAAAGGAACATGAAATATCAAGGTGTTTTGCAGCCACAGAACCATAATTTTGGTGCAAATGAGTCAGTCAGACAGGTGGTCAGTGGGAAGGTCTGTTAGCAAGTCTGTCTGCATGCTGCCTGTCTGGCTGATTTCCAAGAGAATGGCAAGCTGGACAGGGGCAGAGGTGGACATCAGATGGAGTTTCCATTACACCAGCAGTTCTAGAATGTTCAAATTTCACTCTGAATGTAACAGCATAAAAAAATTACTTCATTGTCTAGGATGTTTGATGTAATAAAATTCCCCTTTCTGGCTTGTTTTGTTCCAGGCCAAAGATTAGGTGCTGAGAATTATTCAGTGAAGCTTATCATAAGTATTGTGTCTTCCTTTATGCAAAGATATTTCTGTTTTCTGGTACACCTTGCACAAAAAGATGCATTCTGCTACAGAATGAAGAAAGAGGAAAAGGCAAGACATCCAAAGTAAGGAGGAAATTCTCACAATCCAAGTAGAATGGATAAAAATTATGCTGCAAATCACACTTTTCTGGCATAAAAACACTGAGAGATGGTTCCAGTTAAGAGCCTTTGGAAGCTTCCTTCTGAACCTCACTTCTGATTCTCTTTTGTGCTGGTTGTCCTCAGAAAAGGGACTACTGACCTTGACCCACAATTGGGCAGATCCAGAGAAATCTAGAACAATTGATACAGAAATCACAGGAATATTTGTATTAATTTTGGTTCCTAGCTCTCTTCTTTAGAGTCATTGAAAAGGGTTTTGCAGAAGCCTGGCAAGAGAGTTCTTAGAGAAGTCTCCTGCAGAGAAAAAGAGTCATGGGCTACAATTCAGACCTTATGAAGCCCCAAATGGATAAAAAAATCTTATTTTTCCTACTTCTCTATTTCCTGCATTTTTATACTGTCCTTGAATGTACGTCCTTCTCCAAAGTCTGCACGTCCTCCAACCCCAGTCCCTGTGCTCACAGAAGCAGTTGTTGTGAAATATCAAAAGATGTTTCTCTGGGAAGCATTAGAGGATATCAGCTGGGTCTGACTTACTAAGAAGGGTATGAAACATCATACTTTACCTCACTGTAATTGTAATACTTATTATAAGACTAATTCCTGCTCTAACTTCTGCTCTATTTGCATAGTGATGTTTTGAAGTGGAACTGTAGACAATGGTCATGGAATTTAATGTGTAAACATAAAATATTACCAGATATCTCCGATATGATGTCCAGGCTTTCTGTAATACTGTGGTGGCTCCAGAAACCAGCCACACTATTTCTAGTGCTATTCTATAGAGAAAAGAAGATGCTTGTGTCGACAATCTGCTGTACCTCTAATACCCTCAGGTCCCTGACACTCTGTCACTGAAGGTACTGACCAAAAGCCTTTGACTTCTTAAGATAAAGGTCTTTACCTGAAGAATAACATTTTAAAGGTATTTTCAATTTACTTCACCTTCTGCTGGCATCATGGAATAGAAACTCTACTCATATTTACAGCATTATCAATTTGGATTTTTACCACATATTTCAGTGGTGCAACTCTGAACAATACTGAGCTGAGAAAGCGTAGTTTATCTCAGTGTATTCATCTGAGGAGAGATTGGAACAGAATTTCAGACTTGTACTGGATGTCTTTCCATCTATGGTTTATTAGATCTGTATTAATTGAAATTAAGTGTCTTACAGATTCTTAATATCATAGGTCTTTCCTCTACAGTGAGGAAGTCAATGATTAGCAGAGCTGACCTCATACATAATTTGAAAGCTGGTATTACATTAACACCTGTATGTGGCAGAAAAGTTCACTATTTTCAAAGGATGGAAAAAATGTCGTATTAAAACCACAAATATTAACATTCTTAGCCTATTTGCTTTAGCTCCACATCTTTCTTACTTCTATTATTTTTTCCATTTCTAGTTCAGACTGGCATATGATAAATTGGATGAATGCTCCAATTTATGTTACTCTGTGGGAAAGAGAGAAATGATTGTGTTTATTTTAGAGAAAAGAAATCAAGATATAAAAATAAAAAGATGGCTCATTTTTAAAGGCTCTTAGAGCTAATGAACTCCCCTTGGAATTTGTATCAACAGTAGGGCTTAATTCTCTTGTGTGTTTGGTGTCCAAGGCCAGGTTAGGTGCCTTACATATCTGCTTCTGTGTTCAGAGCACTGAGATCATCACACTTTGCCACAAAGGAGTTTTTTCATTGCCCCCAATATGGGGGATTGCCTTATGTAGTGGCTTCTAGTCTGTAAAATGTTCCCTCAGTTTGAAGACTTTGTATAAGTTCAAGGAGCAGATAGAATTATCTCAAATGGTATTCATCTGTATTACTTCCCAAAGAGAAAATCAATGCCTATCTTTTCATTGTAAAGAACACAAAAGGAGGGAAAATATTTGTCCACAGGTGCTCTTTTTCTAAGAACAATTGCATAGCCACTGTTTTGTACAGAGGATTCTTATCCTAAACCTTGTGTTATTAATTTTTTTTTTTAACTTGGGAGAAAAATAAGTAGTTCCTACTTGGGTAAAGTTTACATGATCTTTAGTATCTTAGCTGTCTTCATAAATGCAGTTTGCTGCAGGATCTGAAGTTTTACTATAAAGACATTTTCTAATGTACACATTTCTTTGTGATATGTTCTGCATGAATTCCCAGTGCACAAATATTCCCAAGGATATTTGTTGTTCTGCTTTTATTTACTGCTATTACAGTAACTAAGCATCTTTACAAGAAGAACCTCCACAATGCGTGTGCCAGGAGGCTAAGAAAAAATTCAGACAGGTGAGGCAGTCTTTTGCAATACAAACTTTACAATGTAAGAAGCCACATGAAGTACTTGAAGAATGTCTGCTCTTACCTTAGGTCCATGTCTCCATCCACCCAGTAGGCGATGACATTGGAGGCTGTGCCTCCTGGACAGCATCCCATGATCAGCACCACGACAGCTTGAATAGGAAGGATGTTAAAGGCCAAAGACAGCAAGAAGGCCGTGAGAGGCATAATTCCAAACTGGCAAAGAAAACCCACAAAAATACCCCAGGGTCTTTTTATGTGGCCCAAGAAATTCTTAAGTTCCACATTGCAGCCCATGGAGAACATCACCAAAGCCAGCATAATTGTTAGAACAGTACTTAAAACTACGCTCAAAGTTTCATTAAAATTATCTTCTGGTAATACACAAGATGTGCCATCACAAATAGTAGCATTTTCTGGACAAGCTGCAGAGTTTTCTGCCAAAGAGCTACCATTAAATTGCTGGGAAAGAAGGTATGTCTGCATTTTGAAATACAGAACTGCTCAGTACATTGACAGTAAACTTTCAAGACTGTGTAAATGGTTGTTTGTCAGACAGTCCTTTTAAAAGATCAAGGAAGCAATAAAGTGCAATAAATGCTTGAGCACTCTTGCTGTTCTTGAAGGGTTTGGCACAGTGCTGATTCATATAGTTATAAAAGTTACACTTGCTTGGTACGGTGACAATTAATCATTTATTCATATGATAATGAGGAATCCCACATGAAGAGAATAGCTGTGTTAATATTTAAGAGTGTAAGGGAGACTTGTGGTGTTGCTGAGCCCATGAAATGAGAAACACAGGAGGAAGAGAAAGTTCAAACTTCATTCTTTGAATTTCTTGCATGCCTTTAGGAGAGCTGTGCATGCATGCAATGTCCTTGACACTACAGGGGTCTGTGGAGTGAGTGAACAAAACATAAGAAAACATGACTAGAAGGCTTGAGATATAATTTGAAGCTGCAACTCTTGCTAATGGATGCAAAATTCACCATGACACACAGGCTCATTTGAATGAGGTAGAATCTTCATTTCTGGTGGCATGAAGATTTATGGTCCTCCTGGCACCTGTTGCTAGCTGCAGCTGGCACAGCCACACTTTGCTCCAGCTTGGAATGGAAGTGGTGGACAGTGAGAGGAGGAGCATGGGGTGGCAACGGCAGAGGAAGGAGACATATTCTCTGAGCCAAGCATGGGGAGTGGAGAGCAGGGCAGCGGGGTTGGCATGTTATTGTGGAGCCATGGTACTCAGCCAAAGTCAAACACGTCCCCTTCAGTGCCACAACACGTTTGGCATCCGCGGCGGGGGTGTGCAAATCGACACAGGCAGGCAGCCGGAACAGCCACAAAACCACGACTGAAATGCAAAGAGTAAGTTTATTTCATTCCCTCTCTAACTGGGGGATACTGCAGCAACAGCTGGACACACAAGAGGGAATGCAGCACCATTAGACTCAGTCCATCCCAGTGGGCTGTGGGCCTGCTGTTTGCACTGATTTATCAAGGGCCCACGCATGTGTAGTTTACCAGCATGTTGTGATCTCCCTTGTGCTTTTTATGATCTCTGAGCTTTGATCTCTCTCCCAAAACAAGGAGTTCAAGCATGTCTGTGAGAGTGCCTCCAAGTTTCTGTAAACACCTATGTTATCTCTACACAGAGATTCTTCTTCACATTCTTCTGAGCCAGGATAAACAGCAGTAGGCATAATATATGGGGTTTCCCGCACCGATATTTTTTAGACCTCAACATTCTCAGCTGCATGGTCACTTGAGCAAATGTACCATCCTCCTCACCATTCTTTCACTTTTAACCCATCCCTCCCAGCAGGGGTGAGGGTGCAAATCCCATTTTGTGCACGTTTCTTGTGCCCCAAGGCTCAGAAAGGATGAGAAACTGAGGTAGGGCAGCTTCCCTGCTATCCTTTTCAGGTCTTACAGCTCTGAGATGGGCACTGGGCATGTGGTAGGGCACGGCTAATAACCTTTCTTCTATGTGGGATCAGAAGAAATTTGTGGCATCATTGGTGTACTTGCTTACTGCTGTGTGTCCCAATTCTCTCCATCCCGACTTGATTCATATTTTTCTCTCTTGTGTGATTTCTTGAGGAAAAAAATCATGTATCAGTCTCAAGTTTTCAAAAGCTGTCAAAGGTTTACTGTTCAGGCTTACTTCAAAATTTGGAATGTTTTCAAGGAAGAATTTTGATGATTCTTTACCTATGCCCAAGCTTTGTGGCAGAAGTATTTCAAGTGTAGATCTTAGACTAAAATCAGGTCTGAAGCATAAAGTGCAATTGAAGCCCCCCAATCATCTCTATTTTTTTAATATAATTTTTTTAATACAGAATTTTTTTTTCACTAGGGTAACATGCTAGGCACAAATATCTTCAGTAAGAAACACTCTCAAGGGAAGTCTCACCATTTTTTACCTAACCTCAGTGTGCAAAATGATAGGTGTTGCTATTTTTTTTTCACTTTAAATTGTGAACTCTTGAGGGGGAGCTGACTGCATCAGAAAGGATTTCCCAGCATGCTCAGATGACACCTGTATCTTTATAAAGGGGTCAGCTAAAAGGCTGTATCTCCTAAGTCACTGTTGGGTGCCTGTTGGGATAATGTCAGAGTAGCTTTATCCTCCCAGGCAGCTGGCAACTCCTACCCTGTGATTAGTGCTACATCTGTGTGACTGTGATATGTCTAATAGAACAACAAGTAGGGTAATAAGGAATAGATGAAATGAAGAAAAGGCTACAAGATCTCGGTTTGGCAGAAAACCTTATTCTCCTTTTTACTCTTGCTTTCAAACAGAATGTTTTAGCACCTTTAATTTTTCAATCCAAGTCTTTTAAGGGGCTTTTTAGGTTTTAAACCCATGCTGTATTAATATTTTCTATAAAACCTGTATCAGAGTCTCTTGAACTTGCTTCTTGTTAAAACTAAAATTTTTTACTGGAGTATCTTGAAATCTCCAGCATGCCTCGGGGCCAGGAGTGACTTTCCTAGTCCCATAAATGTCTTGATGCTGTGGGAACCTGGAGTGAGTGGTTTGGGAGAGGAGTTGAGGGATCTCCAGCTCACAGTGGCTATTTCTCAGGCACAGCCTCATGCAAAGGCTTCCTTTCTCTTCCTCCCTTCCCTTTCCGAGCATACGTCTGGGCCATGTAGGGATGCTTGATGCTGTCCCCTCAGAAACGGCACAGGTGAAATGTGCCTGTTTTTGGTCCCCAGCCTCTTCTGAGAGTTTAGAGTCCAGCTCTCATTTTGGAGTTTGACTTCTAGAAATGATGTGTAGGGGGAGACCTTCAGGCTCAGGCTTTGTGCTTGGCTAAGGACAAATGGGACTCGCATGACCTTGTGGATCAACAGGTTGTATAAAATGAACCTCTACTTACTGTTAGCTTTGCCTTTGTTTTTTTATTTCTGTTTTAAAGGGGATAATTGTGAGTCATTAGTTCAGCATCTAGCTGTATGAAACATGAGATTACAAAAAATGCTGTCTGAAAACAGAACTGAGCCCTTCTGAGTTCAACTTGTTATTAGGCTGACAATGCCACAATTTAATACAGATGTGAATATCTATATCAAGAAATCCTTGTGTGTTATTAGGGAACTAAAACCATATCCCAAACTTTGAAATATTTACAGCCACAGTTAAAAACCTGGCATGTTGCAGGAAGTACAGCATTATCAAGCAGGCAGGTGAGTCTCTCCTGAAATCCAGGAGTGCTGGATTTCAAACATTCTTCTGTTTTGCTTTTCACACTGTGCTTCTAGGATTTAAGCCACTTGCAGGCTAGAGAGAAACATCCCCAAGGAAAGCAGCAATTTGGAGATGGTTATAGGAGGTACTCAGCTGAACGGCTTCTGTTTTACTGCTTGTTTTCCACCCAAGTTATGGTCCTTAAAGGATGAGCTGGACTATGTGGACTATGCTCTGTGAACCCAACTGGCATCTTTTGCTTGTTTCTGTTGCACGTGTTAGTCAGTGTGATTTTGAACATTTGTCACTGACATTCAGAGAAGGAAGCAGCAGTGAACCTGGTGGCATTTTGGTGATGATTAACATCCCCCATCTGATTCTTGACACTGTCAGCATACCTCAAAAATGAAAACAATCAACAGTAGAGAAATAGCAACCTAAATATATATTTGCATTCCAAATAGCAGTGCTCTGATTTGTTGTCTTGAGTTTTTTTGATGATGAGGCTGCCAGCTTATTCAAGTGAGTTTAGCGTCACTTCAGTAAACAAATCCAGGAAGATGAAACTTGTAAGGATTTTTCACTGTGCCAACAATTAGATAATTGATTTATCCATTAACTAGAGCACTTATAAAACAAGAATAACAGTAAGTGCATGTAGAGGCCTACAGTGGGAGAGGCAATTAACAGTTTGTCTTTTATGGCTGTCTGGTGCTTATTTCTGTGATGTTTCTCTTAATGAGACTTATGAATCTTCCTTGTCTGCTTAATTCAGACTCTGAGATGCTTCTTAGTATATTTATGTCTTAGAAGAGTCTTTTTTTCAGATAATTGATTTCTTAAAGGCAATTACTTGTTTTTTACCATCATCTTTAAAAGAGACAGCAATTGTAGATAGCATTAGTGACCTTGTTTATAACATTAAACTTTAGTATAACTATAGATGGAAGTTTTGTTTTGTTTTATTTTTTTTTTCTTAAAAGTTGTACTACATGACTGGAAGCCTATAGAAGGCATTAAGAAAAGAAATCTCCATGCAGTAGCAGGAGAGAATAGCTCAGGATAGCTTCATAAAAAAAATTGAAAAGTCAGCTGCAAAGCTAACTGACAGAATCTTTACATTTACATTTTTACATTTCACTGTCTGGTGCATACACCAGCATTCTGCCTGGTAGACTCTTGAGCTGAGTTTCAAATGAAACATGGGGGCATAGGTGTTCCTCTGTGTGGCTGTTAAACTCAGCTAGGAAAAAAAGCCTAATGTGTTACGTACTTGAATTTCAGGCAAACTTAGCTTGCTAGTGTAGTAGTCCTGAGAGATGAACCTTACAATTATGGCTGAATTCCTGCACAGAATATATGGTTGGCTGGAGGGACATGGTTTTGCTACAATTTGTCAGAACTATAACTATTGTGCTAGGAGAAATACATAGTGCTTTTGCATTTTCAGATACATTTCAGACTTGCCACCGAAATTATGTTTCAGGGTGTCCATCTTCAGTAGCCAAATGTGAGAGTTTTCAGTGGAACATAAAAAAGTGCATAGTTACTATACAAATGCACATGGAGAATGCAAATGTCTTAGACTTCAAAGAACTTTGCTCTATTTTGATAGGTGTATGAGGGGAAACCTGCACATCCAGGCTGTTCAGTAAGGACTGTCTGCTATGAGACAAATAGCAAGAGTCTGCCAAAAGTGTAAGTCAGGCTTTTAGCTGCCAAACAGTAAAAATGACCTCTGACATTGATTAAAAAGCTGAAACTTAGACAATTTCATAACAAATCAAAGAAGTGAGTCACGCTAGCAGCTATAAAAGCATGTTTTTGAATGATTCTGTTGGGTTGGAATCTCTTAATAAAAGAATGTTTTTCATGTTTCTCAGCAAGGATTGGCCTTGGACTTTGAGAGATAATACACCACACAAATATTTCAGTGCTGTTACCTGTGCTTTCAAAGTTGTAATTTTAATTAGTAGTGAGGCTTAAGTTGGGATAAGTGACACCCAGAAAAAAATGTTTAAATTCTAGATCAAAGGTCTGATTGATTTTAAAGTCCTCAAGGTTAAATAAAAATTAAGTTGTTATAGGAATTTTATTTTCTTGGAACCAAAATTGGCTTTTTCAATTTTCAACAGAAGGGGAAACCATGTATGCTGTTTCCTGTTTGTGGTTATGTTGGTTTATGGCATTTAACTTCTGATAAATACTAAGAAATCAGTGGTTTTGCCTGCAATTCCAATGGCCTTTCCCACCATTTTCTAAGTATGAAACCTGGCTGCACCTTTTAAAATTTTCATTTAGGTAATTGAGAAATTAATTTGATATTTTGTCTTTGATTGGAGTAATAATAAAATCATCTAATTGTTCTCTCTGTTATTTTGAGAGGTAAAGGTAGAGAAGAGAAAGCAGGGAATTAAAGTAGAATAAAACTGACAATAAGTGAATAATTCTCAGTAATTAATTCACTTGTCAGTGCATGGGACATACGTAGCTTATCAAGAAACTAAATATAACAGAAGTAGATCAAAACATCTGGTGCTGAGGACTTTTAAATATCTCTACATGCAATCTGGTTTTTTTGTTTTTTTTTTTTTTTTTTTTTTTTTTTTTTACTTCAGCACAGATTTAGTCTGGTTCCCAGTTTAGGTCTCCCTTGGTCTTGATGGGTCAGTCATGGGTTTGGATTCATATGTCTCTAATATTGGAGCACATCTGTGACTGTGCCGTGGGTTTTTTGGCTTAGTTATAGCCTGTTAAACGAAACCAGTTTCCACTCACCAAAACCCCTCTGCAAAACAAGCTGGTACGTAGTAAATGGGAACAGTTTGGGGATGTATTTCAACATTTCATGTATCAGCATTGCTCTAGTTCTGCAGACCAAAACAACAAAGGGGGTGCAGCCTTAGGTTATCCACATCATCTAAACTGGGCTGGCTGCTGTGCCATGGGCTATGGGAACTGTGTGCCCTGCAGGGGTGGTAGCTGGGTGGAATGTCTTAGGGCATCAAAAAGATCATTAGCCACCTATGTGGAAGCAGCTGAGTCCCAGTCTGGATAGCTGTGCTGAAGAAGGTTAGTTGTGCCCTAATGTTGCTGATGTTCTCTGCTGAGAGTAAGCTAGTGCTTATGTGAACAGCTCTAAAGCAGACAGCTATACCAGGGATGTTTAGAGCTAGGCTTAATAGAACACATCCTTTAATGAACACAGAAACAAGAAACTTGAAGAGAAGAACTATTACTGAATTCCTCCTCTTAGTTTTCCTAAGAATTTGAAAAGGAACAGAAAGCCATGCATCCAGAATTGCTTCATGTAAGCAGTGAGCAGCACTGCTGGGAATAAGAAAAAGAAGTGAAGGAGAGGAAATGCAGATGTAAAGCTGTGTGGCTTTCTTAGGTTTTGGTTTAGTTTTTTTCTTTTTTGTTTGTTTGTTTTTGTTTTGTTTTGTTTTTTTTTCTCTCTGTTCTTTTCTTCACATTCTGTAACAAATGTTTTGCTTTCAATTCAGGCTTTCTTAATAAATGTAAACATATTCATTAATTGAGGAGGCTATGCTCCCATCTCAAAATTGGACTGACCTCTCTGAATAAGTCAGAGGCAGCTCCTTAGCATTTCTTTTTCTTATTTACAGCAGATATTTGAACTCAGACCTTCCACATAGCACGTTGAGAGGTGCTGGTCTCAAACTGTCTTCAGATGAGCAGCTTCAGAGGTCTGAGCTGGGGCCAACATATGCCGCCTCTTATGCCAGCACCGTAATTATCTGGGACTATTCTCATGTCCTGCAGATTTACAGAACAATTTGGGTCTAGTAGAAATGCATTTTTCTGTTGAATATCAAAGAATAGCCTCTTCATTAAAACTGTCCGAAATTACCTAAGGTAAAAGGTGACAAGAGTAAATTAATGCTGCCTCTAAAATTTTTTGACTGTATACAGTAAGGTGTGAGGGAGGTGAATCAGGCAATGTAAGCACTGCTTCTCACCACTGCTGATTTTTTTTTTTTGGTAATATTTCTCATCTTCCTTTAACATAAAGAATGTGCCAACACTACAGGTATTTTGAATTGAAGAAAAATTAAAAGTAAAAAGGTACTCATTCCATATATAAATTATGTACAAGACAATAGTTCTGAAAAGCCAGTCTAGAACCATTACTTTCTTCTCCTCAGGGCAACATTTTATCTGCATGTCCATCTTCTTAAAGGAATTATAATTTCTTTAGAACATCCATCTTCATTACAGTGAGTAATGCTGGTTAGGACTCTGTAAGGTTTCTAGGCCTTTAAAACTTTCAGCTCTTGATAAGACTTATTTTAGCAACTTGTTTGGCTTTTTGCATTCAGAATACTTTTTTTATACCAGGAGATATTGTTTAAGACTTCTTTAAGATTTAACTTCATGTCTATATTTATATCTAAATATGAAGGCAAAACATTCAAGAATGCTGTGTAGACGTAATTTTATCTAGAACCTGCTGGACTTTTAGCACTTGGGAAATTTGATCTAGCTACCTGGGTAATGGAAATGTACTTTAGTGATGCAGTTTTGGAAATTCAAATAATGGCCAGTCTTCGCGAACGAAGAACCGGGGAAGGTCTTTACACCTTCCAGCCTGCGCATTGGATTTTTTAG
>JAWMRA010000001.1:78233842-78251973 GCA_035584735.1 Pseudotriccus pelzelni
ACAGGGCTAACGAGCTCCACCTGCCCGGGGAGTATCCCTGGCTGGGATCGAACCCTTGGCCTCCGCTGTGAAGGTCCTGCAACCTAACCACTAGGCCACCAGGGGCTCCCTGGAAATTCAAATAGGCACTCTTTTATTGTGCTGGTTGAAAGTACTGAAGACAAGGTACCCTTGGTCTGGTGTACTGTAGCGCTGATGCAGTTTATGCCTGACTGATGCAGCCTCTGTGTGAGTGTCTGTCAGACAGACAGACAGAATTTTCTGATAGAATGGTTAAGATTGGAAAAGATCTATAAGATCATCAAGTCCCACCATGCTGTGGGTTTGTGGAAATGAAGGTGTAACTCTTAGCTGATGCTTGGAGCTAGACAAATAGAATAGGTGTCAGTAATGAAGTTTCATTATTTAATAGAATTTGAGTAATGTTTTGGGCCTTCAGTAAGCCATTTGGGTTAACAACTCACAGTGTACAACACTGAAACCTGTAGACTTTGGGAACTAGGGGAATTACTTCTTAAATGCTTGATATCTTCATACAGTATTCATCAAAATGGGTAATCTCACAAAAACAATATAGGAAGGTCAGAGTTCTGCTCAGCAGTCAGTTGAAAATGCCAGGGGATAGGTCTGTGACCTGCACCCTCTCCCCTTCTGCGCTGCCTCCTGAAATATGAGAAGGATCAGCATCAGAAGCCCATCTTCATTTTCCCATCAACACTGTTTGTTCATGACCTCTCTCTGTCTTAGTCAATATGTGATCATTTCCGTGGGCTGGCTGAGGGAGTGCTGGCCCAGAGCAGCCTGCCGGCTCTGCTCAGAGCGTTTCGTAGATGGCTTACCTGGGACCTGGCTGATGCAGGCTCAGGTCCCTCTGGGCAGAAACAGCAATTTTAAGTCTTCTAGCCCTTCAGCTCTCATCAGATTTTTTTTAACCAGTGGGCCTTGGGGTGGAAAAAAGAGCAGAGGTGCCATACATGCTTTCTGCACGTTCACACACCTTGCCTGTGCTTGATGTGTATTGGTGATGCTGGTGGAGCTGGGGCACAGACTCAGTGAAAGCCTGAGGATCCCACCTGGCGTTAGGCTCCCGCAGCAGCAGCCCATTAGGACAGTACCTGCAGCTCTTCCTGAAGCATGCGTGCTTGCTAGTGCAGATACCTGTTTTGAAAATATTTATCAAAATTATTTACGTCAGTTTGGTTTTGAAATTATTTCTGTGAAAATATAATCTGTGTCTTGCTACTTTCTGATACAGCTGAATGTCTCCTAGTTGGAGAGTAATAAACCAAAAAGGGGAATTCATTCCATCCTTACAAGAAAAGTAATTTATGTATTAATATGTAAAAGTAAACATCTATAAACCAGCACATGTATACATTTATATACGACAGGAAAAATTATTAAATATAGGTTGGGAGGTGGTTTGACATGTTTTTGTGAAAGAACACCTGTACTTTCTGAGAATTTCCATGTGAATGAAGTGACTCTTCTAAAAACTTTTCTAGCCTCCTTCAGTAAATGACAACATGAATAATAAATTACCTTTTATTTTACTGCTACTGAAATAATTATAGGCAGTATTAGATTTTTGTACATCAAGACCTTCCGCAGATATTTCAGTTATATCTATTTCCGCTTCATGAGGATTTTGTGATCAGTTAAAAGTCTGGTGACCTACTGTCAAGTGACATTAATTAGGAAAGAAAACCCCGTATAATATTGAATCCATTATAAGAAATGGGGACTTGTAATCTCTAAAGTTTTTTTATTGCTCCCAGTGATTCTTGTCTGATTCAATGCAGTCTATGTAACCTGTTGCTCTCTATGAGTCAGTTTGCAAACTTAAATGTATGATTATTTATGTACACAGTATTCCAGTTCAAAATTTTAAAGCAAGTTTCAGCGCTTTTAAAGATTCAGTTATTAACTGGAGGAACTTGCTTTCTTTGTCTGATCCCTAGGTGCTTAGACTATGCTTTAGTGCTGGTTTTGAACTGTCCTTTGTGAAACCTGGAAATGCTCTTAAAATGACAATTAGAATGCTCATGCATGAACAATGACATCACTGTGGGACTTCAATGAAATCCAAAACTTGGTGACAAAACCCAGTTATCTGTTCAGAGCATTACTCTAAAAACCTTTAAAATAGGTTCTAAATAAGAGTGCATAGACACAAAATACTAATGTAGATGTGGCTTTTGCTACTGTCAGGAATATAAAATTGATGAGTGGGACTCATTATAAAAAAATGGGACAGCACCATACCAATGTATTAACATTTAAAAATTTTATTAAAGTAGTTCATGTACTTTATATCAAATAACAAAGTTACGGTCCAAAGAGTTTTCATCTACATCTCTAAATGTGTGGGCTTAACTTTCCCATCCTTCTTTTTCTTTTTTTTTTTCAACCAACATGACCTGGAGGTATCTTGCAGTGGAAATAAAAGTATTGAAAAAAGAGGACTTAAGAGTACAAGGTAGATCCTTGGAGACTTAGTAATACCATTAGTGGACAAGCTGAAATAAAAAAGCAGGTCCAATTTAGACACTAGCCTGCTAAAGTCCATTTACATTATAAAATATTTGTCAGAAGTACATATTTTTTTAAATAGGAAAAAAACCCCACATTAAATGAAGCAAAAAGTTTAAATTTTTTAGGTCACTCAAGAATATAGTTGGGGGAAAAAAAGAAATAACTCAGGTTTAGTACCAGGGTCTGAACCAAATCCTCTTACTTTCCCTCTCTTCAGAACAGTTGCTATTTTTGTAGCTTTTATGTGGAGGAACAGCCCTGTCATGTGGCCAGTTTATTCATGTAATATATGTGTGTTCCCTGGAGAAGATGTCCTGCACTGGTCCCTCTGAAGGGACAGATGTTTAAGGCCAGGCCTGGGTGATGCTTTTTGAGAGCATTGTAGGTTGAAGTGGTGATGGGGACCAGGCTGTGCTCTGCCTGGTCCCATTATTGGGGCAGTAATGAGCTCACTCCCAAGCTCACAGCTCAAAGCTTTTCTTTGACTGACTTTCTGTATGTACTGTTTGTTAGCTATGCATTGAATCTTGAGACTTGATATATGCTCAGCATGTGAGGGAGATGGATCTTTATCTTTTTAACTTATCTTATCTCTGTTATCTAACTCCTCCTTCTCTGATCACTAGCAAGAATGAAGAACACTTCTTATTAACTTTATAGATTTGTGGAAAAAAAATCTTTTAAAAGCAGTCTCTGAAGTAGGAGGTAGATAAATTCATGTTTACACATACTTCATGGGAAAAATATTTCTGTGTGAATGATAACACCTGTGTTTAGCTAAGCCTGCATAAGAAAGAGACTATGACATGCCAAAGAACAGGCTTGCTATCAATAGCATTATGTGGAAATTGAGAAATATTTATTCAAGTGGAAGTTAAATACTGTCTAATAAGGAAGCCTCCTTTCTTCACATCCTACAGGTCATCAGCAGTTCTTATACAATATTAATTGTGTCCTCATTCTGTGACTGAGTGAATGAGTATTCTGAAAATCTCCTTTTGTTTTCAGAGCTGGTTGTGCTTGTATCAGCACTGAACACACCTGAGTAAATGGTGATCTTTGAGATGTTTGATAGACAGAACTTTCCAGGAATCCAGTGGTCCTACTGCTGCCCTCTGTGCTTGCCCCTGTTGGGACAATAGTGACAAAGACACAAAGGCAATGGTTAATTCTCTTCCCCCGAGCCCTATCTCCCTCTGAAGTCCCCTGTTGCATCTGGCCCAGGACATTTTTACATAGTGAAGAGAGGAGAGATAAGATAGTAAGGGATTGCTTTACATATGAATGAGAAGTTTTCCCTTTCTGACCCCAAGAAATGAGACCCCTCCCTGAGCAGCTGCAGCTCCACAAACACTTAGCTGGATTCCCAAGAACTACTTGCAGGCTGGGGAGCCCTCTGAGCCAGAGGCTGCCTTTTCTCCTCTAGAGGCTTTTCAGTTCCTTACTAGAAACTACATAAGGAGGAGAATTTAAACCTGTGGTTTATGCTAGCTTGATAAGAAAGCTGCCATGTCACTTTGTCTTTTTCGTTTCTTTTTTTTTTTTTTAATTTATTTTTTTTTATTTCTCTTTTTCCATAAGAAGACCTCTGGTATTGGCAACAGTGCTCTGTAAGCACGATGGGTAAGATCCAGCTATGGTGGAAGGCTATGAGTAAAAACATAGTGGTGAAATTAATCTGATTTGGAGAAGGTAATTGGGGAAGGGTTTTCTGGGGAGATGGGGAAGCTTTTCTTCTTAGACTTGATCAGGAGTGTAAACAAAGAGCAAGATAAATAAATTGATAATGCCCAGGATTTTCTTTTTAAAATGCTTTCTTACCCTGCATAGGAAACAGCAAACTTTTTTAGACAAAGCAATATGATTCAGTTAGCTATTTCTTCTGGTTTGAGAGTGCCTTTTCCATCCCAGACACTGAAATATGAACAGCCAGTTCATACGACATTCATTGATTCTTCAGCAGTTAAACTGAAATGGGTATGTCTATCCATGCTGTCATTATTCAGGCACATGTCTCCAGGGAGAGTCATTTTTCCCTCAGATTAAAGAATGGAGTGTACTGAAAAGCTGTCTATTTGCTTGCCATCATCCATACCTTCTGATGCCTAGTGCTTACATGTTTTACTCAGACCCTTGAAGCCTGTGTGTTTTTCTGATTCCTGTGGTAACACTAGCTCTTTTAATGAAGTTCAGATGCACAGCTCTATTGCTTTTTCCAAATTGCTGTTAAACTTTCAGAACTGTGACGGCTTTGTGCTTTCAACCTAACCTGATTAGCATACAGGAACTTAAAGAAATAGACTTTAAACTCCTCAGTGTTACGTTGAGCGTATGGAAGAGCAGTAACCGAGGAGAGCTGTTAATGATCCACTGCTCTGTTCAGCTCAAACCATGGGTATGCTCAGCCTTCCCCCCTGCGGGAAACAGCCTAAAGCTGTCCAAGGAAGTCATACAGAGACTGGAAATGTTCATAAACTAGGGAAAGAAAATGAAAAGCATTTGTTAATATATTGGCACAGTCAAGCTTAGGAAACTCAAACTTAATCTGCTAAATTGTAGGTAAGGATAAATAAACATCTTCCCCGTAGGTTGGGGTTTTTTTGACTCGTTTTTCATAAGATGGAGGCCTCTGGTATTGGCAACAGTGCTCTGTAAGCAGAGTGGGTAAGATCCTGATCCATTACCTATTTCAAAACTGGGCAATATAGTACTTAATTACTTCTAAGGTAGGGAAAGATCACTTATTTGTTTTTTTTTAATATGCATTTATTTTTATTAGCCCACGTAATCACTGTAAGTGGCACAGATACGTTGACTAAATGATGTTTGAATTAAGCTCCATGACATGTCTGCAACAGCCCATCAAACCTGTGGTGTGTGTGTGTGGGATTACCAGAAGTAGTTTGAAATCTGGTTTCTAAACTGAGCAGTACTGGACAGTGAGAAGTGGTGGAAACACAAATAGTGATCAAACAGCAATCAAACGGCATGGTGGCAAGAGGCACTGTTCAATCCCAAAGCTTTCTGGCTTACACTCCAGGGGCGTGGGGCAGGACTTGCATCCATCCAGATGAACACTTCTAACACTTAGAAATTCCAGGATTTTGTTTAGCAACAGCAAGTCTGTTGGTAAGAAGGGAGGGAGAAACATCCATAGATACAACTTGGAGGCTGTGTGGCAATCTTTAAGGGAGCGCACAATAATATTTTGTTATATCTATGCGGTGGTTGTCCATCTTCTGTCGTTGTGATAACTAGATTGGGAGTCTGGACCACTTGAACATATCACATGTACATCTTGCAACAAAAGAGGTGTGACTGACAGTAAAAGGAGTCCACCAGTTTTATGATAAGATTTAGAAAGTTATCAGCAGTAGGAAGGAAGACATCCAGCAGAATGACTACATCACCAGCAAATGCACAGGCTGAAAAAGATAAACATTTCACCCGCCTCCCTTCACACTCACTTGCCATAAAAAGGTAATAGTGGCATTATCTCTGGGTTTATATGGTTGAAAGCAGCTTTTCTGAGTCTCTGAAGCACTTTGTAGACTCCCTGGGGTCTGAGAACGGCCATTTGAAACCACTGCTTGGTAGCAAAGTTGTCTGGGTCTCGAAGCACTTTGCCTCCCGAGACAGTCACAAAATCACATTTTTGTAACTGGATGATGAAGTTCCCCTGCCCACTCCTCATGTGGGAAGGAGTGCAAAAAAGCTTTCACAAGGGTCCACCCCACTGAGATGCACTAAACTCTACAAATCCTCCCCTGCTTGTGAGGAGAGGGAGAATGGAATTCAGACACTTTTCTAGGAGGTACTCAATATAGAAACTTAGAAGATGCTACCTAAACAGTTTAGAAACCAGAACATCTTCAATTGTTTTGCCAGTTATACTGAAAACTAACAGTAAATGTGAGACAATAGAAGAAAATGTGTATATGTGTAATTGAATGCATATTTTAGTGCATCTTTATATACATTGAGTGTATGTATATTTTGTGGATTTTGAAATTATCCTTCTCTAACAATGCTTTTGTCTGAGAGTCAGAGGTTCTGTCATTAGAGACCTTCATTTGATATAAAAACATATCATGAGAAAACTATGAAGATTTATGCAGAGACGAGAAATCAGGAAACAGATTAGTTCAAGAGAACTACTTTAAGAAGAAATGGAATATGTAGACTTAGAAAATGCAACAGAAAGCTTGGCTGGGGCATTTTTAGTCTTGAAAAATGTGGTCACCCCAAGCGGTATGAAGGCACTAGGTGACTGGTGTCAATGAGCTGAGGAGAAGGAGGAGAGAGAGAGTAAGGAGTTCTTATCTGGAGGCTGTTATTTCATCTTGCATACTGACATAGCTAAACAAGTAGCTTTGTTGATTATTGTGGTCTGTCCCAGTGGGTGGTCACTCTCTTTTTTTAAAAATTATTACTTTTGTCCAACTGATGTTATTTATGAACCCAACAGGTAGTTAATCACTTAACAGTTATTTTTAATCTACGTAGAGTACTGTTTTCTCTATAGTTTCTGGTCTAGATACTTTCCCATCCAACCTGGTACAGCAAGAAGAGTCTACCTGTTCACGAGGGACTTTTATGTCATTGCATTAAAATTTTAGCTCAGGATAGGAAAAAATGAGTAGAACTGAATGAAATTGAGCAGCACTGAACATACCTTTTGGTTATAAAAGACACTTGTGAGAAATTATGATCTTTTAAAAAATTAGTTGGAATTGCTCATCCCACCACTCCACCTCTGTACATCTCCAGAGGCATTCAGCTATGCAGGAAAATGACACTTCCCACAGGCAGGAACAAGAGTCCCATCATTACCTGTGTTATACACCTTTGCAGAAACTAGCTGGGTTTTTTGTGTCACTTCTAACACCAAATCAGCATTTTATTATGAAGGTAAAACTATAAAACTGTCTTGAATACAAACAAAAAAACTTCCCCACATTTTCCCACATTGTATTACTACTCTCTATGATCCTGTCCTTTTGTCTTAGTTTCTGGTGAAGTTCAAAGTGTTAGAGAGACATGTTTATTCTATGGACACTGAGATGAAATACGGATTCGTGGAGAAAGTGTTTCACTTTAATTTCTGACATTTAGTTTCTGCATACATTAATTTTGATTCCTAGTGCTATGAAAAAGGTTTCAGGGAAATTATTCAGTCTGCTTTTCATTTCAAGAACCCATCATTTTAGCTGCACTGTGCTAATTTTGTAAAAATTTGATTGTGGCCAAACCTGCATAGTGACTGGACACTTGATCTCAGATTTTGTTTCGCTGTGAACTTTGCTAGAGATTTTTTAATTTTTCTTTTGTGTGATAGATCAGGAATGCCTGACTGTAAAAAATATCCTGGTGATACTTTCACAATTCTTATTACTGAGGAACTAACATAAAGTCCTACGCATTTACATCTGACTGCTCCCCTTATATTATAGGACTGAACTTAAGATTGAAGGACAGATGAAGGGCAACTTAGTTTTATAGAAGGTAGAAGTTTTACTTTTGTTTTGTTCCTATTCTTTTACCCAACAATATTTTAAAAGACGATTGAACAATTGCTAGTCATAACAAATAAAGAATCCAGCATTGTTCTCAGGAGTATCTATTATGGAATAGATAACCAGTAGGAAAAAAATTTCAATTTATTTTCAAGAGAAATCAAAAGCATAAAGCAACCTGGCATATAAAAATTTAGGCCTATTCACAATTCTGTTCGGCTCCATGAAGCATCATAATTTTGGTAATGATGACAAAAAAACCAACTAATGCAAGTGTATGTCAAGTGTTCCCTGGAATTGCTGAATTGTTTTGTCCTTCTCAAAACCATAAAGCTAAGACCTTGTATGTGTATAAAATTCTGAAACAATCACTCATGGAAACAGCATCTGATTGCAGAAAACGTGATTTCAAAATCAATTTGTCATGCTCCTATATGGATTTAGTGCCTTCCTTGTTTTGACATTTCTCATTTGCTAAGTGCAGGAATGCTATTGTAATTTCTTTATGTAGTGTTACAAATTAGAAGATTAGAATGCAAAAACTTTCTTCTTTGTTTTTGAATTTGTCTTGGCTATGGAATTATTTGGGTTTTTTCTTATTTTTTTCCTTATAGATTTCCTTTGTGATGCCTTAGAAATTCTGTCTGATTTCCATGTGAAAATCATTTGATGTCCAGTTCCCATCACAAAAGATCTTTGGGAATGGCTTTGACAACATGATCAGCTTTTAAGATCTGCTTGCTGAGAAGAAACACACTGATGCTCCTTCTGTTGTTAAATTTTACAAAGGAGGTGGTTGGATTTTGTAGCAGTTCTGTGCAGTTACTGCACTTAAAGGCATGCTGGTTTACAACTCTTTTTTGGTGAAAATTGCTTTATTGCACAAACATATATAGTGAAAGACTCAGCTTTTATTTACTAATCAGCACAGGGATTTACTGTAGGAATTTGAAACAGTGAAAAATACTATTGTTGAATAGATCTGGTTTATACAACTTAAGCTTTAAAAATTTTTCTGACATTAATATCTAATACTAGAAACTGAGATCTTCAGATTTTGCTTTCCATTAAAGGTGTGTGGACATTTTTTGCTCCAACTGTTTTTGGTATGAGTTTAAACACATATACTTCTGCCTAGAAAGTTGTTTAGTGCCTGTGACCTATATTGCGATGCCTGTGAATTATATTGAAATAGTTAATAACCTTTCTTCCCCTCAGCCATGAGGTGTGTCTGGCACTATTTCAAGCAGTGTTACCATGTGCAATCTGGGGCTACATTCTTGAGGAGGGTTTGCTAAGGAGGGTTTAGATTTGACACAGAAATAACCTAAATATTTATGAAAAATTGTTCATAACTTTCTGCCTTTTTTTATATATAAGTTTGTATGCTGAGAAATTCTTGTTGTTGGTGGTGTTATTTATTTCAATTTAAAAAATGCCCCAATTGGACTCTCTTCTTCCTAGGTATCTTATCAGGGATTTTTCACAATCATAGTATGCTGATAAAACTTTTAAAATCTTCCCTTTGTGGAGGGATGAGATAAATGGTGACTGAAAGGATTGAGAAGAACCTCCACCTCCCAGTCTCTACTTTTCCTTCTGCCATCATTCACTTCACTGGCACACAGGCTCTCAGCGTGCCTTCCAACTAACACATGGGAGGGGTTCTGACAGAGCATATGCTTAGAAAACTAATAAGAAGGGCTTTAGGTTTGATTTTAGGTAACTTTTCCTTAGCTGCCTGGATGAATCAGCTAAATTTCTGAGTGAAGTGAAACTCCAAGCAATCTGTTTTGGACTCCATCCCAGGCAGACCTATTCAGCCATCCACTTAATTGCTAGTGCATCTTCATTTATGTACCTCTATTGATTTTAATCTCAGATGATATATGCAATACCATAAGCAGATAACAAGCCAAGGCAATGGCATTTCACTAGAGATGAAGATTCCTATAAACTATCTTAATTTGTCCAAAATCTGCTTGTATATACAGGGCTTCTCTTGCTGTGGTTGTGGGTTTCAAGTTTTTGCTCATGGCTGCTCAAATAAACTTTTGTTTCTGCTATCTCATGGCCTTCCGCCAGATTTCCCTGATATTTGTTTTTCTTCTAGCTCTTTGTTATTGATAAACTTGTTCCTGAATGTGTGTAGAATTCATTTGGCCTGTTATTAGATCCAGGGTGATAAGGTTCATCATGGAGTGAATAATGAGCCATCATGGCTTAATTCATAAACACGGAGAGAAATTAAGTAGTTTCAGAGTAAGAATCATCACACTTTAGATCTTTACTTTAGGATTAAATAAGCCCTAGACAGCACTTTTGCCTGAAAAAGAGTTTATTTGTTTCTGAGACCTCTCTGTAACAGAATTAAGACCAAGAATGCTTGTAGAAAGCCACAGCTGCTGTCTCCTTGACTCTGCTGCCTGAATGTCCTGGAGCAGGATTAGACCTGAACTGAAATGTTCCTATATGTGTCTGTAGTCTGTAGCACTCCTCAAACAGCTATTTAAAACAGCTTTAAAGTAATGTCTGAAATGATGCTTATGCTTGAACACTGACATAACTAACACTGCAATCAAAACACAGGAGATTAACATTGCACAGATGAGCTGTCTGTCCTAGAGGTGTCTAGTCCATTAACACAATACCTTGTGTTTTGTGACTTTATTGCAGAATATTATGCAATCTAAAAGTGCATATGAGAGAAATCATCCTTTTTAAATGGATCCCATCTTATTTAAATTTTCCACTTCAAATCACAATTAATATGTATTATTCACACCTTTTCATTTCTCTGGTTATAGTATATTAAAGTAGAACGTATGCTTTGCGCAGGCTGACCAAGGCATGGAAACATTGCTCACGTCTTTCAGTTCTCCTTCACTGTAGGCAGTAATAGCTTAACAGAGGGGACTCTCAGCTACCAAAAAGAAAGTAAGTTAGAAATTTTGGGAGATGGTTCACAGAGAGGATCTGACTATTTCTTTTTGCAGTTACCACATGTGTCGTGTCAGACTGCTCATTCCAGGCAGTGGAAATAGCAGACAGTGGATTCAGGTGGTAAGCACCTCAGGAAAGGAAGGTCTCCTATATTGCTTAGGTTAAAGATTTGTGGCTCAGTTACTGGTGTTTTATCTATAGCTGCAGTGGCTACAGTGTACAAAAATGAGGTCTGGGGGACGAGTATGGAGATAACTTGCACCTGACAAAGACCTTAGTAATAGAACTCATTTGGGATAGAGTTCATCACTTTAACTTAGCTTATTCACGTAAAAGTCAATAGGATCTTAAATAAGTAATTTTTAACATCAAGAAGTCTGTGAGCTATGATTTTTTGAAAGAGAAAAGAACTAGCATCATTTTTTTCTGCAGCTGCTCTCTGGTTTTGAAGGCTAGTCCATGCCACAGCTCAGCATCTGGGGAATGGCAAAGCTTAGCAAAAGAACTAATTTGACTCACTTGGGCAAATTCAGCCTGTAGTCTTGGTTAGAGGGTTAGCTTGACTGAATTAAATAATGTGAAGTGTATATATATATATATATCTATCTATGATGCATTTAGACTGTTAAAGGCCACAGAAGCTACTTGCGCAGAATGAAGCACATTCAAAACTGAGTTGGGCAACGTTTTTCACAGTAACACCGTTTCTCCAATACACTGTGGAAGAGTGCAAGCAAACTTTACTCTAACAATGTTGAAAAAAAATGAGAAGCTATCCAAGAAATACTTAGGACTACATAAAATAAATAAAAAAAAAATTAAAACTCAGCCTGAAAACATTAGCATCTTTTAGATCTGCTGCTTAATAACGACATTTCAGAATTGTGCATAATATTAAATATCCTATTGAGTCTGTGGTGGAAGTAGAAATACATTATAGTAAGGGTAGAAAAATGGAAAATATAAAAAAAAATTGGAAAAATATAAAACATGCAAACTCTCCATTCTTAATCTGCATTTCAAATTGAATTATGCAAACCAAATTTACCTCTAACTCTCTTTTAGCTCAAAGAAGGTCATCTTACAGAATAGCTATATTAAATTGAAAATCATTATCATAAATCCTTGTTGTCAAATGTACATATGGTCTACTGTGAAAATCAGATAAGTTACATTAAAATGTGTTGTGTAGACAATATATTATCTCCTTAGGTTTGAAAAAGTAGTAGACTGTTTTTATCTCTGATATACAAGGATCATCTTTGAGAGACATAAATGTGGCTGTTTCTTGGACATCTTTTGAAGGAATCTTTTAAAAGAAGGAAGGAAAGAATCTTTTAGAAGATAAGGTTTCAAGACAAACTTGAATAAAGGTATTAAAAAAAATGCAAATAATGATACATTCCCATACAATGCTGTTGTTTTGTTCACTTGTTTAACACTACAGTGGTGCTTTTGGCTTCTCCAGTAATTTCTTGTGCTGTTCTATATACTATATATAGTTTTTGTCCTGCAGTGATAAATGTCTTCTTGAAAGTACTCAAAATATTTTAACTGGCAATTAATTATATAAGTCACCCTCAATTTCTAAAGCTCTGAATTTTACTTCTAGAAGTTAAATACAACTAATTCTCACATCCCAGGTGAGAATATTGTAAATGTAGTTGAAAAAATGACACCTTCCTGATTTAAATTAGCATCTTTTAATTTAAATACCTGAGATTTTTTGATCTTCTTTCATCTGCTTTCCAGACCCTTCCAGATATATGTTGAAGCAGTTTTTCAATTTTTTTTTAAACTTATCTATTGGTCTAAGCCCCCTTTTTATCCTTTTTTGTCCCTTTTCATCTTTTTTATCCTTTAATATGTTACTCAATGTATGAATCACTACTTGCCTCTCTGGATTGACTGAAGAGAGTGCAGACTGCTAGTCTAAACAGAATACATTTTGATCTAAAGATATACTTAACATTTTGTTGAACTGATGTAAATGATAGATGTTAATGCAAGTTACTCTGTCCTTGTTGGTTTTTAAACTGGGGTACAAATTTTCAAAAAAGAAAAGAAACCTAGTCTTTCTCTACCTCTATTAAAATGAAATTCTGAATTGAGTAAAACAGGAAAGCTGTGTTACTGTTTTCCTAACCACTCAGTGGTTTAATGAAACCCAACTCAATAGCTTAATGTACCAATAAGGTTTTCCATGACCTCTTGAGAACATAACTCGTTGAATTGCCACTGAAATACCTATGCTATCAGCTTGACCTCATTACTTTGGAGAACACTGAGGTTTCTCTGTTGTTCCTGATGCTTTATAACAGTAACACTATAATTTTTTGGATGAGAAACAGCTTGTGAAATACTTGTTTTTATTTGCCTGCTGGTGTGTTGCTGCTTGAAATTACACCATATAGCTAATTATAGCCTTAACAGTTGTACTAAGTAATTTTAAGAAGACTAGTATAAAAAACACCCCCATGCCATCTTTCAACTTTGTACCTAGCCTATTAATAAAAGAACAATAGAGCTGGAGTCTGAATATCACAGCATTGCTATTTTTAGCTCATTACTAGCTCTAGTGTCCTCTGTGTGTGTTTGTGCAGCATGTAACGTAGCAAGGTCCTGGGCTGCCTTTAGGACTCAAGTGGAATTCATATAAATACACACAGACTGTCTGTACAGCTAGTGTTGACTACCCCTTCCACTAGTCAAATTATTCCGAGGCTTGTAGAGGAAACACACTCCAACAATCTGTCTGCATATTTACACCACACTCATCACTGTGGAAGTGGAGTGCTTTGCTGAGAGCTGTGTGCACAGTGAAAGGAGAATACACTCATTAGTGTCTAATGTGTTGTTCAAGGTTATACACAGGATATAGAAGTTTAATGAGAACTTAATGGGAGTTCTACTACTACTGATTAGGTGTATCTATCATTTTGAGGATGCGAGTAAAACTGCTTAACACTGTAAAGTTAAGGAAAAATGAATGCCCAGTTTTTCAGTCTCTTCTGCCATTAATCATATTCATTAACTGCCTTACAGTGACAAGATTCTGACCCATTACCAGTGCAGTACTGGGAGGACCACTACCAGTGGCCTGCTGATTTGAACAGTGATTTATCACATTAACTATTGTGACTGTTTTTGTTCTTTTTGTCATATATGGCTTGTAGATTAACCTAACTATGATAAAAGTGAGAGTGCAGGACTTCACTGTAAATTTATCATTCGTGGTGTCTTGCTGAAAACCTAGTTCCAGAGAGAGAGAGGCAGAGAGACTGAGGTGGTAACTGAGGGAGAAGCAACGCATCACTTCTTTGTTTCAGAAAGGCTGGGGAAGGTAGCTACCCCAGCAGGAGCTCTATATCTGTAGGAGCCTGTCAGCTACTACATCCCAAAATGCTGTTATTGTTATCTTTTGGCTCAGGGGGCACCCAGGAACACATGACCCATTATTCCTGCTTTTACAATGGACTTTGTAAAGGTATGAACGTACTTTGTAAAGGTATTTTCTGCTCTGCTTCATGTCAAGCAAATTTTGTCCAGTGTCTTATCAACATTTTTCTTTGTCATGGTGAACCCCACCCCTAGCAATGAAAACAACACATTAATGTTTGTGAGTTTGGGGTGGGGTAACTAAGTCTAGAACACTGCTACTCTACCAAGACTTGCAAAGTGCTTCCTCTGGTGGAAGATGGGCACTGACTTGTGCGTGCCTTCAGGAAATGTGTCCTGGAGGACCCCTGACCTTGCTCTGCTACTTATACCCTGTGTTGAGACTTTGATCGTGACCATCAAAAGGTCTTTTTGCTTGTTCTTCTATTCTACTGTGCAAGAATATGATGGGGGATTTTTTTTCTTTTTAAAGGGTAGTAGGGAAAGGGAAAGCCCCCTACCTGTGCATGCTCCACAAGAATGCCTCACAGCATTCTAACAGTAGCTAATGAGGTTAATATATTTTAAACTAAATCATGAGTAAAATTGTACTGTAAATAGTTAGAGAAAAAAAAAAGAGAAAAAGGAAGGAAGATGTGACCCTTCCTGTTCTTGGTCAAAATACACTTTTAGGATTGTTTTTGCTCTAATCTGTGACTCCTTCATAAATTTTACAGATTTAAGTCTGGAAAGGTTTGTTTACCGAGGAAGAGAGTGCTTGAATATTGAATCTGAAAGATATTTCATGTTTAATTGTAGCTCATTCACCCCTAGCTCATATATAATTTTTTCATTCACTTGCTTAAGGCAGTTACATAATTCTTCCTAGACTGGGCCTTTTATTGGATTAAATTAGTAAACTATGTAATTTTATATAATTGACATGGGTTTGCATGAAATATGATTTGTCTCCTGAAAGTTGTATGAGTTGTTGTAACTGCTAGATTAAAGCAGATGAATTAATCATAGTCTAAATCCTTAATAGTACATATTGAAGAATGAATGACAAGCTCATTACATTACAGTATTAATAGTTAGTTTTTGCTATTGTCTTGCTGATTTCATTTGACCTGAGTATTTGGTGTGCACCAGAGGCAAGCTTCCTAGAAGAAGCCCTTTGAGTGATACCTTGTAGATATTTTCCCTTTTACTGACACAGGATCATTACTAAACAGACAGCCCTTACGAGGCAACCTTGATCCTTTTTATCCTAAAAGCTGACCTACCTTGAAAGTTTTTAAAGATTATCTTAGCTCAAGCATTCTAGGGAATTTGTTTCTGTGGATAGTTATGGTTACCTAAGTACTCTCTTTTTAAAGAGGTATTCCAGATACTACTGATTATCTTGAAGGATAGTTATGTAAACATACTTTTTTCCTTCATATTCTGACTGGCCTGAAAGTTGTTCTTTAGTTTGATCAAATTCCTTCAGGCACTTTTAGGGGTGAACTTGATAAAGCAATCAAAACCTTTCAAAATATGTCTGAATATAAGTTTACTCAATGTGTCTCTATGGCTCCACTTAAAGAAAAGTTCTAGAGTTATAAGAGTCTGGAAGGCTATAAAAACTTTAAACTACAGGAAGAGTTTGTGGTTATATATAACTGTATTTTATGCTTGGATTTTGTGTCTGTAAGGAGGAGAAGGAATTCATCTTTAGTTTTGGATCACTCATTATCCATTGGATTTTCCTTGTTTCTCTGCTCATTTTTCTGTGACCTCATAATTAGATCAAATATATTTAGATTTTGTTAGTTTTCATATGCAGCCTGGAGACACACTATTTTCTAAGCATTAACCTTCCTTTTCCCCAGGTGCTCCAGGCAGCCCTGACCACTTGGGCATGGAGGATTTGAGCATTATGTGCTACAAAAATGATACCTGCCATCTGAAAGCCTTTGCCTTCAGGTCCAATTCTGCCTTCTCAGAAACCCTGATAGGCTAAGTGTCTCATTTCCTAGAGCCTCAGCTTCATAAGCACTTTGCGGTAGTGGTTCTTACTGAGTGCTCTTCTCCCATGCTTTTAAGGGCTTTAAAAAAACTTTATGCTTTTTTTTTGCGTTTCGTCTTCTTTTTATTTTTCTTTTTGAGTGGTTTCAATTTTCTCTCTTATATGTGACCTCTCAGTCTTGGAGTATGCACTGTTTGCCCCAGCCTCTACCTGCAGAATTAAGACGGGATTCCTCTTTCAGTAAAGGATGTCTCCCTCCTTCTTTTGTGCCTGAACTACCTGCCTTTGGGCTTCTTGACCTACCTGTCAAGCTTTTAAACAGATATACACACATCAAAAGTTAATCCCTAGCAAGTTTAGCTGTTTGTGTTTTAAAGAGATGGGGACACCTCCAGCTGCAATTTAATCTCGCTGCAACAGTAGCCAACTGACTCCTGAACAAATGGCAGCTACATTTGTCATGCTTGAAAGTACCCTTCCTCTTGATGTACGGCATGCTCAGTTGTGCTCTCAGAAGCACAAGGTGCAGCTTGGATGCAGCTGTCACACTGTAATTTGCTTCAGGCTTTTTGCCTCAGGCTTTACTTCTGTGTTGTTATGTCCATAACCTCTGTGATTTCAAAGACCTAGCCGTGCTGCCTGACTTCTTTCTCCTGCTCTTGGGGAAAATGCTGCTGCTCCAAGTGCCCTACCTATGGGCAAAGTTATCTAGACTTACCTTTCTTTTATTATTCCTGTTTGTATTCATATTCTTCTATTAGTGGACTGTGTTAGGATATTTTCTTATAAGTAAGAACCACCCAGGTTTAACGATCCAATTTTGTCTCCATCTCAGGAGACAATTAATTTCAAAAGTGCTCAGTGATACCAAAACTTCCAGAATGTCAGCTCTTCAGAACATAAATGGGCTTCCTGTGCTGCTGCAATCCTAAGGACCTTTTAGATTACTAATATTTTCTTCTTGGTAGGGTACAAGGCAAAATATCCAGGGCATAGAAGCTCTGAATAGACTATGGATGCTAGAGAAAACTTACAATAGCTGAATTTCCAACTTTGGTGCATCACTTGAGAGCTGGCTGGAGTGACTCCAGATCACAGGCTGCCAAAATATTAAGAGGGACCTTTAAAAGCCTGAGACTGCTGTCTACTAAAACAGGCTCCAAGGTTGTATACATAAAATTAGATGGATAGACCTTGACATCATTTGATTAAAACATATTTAACATTAATTTTTAGATGAGTGTGTTAGAGTAGCCTATCTGTAATGTTTGGGGCTTAATGGCTTTTATGGCTTTAAAAAGGTTTAATAGCTTCCGTTAGGCTTTCATTAGCAGTGCCAGAGAAAACAGGAAGATGTGCATGCAGAAAAGCAATGATTTGTTTTGTTATTTGGTATGTACTGTTGAGGATGAAAGAGTTTGTATACACTGCCCGTGAAATCATGTGGCTGTTAAAGTACGGATTCCTCCTGGTGCTCTTTGGTTTTCATAGATCTGGGTTCAGAATTCAAGCTTAGTATCTTTCTAAGATTAATTTCATAAGATAATTTGTAAAATAAAGCAACTGGTTTCCCCTTCAGTCCTTGTTCAGTGTTGTTCACATCTGCTCTTCGTGTTTGATTGTATGCTCTGTTTTGCTGGGAGTTCCCCACACGAGGCCTGTGCTTGGTGGAGGAAAACCTCTGAAGAGAGAGAGGCCTGAAGAAATACAGCTTTGGAATACAGCAACACTGGATAACAGATAGCTTC
>JAWMRA010000001.1:78259528-78317745 GCA_035584735.1 Pseudotriccus pelzelni
AAGCTCTAAAATCTTTTTCATACAACAAAAATCTGTTAAGAATGTGGAACTGAACTTGGAAATGAAGTGTATAAAGCAAAAAAATTCTATTCAAAACCTTTGTAAATGTGTTTTAGATACCTGCATACCTAAACTTCTCTAAACTGAGAACCTCATAAACTCTCTTTAGTCTGAGCTCACAGAAAAATTAAAAATTGGACTTCCTTTGCCTAAGTCACCATGGGCATGCCTAGATGGGATCTGAGAGTTCTTCTAAGACTCTAGTACCACAGGTGCGACAGTGTGAATAATAACCCAGAGTGGATCTGGATTCTAAGGTTTATTTAGGGACTAGTGAGATGAAAGTTTTATACTGCTCCCATGCCCTTGCTGTCCCTGGGGTTCTGGTCATGAGATCTTGCCATCCCTTCTTGTCAGGGAGGTCGCTGCTGATCTGGAACAGTTGGTCAGAAAGTTGAGTTGGTTCCTACTGTGCTGCTGGTTATCAAATCCCAGCTTGAGTGTTAGGGGCTACTGCATTTGACTCCACGCAGCTCTGGTCTCCAGGAATTTCCTCCACTGCTAGGGCACTTCCTTCAGTTGAGATCTTCCCCTTCTTTTTAGCCCCTGAAATCCTCTGTTTTCCTAACCTAAATATTCTATGCAAGAAAGGACAATGCATGGTTAGCCTCCTAACTGTTAATTTTGGTTCAAGTCTCTTTACTAACTAGAGGACTGGAAATGTGCTACTTTGGTTTACTCCAGGTATTATCAAAAACATGAAAACTCAGAATTTCAGTCTGAGACATCCCCTCACACACACCCTCACCCCAGTTATCTGCTGCCTATTTGCATTCACAATTTGAGGTTCTTTTTTCTTTAACCGGTGTGCTCTCTTACTATGAACTTGGGTGACATGTATCATGAGAGTAGCATCACCAGCATTTAAGTATGGAGAGAACTGAGCTTTCAGGAACAAACCAGGACTCCAATCACCTATCCATGTGGTTTACTTTGGACTTGAAGTCTCTTGACTGCCATGTGAAAACAAAGCTGATAATGACCTTGTAGCACATTCTAAAGATAACAGGCTAAACTCCCATCACATCTTCCTTACTGCTTGATTCCTGTTTTTCTCCACATTCAAATACCTTTTATTGATTTCTCCTACAGGCAACATCACGGTTAATGCATTACTGCTTGAGTTTGAAGACTTCTGCTGAATTTTTAGCAGTATTACAAACTTCCATTGGGATTCCCCTGTCCCTCTGCAACCCAGTTTCACATTTGCCAAATTCATGTAATACTCTTTTCTGTTAAGTGAGTACAGTATTCATAAAGGAGGGAATCATAAAGGATGAAAAGCATGAGTATACTTTGGGGTTTCCTTTTGAGCTTTATTAAGGTATTTTGAAGGAATATTTAGGGCATTTTATTGCTAGCCTGTTATAAAGAGTAACTGAGAACAATGTTAACAAATAAACATGTTTAGAAGTGCATGCTTTCTTCAAGGAGGGCTTATAAAGCAGCTTGCTATGCTCAGATCCTCTCTTCCAGCTCCCCTGATATCTTTGTATCTTCGTTGTGCTCCAAATACCATCTGCTGCTGCTTATGTGCCTCGTCACTGAAATATAAACAGAAATTTCTCCACAGTGGCAGGAGTGTACACTGAAGAAATATCTTCCTGTATTGGAGAAAAACAAAACCAGAACTTCATTACCATAGATGTAAAATATTCATGGTGACCTGTGAGGTTCTGGAAGTTCTTTTCTAAGCTTAGTAGTGCAATTAACTCAGCACCCATTTTTTTTTGCTTTGGCTTAATTCACTGTTACAGCTTCCACAAACTGAGTGGAATAAATCTTAGCAGGGGAAATTCAGTGTAATGAACACATTAACTCTGTTTTTCCTAAAGATTAAATACACTGTCTCTCATGACCAGGCAGCATGCTTTATTTGTGGGAAGTTTCTGCACTCACATGCTCATGAGAACTTCCTCCACTCAGCAAACCAGAGGGCCAAGCAGCTTCTCTCCTTTGGGCTCCAGGCACTCTGAGCCTACAGGGTTTGTGAAGCGTAAAATGCACAAAGTACAGTTAGATGTCAAGCTGAATCAAAGTGGAAGATTTCAGTTAGTTCAGTAAACATTTTGATTACTGTTTAGTGTTTTGATTTTGATTAAAAAGTCCTAGAAGAAATCTTCTGGTGTTTGGGAAATGCAATTTTGAAACCATCTGTGTTGTTTTACAACATTGAATAAGTGCAACTGAGCCCTGGAGATGGTTTTCTGCTGCTGAAAGACCGTAACTTCTGTGACTAGTTGCACTAGCTAGAATGGGGAAGTTGGTCCAGGACTGGGCTGGATTACTTCTGTCATCCTTCAGGTGCTGGAAAGTGTTGGTGCCTAACTGGTTCAGCATATGTCAACGAGGCTGTTTGCTCATTGGTGGCATAGAACATTTAAAATAATCTTACAAATTTAGCACAAGAAAATACTAAATATTAAAAGTTACATATATATGAGAAAGCGGGATTTTCTTTTCTGGTGTTCTCTTTTTGGGTTCTTGTTTATGATCTTTAAGCTTTCATCTGTAATTTTGTGAAATAAAACTATATGTTTTATTGTAGCTGAAATGTGCTGGTATTCAAAAACTCTGTGTATAAACATGAATAAAGCATCAATAAAGTAAAAATCAACAATGGGGAAATACATAGCCAGTGAAACTTTTTCTTCTTATTTATGTATCTACTGGCTTTTGTCTGGATGAAGAATTTGGGACATCTATAAGTTGATCTGAAAAGTGATACATTTCCCTTTTTATTTATTCATCCGTAGAAATGTTTTAACCCAGTTTCACTGAGTGCTTGCTTAAACTTTTGTCTAAGCTGCATTTAGTGGATTGGATTTGGGATAGTACCCTCCCATACCTAAGAAATGGTACACTGGTGAAATAATGTCAAGTCTTATTTTATTTCCTATATCTCAATGTGAAATCGGCAGTATAATTAGATAATTTGAAAATTTAATAGAACTTTCATCCTTGAATTAATATCACATCGATGACTCTGAGCCAGGAGATGAAATAGAGAAAGGATGGCGTAAACTGCATAGAGTCACTGTATAATAGCAGTTTTCAGTGTTCTTGTAATAGGGAGTGTCTAATAATTACACATTGCCTAGGGAGAATTCATCAGTTTGGTGTAAAAAAAAAAACAAAACCACATTATCAAGATGAGCGCATGAATTAAGTTAGAATCTCAAAAAAGGATGAGAGTTCAGTAATTCTTCTAGGAAACTCAATCTGCATTAGTAATTTCACCAAAATGAGGGCATGCAATAAGTCCCTCATTGCAGAAAAATGGAATTGTCTTTAATAAAAAATAGAGGTTTGATTGTGGAGAGAGATGGTAGACTCATTGTTTTGGCTGTAATAAAGACAGATGCATGATATTATGTATTTAAAAAGGACATTTTTACTCAGTAAAACAATATATATTATATATGATATACATTCCAGCAGACTGATAGATTGCTGGGAAGACAGAAAGAATGTCAGTTTGCATTAACACGATAGCATTGCTTCAAATGGTGCCTGCCAGCGTAAATGAGGTAATATTCATGGCTTTCAATCTGCTGTATTTAAGCTAAAAAAAGATCAGTTTCTTCTTTTACATATATCAGCAGAATTTCCACTACAGTCAGTGGGTCAAATTGCTCTTAAATACAGTAGCCCAACCCCATCTATTTCAGTGTAGTGACAGCAGAATTTAGCCTGCTGGCTTGTCTGATGAACTGACTTTCCTGCCACTTGCAGGCCAGATTGGCTGACATGTCCATTAGACCTATGGCCGTTGCAGTTGTACAGTGCTCCATAATTCTTTTGATCAATTAAGAAACAAAAGTGCTCCTGAAATTTAATTTGCTGTACCTTCATAGTTTTTTTTTCCAGTATAATGAATCCAGAGCAGTGTAATTATCTTTAGAAGGTGCACTGAATAAAGGTACCATTTTACAATATTCAACAAAGTATAGATTTGTAGCTTGTGAAAAATTGTTCTATCTTTCTATCTATCTATCTATCTATCTATCTATCTATCTATCTATCTATCTATCTATCTATCTATCTATCTCCCTTGGTATCTTATGAAAATGCTGCTTGTCCCATAGGAGTATATATTGTGTTCTTCAAACCCCTTATTCATTAAAAAAAAGACATTATAATTACAAAACATTAAATAAAGGAGTCTTACATTACAAAAAGTTACAAAACCTGCCATATGAATGGAAGTAAATGTGTGTGCACATCCAATCAACAATTGCTACCAACAGTTGACTAGAATATAGACCAGAATAGGCCTTGGTAAAATAGAATTAAAGTTATAAAGATTTTAAAAATATAAGGTTGGTTCTTTTCCTTCTTATCAGACTTTACAAATGTCTTTGACAGGCTAAGAAAATTTTATTTTAAGTCATGGTAGCTCTTGATGAGTATGTATTCATCTGAAGAGTAAGTAGATAAAGGGAAGAAAGTTATTCAGTGGTTACTGCACAGATTTCTGAATTACTCCTTCTGGATTGCATATGCTACCTATATGCCACAGCATCTAGAGAAGTGCTGAATTCATTTGATAGTCATATGTGTAAGTAACTCATGTAGGTCTGTATTTTGAAAGAAATTGAATGTCTTGGGATGCACATAGGTAATACTGAACTTTCCAAAGTACCTCAGCCACTAGCTTCATCTTAGGAGTCTAAACATCTCTAAAATGTAGTTCTGAGAAACCTAGTCCCATTAAATTTAAATGATGCATAGGCTCTATGTGCACTGGTAGTGTTGTCCTGGTATGGAAATAACAATATTCTAATGCAAGTAAGTGCTCCAAGAGGAAATTCAGTAGGAATTGTAAAGTGATGCATATTATGTCAGCATCAGTACATTAAATTACCCTTTGAGTGAAACAAATTAAATTGGTCAAATTTTAGGAATACCGATCAAGCAGAATTACTTCTGAGAACTCTGCTGAAGTAGCATGTCAGTCACACACAATAACCCTTAGTATCCTGAAGTAACTTAATTATATTAGCAGAAACCCATGCAGAGGACCCGCCCTTAGTTCTTAAATGACTTGTAAAATGAGATTTAATCTCTGAAGCCTTATAGGAACTTTTGGAAGGCTGCATTGGTGTTTCTAACCACTTGCTTGCAAATATAATGTGTTCTGAAGGAGTTTTTAGAATAAGTCCTTTCAGATTCTAAGAGTTGTGCCTTTTAAATGCAACATTATGATTGGGAATGTTTTGTCTACGTGCCCTTATAGTCCCGAGGCTAGGACATCCTCTTGGGACAGGGGTTTGGGACCTCTCAGCTGAGAATTAAGAATTAACTTGTAACATAAATATTTAGCTTATTTATAGACCTTTGTGTAGAAGGTGGGCAGCATCTTACCAAGGCATAAATGTGGGGTTTACTTAGTTTCTTGTGTTCTTCTTTTTAGAGGTCTCTCAGTTTAAAAGTCCTTGAGAAGTTGAAATTTGCAGTGCACACAGTGTACAGATATCAGATTTATCTGAGAAATATTGTCGTAATTTAATAGTGAGGTATCCACAGAGATCAGGAAGAGAAAATTAACTTTGGTTCTTGACTGTCTGTTTCAACTAGATATTATTTCACCAATTTACATGACAGTCTTAAAGGACAGAAAGCTTCTTTTTAGGAAAAAAAACAAATCTATGGAATGAGCAGAAAGGTCTTAGTGTCCTGCCGAGGTTTGACTCCATGAAACCTTGCTTACGGAGTGCTTTGATGTCCTTAAAGAAAAATGCAATAAAACTGCAGATTTTTGTTATGAAATATACAGAGACTTAGCCCCTTCAAATTTTCCTCTAGCATTGTCTGTGACTATCACTTAATTTCATGCTTGGCTTCCATCCTCATTTCTTAATATATTTACCTGTTGGCAAAACCACTTTGCACATTGGAAAACCAGAGTTTGTCCAGAGAGTTACCAAACACAAACACTCCTCATCTGTCACAGGAAGTTTTTAGTATTTTTATATCTCTGGTAATATTTTAAAAATTAGGTCTTCATAGGAATATTATTGAGTCTATATGTAATTAACCTTGACCTTCTGTCACATTTTTGTGCCTGTTCTACAAGCTTATGGGTATGCCTGGTTCCATCTGGATTGTTGGTTTCTGAGACAGACAAGGAAGATCCCAAATTCTCTGCTTTTAGCAGCTGGAAGATTTAACATCTTACTGAGGCTGAGATACTGGAAGGTAGAAATATTGCTTTCTTATTACCTAAACACAATTTACAGTATTTACACACTTAATTTGTCTTTATGTGCTCCTAAGCAAACTGAATACAAACCCCTTTCCTTCCTGTTCTTTGTACTAAACATCATTCAGTCCTGAAGTCATGATGGGAAAAATGTTTAATTTTCTTTAGAAATATCTAAATCACTTTCAGAGCTTGCTTCTCTGTGCTGCACGGATGCATGCAGGTACCTATTCTAACCCCTACTGAGTGCTTAGAAGTCATCTTCATGTTAAGATATGTCTGTAGCCAGCTGTTGCTCTGCCTCCTGACATTACTACACCGCCCTTGACCTTTCTTTTGCAAGCTTTGCTGTCAAGGACTGTGTGTGTGGTCTGTTAGGGATCCCTAGCTCAGCTTTGCACTGCAGGCATGGCCAACTGATAACTGCCTGGGAGCTCTGTCTGCACTGATGGCTACCAACCCCCGCCCTCCATCAGTCCTGAACTCTGAGCATGGCCTCTTCACCTTACCTGGGCGTTTCAGCTGGGGAAAATTTGACTGCACATTTCCTACAAATGTTGGAGAACAGCACATGCTTTACCCAATCTATTATGCAGTTTCACCTTTCTCTTGTTCTCTTGTCACTGAGTTGCAGGTAAGTAAGATGATCATAATTACTGAAAATCCTGTGGTTTGTGCAGCATTAGATTTTTCTGTAATGAGCCGTCATTATGATTTGGGAGAAGCTTGTTTTGCTTGAATGGTTTATCAGAGGTTTGGTGTCTGTTAATTGGGGTTTTTCTGTTGTTTGGTTGTGGGTTTTTTCTCCTTTGTTAATTTTTATTTTCTGTTTTATTTGGATTCCAAAAGGAAGGCTTTTTTAATTTTTTTTTTTTTGCTTGTTTAATACTTTAATTAAACTACTCTACAGTCTTATTCAAGCATATCACTGTTGGTATTAAATAATAGAAACAAATTGCCAGCTGCAGGACAGAAGTCAGGGACAAGTTTTGAAGGAAGCTATGCAGCATTACTAATGCAAATTTGTACTGATCTGCCGCAAATACACTGCAGTATTTTGATGCTGGGAGGACGAATTTTCTCCAAGGTAGATGGCGCAGGTGTGGAATAAAGATATCCAGGGGAAAAAGGTGTGTTGTGTGTGCACAACTCATTACATTTCTGTTTCTTCAGTGGGGTGACAAAATACAGTACTGCAGATGTCAGATGGTGTTTCTCTCACTCTCCTGATTCTGAGACTGAACTTTGTAAATCAAATGCTTTTGCCCTATACCACTCAGGGGTTTGCTGGGCCTGATGTGAGGGGACACGGCTTTCCACCAGTCTGTAAGGGCATCTTGTGGGAGGGAGCTCCTGCATCACTGGACACATGTATTCACTGCTACAAAGCTGGATCTTCGTCAGATACTGCTGAGGTCAGTGGCCACATATCTGGTTAGTTGTGGTCAAAATGTTTTAATAAATCAATGCCCACTTGTTTGTAGGCACAGTTTAATGTTAATAGCAGAGATAAAGCACAAACAATAGAATAGTCTGAGGAACTGTGCTGCAAACTGGGTCACTGGAAAGATTCAGGCTGTAAATAGATATTTTGGAGTTGTTATTTGACACTCGGATCAGTTGCCAACAGCTTGCCTGGCTGAGTGCAACCCACAACATTTTGTGGAACTCAACTCTTCAGGCAGTCAGTTCCCATGTTTCTCGATTCTTCTAATGAGTCATTTAGGGAGCTCTGTGGGATATGCAGGGACTCCTCCAAATCTAAAGCTGTCTCCCCTTCCCTCCAGTGTTTCCTAGGAGATACATATCTTCAGTCTTTGGTTTTTTTTCCCCAAGATCTATGTAACATCCTTGGTCATACAGTACACAACTGATTTAACAGAGTAACACAAACCTGCTGTAACTGACTACTGGAAAATCCCACCTCCATAAATGCCAACCCAGATCACTAATTCTGTACTTGTCCCTGATTTTTGTGGCTTCATTCAAAACATTTGAACCAGAATGATGACAACATTTACTCACCTGCAGATGCATGTTACTGCTTTGTGTGTTAAGAACTTGGATAGTTTCTGTGACCTAAATATATTTGTTTTACATGATTTCCTAAGTTGGCCAACCAATGCCCCATGGACTTGCTATTGTGAAGACAAAGTTGCTAGTTAGTGTGAAGTGCTTTGCAAATGTCTAGAGATACATACATACATACATACTTTAAAAAAAAAAAAATCCTCCATGACTTATTTTGCTTGTTGTCTCACACATTGCACAGCATGCTAACAAAAATATTCTGTATAAAACAAATAGTGTACAGTTTAATATATTTAGAGGCACTGTAGCTGTGATTAGAGGACTGAGGTATGTGATACGACTGATCTGAGCAGTCCATAGATATGTCTGTTATTTCACCTTGCTGCATGATTTTATTTTCCTAACAGACCAATATATTTCTAAAACAGACAGGATTTTTAAAAATAAAAGGCAGGATTCACTGGATTTTATCCATTTTAATTTATCACTCTTTACTTGAATAATTCAGTGTGACATGTAGCTTCCAACTTGAATTTCAAAACTAGTTCATATGTACATGATAATTCTTAGTAAGTGACTGAAGGCTTTGCATTTTTAAAGCATAATCTCCTAGTAGTGAAGGGGAGAAGAACATTCCTGATGCACACAGAAAAGGAAACAGAAGATTTAAGTTCTGGATAAGAATGTATGTTTGTAGTTATAGATTAGAATCGAATCTATATTTATATTTGCTATGTTTTCCTTCAAGTTAGTTAAATTGTATTTGAGGAGTGTCAAAATGCAGTGTGCACTGATTGCACTTTTGTCTATATTCAACACAGAAACCTGATCTAGTGAAAACCTGAGGCACAACATTTTAATCAATTACTATTTTTTTCTACTGTGCTTAAATAATTTAAACTTCAAATTGTGTGACAGGAATGCAGTGGACACATGGGGACGGAGGGAACAGAGTCTGGGAACAGAGTCCCTGCACTTTGCAGAGACTATGAGCACACTCATCCTTCCTCTCTGCCACCTTGTCACTCCATCCCTGGGCCTACAGGCCAGTGCCAGGCGACACACTGGGAGGGAGTCACAGACAAGCAGATGGTGTCCAAGGGAGCCCAATTCAGTACTTTCTTCAGTCTCGTTCTAAGTGTTAGCAGGGATACTGTGTGCCAAGGCTTCCCTGAAGTGTCTTGGTTTTCAGTCTTTAGACCTTGTCCAAGTGCAATTTGGGGACAAAGGTGAGGTTGCTTATGATTTTCAAGTGCCTGGAAATGTGGCAGGAGTTGCTGTTGGGTGTCTGTAGACTGTGCTCACTTGAGTTTTGCAGCTGGAGTGCGCTGGGTCTGACATGCCCCTGCTGCACCATGCTAGCTGTGCACAACTTACACAGCAAGTGGGGGCCTGGGCATAGCGTTTGCCCTGAGGACTGTGGCTGTAGTGCTAGAGGTCTTTGCCATCCCTTCTGGTTCAGAAAGTCCAGACACGTGGCATTTCTTAGTCCTGTGTGCATATGTGTCTGCCTGATTTCATCTGATCAAGTTTTGACTATGGATGGAAAAAAGGGTTTCTTCTGCATCACAGATTGAGTTAGATTATGACTTTCTCATATAGGCCATTTGAAGAAAAAATTAACATTATATCATAATAAAATAATTTGTCTTATAATGCAAATGGCTTACCAGTTGAGATCTGTAGCTAAATTGCATTTTCTACGATATCCAGCTGTTGCTACAAGAAAGAAAGCAGTCAGAAAATAATAGCAAATCATACTGACACTCTAAGTAGTACAGAGTAAAAAAAAAGGAAAAAGCCCAACATTATTGTTTCTTACCACTTCTCTTAATCTCTCATGAAGTTCGTTTGTGTGACCTTTAGCTACTTTTACTTGATGATATATGGTGTAGTATTCTTGGGCAGAGAGTAAGTCAGTTAATCTTTCTGTCAGAGGGGTACTCTTGCAATTCACATGGTAGCTGGAATTAGAAACTGGTAAAGCTACAGATGAGACATCATGTTCTGCAGCGAGGAGGCTTATTAATTTTACTCATGCTGGTACTCCAGAATTGACCATCTGGTTCTGGAAATAACAAAATTAATTTACATGTTGACCAACTAGCAGCAGTTTCCATTATGCTAAACACCTGTTATCACTTAAAGCCATTTTACTAAATATGATGCATTAGCTGTATATTATTGGTGCTAAGGATGCATACAGAAATATGTCATCCACTTACATGGTTCAGGTGTTGCTTAAGCAATCTATTGAATTTGCTGAAGGGCTTATACAAATGTATTTAGGAGGAACACAAGAGAGTATTGTTAATTATCTTAAATCTTTCTGATTACTGCATTAAAAATACACTGTTCTGTCTGTTGTGGTATGGATGTATGTGCGAATGATTATATGTGGCATTCCAATGGCTATTTCTGTTTATTACTTGCTTTTGTTCAATAATTAAGGATAAATATGGGGAGATATTAGCATATTCTTATTACTGGCAAGTGAAAAATGATCCAGGGAAAACTGAAAGAATTTGCAAAACAAATGTCACCACACAAATCTTGCAATAATCTCTCAATTGGAGAGGGAGAAAGCTTTTAGCCTTTCAAGAAATGGCTTGCTGCATTTCAGTTCCTAAAGATCGCTGGATTTAAAATATTGTTGCATAGTATTCCATGAAGAAAAAAACCCTTCAAAGAACAGGAAAATGTTTTGGATGACAGATTTATGCTTTACTATCTGTTTTGTGGAGTAAACTGAAGAAAACTTCTGGGAAAATGAGCACGTATTAAGGACCGAAATTTCAGGAAGGTAGGATGGCCTGTATATTGCCTCTGACTAATTCGCTCTTAGCCAGCTGCATAGCCACAAATAAAATCTTTTGTGTAGCACAATGGACTTAATTTCCTAATTTGTCCTAAAATGGGTAATCAGCAAGCCTCTTGTCTGAGGTCTAGACAGGAATCCAATATAAAAATGAGAGACAGAAAAATCATCCGTCTAGAAAAGAAGCCTATGTCTGTCCGTCTGCTAGATTTTGGGGTTTTTTTTCACTCTTTCTTGTCTTTTACTGGCAATTTGCTGTTCATACTTACGTTAAACAGCAACAGAGCTTTTCTTTCCCTTCAGAGCTTTCAACCTCCCTTCAGTGCATGTGGAAAGTTTGCTATGAGTATTCAGATTTAAGGTGAAGTTTATTTGTTTGGGTTTCATGTGTCTTGTATTCCTAGCAGGATGTGTTTAATAGTTAGATGTGTATAATAAAATCACATAGTTAATTGAACTAGACATTTTCATCCCGTAACTATTGTACAGCCATTGCTTATAATTCACTGTTTTCTGATTATCCCTGAATATTTTTTAGAAAGTTATGCATGTCGTGTCAATAAATATACAGGGCAATCATACTTCTTTTCAATAGGCCCTCAGATGATTTTACAGGTTCAAAGATCTTAGCTCACTGTTAAAGAAGCTAACACCGTATAAGTCAATTGCTGCATAAGAAAGTTTATGATTTCATCCAGGAAAAAGGAGTTAAGTCGACCTGTCTGCATGCAACATGGACTTTAAAAATGATTGTTCAGCCAGGACACATTCCTGTTTAAATGACTACTCATGAGGATCCTCAGCCCATTTTAAACACAGCAGACAGGAATATGAGTAGAAACAAGGAATAGCAGAGGAGGAAGTCACGCATGAACAAAGAGAGGCAAACAAAAGTTTTCAATTAGTCAAATGTGTAACTGCTCACCTCCCTGTTGGTTATGATAGAATGATAAGAGAAAGCAGAGGGCCTTGAATTTAAATTTGCTCATGTGTGACACTCATGTCTCTCCAGACATTCACCAAATACTGTTAAAACTTGTAATGTTAAATATACTTTAATGTTCATCGATTTATATTGGTAGATCTTTTAGGTTTTTAGATATTAAAATGCAACGATGATAACTGTATATTAATGGCAGAAAAAATTGTATTTGAAGGGATGCTTGGAGGTTATCCAGTTCAGTCTCAATACTGCGTGAACTTCTACTGACATGGCACAAACTCATGTAGAACAGTGAAAATGTATTAGAGACGAACTAAAATGAAATTCAGATAGAATTTCAGAAATAAAACACATAATTTTTAAGCCAAAACAAATCAGAGAATATGGTTTGCAGGAAACTCAAAATTTATTTTAATTCCAAATCAAAATAAACCCACAAATTTTTCTATTGTAAAGACAATTCCTTTCTTTTTTAGTTAATTTTAAGGCTCCTTCCTACTAAATGGACAAAATTCCTCATGAGCAAATTCTCAGTTCTTTTAGGTGAAGGATCTGTCAATTACACTTGCAAATATTGTAAAAAAATGGGAGCGTGGGAAGTACAGTATGAATACAGCTATCATTTCCCATTCACCATAATCAACAGAGAAGAAGCAGCATCTCTGAGGTGTGATCCAGGCAGGAGGTGGCTGTATCTCCTTATGAAGGGGCACTTCTCCACTGACTTTAGAAGTTGTCATGGTGACTCAGCAATAAAAACCTACGTGTTTAGTAAAATAGAATTGTAATGAGGTGTGTCCTGAAAGTGCCCTTTCCTTTCTTGTAACTAGAGGGACCCTGAAGTGGCCAGCAAGATGACTACATTTAGTTGAAAGAAACCCATTCTAGAAGTGAAGCAGTGTTGACAACCAGCTGAGGGATAAAAACTTGTTACTACTTTACAGTAATGGAAATAGTTTATGTACATGGGCCTCTGGCATTGTATTGCCTTTTGTGGTTTTGACCACAATATTTGATCTTTCGTCTATAAAAACCTGTGTAAACAAAGAGAAGAATCTACAAGATGTCTTGAAGAGGGAGATTACACTAAGTGAAGTAGTTATTCTTTTTCCATATGCTTTTGCAACTAAGTATATGAACAACAACAAAAAAATTACTGTGCTCTACCTTTGTCATAACTTTTTCCTCAAGGGCAAGGTGTCTATATAGACAAATGAAAAAATAATTATGTAGACAAGTTGCATCTCTGAAGGTTTAAAATAGAGCCTTCTGACTCACTGGAGCTTTTATTTGTTTGTTTGCTTTATTTTGTTTTAAAGTAAATGCCAGTGACACTGGATGTCTCTTTTGGAGGCACTGAATGTTTAATTAGCTGCATTCACTGTTCTTGAGCTGGACCAGAGGCAAGCAAAACTATCTTCCATTTCTCCTGGCACTTTGGATTCATTTGAGAGTAAGACATTTGCCCTCAGGGAGAGAGGCATTGCGTCTGCACACAGCCAAACAAATGTTTTTTAATTAATGATTTATTCAGCCCATGCGTTTCTTTGTCAGCATGTAACAGAACACCCCTGGGAAGATCACTGAGAGAAGAGACTGAACTTGGGACCTTGAATCTGAAACCATGAATACCTACTGCCAAAAGCCTTGTCTTTGTCTAACAAAGCTACCTGGGCATCATAACCCCAAGGTGGGGTCTCTCCACTCTAGAGAGTGTTGCTTCCCTGGGTATCAGTCAATCACTGTTTAACTGGCTGGCTGACACCCAGCCAAATCCAATCTTTTATTAAGTAAGTCATTAAATTTATTAAATTATGTGGAGACCATTTAGGTGACTCACATTAGCATAACGCTAATAATATACCATGTTTAACAGAAGAAATACAAGATACAGTTTTTCCCTGCGAAGTTTCCAATCCAATTTCTTGCTGTGCTTACTGGGTGCAATAGACTGGAAGCAGTTATTTCCAGCCTCTGTCCATCTTGAGGCAGCTTGTGTTTGTGTCATGGGTGCCCAGACTTTGCTGGATTTAACTGAGAAGAACAGGAAAATTTTGGGTAGTCATTAGTTTTGAGGTAAGGGATTTCCCCTTCTCTCCTGTGACTTGCCAATTCTTTGAGCTACCTGGCTCAGATGTTACTGGGCCTTTTAAGAATTTCTTACTAACACACCAAGAAAGAAAGAGAAACCAAACCAAGCAAGGTCAAAGACTAGTTGAGCCTCCTTCCCTTGACAGGGGAGGGTAGCAGATACCTGGGGAGAGGACATGAGGACAGGAACAACCAGCAAGTGGTGCTTCTGTTCCCTGTAAGAACTTGCAGGTTTGGCAGAGTTCCCAGTCCAGACAGTGCCTACAGGCTGCATCTATTCAGATCTATCAAAGTTCAATCAAAAGTTAATTACGGCTTTTGGCCCCTTGTGCTGACATCAGCGAAGCAGCAGAGACTTCTGGGAAGTTTGGTATGGTGATTTTGCATACCTGTACAATTAGAATGATCTGTGGCTGCTTGTTTGCCTGGAGCTTCATGAACAAGGTCATGCCACAACAGCAGGACCAGCTCCGTAGCTCATCTGCAGATGGAGAGGGACCTTCTTGAACCTCTTATCTATAAGGAATCATTGCCACAATAATTTCAAAGGAGCATTTTTCTCCTGGAAGCATGTGCAAGCATTACATTCTGAGCATTTATGGAAGGACAGCAGAGGATTTTTCAGCCCAACCTGACAGACTGAGCAATGTTATCTGTCTCCGCTGCCACACTGTGTGAGCAGTAACTCTACTTCCAGTGGGGCAGTCGGTGTTTATATGGATCATGGTTTTTGGAGAACTGGAGTCCCTCCAGTCACCTTCATTTGTTTAAACTGTTCACAGAAGATAAACTCAGAATGACCAGAAGTGCAGTTAGAACATTATTAATTCACAATTTTTATTCTGACTTTGTCTGTATCCCAGACCAAACAAAGTGTAACAGCCTCAGAGGTGCAGGGTACACAGGAATATAATAAATATTGGGATCTTGTTACATCTCTAAAAGGCAGCCCTCACCCCTTAGTATTGGTGTTGTGAGTTTTAAGGGGGGTCCTACTGTAAAACACTGGCTAGTAAAAACTGCTAGCAGGCAATGCTCTGTGCTGAGCAACCAGATAGCAGTTGCCAGTCAGGTGAATTCAAAACATTTAAAAGGAGCTTTCTTCTCCCACTTCTCCCAGGTACACCATGGCAGGAGTACCTATAATTCCGCTCTCTGAATTGTTTGCTGTCTCAAAGATCTAAAGTGAGATTAATTGTTTTATGGGAAGTAGCAAGCAATTATATCTGCTTGGATTTTTTTTTTTTTGTCTGTAGCATTTGATGACATGATCTTTGTCAGCTAGTGCTTTTGTGACAAGGGTAGGATTTTTCAAAGACAGTGAAATGATTTAGGAGTGCAGATGCTAATGGATTTGTTCATTTTGTCCTTCCAGATAGCACAGAAGTAGAATCATAAATGTATTTTGGCACAATTTTTGGTTTACTTCTCCAGGGTCTCTTAAATGCCTGATATTTGACTGCAGAGTGTGTCAACAGTCAAAAAAATCCTATGAGGTCAAAGAAACTCAGCATGCAGATTGTGGTGGATGCATAAAATCCTTTGCACATTTCTCTGGAGAGACATGATCTGTTACAATCCACTTAACAGGGAGGGTGTCACCCAAAAGAGTTGCAGAGAGAAGTGTCCAGGGACCCGCTCCCTCTCTATGTTCTATGGCTGGGAACCCAGTTTGAAAATCTCCAATGATTACTTTGCAGTAGGGACTGGGAACAACGCTTTCGGTCTCTGACAAGATCCCAAAGGTCTTTTTGGTACTTTTCTGGATGGGCTTGAGCCCATGAAGTTCTTATCTGGAGCTATTTTTTCCCCCAAACTGGTAGGTATCAAGGACCTAGCCTTTATTCTACACTGCTGGGGGGGTACTGTTGTTATGGATGCTGTCCTGCCCCAGTGAACTTTCCCTGTGCCCTGGAGGTGTCATAGTCAAAGATTTTGATATAAGCATGACTTTACTGCATTTAATTTTATGCTTTTGCTCAGATGCTATATTTTGTGAGTGTAAAGTTCAGCAATGTCAATTATTCTTATGTCTTTTTTTACAACAAGCTACCAACAACAAAAAAACACCTCTGGAATTGGGATCCTTTTCTTGACTGGAGTGATTTTTTTCTTGAGGAATGTAGTGAAAAAAAGTCATAAAGTTTGTCAGAAATTCTGTGAGTCCCTGAGGCAGAGCAATAGCTCTAGAAAATGTGTTTAACTGAGAACATACAAAATGGCTTAAATGGCTTAGTAGAAAATGTCCTGAGTTTCAGTTTTGTAAATGTGCTAGTTCAGAGGTGTGGTAATAAATATTAATTTTATTTTGACATTTGAAAGAGACATTTGAATGCTGCCTATGTGCAGTGCAGAATGATTAAAATTATTGTGGTGTGTGAAATTTATGTTTTAGCTAGCGTGATTACATCCTTCTAAAAATGTGCAAGGCTGTAATCTTTTAAAATTGTTTTTGCAGTAGAGAGATTAAAATTCCATGAAGCACTTCATATATTTTTAAACAATCATGTTAATTTGGAAGTGACTCAAATAACATTCATTCTATTTTAAACATAAATCATAATGATCCACTTTCAGATTCTTTGTTTCCAAAAATAAGTAACCATGTCTACAAAGATCTCAGCAAAGAAGTTTTCTTGTACCATGAGCCACCATAGGGATGACACCAGCTGGCTGGGTATATAGCAGACATGGCGGAAAGACTAAATGTATTTCCACACCAAATCAATGCTTTATTTCAGAATACAGGATAGTTTTCCATCCACCTTCACCTTCCCTCACACCTCTTAGTCTGTGTGCTTATCCTGGAATTTCCCTGATGTGGCAGTGGAGTCAGAGTCGGGATGATTTGCTGCAGGACAGGATTAAATAGAGGCTGAAAGTTTGTGTGGGTGTAGTTCTGCTGCATTTACTTGCAGATAAGGATCTTACATCAAGGTTGCGCTCTGAAGGTCAAATTCAAATCCGAGTGTAAGGAGAACAAATTTGGATCTTTGCTGGAAAACCTCTGTAGAACACACCTCTCTGTAGAGCACATTTTCACAAACTTTATGACTTTTCCATTACAAGTAACTAAAATTAGAGTAAATATTAAAGATTCAAGGTAGAAACAATATCTGGAGTTCTTGATTGTATAATGTGGGTGAAAGCACTGTCCTTTCCTATCTTAAAGGTGCTTGATACTGCAGAGTGTCCTCACAAAAGGGTGGTGAATCCCAGATGATGCTTTCAGGCCATCTGTATTTGGTGAGATGCTTTTAACAGGCAGATTCTCCCCTTTTCTTGCATCTGACCCTAAGGGAAAAAATGCATTAAGGAAAGATAGTTCTGAGAATGTGAGTGTACCTTGCATTGAAAGACAGGGTCCCTTCTTTACTTGACTTTAAACTCCAGTAATGACAGTTAACTCTTAAAATAATGCTTTAAAGAGCATTGCCAAGCTCTATTAAAACTGAATTTATCTTTATTACTCTCTTGAGTTAGATAACGTAGTTTACGACTATACTTTTTTTTTTGTGTGCATTGTAGACATAATCAAAATCATTAAACAACTCCCTGTGGGTATTTGGAAAACACCTGTGAAACACTGTTTTCCATTCCTACTAGGTAGAGTAAGACTATAATGTGTTATGAGGAAAAAAGACATCTGTATCACTAAGAAAATACTGCCTATTTGCCAAAACCAGAATAGGAAAGTGCAGGAAACTCCCCAAGTGCCGCTGGTTGGTACAAGGGCAAATAGTATCAATGTCAAGATCATGCATTTATTGAAGAAACATCAGGTATTGTGTACACACAAGGTATGACAAAAAGAGAGCAGTATGACTGCATGGGATCTCTGCCTAATGCGGTAAGAAATGTTTGTTATGACAGAGCTGTAGTTAGAAATGGGTTTTTGTTCCTTTCCCCACTAACTTCTTTCTGAAATGATCTAAAAATTCAGACCCTGACCTCCCACTGAGAGCCTTGATTTGTCATTCTTTAGGCAATGGGAGCCCATAACAGGGTGACCACTGTGGAGAAACTGCCCAAGAACACCACTCTGCCTTGGCCCCGTGACAGAGAGGGAAACCTGATGCAAGTGAGGATACATGGGTTTTAATCCCATCAAATCACTGACCTTTCTGCTAAAAACTTTAAGAAGATTGTCTTCCATGCTGGTGTTATTTGTGATGTGAACATACTCCCCAGATTTGGAAAATAAAACCAAAGTAATTGGATTTTGAAAATGAACTAATTTTCAATATATTGTTATAGGAGCCACAACAAAAACTTTTAGGCCTCTTGTGGCTTGGGCAGAACCTGAACTTATGTTCTTGAAATGAAAAGCTCTGCATGCCATTACTTATTCCCTGAGCCATACCAGGCTGCTAATATATTATCTCTGATGTTTTTGTTTCTTGGAAGAAAATTTAGGCAAAAGGAAACCGTATTTCTACAACTGTGTTGTGGAAACTGACACTGACAGAAGATGATGTTATAGTTGATAGTTGTCTTTCTGTAGAAGTATTTATAAAACATGCCTATATATAAATCTATATAAATGCAGTTTGAATCAATTTATCTCAATCTGCAGTCTGGAGTCCATCAACACTCTGCTGAAGACTTGCTGATTGAATTTTACCAGATCTATTTTTAGTTTACAGCTGTTACAATGCTTTTAAAAGTTAAAAAATGTTGACCTTACTGTAAGTAAAAAGATGTTATGGCTACAGTAACGGTATTAGGTGGTCAGCAACAGGAATGAGGATGTTCTCTGTAGTACTAATTAAAACATGGAAAATCCCAAAACAAATAGTTTAAAATCTAGTTCACATTATGAAACAAACCTGAGAACTTGTGGATATTAGCAGAATATAACATGATAAATGAAATCAGTCACTGTAAAAAGGCTGAAATGGAACATGACTGCAGCTGAAAAGAGAAACGAGTCCTGCTCACATCCATTTTCCATCTGTGTTATCTCAGCAGAAATTATAACTTTTTGCAGAATCAAGTGAAGATTTGATCTTTGAAAGTATTCACTGTAAAAAGAATAGTGGAAAGAAAATTTCCATTTTCCTGAATATAATACGCTTATTCATATGAACCATTCCACACACTGGGTAAGGCTGTGTAAGGGAAACTGTCCAGGCCATGGAAGTACTCTGTCATCTTGAAGATTAAGGTCACTAAATAGAAAGCAGAAGGTTACTTATGACAGAAAGACTTTCTGCAAAGGTTCATGGCTCACAGGAGGGAGCTACTGATTGTCTGAAAGGCCTGAAGAGGCATTAAAAGTCAGAGAGGTCCTTCCCAGTGGCATACTTAACAAAGAACTAACTTTCCTTCTTTGTGACATGGTGACATTACTTTTTTAATCCACCATAACTGATATTTCATGAAAAGAAGAATGGTGACAATACAGCCGATAAACTTGACTGCTTTTCCTACTGCTATTCATGAGAACTGTGTTTTGAGAAAATTGGAGGCCCGAGGTTTTGAAGGCATTATACCCAGAAGAAAAATTCCTTCCAGAAGTTCTGAATATGCCCCCAAATACGTCCACACAGTAGTGGTGTAATGGCAGAGAGGTAATTAATTTTCTATTATGATGAATTCTTCTTTTGTTGTGAGTAGGAAAACGTATGTATGCTATTTATTGAAAATGGACTTACACTTGCTATCCACCTATTCACTTAAGACATCACAAACTCATCATATTAAATCAGAAAGTACTATTGCCTTTTAACTATTGCCTTTTAACTATTCCCATTTAACACCAGCACCTGTATTTCATTTATGTTTTTGAAAAATGCAAGCATATTACTCATTCCTGAACTTTCTCCAGTGTGTTTGGTCTTCACTCCTCTCCACTTTCCCCTTGTATTTGGAAGCAAATACATTTTGGGGACAAGATGGTACTTTCAATGCCTTTGTCTGATTCTGAAGTAAGATTAGTTGTTAGGAATCAGATGATTTGGTAAGAAATTAATTTTTTTTTAACATTTCTTTTGAGGGTTTTGTGGGAAGAAAATCAGTTACTTTCATGATTGCTTGGGAAATCAGTTCTAAAAGGTTCAGTTCTGCACATTCAGTTGATAGTTTTTCCAGTAGAGGGCAAGAAAGTATTGCAGATGAAAGTGCTGCTAGTTTCCTGGACAGCCACAGTGGATATGTTAAGCAGAATAGCCTGAGGATGGAATGTGAAAGCCAGTAACCATCCCACTTTTAGGGCATAATGTCTTTTAAACAGCCTTTTACTCTTCAAGGATAGTCATAGAGAGACAAGCTGGAAAAGGAGCAGAGGAGACCACCAGAGCAATCAACTGGTGCTTGTTGTTCTGTCAGCACAAGTTCCTTCAGCTGATGTCTGATTTCTGGGGTGTGTGAGGAAAATCGGCACATGGTACCTTTTCAAACCAGTGCCTGCACCGACACATAGTTCCTCACTGAATGTTGAGACTGTTTGTGGGATGAGGAGGAACACAGCTGCCCCTCTGATGCAGGGCTCCTATCCCTTGCAGTCTTTACGGCTGTTGAGTTCAAGCCTGTAAAGCAGGGTTTGCCTCTTCTCCAAGGGACAAACAGAACTCTAGTTGATCTCAGATGTTAGAACCTTAAGCTGTTGCTCAGGAATAAGCATCTGGGATTTTGTATCCAAACATGAATAAGGTGTACTTAACACCAGATATTTGCTATTGTGGTGAGCGCATGTGTGTGTTAAAGACACACGCAAAACTTTGAGCTGTTTCATGGAATGAGTTTGAAGAATATAAAATTTAAGATTGCAGACCTCATTTGTTATGCAACAGTGTGTGACCCAAACCTTCTGTTAAGGTCCAAGCTTAGTTTGCAATGCAGTTGTTTGCTGTCAGTGATTCCTTATGAGTAAAAGCATCTGATCTGGACAAAAGGTGCAGCTAGCTTCCTGTTCTTTGGGTTTTCCTAATTTGGACAATGCGTTTGGACAATGCTTTCAGGCACATGCTGTGACTCTTGGGGATGTCCTGGGCAGAGCTAAGAGCTGGACTCAATTATCCCTATGGGTCCTTTCCAGCTCAGCATATTCTGTGGTTCTATGATGTGTAATTTCATTGCAGTAAATTCTATAACTCATAAATAAGCAATCATACTTTTGTTTTGCTGTCACTGATGGGGCAAATAATTTAATTTCTTAGGAAAATGGAAGCAGAATTCTGATAAAAAAAAACCACAAACAAGCTCTGTTTATGGTAGCTGATGAGGCTGTACTGGATACAGCCTGAATGCCCTAGAAGAATGGAACTGATTCAAATGATGTAAAATGCTTTTTAATGTGAAAATAATAATCATAATAATGAAACTAAAGTCATACTGGTTGAATGCCAGAATTAGGACTATATTAATAAAAACATGCTGGTTTAGTTATAACTATCTGTTTAAAGTATAGCCAATCATTTTTGGACTAATGAAGTATTTATCTAGGAGGAAGCCTTATGTCAGTTTTCATAAATGCAGTTCTGCTTCTCTGATTGTTAGTTATGACTATACTACAAGCCAAAAACTTTCTCATTGCTTGATTTAAGTTTCTAAAAGCAAATTCTGTTTACACGGTAGAAATGCATAATTCACAAAAAAATTTACATAGTTTTGTAGCTCTGGACAACATAAAAACCACATAATGGTGACCACTGCACGGTTCTATTTTTATTTTCACATGAAAGGGATCGACACCTGTACTTTGAGTGTTTTTGTTGTTGTTGTTTTGGTCATACGCTGTTTAAGTACTTCTGATTTTTTTATCCTGGTAAGATATAATGATTATTTTATGGTTTAAAATTTTGTTTAATTTTTTTTGGTATCTGAAGAAACATCAAATGGGTTATGGATAGAAAAACTATCCTACAAAATGTTACCCTTATACTACCTAGTGTCTTTTTCCTATGTCGGTTTTTTTCCAAGTCAGTGTAAATTGGGTTATATACAAACCCAAGTTTTTTAATGCCACATATTATTTTTTAACCAGCCCTCTAAATGAGAGTTTTTTCATACAGAAATCCACTGAACTGCAGACATATTTCCTTGATGTACAATAAATCATGTTTCACGTATTCCTGATAAAAACCCCACAGTTTTTACTTCAGAACTGCTCAAGGCTGACGGTAGTGGCCCCAGTGACCTGTGGTGAACCAAAAAGTCAACTCACTTTACTAACAGTCACACATAAATGATCAGAAATGGAAACTCTGCTCACTCTAACCTCAGCTACTGGTCTTTCCACAAGGTCAGGTGACTCACAGGAAGAGGAGCTGCAGACCAAGAGAGCATCCTGGAAACTGTGATGTGCATTTGAGATCCAGAACATAAATGTTCAAACCATTGGCATCTGTTTGATGGCTCTGGCAGAGGATGCTCAGCAGCACCTCCCACTAACATCTGAGGCATTTGTGCTTTAGGTGTTGAAATTAGTATGAGATGAATTGTGCCTGAAAGTGACTGTTGTCTTCACTGACTGTAGATAGCCCCTGTCGCCCTCAAATCTAGAGTCCTGATGCAGACTTTTGCAGCTGATCAAATGAATCCTATTCTTAGGAGAGTCTTATTTTAGGACAGATTGTGTCAGGGCATCTGCTACATAATCCTTTATACTGGGCTTATAACAGTAGTATTAAAAAAAATTCAACTTACAGAGCAACAAAAGTGGTCTTGAATATCTGGTTCTTGAAGTACCATTGAATAAAGGACAGATATCCCTAACTCAGTGAAACACCTATTTAAAAAATCATATTACCCTCAGTGCATAAATAACATAAAGGCACCTCTGTGAAAATTCCAGTTGTGTAGATCCATTTCATCTTTCATTAACATTGTACCATAATACTTCTCAAAGGTATTTGAGTGAGTGATAGTTGTCTTGTTGTTTTCTGATCCATAAGTACCTGGTTTGTCACTTGGGGTTTTACTCTCTTCATATTGCTTTTATTTGCAGTTCTCATAAAAAATGGAGAATGGGGTACCCAGCACTTTTTTTCCCCTGTAAGATTCGTGATAGCATCTACCATATGTTCTTCCCTACATTCTTCGTAAATACACTATGAGAACATATGTATGTTATTGCCTGACTCTCTTATGCCAACACTTGTCTGAAATGTCTGTAAGGATGCTATGTCACAGTATAACAATCCACTGAATGCAATTAAAATTATTCTAAATGTTTTGGGTGTTTTTAACAGAAATCCATGAACTATTTAAAACTTTTTCTCAGGGCTTTCTCTGTGTCTTGACAATTCACCTAAAATTAGTGTGTGTACAGATCACACATCATCATACCGGGTTGATGTTCTAGTATCCTGCATGCATGAACTTTGAAGTCTGTCATCAAACTTGAAGTGACATACTAGTATTGTGATTAGATTTTTTTGGTGGGCATATAATTTCAAATGTAATGCTAAGAACCTGTTCAAAAGTTTCTCTTACTTTAACTACATTTTTATGAGGGGGTGAAGAATTTAAACAAGTATTTCATACCAAGATGTTCGTCAGTGAATGTTGTGCACCTAGTTTCTTCACATTTCCTTTGAGGTTCTCAACCCCAAGCCCCTTCATTTGTGGATTCAGATTTGGTGAAGTCAGCAACATTACACAAATTAAGATTTACTATATAATAGTTTGCAAGCAGAAAAATGGCTATGAATGTTTAAATACTGAAGGCTGGTTTGTTCCATGTGTTAGAGAGGTGCACAATGACAAGAAGTTGCATGTTTTTTAGATTTGATTGACACATTCGTGTTTTGGGAATTCAATGTTGGGCCAGAGTGCTTCAGGCTATGAACCTGCATTGGCAAGCAGATGTGTGGAAGGGATGAGCCATGTACTGCTGGTGGTCCTTCCTTGAGTGCTGTAAATTTTAGCCTGTGGACAGGAGTTGGTATCTCAAACATAGTCTGGTATCATGGAGTGCTGAGTAACTGACAGATTTGTGTGAACAACCTTTTGTAATGCCTCTTTAGAAAGGACATCCTAATTGTTTCTCTTTGATGCTCATTTTTATCAAGGTTTGCCTTTGTGGATGCTTGTACTGGCAAGGGTAATTCACTATTTATGGTATGCAGAATTCATTACCATTAGTTTCTGTACTGTGTTTTTTAATCACCAGCAACATGTGTTACAGGGTACAAATTTGCATCTGTTATGCCTATCATTCTGATGTGGGTTAGTGACTAAGACACTTGTAAAGCTAGTCAAAGCAATATCAGTGTAAAAGCGAGGAAATCAGACTTATGGTGTGCCACACCCACGGACACATTCCTCTGGCCACAGGAGTGGGTTACTGGGTGACCTTTACTGGCCTTTTCAGTCTGTTTCATATTTGGCTAATGCATAGGAGTTTTGGTTGGCAGAGTATCTGGGCTATAAATGGAGAGAAACAGGAGTATGTCTCTAGGCAGCTTTGACCATTTGCATCTGAGGAACCTCTTAGAGCCATTATTGCTCTCTAAACTAAGCAAAATTATATCCTTTTGTGATCAAAAGTATTTTAGAAAAAGAAGATTTTTATTTCGGTGAACGTTTGTAGCCTCTGCTTTACCAGTAACTTGACATTTGACAATGTGGCAAATGTCTCCTTTAAGCTGTCATTTTGACAGACTCATAGAATAATTTAGGTTGGAAAGGACTTCTGAAAGTAAATTACTCTAACCTCTTGGTGAAAATAAGGTTGATTTTGAACTTAGACCAGGCTGCTCAGGGCTTTTGTCCAGGCAAAAATTAAATATTTCCAAGGATGGAGGTCCCACAGCATCATCCTGTACAACTACTTGGTCCGCTGCTAGATTGCTCTCAGAGGGTGAATTTTTCTCCTAGTATCTAATCAGAATTTCTGGTGTTGCAGCTTGTGCCTAATGCCCCATGTCATGCCACTTTGCATCTTCTGGAAGAGTCTGTCTCTGCGTCTTCACATACTCCCGTCAGGGAGTAGCATATGACAACGTACAACTGCTAATGCAGCTTGGAAGACTTTTGCCCTTCATTGCTGCAAAGGATGCTTTGCTTAACTTGGTATCCTTGGGCCTTTCCTGAAAAGTTTATTTCTGTCTAGTTTTCTTCTTGAGAAAAAAGATAGTGAGAGGAAAAAGTGTAATTTTGATATTAAGTTTAGGTAGTTAACTCTGTGAGCTAATTGTGCAGGTAGTCTCTTGAGTCTTCCTAGAGAGAGGCTCCTGTTCTGAATTGTCTTTTGGGAGAGCCTCCCCAGTATAAAGAAAGTTTGAGTAGAAACCCTGTGTAACTCTCATAATGAAGATAGGTGTCTAAAGCTGGATGATTGGTGAGCTTACTTTCATGCCACGTTGAAATGAAATAGTTTATCAAAGTGTATTAATATTTTATTTTTTTAAAAACAGAGTGATGGTCCATTGGGTACATCTCCAAGGCTTTAGAGAATCTGGGTTACAACTTCAAATAAAAAATATTTTGAATTTTATTTCTGCCAGACCTGGAGTGTGTAGTAAAAGTGCAGTGGAAGAGTGTATTTATAAGTTTTGTTTCATAGGATCATTTTTTCCCTACTTTTTTTTTTTTTGATTGGGGAGCAATACTTTATATTTTCCATTAAGTTTTTAAAATAAAAGTAAGTCTGGAAATTTGACAAATAAAATAATGTGTATATAAAAAATCTTGTTTTATAGAAATCAAGCTAGATTGTATTTGGAAAAAAAAAGACTTATACTATAAAATGCTCTAGGTATCAAAACACTATTTAGAGTCCAAAGTATACAGAAGAGAAGGTGTTTTAAATGAGTATTTAATGAATAATAAGCTGCTGAAGCACTAGTTATTGCTGGCATTAGCTGGAAGGAAATGAAAACTAAGTGCTAAAAGCAGAAAGATATCTCTTTTATGATCAACAGTGTTTTGAGAAAAAGTTAAAATTGAAACCTTGATTATAAAACATTATATAGCAACATGAGGCTTTACAGGCCCTTTCTGTTTCAATTAATGCCTACACACTTCAGAGAAATAGAAAGATGGGAAAACAAATGATGTCTTATAACTGTCAAGCTGTGTGGTAAACGTTTCAAAGTTGTTTCCTTGAAGTGTGAACAAGTATTCTATTTAGTTTTCCCTCTTCATTTACAATTCAGAGTGATTCTACTCTGAGGATTTTTTTGTTTACTTGCTAGTAAGTTTCCTCTGGTAGCATTTGGATTTTTCCTTCTTCACTTACTGTTCTAGAGCTTTCTCATGAACCTCAAGAGCCAAATACATTTCTTCTCCAACTTTTAAAATAGTATGATGAATATTACTCATTCAGAACAATTCTATCCTCTCCAGTAGTCACAGATACTGGGAAGATGTATTAATAACATGAGGAAGTAAAGCAGAACTAGTCCAGTAAATAATATGTATTCCTGACCCAAACGATAGAGGAGGGAGTGAGGTGAAGTGCTCTACCAGACCTCATACTCACCAACAACAAGAAGCTTGCTGGGGATATGAATGTCAAAGGTGATTTTGCCTACAGTGACCAAAAAATGGTGGAGTTCAGGATCCTGAGGGGAGAAAGGAAGCAAAAAATCAAGCTCATGGCCCTGGACTTCAGAAGAGCAAACTTTGACCTCTTCAAAGATTTGCTTGGAAGAGTCACGTGGGATAAGAACCTGGTGTAAATAAGAAAGAAATTGGTTAATATTTAAGGATGTTCTCCTCCACTCAGTGAGTAAGATGTCAGGCAAAAATTCCAGGAGGCCTTTATAGATGAACAAGGAGTTCCTGGCCAAACTCATGTATACAGAAACTGGAAGCAAGGACAGGTATCCTGGGAGGAATACACAGACATTATCTTAGCGTGCAGAGATGGGTTTAGGAAAGTCAAAGCCCAAACGGAATTGAATCTGTCCAGAGGTGTTTAAAATGACAAGAAAGCCTTCTTTAAATACACAAAAAGAAGCCTAGGATGATGTAGGCTCTATGAGAAAAGTGACCTGGTTGCACAGGATTTGCAAAATGCTGAGGTACTAAAGACCTTCTTTGCCTCAGTCTTTCCTCTCAAGACCAACATTCTCTTCAGGAATCACAAGTCCCAGAGACCAGTGGGAAAGGCTGGAGAAAGGAAGATGTAGCTTTGGTGGAAGAGGATCTAGCCAAGGAATACTTAAACAGGATGGGCATCCATCTCCATGGGCTGTGATTGGATGCTCCCACATGTACCGAGGGAGCTGACAGCCATCATTGTGAGGCCATTCTCAATAACTGACTTATCATGTCTATTGGGAAAGTCATGCATGACCAACTTGATAAACTTTTCTGAAATGGCTGCCTTGGTAGAGCAGAGGATAATTGGATATTGTCTATGTGGGCTTCAGTAAGTAAGACCTTTGACACAGTCTGCCATAGGATCCTCATAGAGAAGCTGTTGATATATTGACTGAAAGTGAGGTGGGTGGAAAACAAGCTTGATTCCTGGGTTCTGAGGATAGTGATTAGTGGCACAAAGTCTAGTTGGAGAAAAAGAATTAGCAGCATACTCCAGGGGTTCATAGTGGGTCCAATCCTGTTTTACTTCTTCATTAATGATCTAGATGGTGGGGCAGAGTGCACTTGCAATGCCATCTAGGGAGACCTCAACAGGCTGGAGAAGTAAGCTGTCAAGAACCTCATGGAGTTCAGCAAGGGAAAGTGCAAAGTCCTGTATCTGGGGAGAAATAGCCTTGTGTACCAGAATATGTTGGAGGCCACACAGTTGGAAAGCAGTTTGACAGGAAAGAATCCGGGGGGGGGGGGGTCCTGGTGGACACCAGACTCAACATAAGCCAACCCTGTGCCCTTGTGGCAAAGGAGGCTAACGGTATCCTGTGTTGCATTAGGAATGTCATTATTAGCAGACGGAGGGAGGAGATTTTTCCTCTCTCCTTAACATTACTGAGGCCACACCTGAAGTCTTATGTCCATTTCTGGACTGCCCAGTGTACGAGAGACATGAACATAATGGAGAAAGTCCAACAAAGGGCCCCAAAGATAATGAAGGGACTAGAGCATCAGTCCTATGAGGAACTGCTGAGGGAGCTGGGACTGTTTAGCTTAGAGAAGAGAGGGCTCAGGGGGGAACTTTATCTATCTATCTATCTATCTATCTATCTATCTATCTATCTATCTATCTATCTATCTATCTATAAATATCTGAAGGGAGAGTGGAAAGAGGACAGGGCCAGGCCCTTTCAGTGGTGCCCAGTGACAGCAATAAGAGGCAGTGGGTAAATACGGGAACTCAGGATCTTCCCTCTGAACATCAGGAAGCACATTTTACTGCAAAGGTGACCGATCACTGGCATAGGTTACCCAGGCAGATTATGGAATCTCCATCTTTAGAGAAATTCAAAAGACACTTGGACATGGTTTTGATCAACCAGCTCTAGGTGTCCCTGCTTGAGCAGACGGATTGGGTCAGATGACCTCCAGAGGTGCCTTCCAGCCTCATCCATCCAGTGATTCTGTGACACATAGATCCCAGTCTGGTGGTAAGAATTCCATTTCTAGGCATTTATAATTAGAAAATACCTACAACGACAGAAAGTTGGATTGCAAACAAACCCATAAACTGCTCCCATGGCATAGTATGTTCCTCTGCATAGGATATTTTGTCAAAGTTACTCACCTTTCATTTTGTGAACTCTGAGCAGAATCAATAAGTTTAATAACAGAAATATACAGAGATTTCAGATTACAGTAATATATTTTTCAGAGCCACTTTCTGCAGATTGTGTTACATGCACCCATCAGCACTCAGTATGCTTTTTAACATTCTCAACGTGTCTGGACCATGGCAGCAAATTTCCCTTGGTATTCTCAGTGAAAAACTGTCCAGCTCTGAGGCCAAAGCCTCAAAGTCACTTCAGTGAGAAGGAGGTAGGATTTTCATGAGTGTGGAAACACATCCTCTGCCCACACAATATTATATGATTCAGAGTACTTGTATTGCACCAGGCAGTTGTCTTCCCAGCCTGGAAAAACCCATTAAATCTAGAAACTCGTATCTGAGTAGGGAGTCCTACAGACAGAGCATAGAGACATGCAGCACGTAAAATACTTGTTCCTCACTCCCTCTCTATATCTGTGTTGTACATGTCTTTAAAATAGTTTTTGATCATATACCTTTGAAAGTGGATTAAATAAGATCACCTAATAAACTGGGCACTCAGATGTAGAAGCCAGAGTAGGGCATGTTATATGAAACCTGTACTATATATCTTTGGTGTAGCTGTCTTGATTTTAGAATAGGGTAATTTTGGATTTCAACTCTACATATTGGTATTCATATGAAGTGCTTAGTTGCTAAGTGATGTCACTGAACTTTGGCCTGAAATTGATTTCTGAACAAGTCCTTCCTTTTTTCAAAAGATGACCATATCGTATTTTCAAAAGCCATCTATCTAGTTACTGAAGAGTCAAAGTTGGTGTTCATATGGAACTTAGAGTTTGAATTATTTGCAAATTGGAACTTAGACTTTCAAAGTTGTTTAGACGGTTCTACTTGTAGCTTAGGCATTTCTTTGTATGGCTGTGACATGAGAACATGTCCACAAGTTAATGCTAGGGATATTATCCCACAAATAGCCATTCAATTTGTTCCTGCATTTGAATTAGCTAACCTAAATATATTCTACTAAATATATTCTACTAAATATATTCTAAATATATCTAATATATTCTATTCAGTAAATCATTAAAGATGTGGGGTCAGAATATATAGGGAGCATCATCACAGCTTGAGTGCCGATCAGTGTGTTTGAAGGAAAAAGATTAAAATTGCTCATATTTGATAAATTATAAAAACCCACTCAGTTTTAGACTGCCATATGCCTGCCTTCCTCCTCCTATGGGTTAATAACATGTCACATAGGTGCAACTCGCTGCAGAACCCTTTTTCTCAAATCTTACAATGCCTGTAAGAAAGTTTTTAATCTACGACTTCTCAATATTATTGAACTGTGAGTGTGGAAGGTGAAGCTTCTGTTTAATGTGATTTCTATTTTTTTAGCAAATACCTTTAGATATATATGATAAGTAGTGCTACTTATCACTAGAAATATTGTGCCTCCTATTAGACAAAAATTAGCTGTGACAAAACTTCAAAAGGGTTTCTGGAATTATGCTGGTGTAAATTTGGCAAATTACTCTGAATAGCTCCAGACAAAATGCCTTCCATCTATTTCCAGATATAAATTTATTCTGAAAAACATTGTGAAGAAGGAGGTACCTGTCATTGTTCTTGACTTTTCAGCTTTTGTCTGACAAGATCTCTGACTGTATCCTGGGGTAAGATACCATGACTGGTATTATTGTTTGCATTGTATTATTGCTTGCTGGTTCATAACACAGCAAGCAGTATCTGAGACTCTAGTGATCAATACCTGAAATTGTTAAATTACTTGTTCCAGTATACTAAAAGTCTTATTGCTATGTTGTCACATGAATTTTTAATCACAGGACAGTATAAATATGCACAAACCTGTTTCTTATTTATATAGTATTTCCTTAAACTGTAGTATTTCTGATAGTACAGTGGCTTCAGAAATAATTTTTTCTTGTCACAGAATTCCATCTTTCTAAATTTTATGTCTGAATTACAGATGGAGAGAATATATTTATTGGCTATCTGCAAATTAAATTAGCATCATGTTCTTTCATGTTCTTTTTTTGTGTCTCTTGGAAATTGAGACTTTGCAATTATGAACTGCAGTGTCTGGGTGATTTATTTGCCTTTTAGAAAGACTGATGTTTTTCCCCTATACTTAGTGTTGTTAGAAGATGTGTCCTCCACTGGAAAAGATCTAGAAATTCTACATGAGCTGAAGAAGATGGTATCCAAGGAAAATGGAAATACATCAAGGAGTTAATTTACAGAAATTTCTTTTCCTTGTAGTGGTATCTGAAGCTTTTAGCTGGAATCAGCCCGATGTTGTTGCAAATTTGTCTCTAAGATAAAGAACAAAGATAGGTTTGATCACTGGTGGTCACTAAACTGATAATCTGTTTAAACTGATTAATGAAGAACCATTCTTATCAGCTAGCCTGACCTTTTGGATTATTCAGACTATAGCACTTCATTCACTTCCTGAATTAAGCTAGCAATTTCTTTACCTTGGAATAAAGTGAACCTTTTAGAGTCTTCTGCAGGTGGAGATGACGCTCATTACCTTTCTCCATCATATTTTAATCAAATTCTGCCCAAGACATTGTGTTTACCCACGCCTGACAGCATGCTTCCAAACTATATTCTTCATATATTTTGAGAAATGCTTTCCTAAAAATATATATATTTAACAATTGCTACCAGTGATTAGGCAAACCAGTAAAGCAAGGTAAAATTTTATTTTCCTGAATGAATATAATTATGGTATCTTCTTTAGGTAATAATTTACTTTTCTTAGAAGGTTATATTCCTGACAAAAGAATGTACATATCAGAACTAGTATTTAAACCACATTATTTGACTTTGTCTTTTAAAACCAATGACCCTTGGGTTATGTGGCCATGGTGCACATATTAGGAAAGTAGAGGCCTGGGAGGGAATGGAAAAATTTAGGTTTATTTAATGGTACGTTTTGGATAATCAAGTTCTTTTCTTTAGCAGTGTTAAAAAATGAGTAGAACAACACTAATACATAAATCAATCCTTGAATTCTAATCATTTGGTGTATTCTTTTCTATCTTGTGTTTTACTTCATTTCAATGATTTTGCTATTCCATTTGTTTACTCTAGTTATTACCACTCTTCAGTGAAGAGAAGTTAGATGTCCCACACTAAAGCAGTATAACAAACAGAAGGGATGATTTTCCAAAGCAGCCTGCAAAGCATTTTCTGCTCAGAGTTCCACTGATGCAAAAAGGAATTGTGAATATATCCATCTTGTTGGGTGTGCAGCAAAAGCTCTGAATAAAAATATTGCATAAAATAACTAAAGAGAAAATTCCTCAGGGAATGGGAGGAGAAGGACAGAAATATGGTTTCAGGCAGTAGTTTTCCCTTAGAATTACTGTGAGTCTCTAATAGCAGGTTTAATGAAAAAGAGTCAGAAGATGGAGTCATATATGAGTTAAAACCCACTCTGTGATTCTGCCTGTGATGCTGGGATTTAATTACATGACCTTTATGAAACTCTCCTAACTTACAGCAGCAGATGAACCCATGCAGTAAGCCTAGATTTTGTTCAACACAGAACTGACATAGCAAATATCTTGGATAAATGTTAAGACCATAAGACTATAGTCTTGATTGAACCCAGTATCTGCAGTTGCAGAGGAGTGATTCATTCCCTCTTAGCTTCAGCCACATGATGAAGCTGCCTAATTCAGGGTCAAATTCACTTTGTAGTGAACAGAGATAACATTACCTGCAGAAGTCAATTTTAGCCCATTTTTTCTCTTTCAATTGATTATAGTGGGGTCAGGCTACCCTCAAGTTATAAGACACAGTGAAATGCTTCAAGTTTAGTGGGATAAATCTGGTTGTGATCAGTTAATCCAGCTGGAACCAGCCAAGATCAGCCTAAGATGTGTCAGCATAATGAATTTCAATTTTCTTGCTCTTAAGATGAGGTAGAATAATACTGTCTTGGGGATTGTTAAATAGCAGTCATGGTTATGGCAGAGATTTGTCCATCTCAGCTGGCTCTGTGTCTAGCCTGTGGTTGCCCAGTGGGACAAGATAATCTCTTTAAGTCACTCTCTGTGGAAGAATTAAAAGTGTAAATATCTCTGGTAGAGATATTTACTGTCTCGTGTCTGCACCTCACTCTATTCTGTGGCCTCTTGTGCCTGTGCCAGTCTCTGATGGCACAAGCAGCAACAGCAGGGAAGAGCAGGTGCTCCTCTTCACACCTGCCTCCTCTTGCGAGTTCAGGGGTGGAGCTTTGAGCTTTGGGTTGTGGGTTTTGTCTGGCTCTCCCTGGGGACTGTGCGTTGTTGCAGTGAGGTTGAACCCATGAAGCTCTGCTGCATCCCAGCAACCACAAGAAAGGTTTGGGCACACACCCCAGTGCCGACTGGTGGGAGCTACCACCCACTATGCCTGAGGGGGAAGGATTTTGCTGACTCACTCCATTCTCCAGAGTGATTGTCAGCTTTGCCTGTGTCTCAAGTCAGCCCTAAATCATAATTAGTGACGGGAGGGCTAATGGTGAGATTCATTACAGATCTCAGCTTCCAGAAAAATTTCAAGCTCAAGAAAAAAACTATGTCTTCTAAACTAAAAAAGTCTGATTAAGCAATGTGTGAGGTTTTTTACTTATCTTATGGTTAATATTGCAGTGGCCAGAAAGAGAACAGTGACCTATCTAAAAAAAAATACAGTTTTCTTTTTCTGCTTGAATTCCAGAGGTTCCTTTTCTACAAATGATAAGTTGCTGCCTGTAACAAACAAGAAGATTTATGATTAGGCAGAGTCAGTATTGACCATATTGAATACGAAAGAAATGAAATGGTTTTGGACATCAGATGCCATCAGACACTTGCAAGTGTGAAACAGAAGGAAAGAAATTGATCGGTGCACCAAAGGAAGAGTCCTTAAAAAGAGGCAGAGCAGCTCATAGCCATGAGAGCACCAGGAAATGTATGAGTTTGTTTGGAGTTGCTTTTAGTAAAACGGTTGCTCTGACTTAGATGGCAGATCTGTGATTCAGGAAGCTGCAGAACTGGCTGCTATTAGGCAGCAATGTGTGAGCTTAGTTAAAAGAGACATTGTAAAAAGGCTGCAGCAGTAAGCAGTCTGATTATAATGCAGCCAAGAGGCTTCAGAAAAGCAGGACTAATTTCCAACAATATTGCTGTTATAGCTGTCCTGCTTCTGGGACACAAACTAGTATCTCTGGATGACACTGCATTACAGAACTGGCAAAGAAGAGTTTTTATGGTGGTGCTCTTGTAGTCTCATTCTAGCCTCTCCTGTGTTGAAATACAACCTCATCTGGCTTCTCCTTGAACTGGTCCATGCCTTTAGCTGGCAGAGAAGAATTCAGAGTAAGCCAATCTTGTCCTGCCAGCATTTTCAAAGCTGGTTTGTGTAGCTCCACAGTGCTGCACTGTATGATACCGACTTATCCTCCCTCCCTGTGCATGCAGCTGTTATGAATGTTTATATAGGCAGAAATATAACTGAGTGCCTAGGGAATGTATCCCTTGTCCCAAATAACCAGCTTAAACACAGGGTCAGCCAGACTGATCATATGCCTCAATTAGATACATTTCTCAGTGCTCTGGTAGGATCAAATAGGAGCATGTCTTTGTACTTTTTGCTGTATCCCGATCAGGTTATCTATATGAAGACATACATAGACTTTCAATGCAGAATTATAATAAAAGAGTCTTTTGAAATCCTAAATGCTACATGAATAATGTGTCTCTCTTTGATATCAATAATATTAGGAGAAAATAACCCTTTCAAAACTGCATTCACTGAGTTACCAGAAATCTACAGAATGCTAGTAATAATAAAACAGCTCAACAGAGCAGAAATTTGTGACAGCTATTAAGACTACAAGAAGCTAATATAAATCCCAGAAGTGTAAATCTGATAGGTTGTTTGATCACAATCTAGGAAAGATACAGCAATAAAAGACAGATAGCTGTACATGCCATGTTATGTAAGCCTCTCTGCTTTCAGATGTTACATTTTTTGAGGCAAGGAAGTTGTAAATAGTTTCAAAAATCTTGAATCTTAAACATTTTTAAGTTAATATTGATCACAATCTCCAGAGATTATAAACATGTGCCTTTGTCCTTTAAAATCTAAACATTGTATGTTTTCTTCTGAAATTAAGCTCTAATATATGCCTTTTTTAAAAATAGAGTATGTGGAGGAGAGGTAACTGCCAAAGTAACAGTTGAAGGAAGAGACTATTAACACATTTTTTATCTATGGAGTAATTACTGTACATTTTCCCAAAGAATGCAGTCAGCATTAACTTTTTGAAAGGCTTGAATGGGTCAGTCACTGCATTGAAGGAAAACAATTTTTGGAATTCCTTCTTGTATTGTCAGATGTTTGAACCTGTAATGATGGTGTTATGAACTGCTAGAATAGCAAATACACAACACCCCTGCCAAATCATACAGAATTTAAACTTGCCATAATAGTGTTTTCATAATTACAGAGGAATATGTGGTGGTATGTGAAAATAAAGCTGAAGCGGTTGACATGTTTGAATGATTTGTCTATACTTAACTCTGATTCTTATCCTCCTTCTTTTATCTGTTACTTGCTGATTTGTTCATTTAGCTGTGCTTACACCTGGTGCCATCGGGGCCTGCTGATGAGCACATAACTCCTGCTCAGGAGTTGAACTTCCACAGTAGATATATCTCAAACAGGCAATTTAACCGACTGATGAACCTGAGAAATCTGAATATAGTCGTCAAGATAAAAATAATAAAAAGCTGGTTTCATAAGATATAAGACTTGTACACAACTATACCAGATGACAAATATAATTGTGTTAGACTTTAATGGATCAAAGGATTCAAATCTGTTACTTTTTATGGCTTTGGTTTTTGTGGCTTTCAGGAAAAATGTGTTATGGTCATAACCTCTATACATCTATCATCTAATTAAAATAACACCAGAAGCAATGAACTTATTCTCTACAAATTGGATTAGAAAATTTGTCCTTTAATCTCAGTGTTCCAAATAAAAAAATGTGTCAGATGAAAGACACCAAAGCAATGGTTACATTTATATATCCTAGAAAGTATTTCTACAGTAGCTAAATTATTTGGGAATTACACTTTTCAGATTCTTTGTATCATTTTAGTATGTTCAACTTCCATTTTTTACTAGGTACTATTTAATCTCCTGGAAGATGTTTATTTAAATTCTATAGCATATTTTTCCTTATGAAAAGGTAAAGATATTGGTTTTTTTCCTCAAATGCATTGTTTTCTCCTGTAATGTATCATAAACACAGAAAGAGGTTTTTTCCTCTTGTAGGTTGCACATTATAATCCTGACAGGTAAGCATGAGAAATTCTTTGAGCTTTTATTATGATATGAAGAACTCGTTTGCCATAAATAAATAAATAAACAAATAAACCAACCAACCCTCAGAAGTCCAACACTGAAACCTCAGGTGATCACTATCCTCTGAACTAATCAGTCTTACTTTGGGATTTTAGGAACTGCCTGTGTCTTTTGAGGATCCATAGCTGAAAAACTGTTATCCTTCCACTAAACAAGCTGGAATATTTGGTGTTCAGACTTTATTAATGGATGAAACACAATGTGTTAGCAAGAAACTTTTACTGTGTTCCTGTTTATAATGTTCTTTCAGTTTTCTTTACAAGAAAAGTTGTCTTTCATTGACATATTCGAAGTCCTGAAAAAGGAATAACCACAGAAAAGAAAGTTGAACACAAAATACATCCTGAGGGCCGATGTCTGGGATAATAATAATAATAATAATAATAACAACAACAACAACAGATCTCTCCTTCCTAAATGTTTTCAGGCAAGACAGTCCTCTGAACTCATTCTTTTTATGTGCTGGAACAGAGTGAAAAATGTGAATAACTATTTTATACCATCATTTAAGTGAGCCACAGAGAAGTTCTCACTGTCTTCCTCTATATTTTCTGGACATATGGAAGACATTATGAATAAGTTATATAAAAAAAAAATCAAATTTGCATGATAATGAATTTTTTTTTGGTAATGAATGGTTAGCTTATATTGTATGGTGATATCTGAATGCCATGTAAACCAGGACAGCACTAATTGCTTTTCTAAAGGCTGTGTGGCTTGCTATCCAAAAGGCTTAGGCTCAATACTCACTCATATTAAATTGAATTTATTTATTACAGCTAATGACCTGGATACTTTGTGGTCAGACTTGTGCTCTGCATGTGTGTGATTCACCAGGAGAAAAGAGCTGGCAAGGCTGCCTTAGGGCCTGCACACAGCACCTTCCACCTCCCAGTCCATTACAGAAAACAGCTAGCCCAGCAAACAGAAGTGCAAAGCTCATAAAAACACCAAGGATATTTGTAAAATTTGTGCTTTTTTCATCAAAATAGAAGTGGTTCTCAATATTAGGGACTTCAAGGGACAAAGTCATAGCAAGACCTTTCTTTTGCTGGCAGTTGTGTTAGGAAAAGAACCAAGATGAAAAGTGAAAGTAATTAGCCACTAGAACACACTATCAAGGGAAAGAGGGAATTCATTATGGCTTGGAAGCTTTGTGAAAACAAGACTGCTTTAAAAATTATGTTTGTGGTGTCTGTAATTTTTACAATGTGTCTTGTGATGCTTAATGGATTCTGTGTTAAGCCAGCTCCTGTGTTTATTTGAAATGTTCAGATTTCATCTCATTCTGATCATGCTGAAGAGTTTGTATGGCCCAAGTGAAACCTAATGCCTCCAAAGTAAAAAGGCAGCTAAAGACACCCAAATCTTTTTAAAAGTCTCAACATTTTAAAGTCATTCTCGTAATTTCTGTGCTTAATTTATGGTTCTTGAATCTTCAGAGTTTTCAGTAATGTTTTCTTCAGTTCTCTGTCATCTGAAGGGTTTGGGAGTGAGCTAAGAAACATGTAGTAGGACTGCAGCAACTTCAGTTTCTCCATGAAATCTTTCTCCTTGAAATCTCCTGACTTTTTTTCTTTTCCTGATCTTAAAATTCTTCAGTTTAAGAACCACATATTACAACTGAAAATTCAATGTCTTCTTTAGCTAGAAGCTATAGGAAGTCCATCATTAACACACACTTGAAGACAGATGGGAACCTCCTGACACCTCTGTTGCCTCCTCCTTATTCTGCTTTTGAAGTTCAAATGGAAACTTACTTTGTGACCATTTCAATAAAACTTGCTATGTACCTGTGAAACTTGTTGAGAAGTGTGTTGATTTTATTCAGCTGGTTTTTTTTAATTAATTATCCTTAATTTAAAACAGGTTGAACAAACAGGCAATCATTTATTTATAACACTGGAAACAGCACTGTCACACGTATTCATAGAAAAACCAGATGAAATGGGTGAAGAAACAAGAGAAAAACTCTATTGAGCTTACTTTACTAGGATTAAATCAGAAAAGTTTCCTTTTCTGTCTCAAAATGGGATTGCTTCTTCTCTTGTCAAGATTGTATTTGAGTTTCAGGCTTTATGGTTGCTACTTCTGTCTGGTGACTGAGCATTATATCTTTTTTATTAATTTTATTCAATCAAATCTTCCTGGAGTTCAGATTGCATTTTTTCCCCTCTGCTGTGACTTCTGTTTTATCCTTCTAGGAAAATCAGTCTGGCTTCCCACCAAATTTAAGGGAGGCAAAAAAGAGAGATTATTTCATTTCCATAGTTACGTAAATATGTTATGTCTACTGGGGCTCATCCTCTGCTCTTAATTGATTAGTGAAGAGCAATTTATTTCAATGAGGTGCATGACTGTCTCCTTCCCTTTAGTAACTATTTCGAATTCTTCAGTTAGGAAGGTATTTTTCTTAGACCTTACTCTAATAAAAACTTTTACATTAAAAATGCACATGGAAAGACAACAGTTTCTACTGTATACAGCTTATTACTAGCTTGTGACTGAGGCTGGACATGATGTCACAGAAGTCCTCTGGAGTGACAGTGGATCTGGGGGTGACTAATCCACTATTTCTTCCTTTCAGGCATCTAATAGTGTGAGTAGATGTGTGCATGAGGCTGTGTTTCCCAGCTAGGTAAGTGGAAATGAACATACTCTGGTCTGCATCCCATTTTGTTTTGCCAGAACATACAGATATGTAATTCAGATCTGTAAACAAATGTTGAGGTAACTGGCTGAATAAATTCCATAATGTAGTTTTCTTTTAGCAGGTGGCTTAATTTATTCTAAAAGCAAATTTATTTTTTCAAATTACACTTTCATGAACATTTTGTAACCTCTATTAGTGGCAGAAAGCCTAAAATAAAGTTTTCACATTTGCTTGAACCATTCAAAGGTATTCCTTTAAGGAAGTCCTATTTTTCACTTAGAAGAACTAAAAATGTCTGAAAAAAATGTTCCACACTCCAATATTAAGTAGGCCAAGAATCTCAAGTTATAAAAAAAATTGGAATATCTGAAACAAAGATCCCTGTTTGGCTCTTTTTCTCTTATGGATTCATAGTATGACAGAATGGTTTGGGTTGGAAAGGACCTTAAAGATCATCTAGTTCCAACCTCCCTGCCATGGACAGGGATACCTCCCACTAGGCCAGGTTGCTCAAAGCCCCATTCAACCTCACCTTGAACACTTTCTGGGATGAGACATCCACAACTTCTCTGTGCAGGCCTGTTCCAGTGCCTCACCACCCTCACAGTAACAAATTTCTTCCCAATATCTAATCCAAATCTGCTCTCTTTCAGTTTACAGCCATTCCCATTTATCCTACCAGTATATGCCTTTGTAAAATATCTCTCCCTTGCTGTCTTAGTCTCTCAAGAGTGTAAAATACTTAGGGATGTATTAGTAAGCTAATATGTAGAAAATACTCATACATAAAACCTGGATTTTTAAAAGTCAGTTTCAGAGAAAGAAACACCTCTGAAAAGAAATATATAATCCCATAAATCTCCTCCTGTATTGACACTGAAAACAGCACTTCAGACATGAGGACTGTTTTGAGTGATAACCAGGAGACCTTATATCTTACAAGATATAGGTATCTCCTGCTTTGCTCCCTACATTCATGAACTCTAAGATCATAGCCAAAGGTGATAAACAGACCAGAGGACTTGGATTTAAGCTTTAGTGTCTTTCTACTTGGTTAGTCGATTTCCCTGCAATTTAAATTGAAAGAACTATAAAAACAGCATTTCCTCTCTGATTTCCTATACAGTTGTAGTCACCACTGCATCATGCATCTCAGATAACTACTTTGTATTTGCCGTAGCTTTATTAGGTAAGGAAATGTTATTTCCGTTTTACAGGTGGAGAACCAAAGTACAAGAGCATTCACGTAGAAAAGCTGGGACTAATCTGCAACAGCAAACCAGAAATTATGCCCATCAACACAAGTGTATCTACACTCACCCATGTAACCTGAAAGCTTGAACAACCAGTTTGGAAGTACGGGAAAGAAGTAATTTCAGCAGTCTTATTCTACTTATTGTGCTGTAAATATAGAATAATATATAAATCTAGAAAATGTGCCATTTACTATCTTTGGATGAGGAATCCCTACTTCACTGACTAGTAGCATTTGATAGGGAGCTCCTTGGTCTTCTAATGCAGCCCTTCTGTATTTCAGGCAGGCATTTCAAATCAATGTTTTCGTGATCAATTTAATGCTCATCTAGTATGTGAAAATTATTGGTGAGAGTTTGATCAAAAATCAAGACTGTGTTTTTGTATTAATAAGGGGGAAATGAGACAAACAGGATACCAATGAGCTGCAAAAAAACCCAAACCAAACAATTTTGAAGTAAGGAAGGCAGAAGCACAGACCCTAATTATACTCACTACACAGAAATTTAAATTCTGGCTCTGCTGAAATAGAGATTTTGTCATTGACTGTGCTGAAGCCAAGCAATTATTCTTTACTTCACAGTGAACTCTTGGCCATTAATAAAGTTGTTTCAGTGTAAATTGTTTTTAATGGGACTCTGTTCAGGTATGTATTATTTATTCAATTTTTTTTTTGTCCTATCATTGAGACAATCATTTTACCTATTTTCTATGTGTTTTACCCTAGAAAACATTCCTAGTCTGTTGTATTTTCATTCTGGTTAGACAAAATCTTTAGTACGAAGACAATTTAAATTCTCAAACTGAATCTTAAAGAAACCGCACAATATTTTAGACCAGATTATATTTAACTCTTTTATTCAGCAAGTGATTGATTTTTTTTTCCTCCCAGTTAATATAAAACTCTGTATGCCATTGAACTGAGACAGGGAACATTTCTGATGTCACTAAACAGCTAAGAAGTCTCTGAGTGTATGTGTGTGCATACACGTGTGCATATATATGTGCATGTGTGTGGGGGTCAAATCTAACAAGTACTGCAGGATGAGCAAAGGCAAGCTATAGACTCTTTATTGAAACTTTCCTGAACTTCCTGAACCTCTTGTGTCTGCAAAATTTCATGGAAAATCTCATATGAGGAAGCTGAGTTGTGATGTTTTGATGCTTTCATCTCCAAAGCTCAAAAAGCTGAAACATACCAGAGTAATTCAAAGTAAATTTAGCCAAAGGCTGTGAACCTTAGGAATATTATGTAAGTTTAGTTTAGATTTGGAGCAAATGCTCTTAGCAGATCTTATTTTATTTTAGCTTGTTTATACACACTAGTTGTAAGTGGTTCAACCTGAAGGTTATTTAGCAATGAGAGTCTGGGAATTCAGGCTCTGGAGCAAGGCACAGACTGAACCAGCAGCTATGACAGTGGCAGTAATGGAGGTCAGGATTTAATACACGGACACATGTCTCTCGAATGGGTCAAACTCCAAAAGCCCTACACGTTGATGGGCTGATTACTGATCACACTAACCCCCAATAGGTATCATGTTCTGAAATAATTTGACATCTTATAGCAGTATTATCATTTCATTTAGAGGTGAGTTTAAAGAAGATGATTTCTTGGAAGACTAAATACCTGTTTTATGACAGTTTAAAAGGATAAGTAAATTTAAATTATTTTTTCTAAATCTTCTAAAAGAAGATAACTAACCTGGGTGAAAATGCATGGATCATTGTGACTTTGGTTATTATAGAAAATCTATAAATATGGACATTGATATATCCTTTGTTATACAATACAATTACTTTGTGGTAGTTTTATTAAAAGTAAACTGTATTTTACTTAGTGGGCTTTAAAAATTATTTTAGAGAAGACTACAAAAGGTCTTTCATTTAAGACCTAATTGATTTGTTGGAGGGCACTCTCCTTCTTAAGTCCCCTTTGATTGATTCGCTGAAGAAGAATTGTTCAAGTAGGAGGTAAAGGAGCACTGAAAATAATGCCAGCCTGGCCTACATTAATAAAATACAACATTCTGGTAGATATAACTTTGGGCAAGGTCAGTGTTGTGTCAGCTCAGATGCCCTTGTTCTTACAGGTTAGGCTTTTGCCACACACAGTTCTAGCAGACATGCAAACCTTGACTACAGTGGAGGAGAGGCTGGACATGAGCCAGCAATCTGTACTCACATCCCAGAAAGCCAATTGTATTCTGGGCTGTATCAAAAGCAGTGTGGCCTGCAGGTGGAGGAAGGTAATTCTGCTCCGCTACTCAGCTCTGGTGAGACCAATTCTGGGGCGCTGCATTCAGCTCTGGGATCCCCAGCACAGGAAGGACATTGACCTGTTAGAGCAAGTGTCCAGAGGGGAGACACTAAGATGATCAGAGTGATGGAGCAACACTCCCATAAAAAAAGGCTGAGGGAACCGGGATTGTTCAGCCTGGAAAAAAAGAGGGTTTCAGAGTGAGGTTGAATGGAGCTCTGAGCAATCTGATATAGCATTAAGTATTGGGACTAGATGAACTTCAAGGTCCATTTCAACCCAGGCCATTCTGTGATTCTATGACTGACTGGGGAACTTAGGCCAAAGTCCTGGAGACCATCCTGGCAACACCCCAATGCTATTCTGAGGTACAGTTTAGCTATGTACTTGTAAATTCTGTCCTCCATTTCCTGGAGGACATGTGGACTGAGGAGGGGCAATAGTAATCTTCCGAAACAGAGAACTGCAAGGCCAGGGACAAGCTCCAGCAAACATGATGGCAATCACTGGAGTTTGACTGATACTGTTCTACAAACTTGAAACTATGAACAGACATGTTCTTCAGTTAAACATTTGTACCAGAAGTCCCACCTTGTGCAAAGTTAACAGGATATTTTACACTGACTTAAAGAACCTGTGAGTCTACCTCTTGTTCTGCTTCTGAATTAAAGGACTTCTTTTTGAAAGGACTTTTCATCCCAATAAGGGAATAATTTTTCTGCAAAACTACACAAATGGAAATATAATTGATCTGAATTATCTGAAGGCACTTTGGCTGTGATTTTAATTTAATGTAATTTAAGCAAAATAAAATAAAATGTTAACATAAAAACTAAGACTCAAATTATGTAAAGTTGGATTTTCATGGCCACGTGTTTTCAAATTTCCCATTTTATTTAATTGCTATTAATAGAGAGATATATATAGTTTGTTGTAGGCCAGGGACCTTGTTGCAATACAGTAGAACTGACCCAGAAAATTGTTTCTCCAGTTCTTCAGTTCACCTGCACACATCTTTATAGGCAAGATACACAGAGTTGCTCTTTGTGTGATTCCTGACTTATTTTCCTCATGCATGACAAGATTTTGCACATACAGGATACATAAATGAGTATGGCAGATATATCATGAATAGGAAGTTCTGACAGTATAATTCCAGATTTTCTGTTGTATGATTTCTAATTACTGGAGCCAGGTAATTTTGTAATTTGGCTTTCTTGACTTTCCAGAAGTTAATTATGAACTATGCCTTATTTGTGAGTCTCTGGTCATTTAAGAGTATTACCATGAGTAGGTGAGTACCCATACCTATAAAAAGCATGAGAAGGGAAAAGTAAAGAAGTGACCCTCAAATGGCACAATAAAAAGTAATAAGCTGTGCTCACCTGGGATAAAAGCACGGTGAGAGGTATATAAACAGGAAGCAGTTTAAACAATCTGACCCAACAACATTTAAGAAGCAGTAAAATGCACAGAGGAAGAATGTCCAGAGAAGGCTGAATTTGGCATCACTTAAAATCCACTCTGTTCTTCTTTACTTATTGCATAACACGATAGGGCACTTAATATGTTGTGTTGGGTTTTTTTCCCTTTCATCTGCAGTAGGTACCACTGAGACAAGAAAGCTAGCACCCAGAGCTAGCTGAAAATTGTTTACAATTTCCATGGAGAGTATATCTTTAAATAGATGATTTATTTGCTAGACCACAACTGTTTTTACTGCTTGGGTATCATTTGGGGTTTCCTCTTGCTGAATATTATATTTCTTGTAGGGTTTGTTCAGCTTCTGTTTCTCAGTGTCAGGCACTTGCAAATGCAGCTGCTTACAGCTGATGGGTTCGGTTCTGCCAAAAATCTCAGTAATTCTGAGATTCTTTATTCCATTGTTGCTAGTATCAAATGTAAAAATTAGTATTTATCCTTCTTTTGTGTTTCTTCCATAAACATAACTTCAAAATTTCTAAGGAAATCATGCCAGTAAAGGAAATGGTCTTTTTGGCTTCCTTTACCTTCAGTTTTTCAAAAAAAGCATAATTTCTGCAAAAGCATTCTGGAAAGAGAGTGAATAGAAATTAAAATAATAATTCTTGATTAAGTTAAGATTTTCATACATGAATATACCTGTGCTTTCAATCAAGATTGTTCCTGAGTTGGCTTTTTTTGCCTTTTTTCCCTGTTAAAAATGCCACCCTCATAAAATAATTTCCAATATTATTATTTCTTATTAGAAAATGTTAAAATACAGTCTTGAAATTGTTTGCTCAGATAATCTTTAAGTAATTATTTTTCTTTCCTGTTCATATTTGCCTTCCTTTTAGAAAGTAATGGTAGCAATTAAGAATAAAGATATCAAAACTAATAAAATTAACGCACTTTTGTATTGCCCAGACTTGACCTCCTCTAGATTTTTGTCAGTTTATGTGAGATTTATCTTACTGACTTTAAGTTATTCTGTCTACTATCCCTTTGGCTGCTGAGGGAACTTAACCTTTATGTAACTAACATTAGCTAAGATTTCTTTCTTCTTTTGTCTCTTTGTGTCTCATAATGAAATTTGGGGGGCATGATGCCTCTGACGCACATTTTCAGAAGGTTCATTGTTAGAAATTCACAGTTGAGGGATATATCTTTCTCTTCTTCTGGTTTTCGAGCTCCACTTATTTGGATTGCCTCCCTTATTCCTGAATGGCCACTCAAGGCAAAGAACACAGAGCTCTTCAGTTACCATGTTCTTTGGCCCTAGATGTGACCTGAATCCATTACTTCCTCACCAACAGCACAAAACAAGGCAGAGAAATGAAGTTATTAACAATTGCCTTAAGACCAGCAGAATATCTTCATGTTCTCCAGATTTATCCCTGGCTGTAGCAGAGCTGACTCATTTCTCCTTGTTTTTTTTTTTTTTTTTTTTGTCATATAATTCTTGTGGGGCCCGTTGAGCATTATCACTGCCTCAGTTTTAATGTTGATATCTCTAAGGATTTGTATTTTGAATTTCCACAGCAATATATGTTTCCAATAAGCCAAAGAGGCACTCTAGCTCTTCTCTCCCTAAATATTTTGTTCTAAGCTAACATTTTGTAAACTGTTAAAATTAATTTGAAACTATTCTTATTGAAGATAATTTTAATTAATTTTCAGATTAAAGATTTCACAGGCTTGTAATACTTCATAACAAAAATATTGCCCAAGCAGGAACCTCTAAATGACTGAGAGGCTTTTCTGTAATCTGTTCTCCTAACTTTACATCTGGATTTCCCCAGGAATCAAAATTATCTCTTCTTGGAAGTTTGCCTGGTTGGAATTTGAGGATGAAGTAATTTTCTTGAGTACTTCACACCTGGAAATCCAGCTTCCTCTACTCTGGATATGCTGCTGAATAACTGGAATTCTCAGGCACTTCAGCTGAATTCTGTCACTCATACAAAATTTCTGGTTTTTTTTCTGAGAAAGCTGGGGCCATAGAGTGTCTTCAGAAGGTTATGGCCACACCATACAAAGCATCTGCAAAATCCTGGTAAGGATGGTCTCCTGTAAGCTTGGGAAGGAGAAAAACCCCAGGAAAAGGCTTACTGTTACTAACAAAGGATCTGGCTGGGGCTTCCAGAATCTGTTTCTTATGGAAAAACAGTAGATGCATTTCTGTGAGAACCCTGCACAATACTGCTTATGAGAAGCTGGAAGCCTGTGTCAGGGTAATGATCATATACTGACCTATTGTATGCATCTCCTTGTCTGATTCAGGTCACTAGTCTGTAGACAGACCTTGTCTCAGACATGGTTTGCTGTCCCTTTAGGTCACTGAGCTTGAAGCATTGGCAGCCTTTAAATGCCCTTCTCACCCCTGTCCTGAAGATGGGCGTTACTGGCTGCAGTCTCCAGAAAAGCTCGCGTAAAGACCTCAGTTAATCCTTGCACCTGAGTGATAAAGTAATGTCCAATCAACCTTGCCCCTGCCTGAAAAAGCAGCTTAGTAAAATATTATTATTTGGATTTTAGATTTGTTCCCCTGCAGTAGATAATTCTGTAATTCTATGCAAATGGCAATCAAGCTGTTTGAGCAGCACCACTAAAAGCTGACACTTTATAGCACACAATATATTTGCTGTCCTTTTATTTTAGCTTTTCTCAGTATTTACTCTTTTGCTGTGTTACAGAGTGCCTTGGTAGGTTATTTTAAATACAGCTTTTTAAAATTCTTATCTAATACTTCTGGTTAGCATTCAGCACTTTTATAGAGAATATGAATTACACACTATGTGAGCCAATAAAGATTTCTTCAAAACCTTAAGAAGAGCATTTTTAGAATCACTGGGGGATAATACAATATAATCCAGAATAAATACAAAATAGTGTTCCAGTGAGAATTACTTATTACCGACTAGAAGATTTTGCTGACTAACCCATGGGTGTAATGGCTGACAAACTTTTCCTGAAATCTGTCACTCCTACCATTTTCTCCATGGCTGCAGAGTAAATCATAGACAATAAGCAGAGCATCTTGTTCAGTAAATCACTGCAGCACATCCCAAGCACTGCAGTAAATGGCCAAGAGACAAGTTTGTGCCATGTTGCTTTACATCCAGTGTTTGGATAACAGTCAATTAGATTTTACAGCATGGAGTTACACTGAAGCTGTACCGCTCTGTTGGTACCAAATAGGGTACCAAACGGAGAAGGTGGTTGTTTTAACTGCTAGGCAATAAAAGAAAAATACTATTATTATAGATTTTTCTCCCCATTTCTTTCAGAGCTCTGTTACATTATGGTTTTCTGTCAGTTTTGAGATAATAGATGTCAACAGTGTCAGACAAGGTACACACCACCTGCAAGGCAGACCTCTTGGTTGGGCAGGCACGCTCATTATCAATGCAGTGATGGTCCTTGTCTGATTCTGTCACATTGTTTTACATTTTTTAAAAATGTTTATATTTATTCATTTCCAGAAATAGTTTCCAAGTGTAACCCTGTGGTCTGTGCAAACTGGAAAGTAATTTTAGCTCATAGAACATATTTTGATATTTTTGGTAATGAGATCTGATGATATAGTTCAGAGGTTTAAGTTTGTGAGAGAGATGCAAAATGGGTGCAATATTTCTTAAGAGGACAGATCCTGGGTTTGCTAGGCATGTGGCAGTGTTTACAAAAAACAGTAGGGAGAATAATGACTCATGTTCAGAGAAGGAATGTGAGCTTCGTCCCTAGAAATAAGGGGAAAGACATGATCATTGATTAAGAGGCAGAAAGAGCAGGGGAGCAGAGTCCATTAGAAGCTCATGTAGGGAAGGACAGATGCCAGTGGATGTCCTAGAGATGTCCTAGTAATGGGCCAATAAATGCACTACAGTGCAACATATATTTTTGGGTAAACACAGTCTATCCAGGTTTTCTGGCAGATTATGTCTCTCTCTTTTTTTGAGCAGGGTCTTATTTGGGTTTTTGCTGATCCTTCAGTAAGCTTTTCACATGTGACTATAATTTTTATGCTTGTCCTTATCCCTGGGTGTATGGGTCCTTCCAGGTTGTTGGCAAGAAGCACATTATTTTAAGCAAGATTCAGAAAATCAGGGAGATTCTACCTACACTTTTCTAGGGAAGGCACATTAAGAGAGATCTTGAACCAGAATATAGGTATCATTTCCATTACTTTTTAAGGGTGGGACAGTTCAAAACACATTGGACTGCCTTTGTGGGCCATGACTGAAGGTAAACGTACTAATGGTATCTCTGCTTTCTGCAGTTTGTGATCTTGTCCCTGCTACTCAAGAAAAGTGGCTCTGCACATGCTGTGGAGAAAGCAGCATGATCATGGCTTCTGCTTCCCCGTCTCTTCCAATGTCTGACCACGGAGTGAAGTACATACTGAACTATCTAAACTGTGAGACCTGTGCCACCTGGGCTTGACCTCTCCTGCTACACTGCCAATGACAGCTCTGCCAGTGGGAGAAAGCCCAGAATCACCAGCACAGAGGATGCTCTGACGGGCTTCACAGAACTACGTGATTTAGAAGCCTAGGGGGTCAGGACTTCCCTTAGATGGTCTTAATTGGGCTGATAACAGAAGTCTCAAGAACTTCTGTTTTTCTGCCCTGAGAGGAAGGTGCCTGTAGAACTTAATAGGAGCTAAATTTCAGGGTCCCATAAAAACGAAACATGATCCTGTACACATTATCCTGTGAAGGCATACATAAATAGCTACTTGCATGCTGAAGTGTTTGTAAGAAAGAAGTCTTGTACACAGCAGACTTCAACTTCTCTCCTTGAAATGGCAGAAGCTTAATACTGGTATAGTAATTCTTGGTTAAAACAAAATGATGGTAAAATTTACTGAAAATTTTTTAATTCTCATTAAGGTATTCACAATTTATTGTGAAGGATTGTTAAATGTAATGGATTGCTTTAAAAGAATACCTGTAATAAAAATAATAAGAAATCTTTTGTTAGAAATATTACAGTTGATTTTATAATTATTATTTTTGTTATGATTATCACCTTTTTCTTAATGCAGTGACCTTCTTTGGTCTCTATGTAGTACACTGACATCATCTGGTTGTCACAGAAGCCAAAGGAACACTTACATGGCTTGAAATCAGGACTAGGTATTGTAGTAGTAAAAAAGGCAATAATGTTTTACTAAACCAGCTATAAAAAATGCTTATTCAAACCTTTTTAGAAATTACTGTGGCAGTGTTTATAAGCAATTAATTTTTAGATGTATTTTATTCTGTCATAATATGTATTTGCAGCAAGTTGGCAAACTTTCTCTGTTTTTAACTCAATGGTGTTTAGAAGCAACAGGTCAGGTGCTGCTCAGTTTACAGAGTGCTAAAAGCTGTTCAGCAGTTTACTCTGATGTGGGGGGAAAGAGTTCAACCCGTGAGCAGCACAAGGCTTGCCAAATCGATCAGCACCTAGAGCCTTTAGATAAAATAAGTGAGAAACACCATTTCCAACTGGATTTGAACTACCCTGTGTGCTCTGCCTCTTGCTGCTATGGAGTTCCTCTCTGGCTGTCATAACTGAGGTACTTTTCTCCTTTTCTCCCATTGGTTTGTTAACGTCTTTTCTGACCTGAGAAATAATAGCTTATTTTTGCATTTTGCGGAGTCTTTTTCCTTCTTTACAGTCTTTTTTTTCCTTTATTTGGACATTTTCCTAAGAAGACAGTGTCACCTTCTTACCCTCCTCGATGCACTTTGGAAGTGGAATTTTATAATTAGAATTCTTAAAAAAGATAAAAAGGTTAAGCACATGGATGCAAATGGTTGTGTAAATGCATGCTTGTTTACAGAAACAGTGCTGAATTCTGCTTTTTATAACAATTCTTAATTCTTCTGATTTCTCTAAGGCGTGATGGTCTTGATTATATTAGTGTCAAACATGAATTTTTCCAAGGAAGTTCCTTTAACGGAATTAATTTGAACCTCCACCATCTATTAGAGTTCAGGATTCCTATTCCATGACTTTACAGATGAAAGTAGTAAGAAATCAATAATATTTTTTAAGGGAAATACCCTTAGAAAGAAAGAAATTCTTACCTGTTATTTATAGTTCTCTTTCCTTTAGACATTACACTATGACAGAAATAATGGAAAAGAATGAGGTATATTTGAAATTTTAATTTAAACAAGTGTTACTAGAAATCAGTATATTTTTTGGCTTAGGCTATCAACCTTTCAAATATCTATAGACCAATGGGATCAAATAGTTCTATAACCACGCTTCATAATTCTGGTATAATATTAGCTAAACCTCACAACCGTTTGTAACACTACAGAAAGATAATAGGAAAGTTACTTTTAAAAATGCCGCTCTTATCTTGCTCAAAACAGAGGTTTTTCATAAACAGGGAGCTAGTTACATTAACTTAAGGCTTACTGCAATTAAGCACTTTACACAAAAAGATTTGCTAACGAATCATTACAAAGATCCAGAAATAGAAATGGAGCTCTGTAGCATCTTTTTTGCCTCCTAAAGAGGAGGACAAGCTGTGTCAGTGCAAAGTCCTGACTGGCAGACTGCAGCTACTCCATTCCTCAGGTTTGGTTCACATATGCCCTGCTGAAGTGAACACCCCCAGCTTTCCCCATTAAAGATGCTTTGGTTTGGTTTGCAGTGACATTTAAATGAGTGTTAGCAATATCCTTTCTGGAGATGCTGTGCTGAAAGTTGCCACCCCACTGTGTGCCAAATGCACTGCAAGCCTTCACGAGGACAGTGTCTGACTTGATGGCTGGTCTCGCACAGAGCTTGGTGCTATGTGTGTGCTGAGCAGCTCATCCCAAGGAACTGGGTTACATCTGTTGTAAAGTTATGCTCCTGAGCTGTTACCCAGTGAAGATGTAGTGTTCTCAGCATCATTTGATTCTATAAACTGCTTCTCCTTTATTGTTTGATATTACTTGCTTAATACAGACATAGCTTTAATTTCATACTTTTTTCATACTACTTAATTTCATATATAAATACATTTTGAAAGCATTTAATTAGGCCCAAAGCAGAAACTTCAGCCTTGTTGACTTCCAGTAGGATCCAGTGCTCTTCATGTATTTATTGTCCTTCCCAAACAATTAAAAAATTTACACACCTTTATTAAGCCTCAGAATAGAGAAACTGTGGCAAAAGAGAGGAATATGTTAAGAGACTTCCATTGGCATTAACATGCAGTCCCATAAGATGAATCTCAGTAGCTGCTTAGTGGTCTGAAGCATTCGGTCTGAAGCAATATGCAACGTGAAGTGAAAAGAGAATCTAAAAAACCGTTTCACTTCAATGGAAAATTAATCTGGTCATAAGAATTAATGCTGAAGTTAACAATACTAGTCTTAGAAGAAAAGTCACAGAAATTTCAATAAGCATAATAACATTTTGGGTTTCTGTCTCACCCAGGAGAGATACTAGTGCTGCAAAAATAAGACAGTGATCTTGAGGAGATCCAGCTGAGGGATCCCATTGTCCTTGCCTAAATCTAGCTCACTTTATCTGTAAAAGCTCAGAGAACACCAAGACAGGTGGCTTGGGTAAACAGATGGGTGTATTTACATGTACATTGTGTGTTTTCTTCCAGACAAGAGGCAAAATTACAGAATGAGTTACGCATTTCAGATATATTCAGGAAAGAACAATAGACAGATGGGTACCAGCCTGAACTTACTGGGGAAAAAAGGCAAAAATCCTTTTGACTTAACCGAAACCAGGATTTAAATAAACTTCACAGTGATTTCAACTCATATTTAGAAAACCCTCATATTCCTTCTTAAACACTGGCTTATTAAACAAAGCTCCCTTTGACTTCTTTGCATCATGATTTGGCCATACAGTTTTGCTAATTTGGGTGATTCCTATTTTAACTCTCTGAGTTATTCCTTTGAACTTCACCTGTCTATCTTTATTAGACATAATTGGCAAGTGTACAATAAACAGGATGCATAAAAGCTGATACTTTAATTCAGCAGTCCATAATTAAATTAAGCTACATCCTACTCTGAAAAAAATTGATTATGCAGCAGATGGCAATTTCTGTGTGGGCTATACTATTACATAAGATGCAATAGCATCTGAGCATGTAAAGTCTGCCACCTGTAGCTGATTGGGAAGTGTTTTCCCTTTCTTTCCCCCTTCGCTTTATTTATTTATTTATTTATCCATTTTTTCTTTTACATTTTCTTTCTTCTTCAACCCATATTATTATAATGGCAGATTGACAAGAATCAGACATACTTTCATATTACAGTTATGAAAAACAAAACATTTTGATGATACATTGTGATGCCATTTTAATATCCTAAAGTATACCTCTTATATAAGCAAAATTTAAAGAAGATAGGCTAAGTACATTTTAAAATCTAATATTTATTATTGAAACTCTAAAGAAACACCACTGAAGCTACAATGTTAAGTAGATTTTTATACCTAAAAGGAATAATTAGCCTATTTCTCATTTTGATCTTGTTTCTTGACCACAGATTGTAGAATTTAGAAGCAGAGGGGAGGAGGTGAGGGAGTTAAAAAGGTGGGAAAAAGGGGGAGGAATAAGAGATTGAGACTTTATGTTCATAACACAGTAAGTTTGTGGATCTGCAGTATTTTTAGTGTTCCTGCTAAATTTTTACTCATATCTGGCAAATCCATAACAGTCCCTCCTTTTCTTTGTTTTGTTTTTTTTTTGTCCTTACATCAACACCCTCTAAATTTTGCTGATCCTTCTTAAATATGTTTCTCAGCTTTGGGCTTTCTTATTCATTTCCAGTACTAAACCACATCACAAGGCTCTAATGGTCTCCCATCTCAATTGCTGCAGCCTCCCCTTCCCTTGACAAAAGCAGTCTTGCAACAGCACTATATCAAAAATCTCTCTCTGGGTCTGTTGACCGTGCAGCCCCTCTCTTTGATTCTCTCCACATGCTTTCTCTTCTGTATATCAAATGTAAGCTGCTTGTCTTCACTTCCAAGGATTTTTATGGTCTATTCCAACTGTCATCTTATTGTAACAGACTGAACAACCACATAGGTGGAAAACCTGCCAAGCAGCTGGCTCCAATTACCCACCTATCTTTTTAAAAGCTGATGGGAGCAAGGGGGAATCGAAGTGCCCTATAATCAGACCCAGCTCTTTCGGAGAAGCCCTCCTGTGGTGAAGAGGGGTAGATGTTGAAGGCCAGTCAAAGGGAAACAGCCCAAGGAAAGCAAGAAGGATGAAAGGCAACGTCTCAATGAAGAAATAAAAAAAAAAAAAAAAAAGAAAGAACTGGAACTGAAAGTAATTGGGGACCCAGCAATTCTACAGCAGAGTGCAATGCAATGCAGCAATGAGACCCAGATGGAAGTCCTTGAGAACTGCTTGTCACAGCTCTCCTCCCATGGAATGGCTGAGCCTGTGTTCTAATGGTCTTAGTCTGTCCTAAGAGCTGGGTGTGACACTGCTGGGCAGAGCACTGCACACGTCTGATTGGCAGTCTGACTGAAAACCTACTGCACATGTGCAAGTCAAGGACAATTACACGCTTTGTATAGTGAACGGGTACCTCTTGGGACACAAAGTATAAACAAATCCTTGCCCAAGGATCACAAAGACTGGACACCTGGTCTGAGTGCACACTTGTCTTCCAGAGCAACCCATGAAGGATGAAATCTACTGTGCTGACGGCTCTACCTGCCCTCAGATATCAAATTCTTTTTCTCTTACCATGAAAAACTCCATAAAGAAATTGCAAGTGTGCTTCCAGACAATCCTTGATTGGGCCATTTACCCTTACAAAGTCCATGAAGCCTTAGTTTAGTTAAACTATGTAATCAAGGGGTTTTTTTGTAGAATATATTAATAATTTGGGATTTATGGCTTAACATCCCACCCTTTCACTCTTGCAAGGATTCTCAAGGATGCCTTTAATCAAAGTTCTCACTCTGTAAGTCCTTGTAATAAATCTTCCGTCTCACTTGGTAGATGTTTCATTCTCTTGCACCTTGTGTTCAGTATTTAATTATCTTTTGTTCTTAAAGGACATGAATAAAGACAAAAGCAGAAAGCAGGTCTCACTGAATCCTTCCATTGTGAAAGTCTTTTCATATGAAGTTGTCTGAAGTTATTCAAACTCTTATACCATTTCTTGTATATTATTAGTACAAGGTGACACTAAATATTTTTATTTTGCTTTTGGAAAAAAGGAAAGGAAGAGCATTCACATAAAAGCTCCTTTTCTAGGCTGGACTTAAAATTTTAGCAAATTAATCTGTGTTGCTACAAGGGTGAATTTTTTCACTGATCTTGGCACTTGTGCATCCTTCATCCAGCCACCTTGAAACCTTCAAACACTACTAGGTTTCTGGGTCTCTCAACCCATCTTCTGTACTACCAAATACAAAATAAACTTCTATGATGTTCATTTTAGAAGTTGGAGGACATCTTTTGGTTTACAAAGAAGGTGAAAACTCCCTTTTTATGAGGAGTCACATGGAAAAGATGAAGGATAATGTATACAAGTTATCCTGCGGACATTCCAAATGGTCACAGGGAGAAAATTTTCAGAATGAGAACAAATCAGCCAGTGGAAAAATCTCCCTAGGGAACTGGTGGATTCTCCAACATTGGTCATATTTAAAATTCAGCTGCTCAGCCACCTTGTCTAGACTGTGCTTTTGACAAGAAAAGTTGGGCCTAATGGTTATCGAGTTCCCTTCCAACTTGGTGTTCTATGATTCTGTGATTCTATGATTTTCTCTTTCATGTTAAGGGAGGAGTTTCCTTCCTCCGTCCCTTCCTTCCTTCCTTCCTTCCTTCCTAGTAGTATTTAAAATGTTCTTAGAAATACTCTCTTTTTCTTAGTGAAGGACTTTAACCTTCAATCTCATTTTTAAAATGTCATGTGTATTTCATATGGGAAACCAACAATAACCAGTATCATAAAAGTCAAGTGGCTTAATTTTAAAACATTACTATGAAAAGAAATGCCATGTGTAAAAAATATAAGGCTGTTCATCTATCACTATCCCTGATATACTATCAAGGATGTCTCTTTAACCTTAATTGTTCTTCACTGGAGCATTCAATTTCTTGTTCTCTGTTCTTGCAGTTCTTTTATCTTTGCTTAAAAATTGAATTTTTTTTAACATCAAAATTACATGAAATGCAGTTGTGAAAGAGATAATTGTAAAGTTTTCAAATGTGAATGGAAAGTCAATGTATTTTGCCGGAGAGCAGTGTTCTCTGTTTTTAATTTTTCTCAAGAGAAGTTTTTAGCAGCTTTATCAAAAATTGACAAAGTGCTATATTTATTATTTATATAATGGCCTTAATAAATGAAATGTAGATCATACTTAATCGTGATGTCAAAAAATTACAAGAACTGAAAAACTCCTATACGGTGAATTATTTGACCTTTTGTAATTAGAGAAGGAAGCACAACACAGGTGTCTTCCTGTAGTTAGAAATAATACTCATGAGAAAATATGTACATTGCAAGTTAAAATGTGTTTCTACTCAAAAGCAGTTCAAGTAAAGTGGAAACATAACTTCCCAGCACGGTCCTTATTCAGAGTGTAGTTTGGTGTTTATAATTGCTAACACAACAAAAAATGGGCCCTGTTGTGTTTGATGCTGGTATAGATGATTTAATGGGCCTTGGTAAGGTTTGGCTAACAGCAGAGAGAAAAGCTAAATGCACAGCTTAACTTACCTGTCAGGTTATGGTATTGATGAGTATCTTTATTAAGATCAAAGTGAAAACCATCAGAAAATGAAGGACTAGAAATGGCACTGACTGCTTGAAAACGATCAGCTATCAAGAACTAGCAGGGCTGTTTTTCTTTTGCCCTTTATGTGCTCGTTATTTTACTCTTTTTTTTTTTTTTTTTGCAACCATCAAGAAGCCAAGAACTTCCTACTAGCCTCAAATAATCTTTACTTTGGATGGTGTTTGCTTCCTGATTCATGCATTATGTCTTTGTTATCAAAACACAACATTTCTTTTGTTAAGTAAGATACTTATATGTTTACACTGGATTTTAAAGTAAAAATAGTACTTTGGATATCTGACTGCATTTTGACTACAGTTTTTTCGAAGATGTTACAGCTCCAACCTGTTTAACCCTTCCACGCAAAACGTCTGGTCCATCTCTTCATCCATTTTACCTTTACCTCTCTGTGCCCTTCCTAACAACATCTGTACTCTCACAGATGGGGAAACTGAAGCTGTCTACAATAACAGTTAACAACTGATTTTATCTTCAGTTCTTAACTCTTGATGTAATCTTTGATACAGAATCTTAGTATTTTAAACTATGGAATTTCTTGAGAATGACTGCTGTAATATGTTATGTTAATGATTAGGTCACTTAAATCTGTGCTTTAGAAACAGTAATTTTTATTAAAGGCTGCATTGCCCTTTGACCAGCAAGGTGCCCTACAAGCTCTACACAGGGAAACTCAGGATTGCTACATCTAGGCCTGGCCTAGGAGCCTGGGTCCCAGGCTGCAAACCTGATGTGGATGACTGTGAACCTCTGTAATACCTAAGAAGATGTGGATTCCTCAAAATTAGATTTAAAATAGTCAGCATGCTGACACTTCAACAGCAGCGGGTACAAGTGAAGAAAAGTTCGGTCTCATCTGTATTTCAGACAATATTTCAGTTCAACAAATGGGAGAGAGATTGCCCCAGTGTTTCAGTCCTGTGCTCTGGTCTCACTGGTGGAACAGAGCAGAGCAGTAGAGACTTGTAAAAGCAGGGCACCAGATGTTGAACCTATCTCTGCTGCCAGTCCTCAGAAGGCTTCCATATGAATGCTGCTGGATGCGGAGTAGCGTAAGAGAAAGGAGGTTTTTTCTCCTCTTTGCTCAGTAATAAAATGCGTAAGTAGCATGCCAAACATACCCCTGCTCCTTCTGGAGTTGCAGAGGCTTTAATCATTCACAAAATCTCCCTGTTCACTTTTTCCCTCCTCCTCTCTCTGAAATGTTTTGAAAGCCTTGTCATGAGCAGTATGGAAAATGAGGCATATATTAGATTAAATGTTTCCATCTGGAGTGAATGTATCTGTAAATTAGTAGACTCAAAGAAAGGAGTTAAATGCACATAAAAATAAAGTCCTCCTGAAGCACAGCACTGCTAATGACATGACATTTAGTTATGTGTTCATAGGCAGACTCTAACCAGTGTCAGTAGTGCAGCATTTGGCTTTGCTGCAAAGTGTGAAGTACCTGCTTGCAGAAGATATAGGTTACCAAAGGGCAACGGTTCCTTACAATGTCTGTATAATTGCTGTTATTAATTTCAAAGCTGACATTTTATGGTGGACTTGCACGTGACATATGAATCACTGTGTGTTTACATAACCTGCATGGTTTAAAGAGTGGTATTTAAGTGCTAGACTCATAACACTCACCTAAAAAAACCCAAACCCCAAACCAAAAACCCAACAAGAAAAACCCATAAGAAACTAATGTGTTTTGCTGGTTTTGTTTCTTTAAAAACTATAAATTTATATATATATATTGTTTGCAAAGAAACACACATACACAAAATGACACAGAAAGGGTTTGCTTGAGCTGGGGACCATAACAAATAACTGAAGACTATCTAATAAACTCATAGGTCATGATTATAACTGGCCAGATACTGTCTGACAAAACATCATCACTAGGAAACACTAGTTTAACACTATGAACCAAATCAGTCACAGAGGAGACAGATTTTCACATTTTTACCAGTATATTCATATTAAAAATGTTAATGCTGCACATTCAACATTTACAAAAGAACCAGTATCAGATTTCTATAATTAAATGAAATTTGCTTTTGAAAGTAAAACTGTAAATACCTACATAGAAAGAAAAAAAAAAAGACAGAAAAGTGAACAGTGAAAATTTAAACAAAATATTAAATTCTAGGAGATTAATCTACAACAATGTGAAGATATTTTTTCGGTTCAGTGAGCTGAAGTGATTCACTGAAGGACCAGATGATTTTCTGGCCCTGCAGACTGAAAGGTACAAAAGCAGTGTCGTGGGTTTGCAAAGGTCCCCCGTTCCTTGGGGATTGGAATTGGTTTGTCCAGGTAATTTCCAGACAGAAACCAATCAGGAGTTTAGGTGACGCCTTTGCCAAATACATCTTCAAGAAAACGGAAGAGAAGGTGGTGGCGTAGAAGAAATTTGGCAGCCATGTAAGAGGGAGGATGCAGCAGCCCCCCAGGTGGGGGGCCAGGCCTCTCTCCTCTCCTGGCCCTACGCTGGGGGCAGGAGCAGCACTGAAGCCCCCCCTGACCAGACATGTAACAGAGTGAAGAAAAAAAACGTAAAGAAGAACTTGGGCAAAGCTGCTGCAGAAAGAATTCCAACCAGAGAGACAGCGGAGCCTTCAAGGTCAGAGCTG
>JAWMRA010000001.1:78317845-78340987 GCA_035584735.1 Pseudotriccus pelzelni
TTCTGTAAATACATAGTGCTTTTGCTTAATTAGAATTGTTGTAGATGTAGTTGTTTAGTTTTTATTTTTGCTAGTAAATCCTAATATTATTTTCTCCCCAATCAGATCTCTTTGTCTGCATAAACCTTCTCTAACCTTAGAGCAATTTGTGGGAGTGTGGTAAAAAAAATTGTCCCTAGGCAAACCCATGACAAACAGGAAGACTTTATTCTGTTAGGAATAAGCTTTTACGTCTGCTCAGTTATCTGCAGATGCGTCACATGTGGTCTCATTTCCTAAACCTACATGTCTGGAAATCAGAGCTTTGACCCATTGTGTCCATTGGCATGGGTATTTTTTTGTGCTTGAACAAATGTTACAACCGAGGCCACCTATGTTTAAAAAAAAGGTACGTAGTCTTATGGAGGATATTCAGAAAGGAATTTGCAATTACATAATGAAAGCAGTTAGTGGTCTGCTAACATCTGGCCTTTTGGTCACTGTTGTCATTTCAGCCAAGAAGGCATCTGACTGATGGTACACTTTCAGGGCACATGGCAGATCTAGCTCACCTCTGCTGGGAGGAAGCTCCCCTCAGTCTCTCCCCCTCAACTTGTCCCTGTGTATCTGTGTGTCAGTCTGAGCTGGTTCAGGCATCAGGCCCCATCAGAGCAGATTCTGCTCACCTACCTGGCAGGAAAAGAACTTGGGTGGGTAAAAAAACCCAAACCATAGTTTTTCTGTGGTGTTAGTGGCTGTAATCAACTGATTCAAATCTGAGAAGCACAGGTGAAAAGGATGCATCTGAAAGGGGGTCTGGGAGAGGAGGCAAGGGAGGAGGGAGTGAGGTCTTTCCTTGTGGTAGGAGGGCAGAATCAGATTAGGTCAACTGCACCTGGAGCATTACTTGTTGGGTCTGTGAGGTTGTTAAATTGGCCTGGTACTTTGATGCCATGGATAGAAATTGTCTCACTCCTGGCCCTCTGCTGTTAATTGGACCTGGTATACTTTTTACTTTTGTCAATTCTGATACTCTCCTTGCCCTTGGAGACTGCTTCATCTTACTTAGCTAGCTCTTTAGTTTCTTTCTACATGTTGGAATATTTTCTGGCTGGTGTAGTGAATTGGATGGGCTCAATGAGGTTTTGTGTGAGTGCTGTAGTCAGCCAAAGGAATAAGAAGGGCAGTTGGCTATCTTTCGATACTTCACCATGTAACCTAAAAGTCAGTGATTAGGAATCTAGCAGAGCAAGGAGAGAAACAGAAGAACAACTAGCAAATGTGATTGATTTTATGACATGAGGGGTGATTGTCATGGGTGTGTATGATTTTGGAGACATTCACATTTCACATGACATTATTTCTTGGTTATTACTAATAGCTTTCTCTTCTGTATTTCCTCTCTTAAACAGTAGGCAAGGTATTATTTCTCATTCCTTATTGCACAGCTAAGAGTACATTAATTTTCAACTACTTGATAATAATAATGTAAAATTGCTGCAGAGATTTTATGCCTTATTCATTGCTTGGGCATGATTTCATAACTGGTGAAGTGGGAGTTGAGTACTAGTGGGGCTGAGAAGTCCTAGGATAACAGCAGAGAACCAAAGAAAATTCAGAAGCAGCCTGTACTAGCCCAAGAATGAGAGTATGTGAAATCAGCTGGCATATTCAGATGCATTTCTATGATGTTTATCTCTAGGACAGGAGTTGATTTGTTACGCTGAATTTGGAGGAGGCTGTGTGTGCTGAAGAGGTTCAGGGCCACTCCATCTTAGTTCGGCAGGAGAAGGTGCATTGAGAGAATGCTCCCTCTGAACCCTCTCTGCAGATCAAATAACATGGAGGGGATCTCCCTTTAGATCCCTTTTAAAAAGTTTACCCCATTCTTCTAGAAACTGATGCATTTAGAAAAATTAGTTTGCAAGGGTTTAATGTTAGAACTTGAACTTACTGTATTTATATCTGTAGCAATTTCTTGTGATGAGTTAATTTTTATATGACGCTCTTCCTTCTGAATTGTTTTCAATTTTTTTTCTACACTGAACAAAGGAACTAATAAATAATTATATTTAAGTTTCGGAGACGACAGGCTTTTGGGAAGCTCACAAAAGAATCATATCTACACTGAAATAGAGACTTTACATCTCCACTTACTCTTTGTAATATAATACATGAAATTAAGAAAAACCCTTAAATGATTGAAAAACTCATAGGACAAATCTGTAGTTTGGAAAATTCTGCAATTGATAACTAAACTTGAAACAAGAATAAACACTGGTGATAACACATCAGCAAATATTTCCACTAACAGCCAGGTTCTCAGTATAAACATAATCCAAAAGAGAAGTCCTCTTCATGTCTGACATTACCTTCTTGCAAAGGCTTAGCTTTTGCTGCTTATTTTCTTATGAACAAAGGGCAGATTTCTATGATGGTTTTTCTTTTATTTCCAATACAGGTGCAGATTAAGTTCAGTTCTGTTTCTTTTGTAGGAACTGAAGGGTATACAAGGAAATGTGTTAAAAGGCACTCAAGGCACTTAAAGACTTGTGGTCTACTGACATTTGATGGCTGTGTCTGAGCTTCAGATGGGTGCACTTAGTGGAGTAAACTGCTGCCTTACCTTCTACATTGCCTGGTCTTGGTCTACAGCTTGGTTATTCTTCAAGGAAATACAGGGATTTGGAATAGAGACAGTGGACGTAGGAGTATAGTTTGTTACCACATTTCAGTGCAATGCAGAAATGAGATATAGCTACCATACATATTCAGAAACCATATATTCATAGTATTCTTATTTGTGTTTCTGTGTGGGTATGCTCTTAGTCCCAAAATCCTCTGTTTTCTGATATTAGTTTATACTTTAGGGTGAAGTGAAAGCTGCAATTCTGAGTTCCATGCAGGGTGATGACAGCAGATGAAAATGTACTGCAACTGTAGAGATTTTTTTTGCCATTGTTCACTCTCAACTATTAACTGATCAGCTCAGAACCATGCCCTTGCACAAAGCAGTGACACTGACAGCAAGCTATTAGCTCTCAGCAAAAGGGGAAGTAGAGAAAAATATAGGAAAATATTTTCAACAGGCTAGGAGATAAAAGGCATTCAGGATGGCTATGTGCATACAGATTTTCATTGGAAATCCTCAGTATTTCACTTGAGTTTTGTGGGGCATGCACAAACATGAAGCAAATCTCCTGATAAAAAGGCTGAAAATGGTATATATGACATTTTTGTAGTAAATAATTGAAAGATATAACTTGAAAAAAACCACTTAATTGAGGCTTCACATTATGATTTCTCTGATGGTAAATCTGGTTTGGGAAGGTTGTAGTCCCTTCTGTTTGCAGCTGCTTTCATCTCCTCTGTCCCTCATAAATCACTGTCTCCTTTGTTGTGCCAATGTAACTGTTTATACAGTTTTTTCTCTGAAAAGTATGAGTCATATTATCTAGAGCTCATACCTTACCCCCTTCTGTTTTTAATCCTGATTCCTTTTTCTCTGAGCTGGTTTAAACCCTGACAACAAATTGAATCCCATGATGAAGGATCAGGTTGCTTGTTACTCTTCAGCTTGACTAAACCTACTACTGAACTAATGAATCTGTTTCTTTGTCTCTGCCTTAACACTTGTGAAATCCAAATGATCGGTTCTGGGAGCTAAACCAGCAAGAAAAACAACACTTCAAACAAACAGGTCAAAGCACATCCTTCCCTGCTGGTTGGCATCCTCGGCTGGCTCGTGGCAGGGTCAGCATAGATGTGAGGGTAGAGGTGGGAGACAGCAGGCGGGCTGAGAGGAGAGGTGGGTCTCCTTGTGCTTAACCACCTCATCTATAAAGTGAAGCAGCTCCCATAGGAAGCAGCCATGTACGGCAGGTTGGTGACAATTACCTCGAGATGAATAAGTCAAGGAGTGGATGGGCACAAAGTTTACTGCTGGAAAACAGCACTGTGAGACAAGTTTTTGGTGTAAACCCCAAATGGAATAGTGCCATGAGAGTCACATTCCATTCCCGTTGTTTCTATTGGGTTAAGGCGGCCCCTGGCTGCTCCTTTATGTGCAGCATTTGAAAGTCCCTGATTCAGGATTCAGGAAGATATTTCTGCATTAGATATTTATTTACGTCTTTATTTGGAAGGAACATTTTTTTTTCCCCTTTCATCATGTCAAAAGCCATATTAACAGCAATCCATATTATATTGCTTCCCAAGAGCCTGATTTTGCTCCCATAATTTACACAAATAATTTTAACTCATTTAACAAGTCCCAGTGGGAGTATCTTCTTAGAAACTACATGGCCAAATAAGTAGCACAGTCAAGGATTAAGTTCTAAACTCACTGCTAAACTATCCTTTTTGGGCACTTTCCTTCTTGTAAGGTCATGGTGCACATTTTCCTGTCATGTATTACTTAGTCAAATCTCTGATTGACTTGACTTTTCTGATTTAGTTCAATGGTAAATATTTTTGTGTTAAAAATATCACAAGTTGTTGCGAATGTTGCCAACTTTCTTTCTTCCTTTATCCTTTTTCTTTTTAAATTTTTCCTTTTCTTTTTTCTTTTTTTTTTCCCTTTTTCCATTCCCTACTGTAAAGTAGGAAAAAATAAATGCTTTATAAAAACACAGGTTCATATAGTTTTTTTATCTGACATATGATGTAGCGACAATATCTATTCTAAGTAGATGGCAGAAAGAGGTGTAATGATTTATATGCTCATAAACTCTATCTGTTGTAAAGAAGTAGGGATAGTTGGAACCCGAGTAGTTTTGCTTTCAATGGCTTACCCTGGAAGATTTTTAGCTGCTTGGATTATCACTGCAGAGCTAATTGACTCATCCTGTCATGTTACTGTCATAAGTATTTATTCTTAATTTTGTAAAATAAAGATAAGGATATTTGTTTGACTTTTATGATTTTGGAATGCACCTTGCCAAACAGAACCTTGTTCTGAAGGTTGCTGCATGAATTCAAGTGTCCTTGCCAGGGAAATAGAGAACCTGCTCAGCTATTGTTCCCATATTTCCAATAATTAAAAGTGGGCTCAGTTTGTCTCCCTGCATGTGTGATCAGCTGAGCTCTGTCTCACAGGTGTTGCTAAAAGTCTTAGACAAACAGCATTAATAATATGCATATATCAATTAGTTTTCTTTGCTTTCCTTGGTATGTTGATGGGTATGGAGTAGACAGTACTTCATGCTGTCTTCCAGCTCTTCTTCCTGTTGTACCAGCATTTGGGAATAAATAAAGCTCTGTTGCCCAATGGCCTGGCTGTGCTTAACTCTCTCACTTCTTCTAAGCAATACCTGGTATGAACTTGGAAAGGTATTTTTTCAAAAAGTGTATAATTTTTGTGGCTTTATGTAAAAACAGAGTCTAGTTCTGAAAACAAGTCAGGTGTCCTTTGTGTGTTTCTCATGACCTGTGTAATTTTGAAAATACTTTAGATTTGTTAGCTGTCAGTGAATCACCTCTCTCTTCCCTCATGATGGAACTTAAACAGTGGGTTTCTAATGGAACTCTTCATTCAGCATAGAAACAAATTTAAAAAGTGACTTTTCTTTCTTCTCTCCTGTATATAATGCACTGTTAAAATAGAGTTAGACTCCTTGATTTTTGTATGCAAAAGAATGTGACTTATTACACTGCATCACAAATTATATTCTCTAGCATTTGATTTTGCTGCTCTCAAGAACTCCATTTTATTTTGTGAGAATAATGTTGTAAAGGAGAGATGGCTTTGTCACAAAGAGAATTATTTCATGTCAAACCTCACATTGAATAGTTTAAATTTTCTAATTTTGCAACTAGGTTCTTTTTACTTCCCAGCTACCCAGATTTCAGAACATCCTTTTTATTTTCTTTATGTTTATGAATCAAATGAGCATTTCAGTTTAAGCCTCATCACTATAGTTTTTCTTTTCACTCTATCAGAGGTATTACTTTTATTTATTTTTAGAATGCATAAAAACATTTTGCCAATCTCTTAAAAATCCTTTAATACGTAACTAATCTAGGTAAACTGACATTTAATCAATTTCTTTATTTACATTCTGACCTTAACTGTAGTGCTTGAAATCACCTTACAAAGAAAAAACTAGTGAATATATTTAACTACAGAGCAATGGAGTAAATATAAAGCCTCATCAATGAGATAACAAATTTTTTTATTCAGAGAAATAACAAATGAGTCAAAAGATTTTTGCTGTTGTGGATCTGAATGAGAACCAAGAAAAGGAATATATGAAATGACTAAAAACCTAAGTCTCCTTTAAGAGGGTTCACATCCTAGCTGACAGAGGACGCAAACATATGTTGTGTGTAAAATGACTCAGTATGATTGTACTAGTGTTAAAATCCTAAACCTCTCATTATCTGTTTTTTCCCCTGAGGTTTGTGCTTTTATTTTTGAGGAATTTTCAAAAATATTGATACCAGAAAGAAATTGTTCTTTCCTAGAGATGAACTTTGCTGCAAAAATTGTTCATCGGAGGCTTAAGCGTCAGAGCTGCTGCTGTATTCCCATATTCCCATATTTCTTTTCTCTAGGAAGCAATAGGCTTTTTCTAATTATTTTTTTTAATAAACAGTTCAAAGTTGAACTAATGTTAGTTAGTAACTAGTCTGTTGATAGAGACTTCTTTTAGAGAACTAGGATACTGATATTCCTAAACAGCTACTAGAAAACATCTTCCATAACTTCTCTGTGGGCCTTTTTGTGGCCGCTTTCTTTCTGTGAGTCATCACATGGTGCTTGAAAATAAAGCCTAAAGTGTGGAATAATTAAAGAATATAAGACTATAGCCATACAACGTACTGAAAGATTATTTTTTTCTTCTTTACTGGGCCATTAATAGATAGGCTGTACCAGATTTTTTTTTATCAATGTGTTAAAATATATAATAAATTATATCCTTGTTATATCCTTTTTTTTTTTTCCAATGCAGAGGGTATATAGGTAGATTCTTACTGACTAGAATATTGTGTGGTAAATAGCACCAGAAAGGGTATTCTAATAAACAACTTCAGTGAAAAAATTGCCATGATCCCTAAGGTATCTGTTGCCCCATGAATTATGAATACACGTGCAGTAGTGTATAGGGATGTTTATATAATGCCTGTTTATTCTCCAAGATGTCCTGGCTAAAACTCTCTGCATACACTGCCTTTTTCATCTGCTATGCTGAGTGCCTGCAGGCACAGCAACGCTCTGCTGCTTCTGCTGTCACAAGCAGCCACCAGTGACCCGCAGCCTCTCTGCAGTGTTTACCAGTCTACAGACACAGCTGCAGTTGGACCATTTCAGGCAGACACCATTTCAGGCAGACACTGTAGGGAGAAGATATTATTTGGCCAGGTACCAAGTATCGTGTGGACTTCAGCTCCTAAGGTTCAGGAAGGACTCTTTGGTAAGCCAATGACTGCAATAACCTTATGAGACATCAGGCGTTTGATAACCCTAACCACACTTGTTCTTTTACCATTTGGAAAACAAGGGTCCATTTGAGATTTATCATGCTGCTCATTATCAAGAAATAGAAATCCTCAGCTGCTCGTGGCATTCTCATAGCTTCAAAATCTACAGATGGTTGATTTTTGAAATGATTTCTGAATAGATTCACATGCTTCAGGTAACAATGTGGTTTCACTGAAGTTTAAAACCCCCTTTACAGTGCAATGCCAACTAAAATATTCACAGCCTGCCAAGGTTTTCCCTGGCCTGTATGTACTAGATGGATTATTGCTCCTAGACCTGTAAAAGCTCTATGTTTAAATATGACTTCTATAAATTTACTGTATATCTTAATGCATTATTAGTCATTTTTATTGATCCCATGGGAAAACAAAATCTCTGAAGTGAGCTCTGTGGACCTTGGTGGACAGTTATCACTGTTCCTCATCCCATGGTTGTTCTGCCTCAGAGTGAGAGTGCTCTGAATATCTGTTAGATGTTTCCCAGGATGAATCAGTGTGAATTCTACAGCTGAGTTACATCATTTGTATTACATTACCTGGGAAATTTCAAAGATTTTGGGTAGTCAATCCCTTAGTCTTTTGTGACTGGCGAATTGAAGGACTGTCAAGACCACATATACTATGTCCTTATGTCTTTGGTTGCTTGGCTCTTATAGGGAGTTCACCTTTGGGCCAGTAGGACAGATTTTCCCAGACAACATTCTATCATTAACAACAAAGCCCATTGTATCCCCACGAGCATTAGAAAAACTGATTATGAAGTTTGGCTTTCATCACTTGCTTAGTGTGTGAGCTGGCTTTATTTTTGTTTTGCAGCTTCACAAAACACTTTAGGTTGTTCTTGGGCATAAGATGTACCATTCTGTCATTTGCAGGGACTGGCTTCAAGTCTGCTGTGGGCACTTTTTTTATTTTTATGGATTATGATCTACTGATTGTGATTTTTAAAATGCTCTGTCACGGTCATTAGATGATTTTGCATTAGATGATTTCTGTTGCTGGTTCAACAAATGAAAATATTCATCTGATGACCCTTTTCTCATTTCAGGTACAAGAGACAATTGGAGATGTCAATGATGATGTTATTAAGAGTAGGAAATCCTGTGACAGAACACTCTTGAATTTTTGTTGTTGCCTGTCAGCAATTTACAACTGGCACTATCTGCTGACGGATGTAGTGACTCATTCGTGAAATCATCAGGAGAAAAAAATTCAGGAATTTTGCAACCGTCATCTGAACATAAATTTAAGCTATATATTGCTCCTTTTTATGACATTTGGAAGTCAGATATTTTAGTGATCACAGCATACTTTTCCAGGTTTTGTCTCATGATCTGACTGCTACAAAAGTTGAAAATTTGAAATGGTGGAATTTCTGAAACTTTTTTGAAAATATATATCCTTAGAAAAAATAAAGTAGCAGTTATAGGAAATAACAAAGGTTAGAAAAAAATACACTTCCTTCAGTGCCTTCAAAGGAGATATCTAGTTTCTTGCTTATCTGTCACTTTGAAAAATGTCAGGGTAAAAATTGCATTGATATGTAGGTGAGGAGCTTCATTCTAACCCTTCATGAAAGCTTAGCTAGAGTTAAAATGAGCATCTTGGTAATAAGAGCAGAACAATCTATTCTCCTTAGCTTGGAGAATTTGAAACTACTACAGGTCTCATCTGGTTCAGAGAACATGCTTGTTTACTGAACAGCAGAGAACCAAGCTTGTAGTTTTGCATATTATTCTACAGCAGTATTCAACAAGTCTTGTCATTAACTGGAAGAAAAAATATGGCTTGTTCTCCAGGAGAGGAACCAGTTTTTTAAAACAATGTCTGTTTTCTCTGAACACAATGAATATAGCTCGATCTTCAAAAGTGGCTTGATGTGTTTGAGAGGATCATATAATTGCCTTTACCTTTTAGGTGTGTTTTTTTATACTGAGTATGAAAGTTTGCTTATGAATTAAGTAGACATGGATTAGTAAGGACCATTTATGATTTTGGTCCCTTTTCAAGAACTTAAAAAGTCCCTGGGAATACAAAAACCATGACAGATTGCCTGAAAGTTTGCAGTAAACACTGGTTTGAAAAGCTTGTAACAACCTCCATCTGTTCACTGCACACTTGAAAAGGCTTGCAGAGCTTATGCAGTAGTACAAAGATTCCTGTGAGGGTAGGTCTTTTCTTGGGAGGATTTTTTAATTTCACTGGTGCTGTTTAGGGACACGAAACTTCCTAAATACTTATTAAAAGGGTTTTTGTTTCTTTTTTTTTTTTTTTTTTTCCCAATGAAGACAGTCATTCAAGTGGTTTTCATTCCAGCATGTTTTTTTTATACTGATACATATTGTAACTTGTTTCTTCTCAAAAGTTATGCAACAGGTAAATGAGAAACCCTCAAGCAGTAAGTGCATCAGCTTTCTGAACTAATTTTTGACAGAAGTGATTCTCATAAGGCTGTTAATACACAGACTCACGATGCTGATTCTCATGATGCTGGGAATACAGGCATACCAGACTTCAGTCTCAATGCTCCGTACAGGGACATGCTTGCAAATTTAACTCTTGTGAGTATCAGGACCTTATGTACTAAGATGAAATAATATTCAACACAAATAAAAAGGTTTTTCAAACAATTGACTGGGATCTACTTCATATTTAGCAAGAATTTTTACTGATCTGTTTAGTTATTATTAACCTGGATGGTGTCTGCCTTGTACAGTTTTCCTCCTCTTGTGTTTAGTAGTAAGATCTTTCAGGGACTGACCTTACAAAACTTGTCTTGTGACTTATCTATTTCATTTACTGGACAAACAACAAAAAATAAGAATGATGTCATGGTTCTTCATAAGCTTGCTTTCTGTCATAACTAATTTTGCAAAGTTTTCTATGGAATATATTCAGACATAGATTCACATAAATTAAACTACTTGGGAATAATTTTAAATCTATTACAATTCTTTGTACAGTGAAGGAAATGTTAGAGACATTAGAAATTACCTCTGCATTAGCATTACCGTTTCCTATTTTGTCACATTAAAACATGCAGATGGCATATGTTGTAACAACACAATAAGCAGCTTTCTGCTATTTGGCTTTTCTTATAGCCAAAAGACATTCTATTTGACATCAATAAAAAAATTTCCTTCTTTTGATTACCCTTCACATGCTGCCCTGCAATAAAAATGCTTGGCTTTCAGCAGGGAGGAACTTCCATTGGTGCTAAAATACAACAAGCTATTCAGTTTAAAAATGATAGACTGTGGACCATGTAACAGCAGTTTGATTTTAGTGTGACAATAACTATATCATTTCACAGAGGGCAAAACCCTACCAAAAAAAAAATCTACAAAATCTACATGAGGAAATTTCTTATTCTTCTTCACAGTGCATGTACCGACCTGAAAGCTGTGGGGTTTGTATATAGGGGGATTATGAGATTAGGCACAGACTGAATTGAGTGTTGAATGGACTTGTTTACTTTATCATGTGTTACAGGATATATCCATCATCCTCTGATGATTAAGCCCCTGCCATGAATTTTGGGGCCTGCCTGACTCAAAAAATGTGAATCCTGGAACTGCTCTCAACTGTACCACTGAGAAGATCAGCTGCAGGCATAAGTTCTAACTTATCTGTTCAGTTACTTAATTGCTTCTGCTATCCTTTTAAGCATCTAGATATGGATTTAAATGTGAAAAAATCATGGTGAACTCTCTGTATGGTACTTGGGGAGAAGTAGTTCAAATGAACAACTCTGAGGAGGGATCTTAGCTGACTGATTCAGAATGAGATGGATTTTCTTTGTTACCAAATGAGGTATCTGTTGATTCACTGTCTTTAGAAACAGCCCAGGTGACCAGGTTAGATTTAACTTTATAATGAATCTCACCTAAAGTTACTCAGATTGGATAGACCGTTGCGGTAATGAGCACTATAGAAAAAGTATTGCCATTTCTGGAAAATTAATTTGTAAATTTTCAGCTACTCAGCAGTTAAATATATGGAAACACCTGCTTTAGTGTTGCATTGCTTATATCATTACCACATTTTAATGAAGAGTGGATTGAATAATGTTTTTCTGGTATAGGTGATAAGGATTAATTTTTAAGAATTACTCTATCTCATGTAGCTCCTATTATGTCACATTTTAAAAATATAATTTGTCAGAGGAGAAATCCTGCTTCTCCAATAAGGCAATAGATAGCTTCTTCTTAGAGAATTGTTTAAAATAGCACTTGCATAATTCCAGCAAAGGCAGAAGATCTGCTGCTTCAAAATATTTTGCTTCCCTCACCTTTTCTTGTTTTTGAGCCTTAATCTGCGTTTAAGTGATGCTTCCTTAAGCTTATCCAAACATCTCTGCAAAGTGGCTTGTGGCAGCTGTTTGACAACAAGGGGAAAGATTTCCTTTCCTGTAGAATGAATAGTTTGTTGCTGTCTTGGAAATTTAGACCAAGGTTTCATTCTGAATGGTAGCAATAAGGTTGCCATCTTCTGGTTTTAGATTTTTATAATGAGGAAAGATGTAAGGAAATTGTTGTAACAATTTAAGACATTTCTTTGGGATGACTTTTGCAAACATCTTCCTTAAATGAGATGGACACAACTAATTCTACATCTTTGAATCCAAAAGGATTAGCTGATTTTTTTTAATTGCTGCTTCATCTTATGAGTCAAGTTTCTATTGTCATTAATGTAGGATACTGTTAAAACAGCCATAACTCAGTGTTTTCATCATGACTACTTGAGTCCCTCAGAGGTATTTGAATTTACCTTCATTATTTATTATATAAAACTCCTGAAGTTCCAACTGTGTTATTTTGACTCCTTAAAGGCTTCTGAGATAACCCAAAAACCTGTGGGGTGGGGGGCTTTGATTGGTTTTCTTTAAACTTTTGGCAGGTAAAGAAGTATCATAGGCACAGACAGAGGGTCCATGTGTGGTCTCCAGGTAGAAGCCAGGCTTGTCCCATTTCTATTTTTCTCTTTCATAAGATTTCCTGAAGTAGCTGTAAAACAGAATATGGGTGACACTGGAATATAGTAGGGTGATGGGCTTAGATGTATTAAATGAAGCTTAAGTCTTCACTCTGAGGCACTGAGGAATGTAATGAGATTGAAAATATGGCACTGAAAAAAGGGCATAAGTACGTAAACTTCAGAAGCAGGGAAGTGAAAATGTATCGTTTTGTTAAAATACTTAGGGGTATAATGTGAACATTAGTGTTTAACCCAACTTAGAAGTATTTGCTCTTTATTTGTGATCTCATAATTCCCTTTCAAAACCAAAAATATTTGTAACATGAATGCTACAAATGTTAAGAATTTTAAGAAACATCTGAAATTCTTAAGAATATGTAGAGGAAACACTGGTTAAAAATCAATTCATAATATAGTAGAGATCGTTAGGTGTTAAAAAATATGAAGTTAGAATCCATTCACGTACAGAAAGTATACCACATATGCAGAATGGGAAACATTAGTCTCTTGCTACAGTCCACATCTTTACAGATGATCCATAACCTTTATGGCACAACAGCACACAATGTAAGACAAATATTTGTCAGTGAGAACGAAAGATTGAAGAAGTCAATCAAGTATTTTAGCACGGTTTTGATTTTTTTTTCTCCTCCATTAGTGAGGGAGGAAAAACTATTCCAGACAAGAAGTTCTTGAAAGATATCTGATATTGCTGCAACATCAGCCAGATACACTAAAGTAATGCTCTGTAACAACTCAAGCCTTATTTTCCTACAGATGATTGCCTGGAATGGTTTATTTAAACTTGAAACCTGAAGAGACTTCTGGCTCCACAGACATTATTGACATCTTTGTGCCCTACATGCACCATGTAGTCAGAGATTGCTAAGATTATTAAGCACTTAATTCATCCCCTGGGGTAAAGTGATTAATTTGCCTTCTAAAATGTGCTAACCCAGAATCCTGAAGTGTATATTCACTCGTTTATGTATTCCTAGTGGCCACATGTGTTGAATTCTTGCTCTGTATAAAATTAAGTTCCTCTGACTGCATTGTTTTTAGTGAATAAAACTATTCTTAGCTCTTTTTTTCACCCAGCACTACATGTGTGTCTCCTGTTTTAGCCCATTCCCCTGATAAAATAAAAAAAATTAAAAAAGGAAAACAAAACAAAGCCATTGATGTCTTTTTGAATGAAAAAGTAATTTTTAATTTTTTTTGCCTAGATTAAGAGTTCTGCGAGCAACCTCCTTTGATTAGAAATATAAAATTGCTGAATAAAAATACAAAATATGGGGCCTTTTTTAATCCATATTTAAATTACAAGTATATTCTACCTCCCATATTTTATAGATATTCAACATTTTGCCAACTGTGTAATGGATCCATATTTTCTTCCACAGAATGAAAGCCATTTTACTTTTTATTACCAGAGATGCTTATTTTGGACTGGACTTTTTTTTTTTTTAATTCTGTAAGCCCCACCCCCCCCAAATCACTTAGGCCTTTACCCAAGAGATTCTTTTCTGGTAAATAAAACTGCAGTTTTTATTCTATTTTTTTTTTAAATTGCATAGACATTTTTATTCTTTTTAAAATCCCAGTAAGAGTTGACTCAGTCAAATAAATACAATTGCATTTCCCTTACATTAACTTGGTCCAAAAAAGAGATGGAAGTGTTCCATTACTATACAATTACTTCTTAAGCTGCTTGAGTTAACCATATCTTTTTTTTTCCCCAGTAGATTATTTTTATTTTTAACTTCTGAACTGGTGGAAATGGAGAAAAAACAAATAGTATGGTGTAAAATTTAAATGACTCAGACTCAGAAATCTGTTCTTAAGAGCAGTTGACTAAACCAAGTAATTACTTATATCATGTATGTCTTGAAAGCAGAAGGACTCCCCCACTAAGACTTCCAGCTAATTACTGTTATAGAAGTCCAGACAGTTCCCATAAATCTGAATGTCATAACATTACAATAGAGGTAGCAGGCAGAACTTTGAAATCTATTTTTTTACTGGTATTCCTAGGACAGAATTTCCAAATAGGTAGTAGTGCTTCCTACCACAGTAGTGTCACCGTGAAAAATAAGAACTGATTATGATCTAACACAACCATGTCACTCAGAAAAGAGAGTGAACAGCTGTTGTGTTCAGTGAGTTTATTACAAAAGCATTCTTTATTTTCCCATGAGGTTGACAGGGAAAACACAGTAGGTGAAACAAATGACATGTTTGATCTTAGGCTTGACCTTATATATCACTGAAAAATCCTAGAAGAGAGAAAGAAGTATCTAGTTATAAGCAGAAGCCACTTAAGCACCAGCCAGCAGTGTGCTCACTGTTCAGTTGATATCAGAGCTTTTTTAACCAAACAAGGCTGCAGCTTCCAAGTACTTGCAGTATGTTCAGGCTTCCAATTCTCTCAGGTGTGTTTAATTCTTGCTCAGCGAGTGTATGCCCAAACCTTTATCTTCAGTACAGCCCATGTAATTGCAGCCTCCCAGTCTCTGCTAGCTCGTGCAGCCAGCAACTGGCAAACTGCTTAATAACTCTCAGTCTTGGGCAATAGGTCTATGAAGAATAATTTGAGGTTTTTCCCCATTAATGATAAGAAAGGATTGTAGACCTTTTGACATTCAAGTAGCTATACCACTTCAGCTACAATCTCTCTAGCCTGCTATAGAAGGATGATTTGAATGATAATGTGATTTTTTTGCATGATTCCAATTTGATTAGCTTTTGTCATCTGATCTTTGTAAGAGTAATGAAAGTGTTGTACACTTTGTCATAGCATAAGGTGTATTTATCATGGTATATACACTACACATAGGTGTTGTGTAGCTACCCTAAATGTTCAAGGTTACCCAGCCATTTGGGGTGTGATTTACAAAGGAATATGAAGATTATTATAAGATTTCAGAGAGCACATGGTTCTGCCCATATATTTAATGTTGGAATAAGGAAGTCCAGACTTCTTTAGACTATTTGAAAATGAAGAATTAACAAGGATGTACTTACTGTTGCCAGTATCAGTATTCTGGTTGTTTGAGGTAGCGTTAATATGTGGGTTTATTTAAAATACAATTAGCTACAGTGTATGCAGTGACGATGTCTAAATATTGTTATGCACAATGTTGGCTGTACTGTGGTTTTTATAATAGAATTGAGGCCAGAAGATAATGTACAATTTTCATGTTAATTTTTAATTTTCAATACTATTTATATTCAAACAAGATGGAATGAGAACAGGAGAAGACTGAAAGAAAACAAATAAATTGGAAGACTCTTCTGGAGGCTAACATTCATGTTAATCCTGACTCAAAAGACTGGTATACCACTTTTGAACAGCAACTTCTGGTAGATTCACCTTTTTTTTCTGATCTTTACAAACATCTCGTTGGGTATTCCAATCTCACTTTGGACCTTAGGCAAAACTTAGAAGAGAAAGGCTTCAATGTGTCAGCTGAAACAAGGGCATGAGTAACCAAATCACTCTGTAATAAAATTTGCCTCATTGCTTTTAAGAACTAGCAGATGGTTTCAACCTTATCTCCCATTGGAGACAAGCTGATTGAATTCAGTTTTTGCTTAATGGCTGCTATTTGTGGAAATGAAGATAAAGGAACTAAGCTAAAGATTGGCTATTCCTGTACAGCCAAGTAACAGAAAGGGTTCTGCATGTGTGACCAACAGTCTCATTTGCAAAAGCTGCTTTTTTAATATATTTGATGACTGACAGTGATATCTTCTCACAATGTGCAAGTAAGAGAGTAGAGTGGTTTCCTGTTTACAATCAGATTCAGCTATAGATAAATAAATAGATGATAAAAAGAAAATATTTAACAACATTCACCAAGCCTTCTCGGTCCCCAGCTCTAACACAGGCATTTAAGAGGCTGCTGAAATAAATCATTCAGAAATTAGACTCTGACACAATCTTATGGATGTGAACCTTATTTAGAAATTAAATTTCCTGGGGTTAAAGTGTGCATCAAGGTTGTCTAAACTGTCTGTGTACCAATAGAAATACACATAGAAACTACTCAATGTGGACTGCACTCTGTTACTTGAGACAGAGAGAGATAAGGTTTGAAAACTTTGAAAACACCGGAGTATTTGTGCTGGGAAACAGTTGCTGCAGGCTTCTTCTCGCTATGGTCAACAGCCTATTCACAGCATGCAGACACAATTGTTAGTCTAATCAAGGAGAAGATTTATGGTTGAGGCTAAGTTAACACCCTTTGGAGGTTCAAAAGTACAGAATCATCACTAAAAACACTTTGCTGGGAGATTGCAGCTTGACTAGAAAGTAGCAGTCCTGCTTCTGCCCTGTTCAACCAGCATGGTGGGTGGACAGCATGTGGCTGAGATTTGTGGGATCTCTCTGACTGCGGGACAGCCCTCACAGCTCATGACCCTGGAATTAGTCCTGAACTCTCTTTTTGCGAGAATTTTATAACTTTTAATTTTTGTTTTGAATTAGAATGAAATGTCAGAATGCCTGTGTGTAACTGGATTCTGGCACAGGCCTGGGGAGGTCACCAAAAGCTTCTGGGGACCTCAGCTCTCCTTGCAGACAGTATTCTCACCAACATGACAGTAAGGGACTAACTCCAGGAAGATTCTAGACTCCTTTGTTCTGGGACTTCCCCATGACATATCTCTCTGGTACAAGGTCACAACAGCATTATAATTCAGGTATAATAGCAGTGAATTGACACACAGAGAAACATTTTCATTTATACCATTGATCACATGGGAGCACACAGGCAGTATGTTGGTAGAAAGGACAAAGAGAGAAGAAGACTGTTTTAATTGCTTCATTTTATAAATGTGTATGTATGTGCTCCCACGCATAAAAGCAATTAGCTCTCCTAAGTAAACCCAATTCAGATAGACAACAGCATGGCCAAACAAACTAAGAGCATATTTTTAACTGTCTTTTGTATAGTTCTTTCACTGTGTGAAGTACTTTGTGGCACAACACCTTTCATTTGAATACCTTCAAGACCTCTAGAAAATCTGGGTGATGGAAATGCCTACAATGGATAGAAATAAGAGTATGAACCACACATAAAAACTGGCAAGGTGAAACAGTTTTGTCAGAGGTCTGAGCTTGATACAAACATTTTGTAATTTAGATCAGATGTCCACAGAAGAGTACAGACTGGATCATTGGAGGTTGTTGTTGCCCAAGACACACACTGCACATGTATGGTGAAGGCTATGTATCAAAAGGAAGCAAAAATAACAGTTGTCTGCATACAAACAGACTTGTAGTCTATGCACAGTACATCTGTGGTTAAGTCTGTAGTCTGCATCACTTATTTTGTTGAAATTATGTCTCTGAGTGTCTGTTTCAGCCAGAAGTTGAGGTCATTCAGTGTGTGTCTGTGTACGCGAGTGTTAGCTCTGCCCTTGCTTCCAGGAAAAGACAATATTAGTCAGGCTATGAGATTGTGCTCTCACAGCTGTAAGACTGATGGGCTGGAGCTGGGTCCCATATCTTTGGTCTCCAGGAGCACAGAGAAATTTGCACTTTTTCTGTACATTTGATATTCTTAATGAGGAAGTCTCTTTGTAGTCAAAAAAATTGTTGTGTCCTTTGTAAGAGAAAGTGGTGTTACTTTTTCTCTATAATTGCCAGTGCTCTGGCACCCCATTACGCAAATGAGTTCTTACAAGTGCACATGCATGAACCTGGAAATAGAAACTATGTAGGAAGAAGACTGGATTATGCAAAAATAGCATATTTGCAGGAAAACTCTTTTAAAATATGTTGGTGTGTTGTTGTTTTATTTTTTGCTGAAAGGGACTTTTCACTTGGGAGGTTATTTAATCATTTGCCCTCAAGCAGAAGCAAATATGAGACACCATTCAGCTTGCCTTCAGATGCTTTAAAAGCTTTGGCATTTTTAAAGAGGTAAAAAACGGGGAGAGACACAGGGAGACACTAAGCCGATCAGAGGTGGAATAATGAAGGAACAAATGTTTGAAAAATATGTTATAAAATGTTTACAAGCTGCATAGAGGTTGAACAACTGCAAAACTGATCCAAGAAAAGGCATCTAATCCTCTTAATCTTTTGATTTGTCAGGGGAAAATGCTGGACAAGAGGAAATATTTTCTGTGTAGTAGAATGTATTAAGCAGTTCAGTAAGAGATCTGCTCCAGGCTACATGTTGAATGGTGACCCATTGAAATTATTTAAACTAAAAGCCATGGCAAGAATTTCACACTTTGTCTGTTTAAGAAAGCAGTTTTATCACATACATGATCTAAAATGTGCTGAAGTATTTATTTTTTGTACATGATCTTGGTTTTTTTTCCAAGATTTATGTTTTTCCCTAACACGTTACTTCTGTGAATGTTAATCAGTGTTCATGCTCTTGAAGGAAATATCCTTATTCTTACCTGTTTGTATTCTTTCTCCTTTGAAGAAATTATGTGACAAAATCATTCCCATTCTGTTTTCGTACTGTTGGCAGATGTGGTTGTAACTTTTAACTACTTTTTTTTTTCATGCCATGAGAAAGATACTAGGCTAATGAATCTGAGTGGATGTTCAGAACTGTGATACATATTGTATTAATACAGTGCAGTGCTGCCTCTGTTAAGGGGGAAGGAGTTTACAGTTTTGCATTGCTATCCTTTCAAGATGCTGTAGGTTCTCTAATACACACAACAGGATTGTTTCCATGTGCACTGAAGATTTAATGTTAAAAAAATTGAGTATGCTTTAAAAGCACAATACCTCACTGGATAAGGATACAAAAGCAGAGGCAGCTTAGCAGCCTCTGGCAAAAGCCTGTGACTGGCAATGGCTGTGAAAAATCTGACCAGCTCAGAAGAAGATTGGAAAGCGGAAGATGGTGGATGACTAGAAAATTTATGCATGTTATGTATTTTTTTTCATCCTTAGTTTAGTAATTTTTTAACTTAGTAACGTTTTGGGACTTTCCTCCCTTTGGGAGGAAAAACATAGATGCTATTATAAAGATGTTTATAAGCAGTTCTCTTTCTCTCAAGCCAATAAACACAAAACTTATACATGCTAGACATTATGCTTTATTGACTAGAACACAAGGCCACAGTGGAATTTTGTGACAAGGATTTAACCTATAAAATTCAATAGGAATATAATAGTTAACTGTAGAAATTCAAAATTGTTTAGAATTCAATAGTGAATTATCTCTTCTCTATGCATTTTTAATAGGTTTGTAGCACTCTATAGCAAGAATGACCTTTTCATTAGATTGAACAACTCCAAAATTTGCTAGAAATGGTGTAGTTTATTTTTTTTCCTGAAGAACTTACTATATGGAAATAGTGAGTTACTATGGCAAGCTGCTACAAAGCTCTTGATCTCAGATCTTGAATAGCCATTCAGAATAGCGTTGTTTGCAGTAATAGAAAATGCTTAATGCCCCTTGAGAAAAGGATCTTCTCTTAAAAAAGCAGGGAGGTCATCACATAAATTAGAGTGGACTATGATGAACATAGCACGGAATGAAGGAAGAATGTGGGCATTGTATACTCTAGTGAGATGAATATTATGAAACGGGGAGTTAATCTAGCATTTTTAGGTGAGAGAACTTGAGCAGAAAGTACACACAAATAGGTAACTCAGAATGAGAAAGATCAAATGCAGTCAGAATCTTAAATCACAAATGGCTCTGATAAACCTGAAAGATGATTATTTTCGGAATGAAGACAAAGTGGCTATAGGGTATATCTGCAAATTTTAGTTTGAATCAGGTTAGTCGGTTCTGAAGTGGATTTCCCATTCATTCCCACAATCTGTGCTGTGTTTCACACAAAACAGGTTCTTTGTGACTACTTTCAGTATGAAATTAAATCAAAAGGTGATCTGTAGGATCTCTCCTTAATGCACTCTAGATGTTAGTGATTGTCAGTCAAGAAGTCCAGAGCAGAACTTGGAATAAAGGCTGCCAAAACATGTAAAATGTGACCACTGGTTCTCAGTACCAGTGTTTTGCTCTACAGATCAATTAATATCATGATGTTCTTGTCTTGCAGACTACAATTCAACATTGTGGTTTTGCATGTACTTTTCCTCTATCCAGAATGACTTGTTTACTAAAATTTGTAAATGGATTCTATTGCAACATTTATTTTGATAAATCTGCATCTTGAAAGATGTGAGTGTTAAACATAGGTTGATCTAGCAATCTTTTACTGTAAAAACATACTCCACAGGGCACTGAAGTGTTGTAGTAGAAATCTATCTGATAAAATAAGCAATCAAATTGGAATTTAGGCTTAAACTACTTTTTCAATAAATAGGTTATCCTAAGGCTCACGTTTGAACCAGCTGCTATTATTTGTTATGTGTAACAGTCATTTCCTTATTGAAAGTCTAAATTTATTTAAGCTACACTTGGGTGTAGAATTTCTTGGTACAGTTACATTATCATCTCCCCCCTCTGCCGCTTCTTTCTCTCTCCTGCTGCTGCCAGCTCTGACCTTGGAGGCTTCGTTATCTCTCTGGTTGGAATTCTTTCTGTAACAGTCCAAGCTCTCTTTTACAGTTTTTTTCTTCACTCCTGGTACATGCCTGGTCAGGGGGAGCTTCAGTGCTGCTCCTGTCCCCGGCTGAGGGCTGGGAAGGAGAGAGGCCTGGCCCCCCACTTGGGGGCCTGCCATGTCTTCTCTCTTACATGGCTGCCAAGATTTCTTCCACGCCACCCACCTTCTCTTCCGTTTTTTCTTGAAGATGTAATTGGCAAAGGCGTCACCTGAACTCCTGATTGGCCTTTGTCCGGAAATTCATCCAGACAAACTATTCCCAATCCCCAAGGAGGGGGACTTTTGCAAACCCATGACAAGTCTTTGCAGAGAACAGGGTTAATTACTGTAAATGTAAATTTAATACTATAACCAAGAAAAGAATAATGGTAGCTTCCTATCAAATATGATAGCTACAAAATCATCCAAATTTGAGTATTTAACTTATTATGTGCTACATTATTTCTATAAAATTAAATAACTGCAAATTTAAGAATTAATTTTAGCATTTGATTTTTAAACTTAGCATTCATTTCTTTCAAATTTATTTTATAAACTTATAGTTTTCTTTAATACATTAATTCATTAATACATTAAAAAACCCACAAACAATCTGAGAGAGAAAGAAAACAAATTTTTTTCACACTCTGAATAAAATTTACGATACCTAAATATTTTAACAAGTAATTAAGAAAGGAAGCCTATCTTGGAACTAATTGAGAAATATGCCAGACAGATAGGATGTTGCCATCTGCAACCTTGCAAAGTGTCCTTACACAAATGCGAAGTGCCACTGTTATTTCTAAACCTCAACAGTGCGGAACACTTGCTTAATGTTCTAATAAGGTTCATGCTGTGGAATTGCAGCAGCTCACATCTCCAATTAAAGAAAGAAAAACATTAATAGCTATAGAAAACTGTATTAAGAAGGTTTCTAAAAATGCTTTGAAATGCAGTTATTTATTCCAAAATTTCAAGAAAAATAAAATTGGTCATAAACCAACATATTTATTTTGGTCATACTCACTAAGAGCACAAAATATTTCTACCATATTTTTACGTTATGAATTTAGAACCAATATCACCTAGGGAGCCATACTCATTAAACCCCCTAACAGGTACTGTGAACTTTAGCTTTTAACTGTATGAGTAGTGGGTGAACTTAGAGGCTGCCACTGTAAACAGCAAACATACCTGGGAAAATTACAGTCAGACTGTACTGCATATTGTAGTGTTTCAGCTGGAAACACGTTCACAATTCTAATGCCATCCTCTGGAAGGCATTAAGACCATTTGTCGTGGGCTTGCAAAGGTCCCCCCTCCCTGGGGGTTGAAAATAGTTTTGTCCAGGTGAATTTCCGGAGCAAAGCCAATCAAAAGTTTTGGTAACGCCTTTGCCCATTACATCTTTAAGAAAACGGAAGAGAAGGTTGTGGCGCAGATGAAATTGGGAGCCATGTAGGAAGGAGGTGTCAGGCCCCAGGTCGAGGCCAGGCCTCTCTCCTCCCCTGGCCCTGGGCTGGGGGCAGGAGCAGAACTGAAACCCCCCTGAACGAGACATGTAATAGAGTGAAGAAAAAAAACTTGAAGAAGAAATTGGACAAGACTTGCTGCAGAAAGAATTCCGGCCGGAGAAATGGCACTGCCTTCAAGTCCAGAGTTGGCAGCTGGAGAGAGAGACCAGCCGCAAAGGGGGGAGAACTTCTTCTTTCCCCCCACCCTCCCTCTCTCTCCCATCAGCAGGGAAAAGACTGAAAACTAAAAATCTCTGCCACCTCTGGAAGATTGCTGGGGAGCGAAGACGACCCTCTGCAGCTCATGAAGGAGCCCATGCCGGAGCAGAGGAGTGGATGTGATTCTGTGGGAGGCCTGAGATGAAAAAGAGTTTTGATGGTGATTTGTGGCTATGGAGAAAAAGACTTACTTTGGAGCGAGACGACCCGAGTAAGATCTTGGGGTCTCAGTGAGGGATCCGTGCTGGTGCAGCTGAATTTGTGACCCTAAGAGACAGCAGAGAATGGAAGAGCTGTTGCTCAAGGGATAGACCCATGTTGGAGAGGTCTATCAAGGACGATTCCCGTGGGAAAGGGATCCCACAGGAAACAGGGGTGGACTCAAAAGCCATTATCCCCTGTGACCCTGTGGTGCAGATCCGTGGAAAAGCAAGTG
>JAWMRA010000001.1:78341087-78424550 GCA_035584735.1 Pseudotriccus pelzelni
TGGCCTTTGTCCGGAAATTCATCCGGACAAACTATTTCCAATCCCCAAGGAGGGGGACTTTTGCAAACCCATGACATGCATGTACCTTTCGTGCATTGGGGATGGGAATGTGCACAGTAAGAGGAAATATCTGTAATTCTAGTGTGGTCTATAACTGCATACACGTCTTTAAAAAAAGATCTGAAAGTATCACCTTAATCTTCTGCCTGTACATGTCCTAAATTTAAAGCTTGTGTGCCCACAATCTAATGTAAAAGTTTACCTGCATGGTACTCAAAGGAATCAGAAGCAGAGACACCAGATAAAGGAACATGGGAAACAGACTGGAGTGAAGAGTTAGAGCCATATTGTTCATATACTCTTGGAATCTCACCTTTGCAGTGGAGATGCAAAAAAAGAAAATACATTTTCCATAATTAGTGACCTTTTTCTGCCACATATTGCCTAAAACGTGTCTTTATATGGAGATTATGCCATCCTTTACTGTAGATTTCTCATATCTGTCATCTTACAGAAGAAAGAATGACTAACATGTAGCTAAAGGAAACAAATTCAGAGATTATTTACTTTTAAATTAGTGGCTAAATAATAAAGATGCTAGAAACAAATAAGGTCTTATAACCTTTACTATGTTTCATTTATTGTTCTTTTTGTATAATATTTGGTTCATAGTTCGCCACATTGTTCAGTGCCAGATGTTCCAGAAAAATCTGTAAAAAAAGCAAAAGTGGAGAACCATTAAATATGAGTGCAGAGGAAGTTTCTTATTTTCCAGGCATCTAGTCAGTAACTGTTTTACTGTGGAAGCATGAAGATTTGGGGTCCCTATAAATTTTAATCCCTTTTAATATACAGATACATTTAAAAAAACTGGGAATTGAAACACTGGATTCCAGTTTTATTCTGAAGGATAAATTTATGTTGCCATTTAAAATGCATTCATGAAAAATTACAGCAAACTGCATTTGCTCTCATTAGCTGCGGAGAGAAGCAGAGCTTTTAAAAAATTACATTAGTTACTGTATGAGATTCTAAGAAATGCCTTTCTGTGAAATGGGAGAGGTGATAGGTGATTACTGGTAGTATGTATATGGTAGTCCACAGACAGGAAAATAAGTTTATAAGAAGATTCTACTCCTTTACAGGCAAAACAAGGAGAGACTAAGAAGGCTTGCATTGGTGTGACAACTTTTTTGTCATCGGTTTGCTATTTTCCAGCCAGTATTATTTCAGGGAACTGTAAAGCAACATTGCTTTACATGGCACAGTGTTTACAAATTGTTTGCAGAATCACCTATATTACTTGTTAGAGTTCATGTTTGTTATTTAACTCAGATTCACGAATCATTTGTTTAGGATTACCTTCTTTCCCGAAGTCTATCTCTGTTTCATCTTTTCTTTTTACTCTGAATCACTTTCTATGTACCATTTAACACCATTTTCAGGTACAGAACCCAACTACTAAACTGTTTAAATACAAAATATGGCATAGAATGGTTCTGGTATGAAATCAAAGCCTATAAATTCAGCTGACAAGATTTTTTTTTTATTTCTTTTTATTTATTTTTTTTTAATTTTTAATCCTTTGATAAGATGCTAGTGGTCTTCATCTTTGTCCACATACTGAAATGTCCATTCCTGATAAGCTTTCCAGTTTCAGAACTTATTCTCCAACTAATAAAGTAGTCAAAAAAATAATGTGTGTAATATATTACTGGTATCTATATCACCTACTAACCCTCTGACCCTCTGTTGCACACTTGTCCTGTTGTACATGGGGCTTTTATCTTGCAAACACTGAAAAATGGATTAATTTCAAATATGAGATTAATGCTATTGAAGGGTAATTTCACATATTCCTTATGAATTGCAATATCAAAGGCCTAAATCCTTTACTGGCTAATCCTGTGATTCAGTTCCCACATGAAGGTCCATTGATTTATTTCTAGAGAGTGATGATCCTTTTGTGCTGCTGAATATGATGAGGGAAGAGCTACCCAGCTACTTTCATGCAGAAAATTTGGATGTTTTAACTGAGTAAAGTTTATCTCTGTGTCTAACTTTTCATCAGTAAATAAGGGTCAGCCATCTGGCAGTGATAAATTTGGCTGGAATAGATTCCATCTGCTAAAATATGATGTAAAAATATTCTGCTCTTCCATGGCACTGGAAAGATATGACATCTGGGATTAGACAAAATAAAGAATCTTGAAATTGGAAGGCACTGACAAAATGATTTCTCTTCTGAGGAACTGGAAAGGTGTCGTTGCAGACTGGGTCTAACAACAGGCCTGCAAATAGGGTTTATTTGTTCACAGATAAGTTTTTCTAGAAGCTAATGTTAACTCAGAAGTTAAAACACTTTCACTCTTCCTCTTCAAGCTCACTCCACCATTGACTGAAATTATTAACTAGATTTATGGCCAAGAGAATCACCTATCCAAGTACATAAAGATGAAGGTTTCTCATGTGAACATGAAATTTTGTGCTCCCTGGCATCCAGCTGTTTACAGCTGTGCAGCTTGGGGTTTACCAGAAGAGCTGGAAAAATAGAAAAGGCTTTGCACTGCTTTATTTACAAGCTGAAGCAGGTAGCTTCTATTTTGATGGATCATTGTAAATATATCACCATAGAGCCTCTGGGGATCTCAGTTTTCAAGATGCTGAATTTTCCTGAAGAATGAACTGGTATGATCTAGAGCTGATGATAAAGCTTTTTTCTTTGTCTTTTTGGTATACTAAGACATGACATTTTATCATAAAAATCCAGCATTTTCTGCATAGATAAGGTCCGTTCATACTGGCTAATTTGTTTTTTTAGTCTGTGACTGGCTGATGCTGTCAAAAAACAGTAAAGATCTAACTCATCTATGATTATCAATTCCCAAACAGCAAGATAAACTATTATTTTATTAAATGTTTTAGTATGTTTTTCCTTTGTATTGTGCCAGTTTTGAAAAGTGAAAGTTTACGTGCATTCAGGTGACAGAGCCATTCTAAGGGATGTGGAGAAAAACTGCAGATCTTCCATGTCTGAGCAGTTTCTCCAGGGAGCCTACACCATTGTAGACGTGGTTTCCAAAATACACCTTTCAGTTTAATTTGAGGGCTTCTTTTAAAATTTAGAAAACATTTGTAAGGAGTGACATATGGAAAACTCCGATCATGATTTTTTTTTTTTCCCTGGGGCAAAGCAAGCTGCTTTCTAATTTGTCATGGGAAAGATGTGAAAATAAGGTTCTGCGTTTGACCCTATCCTGAAGACCGGAATTGTAATGAACAGAATTATTCATTGGAAACCATGTTAATGTGACATTCTTTCTGTAAGTCTAAGCAGTGGTATGCCATCATATATTCCTCAATGGCTGCTGTAATGTGAACCACGTGGGCATTTACTTTTAGAGTACTGTGTACAAGTTAATTTTTAAAAAAATCTATCCTCAGTAATTGGTTTAATACTTAATAATATCTGACTTCTATGGCACAGTAGAGAAACTATTACATCCATTAGAATGTCTGTAATTTGCGAAAATTGTTCTTTAGTGATCACAGCCAAGAGAAAGATTTTAACAGCTTTTTTTGCTTTGCTTTAGCAGAAGGCAATTCAGCAAGAACTTTGTGGTGGCTGGAAGTTTTTATTAGGCACACCCTCACCACTCTTCTTATTTGTTGTTGTAGGCAGTGATATAGTTGCCTTGCGTGTAGTCACATCTCACATAAATGCATTAATTGCAGTTCAGCAAGAAATGCTGAGCTTAGGAAACATTGGGAAATAATGTAGGATTCAAATAAACACAGGGACTTTGACTAGATGTCCACTTTTGTGCCTGTAATAACATAGTAAAAAAATCTGCATAATTTTAGAATAATCAAAAGCAAACAGAATCAGTAGAATTTTAAGGCTGAGCTTCTGAGAAAGCTTTAATTTTCTTACATTTCAGTAAGGAATACATGAGCTCAAATTAGGCAATTGCTTACTTGTTTTGTTGACTCAGGGCCTCAGCAAAAATACTGCTGTGCAAAATTTTGAAAAACACTTTCTAAACGGATGTAGCTTTTTTTCATAGATTTTGTCCTTTTGTGTTTAAATGCCATAAATTTGCACTTATGGCAAAGAGAATCCTACTTCCTTCCAGCCTTAAAATTTTATATGCATTTGTCTAAATACTGTGCCTGATTTCTTCTTCTGGTTTATGGGTGACTTCTCTTACTGTTCCCAAGGCTTCCTTTCAATTTATAACTCCTTAGTGTTGAAAATGTGACATGTAAAAATCAATATCAACTTATATTTAAGCACTTGTAAAATACTGATTCCTTGCTAAATCCCCAAATTACTTGTACCCCCACAAAAGTACATTAATCTGAATAGAAGCAGACTCATAAAAAAAGAAGACAGAAAATTTTAAAAGTTTGATTACTGTTAGAACAAACATGTCATATAATACTCTTTTCTCTCATTTTGCTTTAAAGAAAAGCTAAGCATGTGTTTCAACAATTAGTGAATTGGATTGAATGTACTTAGTTGTATAGAACCTTCACCTAATTTGTGATCTGAAAAAAACAAATATGATTAATACAGAAGACATCAGCACTCTAGTGCAAGATGCTGATGCTTAGAAAGTAACGTTCATTTCAAAATTTAACAGGAAAGCATATTATAACCCATTTGTTTCCCTCATTTATTTTTTATCTTCTTTGCTCTAACATTCTAGTTTGTGGAGTATAATCTGATATAACTACATAGATATAAAGGCATTACTAGATCTAGACCTAGTAAATTGAAAACAAAACTAGTACCTCCACTCTCTTCACAAATATTCCTTCATTTCAAATAGCTGCAGTATTAGTAGAATAAAAAACACATCAAATATTACTTCATCCTTGCCTGCCAGCAACTTAACTTCAATTTTTTTCTGTGTGTGTGTTAGTAGATTGCCTTTACAGAGAGCTTTCATGTTTGTTATTTGTCTCCACTTGCTGAAGTAGCTGAGTATGCTCCAAATGGAAAAATAAATCACAGAAAAAGCTTATTAGGAAATGTTTATATTGTTGAATTAGAAAGCAGTAGGCAGTATTTGTTAGGCCAGATAAACTGTATGTTGCTGTCTTTTGGGGAAACTAAAATCTGAATAAAATCTTTACCTTGGGCACTCAAGTTTTTCTCCAAAGGTTAAGCTGATATAGCAGTTACTTCTTTAATTATTTATGGATGAAACATGTGAAATGCCTGCCAAAGTTAGCAGAGAGAAAATAATGGCTAGTATTAAACATTTGACCTTGAAAGCAGCTCTGATTGAAAATAATTACCCAAGTTTTAAAACCTTTATTTCCTGTTCTGGTGGCAATGTCCTTCTTAAGCTGTAATAAATTACCCAATCATTTTAGCATCAGATTAACTTGACTCAAGTGTTTATTTCACATTAAGCTTCAACATTACTGATGCACTATGTAAAAGTGATATTAATTATCTTTAAGGTTCTTTTTTTTTCTTTTAATCCAGACTTCTTTGGTGGTATAAATTTTCATTGATTTTGCCCTCAATGTTCCACCGAGGCCAGATGTCATTTCAACTTATCAAAATCCTAAAATTAACTCTGAGTTTTCTGCTGACCTCTGTGATGTTTTGATATTGAACAGGTGCAAATGAATTCTCTTAGACTCCTTTGTTATGTCTATCTACGTTGTCAATCTAGTTTACATTAACATCTGGAAAATGGATATGGGAAAATTATTAGTATTTTTAATTATAATTAGCTGTCATTCTCCTCAATGAGGGGTATTTTGGTCACTAAGTGAATAATATTGGCTCATGAATACTCCTTCATATAATAGATACTTAAAAATAAATTATAAAATGTCTGCTTTCAAGCACAACAATGGCACCATAACCACTGTGTGCCCATTTATGAGGGTTTTGTGTTTTGGCAAACATTTTGCCTCAAGGACACCAGGTGTAGCTTTGTAGAGTCCTTTGATTAATGTCTGTCTGGTAACATCACTGGTTGCTTTGGGCAAACTGTTCTATAAAAGGAAACCTTGCTGCCACGGAAAAGAAAATTGCAAGCCTGGTGTGCACGAGATTTTAATTACAATAAACAAAAATTAAACAGATATAGTGGTGTAATTATTACTCTAAAGTTGACATTGTGTCAGCACCTTATTTTCATTACTTTTGTAATCAGTCTGTAGAATTTGCCTTGAGCTAAAATAGAAACTATTTTTAAAGTCAACAACACCAGGATTTAAGACAATTTATTTTTGTAATTCATTTTAATCACTGGAAAGATTTTTAGAGGGTTTTTTCTGTTTATTACTTTCTTGGTTACAAAGCCATCAAGAAAATGTTTTTCATCTATCTGGTTCATAACAAGCTAAATTCTGTTGTCCTTATGCAGTAAACTTTCTTTTGACTGTGAATTAATTGTGCATTACTGGTCTGCTGTAGTGTATGCTGCAAATGCCTTGTATTGTGCGTCAATGCCTTGTAAGAAAACTAGTGGAAAATATTTTTTAAAGCTTCTTAAATGATCTAAGTGTTTAATTATATATATATCCACAGAGAACTAATGGAGACCAAATCTCTCACTTTGAAGAATATGCACCTTCTCCACAGCCCATATTTATCTTTGAATAGCAGTGACAATGACAAGAGGATTTGCTGGGGATTGGAGTGAAGATATGGTTGCTAAATGTGATCAACAAGTAGTGTTTTCATACTTTTTTTCTTCTGCTTATCCACTTCTTGCTTTATAAAGGTAGAACTAACAGTATAATTGACAGAGAAGTGATAGCATTTCTAAATGAAAAATAGAACTTTGGGAGGATTGGAGCTAAATGCCTTTGAACACAGACACATATTCCTCTTCTATATGGCACTTCATGGTAATGGAACAAATTTTATAGGGCCAAAATTAGTCACAAGAGAACTCAGTATATTACTCTCTGAAAGCAATGGAAGCACAATGAGAGTTTTGAGAAAAACAAAAAGAAAAAAATTAATTAAGTAAAGAAAATATCTGGGGAGTACTTTAGCTTTGATATGCTTCAGCTTTTGGGCTTACCTGCATGATGACTGCAATGAGACTAAACCTGCAGACTGGCTCCAAATGGTGGCAGCCCAGCTGGGATCAGCCTTTGGCAAAAAGGTAAGGAAAAATAAAGGGTTTACAAAGCTCCAACTGCAAACTGTGTCAGCTGCTGTCAGTGAAACTACACAAGAGAGGGGGAGAGCCTGCAGGTTTCCACAGCTTTTGCAGAAAACTGTTGTTTGAAGAACACAAGGGGTACTCACCCAGAGCCATTACTTCTCACCAATGGAGGCAAACCAAGCTGAAGCCTGCTTCTCTCTTGCACTTAGGAGAGGGTCCATAGGCCTTGCCAAAACTGAGTTTCATTTTGTCATTTTCAGTGAATGGACCCAGAAGAATTCAGAACAACAACAACTGGAAAAGTTGCTCAAGTCTGGCCCTCAAAACACTTCTAGTGCCAGTGTCCGAACAACAGAGATAAAGGAAAGCAAAAGGTTTTTCAGTGCTTTGACTGTGTTTTTCATCTGAAAGAAAACTGTTTGAGCTGGTCCTTACATGATGGAACAGCAGCTGCTGTAATTGCAGACAAAAAACAAATGTAGACATACATTCATATTTCCAATAGTGACCTAATTCCCTGTGAAACAGCCACCATCAGGATATTATTCAGCACCTTGGTACTTTGCTTGCTTTTTTTTTTGTATTCTGATATTTCACCACTGTATTGAAACACTCTACTGAGTGGGATGTGCGCAAATGAGTGGTTCAAAAAAGAGAAAACCTACTCAGAGTAACAGGAGTTCTTTCAGGCGTGCTGGCTTTATTGACATCGTATAGCTAAACCGGTATCTACCTCTGTCTTGTGGCCTTGCACAGCCCTTTTTCTGGGGTCAGTGGGAGCCCCTGTAAACCTGTACCTCCAAATACAAAGATTTGGCATGTGTGTGCACAGAAGAGGTACTGCTAACCCCAGTCCTTTAAGCTGTCTCCCAGGAGGTACACCTGCATTAGCAGAAGAATGTGTATATGAACAGAAAATCTTAAAAAGCTCTGATTAGTGCAAAGTAAGTAATTTTTTGATAAGTAGTTATGTGGCTAGGTTGGGTATTACACAGCTACAAAAGTGTGGGCCCTGACATATTTCTTTCTGTGCCTATAGCTACAGACACTTAAGGATCTAGAACTTTATGTAATTCATGAATTTATTTGAGGTGTAATAGATATTTGCAAAATGTAATATTTTTCCTTTTTGTGAACTTCATGGAACCTAGTTAAAACCATGGTCAGCAATCTGTCTCTGTATTTCCTGTGTTTTGAGTATTTTAATGTAAGTAAGGAGTCATCATAATAAAGGTTTGGTATGATAAAATTGTTCTCCAAAAGTTACCTTTTCCATGGCAAGAGTGATGTCTAAAATTAGAATAACTAAAACCAGAAATGTTAAAACTAATTTAATTTTTATTACTTTACTAGATAACTAAGGGATCATTATTATTCTGGTTTTTGCTGTAGAAATATAGCTGCTTGAAATTTTTGCTTAAAAGTGTTTAACTTATTACGTGTTCTGCCTACATTATCATTTTTAAAAAAAAATATGGTTCAACAGCACTCTACAGTCCACTTCTACAAACACAGATTGTCTGCATATATTGTCATCATTCTTTCATATCTCTTATTTTTCACTCATGATAGAGAAAGTGATGTTTTAATTTCCACATAATTTCATTGTAGAACTATTAAAGCTACTGAAAGAATCTCAGCAACCCATTTAATTTAATCAAAAATGAGAAAAAACAATTACAGTTGTGTATTAAGTCATAATTTTCTTTTCTGAGATGTTATTTAATGTGCAGAGTTCAGTTTTCTATTTTTCTGTGTACTAACCTGTTAACTAGCATGCTGACCTTTGGTACCCAGTTCTAGAATTTTTATATTAATGCTGGAAGAAGAAGTTGCAACTACAAATCTTTCCAAAGTACAGATGCTTTTTTTTTTTCCTTATCCAGTGCACCATACTTTTTCTGCTCATTAAATACTTCTGAATTATTTACAGAATTACAGAATATCCCTAGTTGGAAAGAACCCACAAGAATCAAAGAGTGCAGCCAGTATCCCTGCACAGGACTGTCACCAAGAGTCACACCATGTGCCTGAGAGTATCATCCAAATGCCTCTTGAACTCTGACAGGCTTGGTGCTGTGACCACTTCCCTGGGAAGCCTGTTCCAGTGCCCAGCCACCCTCTGGGTGAAGAATCTTTTTCTAATATCCAGCCTAAACCTGCCCTGATACAACTTCAGGCCATTCCCTCAGTCCTGTCACTGGTCACCAGATAGAAGAGATCAGTGCCTGCCCCTCCTCTTCCCCTCACAAGGAACTGCCATGAGGACTCCCCTCAGTCCCCTCTTCTCAAGGCTGAACAGACCAAGTGCCCTCAGCCACTCCTCACACGTCTTCCCCTCAAGACCCTTCACCATCTTTGTTGCCCTCCTTTGGATGTTCTCTATGAGCTTAATATCTTACACTGTGGTGGCCAAAACTCCACACAATATGCAAGGTGAGGTCACTCCAGTGCGGAGCAGAGCAGGACAATCCCTTTCTTCAACTGGCTGGTGATGCTTTGCCTGATGTCCCCCAGGACACGGTTGGCCCTTCTGGCTGCCAGGGCACTGCTGACTCATATTAAACTTGCCATTGACCAGGACAACCCCAGTCCCTTTCCACAGCACTGCTTTCCAGCATCTCATTCCCCAGTCCTTTTCCTTATGGCAGGAATAGGCATTATTACAGTGGTTTGACTCTCCATTGCCCCTGTTCATTGTTCCGAGAGACTTCAATCTGAATCCTCTTACTATTTAAGCTTGTCCCTAATTTAATTTTCTAGACTTCATTCCTGAAATGTAAGGACATACTTGCCTAATGACAATGTTGGTTCTCTTCAATATTACTGTTGTGGGTGGAAGCTTTATGCCTGTGAGATGGGTGCATAATGATTGATTCTTTATTGTTAATTTTTAATTCAAAGCATTTTAATCTCAGAGAGCAAGGGAAAAAAAAGGGTTTGCCCATGTTTAAAAGGAAAAAAAGGAGTTATGTTTTCTAATCTCCAGGGTTCTCAGTGTTTCTGATATGATTTGACATATGCAGTCTTTGCATTCTAAGGTCCTTGAGTTTTTTGCAATAAGTGCTGAAAATATGACAGAGAGGAGTGTTATTTCTAGAAATCATGATAGCAGTCTTTTCCAAATACCAGTGCCTAATTACACTTGGGAACAATAGGATTGATTTGTTATTGTTTGATTCCCATTGCCAGTGCTGACATGTCTGAAAGAAAAGAAAACAAGCAAACTGCCCAGCATCAATCATGTAATGATGTTATCAGATTTACATATGAGGGATATTCCCTCTTTCCGCCATTCATTTTCTGTAATGATCACTACTTCATGTTTCACTGTGTCTTGATTGCCTGCCTGCTACCTGTCCAAGAGCTGATCCAAGCAGCTGGGCTGTGCTGGCTTGCAAACCAGCAATGATTAACTTCAAAGGCCATTTAACTCAGTGTCCAGAACCATCAATACAGCCTCTAATCCAGCTTCCATTGAAAGACAGGCAGCAATAATCAACCTCTCAGCTTGTTACCCTTCTGTGAGTTCACCCACATTTTGTCCTAGAGGAACAGAGTGAAGTATTTTCCTCTCTAGAACATCTCCTGAAGGGTTTCCGTCTTTTGAAATGTGCATAATGAGCTCATTGTGCAGGACAGGGTCACAGGTGGAGGCAGGACATCTAATTCTAGAATTAGTTTTATAAATTGCTGTATATGTAGTTTGAGATGTAAACATACTGGATCAGAAAAAACAAGAATATTTAATGAAAGATTTTCCCAAGAACAATGGCCTCCATAAATAAATAAATAATTGCATAAATGATGACAGTTATCAACTGGATTTCATCTTCAATCATTCAAGCTAATCAAGCTTGTGAACTTCAGTCAGCTAATGGTGGTCTAGCAAAACTTAACTGCAGTTACTTGAGCCTTCTAGGCAATGCAGAGGCAGAAGATAAGAAAAAATGTATATTAATGTATGGGGAAGTTTGGTGTTTAATGTCCACTAGTTTTCCAAAGTATATCTTTATTCAAACAGTATAATACATCATGGTGGTGTTTGGCTGTCTCATCATTCGTTACCACCCTACGAAAAAAACCCATAGATTGTCATGTCATGTAAACATTGCTTAAGATAAACAGAAAACTAAACATTAATTGATGTCCAAATTATGAGTTGTCTCACAGTTAGTTTAAATGCTCAAGCTTTCAGAGAATCTCAATTTCTGAAGCAAGAAGGGAACTGTGACTTAAAGCTCACAAGGTAAAAAAAAAAGGTCTTTACATATTGACATTGCAATCAAATATTAGAATATTGAAACACAATTGATTATGTAAGTAATAGAAAGCTTCAGTATACAAGGTTACACTATTACAAGCAAACTTTCTAACTGTAATAACAGCAACCAATCTACAGCTAAATGTGTTAATCAGGTGTTAATGTATGAATTTTCCTCAAGGTTTTTTTATCACCATTATGCTAAAAATAGTTAGAGAAAATGAATCTAAATGGATATTAACATTTTCAATTTTTTGCTTCAGGGTCACTGCACAAACACAGAAGCTTTTCTCTGCCATCCCCTCATGACATTGCATCTCGCTAAAATCAACATTTATGAAGCAGATTGATACGACTTCTGACCTTTACACTTGAAGCTGTGTCTGACTCCTGGCTGCATCAGGCAAGGGAATTAATGAGTGTACCACTCTGCCTTGCTGTAAGATCTGCTCCTATAATGATAATTATGATGGCACTGTAATGCTATTACGGTTGAGGTGCTGTCACCAATCCCATTATTGAAACAAGGATTTTAAGGGGTTGATAATTCAGCTATAAAAACAATATTCATGTTGCAGTAGTGTAATCAAGGGTGAACACAAGAAAGTGAAGACTATTTCTACCAAACACTGCTGGGATAGGATCCAGTCTGCCTAATGTAGCAATCTCATTCCTTGGCTCCTTATGAAGCCTTCCATGAGGAGAAGTACATGTTTCCATGAACAGTGCTACAACGGGGCTCTGCAGGCCTTTGGAGGGTCATTGTATCTTCATACGTTTTCCTGTCTAGAACAAACCTCTTGAGACCTTCCATGGCACCTATGTTTTCCATCTGACTACAGGGGTAAAGTACAAAGCATGCTTGGGGGCACAACTATCTGTGAACAGCTACCTCAGAACATTTTCGTTAATTAGGTATTATGTATTTTCTTCTTAGAGCACTTTTATTTGGAATAATGAAACTATGTAGGCTTGTGTCAGTGGACCTCCTGTTTTTGGGAGGTAGTACTTACCTTCTCCAGTTTCAGATGTATGAAAGCTAGTTGTTAAAGCCAAGCCAGTCACTTAAACTGTCATCAGTGGAGGTCCATTGGTTTTTTTCATGTTAGATACATATTTTCAGATGGGAATGAATGTTTGCCAGAGGTGCCTTTTTCCCCTCAAGTAATCATAATTAAAAAGAATTGTCTGTGATTATCCTGAGTTTAGACATCTAACCCATAGCCCCTTATATTAAGGCAAATGATTCATTCCTTGTGCTGTGGAGACTGGGTTATAAGACACAGAGTCATGAGTTTGGAGGTTTTAGTTTGCACTGCTAAAGAATATTACAACACTTGCATACATATGTGCAGAAGTTAAAAAATTCTTATACCAGGCAAGCAACAGGATGATGCCAGCCCATGTGCAGTAAGATCTGCACACAAAGGGATATATTTCTCTTAAATGAGTGAGGTATGCATGTATCAGTGCACCAGCACAGACATGTGACTACCAGAATATATCTGGGGAAGCTTGAACTGCATTTTTTCACTCAAGATAATAAAGCTCTAACCCCATTTTCATGAGAGTCAGCACTCTGATATTTCCGAACGTCCAAAGATAAAATTATTCAGGTCACATCTGAATTTGTGATAGTCCATAATCTATTGTTATTCTTCCTCATTAATATTTATTTTTATGTTATTATTCATTCATTATTTATTTTGTTGCTTATTTAATGTTACTGGTGGTTGTTGATTATTATTATTTGATTACAGTCATTAAAGGAACTCTATTAGGTATAAGGGCTGTGTGATGCTGAGCACATTGTGCAAACGCTGAGCAAAATACACAAAGGCACTACTCTTACGGAAACTAAGAGGCAACATATTACCCATACATCTGACCAAACAAAGCAGTAATTTATTTTTGGTCTAGTAAATTCTGTAGAGTGGATTAAGTAATATACTCATCTTCAGCTGTGTTGGATCCTGTCAAAATAATGGTTTCTATTAGTGATATACTTCTTGAATCATTGTTGTCTCACATATCCAGGACACACTGTGAACTATTTCTTGGCAAGTATAAGTAGCATTTTACTTGAATAAAAGTTCAAAATTTAGCAAATCAACTCAAGGAAAGTGCTGTAAAAACACAATTATTATTCTATGCTTTTAACCAAATTGCAAAGATGAAGGTGGGCATAAACTGCCTGTTTTTTCATTTGTTCTGATTATCTGTTAATATAGCAAAGTGCAAATCAATTTGTAAGAGTACATTAAAACTCAACGCAGTTTTTTTTGTTGTTGCAAGAAGACTTCTAAAGAGATATAATATTTTAGAATAGTCTTAATGCAACAAAGATAATCTCTGTTTCAGAGCTGATGCAAAATTAATGCATTAGTCAGAATAAAAAATAATATTCTGGACAGACTATTTGGAGATATAAATGCAATTTGAAGTATTTTAGTGAGCATACTGAATATATGCTTTCATTTGCCCTTGATTGCTAGCTCTTGGTGACAATTCTTTATGAAAGCACTTTTTGTAGAGTAAGTTATTATTTTGTAGAAACTAATGGTGCAATAAATTTTTTTCAATACCATGCAAACTTGTTTTAGCTATTCAAAAATCCAACCAGCACTCAGAATTATTCTCCACTCTCTTCTGGTGTCTCTTGTTTAATAGATACAGAAGTTTTTTTGATCTCATTAATGTTTTCCTTATTTCTCAGGAGAAAACACTGTAAAGTTCTCTACACATAGAAACAGCTATTCTTAATTTATTACAGAATAATTTAATAATCAAAACATTAATTTCAAAATTGGAGCTATCTTCAGGCACTTAACCTTGGTCTTTAGTAAGGTGGTTGCCCTACTTTGCCACTATGGTGAGGAAAGAGAAATAAGAAGTTTCAAAGGGCAATTTAGATTGTAGGTGTGCCAACTCACCCCTTGAGATGATTATCTTTCTACTACTCACATAGGTCTTGACTTGTAACATATTTACCACTGATAATTTTGTGAAACTTTTGCTGCTGGACCACAGAAATTTTGATGGTGCCCAGGAAGTAAATTATCTTCCTGTTTCCAGATGGAAAATTGCATTTAAAGACAATTACATACATTATATAGGTAGTCTTCTACCTAATCGAATTTTAGAGAGTCTCTTGAGCTAATAAAGCAAATGAACAGGTTCAAAGACTCAACTTTTCCGGTGATGCAGAATTTGTACCTGAGGAATGTTTGGAAACCACTGCTCCTTGTAATTCTCTATAGACAAAGACTGTCAAAGTTGGCTGCTTTGGCAATGTTCCTGATGAAATTGTAAACACGTGGAATTGTTAACTACCAAGCTGGAGTTAAAATCTACAGCACATGAATTACATTTGGAAACTTCAGGCACTTTAAAATACCCTTCAAAATAAAGTTTTTAAAAATCAGTTCTGTACAGACAGAATGAGTTTTTAAGAGAGTTAGTTCTTTCAGTACACTTAATTCACAAAATTTGATTATTCCCAAGTGCAACCTACTTTATTTTCTCATTAGGCATGTGATTTCACCTTCTGTTGGAGGTATTTTGCTCTGTTTTAGCCATGTAGCACTCAGAGGTCTAAGTCCAAGTGTGACATTTGAATTATTTTTTTAATAATCTCAGAGGGCAGCTTTATTTCCTTATCTTATTTAAAAAACCAGATTGTTGTTCCCTCCCACTTATTTTAGTTTTCCTATCATCAGGGTAAAAGATCTGAGAAATATCTTACAAACCTAGTAATTTGCATTGTGTCTAAGTCTAACTTTTCCCCTAGTATGGCCTTTAATGTGGAATGATTTTCAATGCAGTAAACATAGTCAGCATTGTGGAAATAAATTGGAAGGGATCATGGGATAGTTTATTAAGGTTGACAACTCTTTTTATTCTTCAGATAAATGTTGTACATGCTGAAGGGCAGATTGTATGTAATTTATGGTCAATAGAAATTTTGTGAAAGTTAAGTCTGGGTATTAATTTGAAGCATCTCTCCTTTAACCTTGTTCTCTCATTGATCTTGATTGCTGGAGATTACTCAGTACTACAGACTTACAGAAACCTGGGTTTGCTGTGAATCTGTTATCTCATGGCTGGTTTTGAACATCACAATCATGGAAAAAGAAGCAATATCAAAATGAAGGGCCTGGTATTGGTTTGTATTATGGGAAGTATTATTTCTAGTTTTTCTTTTTTTATTTCACAATAGTTGTTGCTGTTATTGTCTGGTTATAAGCTGTGAAGAGCATGTGACAACACCAGAAAGGACTGCTGAAAAATTTATGGTTTAGACACTTTGGTGGTAGAGAATGTTTTAAGCTACAAAACACAGTTCCAGTTTTTTATTTTCAGCTTTTTTTCTGGAGCTGGTTTTTTTTGGCATAACAAGCTGGGCACATGTATGCAAGTGTCACTCTTGTTCCTTTCTAAAGAATGACCAAAAAATTACTTGCTTTTCTTTTTGTGACAAAATCTTTTGGATGTAACTTTTATAAACTAATTTCTGATAACCTTAATCAAAGCGCATTATTTTTTTTTCCAAATTGTTGACTTCTGCAAGGCGGACTAAAAATAACTGCCGTGAAAGATTTTACTAGAAAATAGCTGCCAGTGTATGTAACATCTTTTCACACTCTTTCTACCTCAGTGAAAGTAATAAGTTTACCATGTAGGATAAGTTACTCAAAGAGTTCTGGGCTTTTGAAAACATCCCTTTTCCAGAGTTTATATATATGACTATATATCTAGATGAGAATACACTGGATGATACATACTCTATGTATAAAATGTACTAAATTGTTGTAATAGCACTGTCCCATTTTAGTCTGCTGTTTCTTTTTTCCTTTAAAAAATTTGTAACTAATCTAGGATTCATTTGTGATAACAAATATATATTTATTTCTTGTAAATTTGTTTTTGTAAATTTGTTTTAAACATTAGTAACCTCTTTTCAGGTGCTTTCAATTTTCTATTTAATTTTTTAATGATCATGTGATTTTTTTCTAATTATCATGATTTTTTAAAGATCATTTGTTTTAGTATCAAAACAAACACTGGTGACATTGGGACCGCTTTTCAGTCTTTTTGCAATTATTATTCTGTATGATGATTTATAAATGACAGTTTAATGTTCCTTATAGGGTTTTTTTTCCCACCAGGCTAAGGATTTTTAATATGGAAAACTCTTTGTATTTCATAAATGGAATAATTAAGAGTTGGACTGCTTTGATCTTTGCACCACTACATCATTTGGCTCTGACTATTTAAAGCTGTTTGCAGACCACAGCCTGTTTGTAAAACAGCAGGCAGGGACAGAGCAGTCAGTCATCAGAATAAAGAGGGCTGCAAGGTCAAAACCCCCTATTCCTTCTACTTTTTGTTAGACATATTTATTGTTAATATTTTAGTTGTTAATTATTACAATTTATATGGCATTGCTAATATTCATGCATTTAGCAATTCTACTTAATAGAATTTATTTTAAATGTGAAAAATTAAAGAGCATATTCAGACAATAAGACTCATAGCAAATGTTTTACACTTATATTGATATGTTCTTGTATATCTGCATTCATATGGGGCTTATTAATAGTCACGTTCTCGGTTATCATCATTTTGGTTTACATGCTTCGTGCATAATTATGTCGATCATATGATATGCCTGGATATCAAAAAGAGCCAGAATATGCAGACCAAAATGGCAATTAAAGTTACACATCTGAAAATTTTTTTCTCTACTTATAGCAAAATCAAGCAGAAATTTCTACAGCCTGTTCTCTTGCGAGAAGTTCACCTATCTAACTAGTAGATTACATGTATGTTATGGACAGGGCTTCTGGTGGTGTTTTCCCGAGGTTATATTATTATCTCTGAATTTGGGTGTCCTGAAATTTCATTTTTTTACGTCTGAACACCAAAATGAATTTTCCTTAGACAACTTGAGATAGATATTCTGAAGGTAAGGATAGGTATTACTAAGAGGTAAGAGCCTAGTACTTTTTAGTACCAGGTAATACTCCAGTATTACTAGAGGTAAGAGCCTAGTACTTCGTGTACAAATTTAAAGTACTCTTTCACACAAGACATGCACTATATCCCTGGTTGAATATGTAATGGTGATTAGCCCCTACTTTGTTCAGGTCCTCCTCAAGTTTCAAAAAATTTAGTTGTGGGTAAAACGCAAAGCTAAAATGTACTTTAAACTGCATTTTGAGCTGGCGTTCCTGCAATGTGAGGCCACTGCACCTCTTCTCCAATGTTCCTGTCTTTGACTGTACTTGCTTATGAAAATATAACCTCTAACTCTTACAGCCTAATGTTGGTTGATGTTTCTTCAGGAGATAGCAGGTTGCTTATATGAGTGAGTAACTTCAGAGAACTGTCTATGCTTCCTAGGTCAGGGTGCCTTTGGACAAGGCAGGCTTATGAAACACACTTGCACATTTGCAATAAATTCTGGGAAGACAATTTTTCCTCATAGAAAAATATGTCTTTTCTTCTTAGCTTGTCACCGTTCTCCATATAACAAGAACAGACTGAGCATACAATATAGACTTAAACTGGTTACCAGCTCTAGAAGCTTCTTTTATCCACATGGCTAATATTTTGGGCATACTTCCACTCAGATCATGGTGTGTGAGAAAGATAACAAATTTCATTCTGCATAGTTTTCCCAGATGTTTTTTTGCCAAAGGGAGCAGCTGCCACTGTCACAGTTTTAAGCTCTACATTTGACAGCACCTTATGTCAGACACTGCAATGAAATTTTGTGGGGTTTGTTGTTTTTCCTTCATGGCAAAGTGGTGCTCTGACTTTAGGATGCAGAGCATTACAATATCATTTGGCTGACAAAAGCAATCCCTATGAGAAATTATGGCAATATACCAATGCCCTCATGCATCATTTCAGATCTTCCTTTAGACTTTAATTTCAGACTTCTTACAAGTCTGTTCATGTGAATCATTCCTTTTTTGCATCTTAGGGAAATGGGCAGGTTATAGGTTTTCCTAGTCCTCCTAAGTAGACAGATGTAGTGCAATACACTGTGAAGTAAGACACGGATGGATGAGCTTCAAAACCAGTGCAATTTGAGAATTGAATTTTAATTCATTTCTGAGACTTGTCTTTTCCTTCTTAAACAGTTCATGCTGAAAGAAACAAAGCACTTTGAGCATGGTACTAATATTCCCCCATGAAATACTATCCTACAATCTCTCTCTAGATATTACTCAGTTTGCATTAAGATATGAAAACAGTTGTCTGACTTGATGTCACATTAAATATTTCTTGTCTATTAGTGTCTAACAAGTTTTACTTAAGATGAAGTTGTGAAACTTGAGATTAGAAAGCTATTTTAAATTTTACAACATGCATAATGGAGATTCAGGATAAAATGACAGCGTATAGATTTGCAAATCTTCTTGTGGCAGCCAAGTCCATGTATAAATTATAATATTATTTTTGAATATTATAAATTATGTGTACTTTTAATCTGATGTACCTGGGAGAATTGGAGAAAGGAGAACAAACTATACTATATACTATATACTATATTCTACATATAAATGTTTTGAGATTTCCCCCAAATCAGTAGTGTGTCTGCTGCAAGTGTGTTATATACATGCACATAATACCCAGTAACTTCTGAGTAACTATGGGATGAAGCAGACAAAGGGAGGGACAAGGCACACAGCAAGAATATACCACCTCCAAAGTCAAAGACGGGAAAACATGACTTGTACATATAAGAAATTGTGGCTGCCTCGAGATTTGTTCTCCTGTAAGCTGAGGTCGGGAGAGGAGACAGGGCAAAACCACCTGCAAGGAGGCATTGCAGCATGGTTATCAGAGTGCATATACAGATTCAGTAGTTGGCTTTCTTTCCCCAAATGATCTTCTCCCTGTTCTGCATCGGTATCTTCTACCCGTGGCTTGAATAAAAGTCCAACTTTACTTTGCTTTGGCTAATGCATTTGATACCATTTTCAGGACTGGGAAAAGGTGGTTTTTTTTCACTTTCAGGCTGATAGAGTTGGGGAAGGGGAAGAAAGGGACAATAAAAAAAATGAGTTATGAACTGAACAGCAAGGTCATGTTTTTGGTTTTGTGTGCAAGTGTTTTTTCCAAGTACATTCATGGTCTGTGATACAACCAGAAAAAGTCTTACAGAAAGTTGCCCATTAATGTGCTGCAGTACAGATTCTGGCATTGGGCTCACCCCTCCCCACAATGGCTCTAGCTGAGGGGCTTATGTTTGGTCACCTTAGAGGCCATTGACAGTAGAAATAAAAAAAGCACTTCCAGTTCTAAGAGATGACTTAGCGGGGAGTGTTTCTCTCTGTTGACCAGAGCCCAGGATGAAACCCAGACACCTGAATTAGTTACCTCTGATAAAGCCTTATGGTCAGTATTGGTCCAGGCCCAGGGGGGTTGTCATGGCAAGGAGGGCAAAAGCAGTTACAACAGAGGACGAGACACTAACTTTAAAACAGAGCTGGGGGGAGAGGAATGTGAGAGATTAACAGCAGTCATTTCCAGAGGTGGATAAAAAGGAAATGATAAGCTCTGTTATATGAAGAAAGAACTGATAATTGCTAGTTTAATTCATAGAGTTTTGACGGTGTTAGGCCATCTCTTCACATCTCATTGCTCCTCATACCTGTCTGGGACAAAAGGCCAATAGTATTTCTTTAGTTTGATCCCTGATGCAATATAGATCAAAGCACCTTACCTTGATTTGTGCATTATACCTATAATTTTGGTTTGAACTGCAACATGTCTTGGTTATAGATAGGACAGTTGCTAATGGACCATCAGAAAGTAATGAAAAATCACAGCCTATGGCCTCCACTCATCTAGGCAAGAAAAACACTTTTCTAGTACCAAGAATGCTCTGATTTATAGTTCTGGAACTTCTTCAGTGTAAATTGACTATATCCATGCGATTTATTGGAAATATTAACATCACACTCTTAATAAAGTCTCTCTTAAAACTCTATTTCAGTAAAAAAGAAAAGTCTGATATAGGACTAAGAAATCTTGTATTACTGCATGTTCAGTGTGTGTATTACTGTATTTTTCTCTTGAATGTGGACTAAAATACATTTTTTATAGAGTCAGTCTAGAACATAAAGTTAGGAGCAAACCAGAACATTATTTCATTATAACTTTATTGTTACCTGTACATGATGATTTTACAATAGCTGAACTGTGTCAAACATTCAGAACAGTGCTTCAGAGGGCTTGTACCCTAAAGGCAAAACAGGCTCAATACAGCACCACAAATCAGCTACTGACAGTAGCATAGTGCAGCATATAACAAACTTTCCAAAGTGCCTTAGAGTGAAGTGAAGTGCAAAGTAAAGAAGAACGTTTGCCTTTAAGCTACTTCTCTGCAGTTTGTAAATATAATCTCACAGATTTCTTCATAAAACAGTTTCTGATGTTGTTCTGTTCATTTTCATTAGTTATGCAAAGGACTTCATGTGTCTGCCCTATAATGAAAGGCCTCTTTATCTTCAGAGAAGCAAAATAGTGAGACACCTCATCAGTAATGAAATCTTCAGTTCTTTGTTCCTGCTTTAGACTCTCACTTTATTTCAATGTCTTCTAAGCAAAGGAAGGCACACATACATAAAACAGTTATAGAGGCAAATACTACTAATTCACGGCTCAATTTTAAGAATCCATTCTCTTTTTTTCCTCTCTACCATTATCTCCAATTGTTTAGAGTACAAAGAGTCAGTTCAAATGAAGACACAGTGAAACTGGGTCATTTATTTGACTACATACAAGCATTTAGTAGAACAATATACACTATACACTTCGGAATCCTTACCTTTCCTATGGTTCTTTTACTTAGAACTATATATAATTGTAATAAGGTATCAAGAAGATTATTGCTTGACATTGCTGGGTGCATTTATACTCTAAGTTTGCATGTAAACTGTTGAATTTCAGACATGGGAGGTCTGGTTTCATAGTTAAACAAGGGAAAAAAAACTCACATTTTTACCAAGTACATATTCAGTTTGGAAGCAGTCTAGGGTAAGAATGTAATCTCTCAAACATAACTTGATTAACTAACTCAAAAGTCTTTCCAGTCTTTAAAATACTGAGGTCAATCAGCTTGCTATTATCCATTGCCCTTACACATTTAGAAAACTGAAAAATAACTCATGGTAGATTTAGAAGAATAAGTAGTCTTTCATTTACAAAACATGCATCTCAATAAATGTCGTTAACAGCTTCTGGAACACCTTTCCAGAATCATGTTTGTCATGTGCTGAATAAGGAATCAGCTAGTGTCTGCAGTCTGTCAAGGACTTCAGTTTAACTTACGGAGGTATTGCACTATGCAGAAAGTGAAAGCAGAAGCAAAACAGACAAGGACAGGAAAAAAGAAAATAATTTGCGTGTGTCAATTTAAAGGTAAAGAAAAAAAGTCTAGCACCACTATAACTTTTAGCAGGGCTTCCTTTTTTCTGGCGTTATGTCCTTCACATCTGCTTGTAATGAAAAAATATAGTTCTTGGAGGGAAAGAAATGTTAAAATCTACAGAATTAAAGGACAAATATTTTAAAACCTGATATAAGAATCCTGTCCATTAAGCTTCCAAGAGGAAATGCTCATCAATAACTATCATCCCAGAAACAGCATTTATGTTAATGGAACTATGAGAAGCAGATGTGTATTACGAACCATGGCTTCTCCTCGTGGAGATTCCTTTGACTGTGACCAACACTGGTATTCAAATTGCTGCTTAAGTACTTAAAAAAAGTCCTGTTTCCTTCATAGCAACATCTAAGAAGTCAGTTTGCTCCATGGCAACTGCTCTGTCTGAAGTGACACAGTAGCTTTCACCAGGACCGATCCATACTAGACGCAATGTCCTGATATTTATTGTCTTTTCCTAGTTCAGTCTGCAGGGTGAGATGGAGAAACTGGGTATATATTACTTTAACTCACCTAGTCTTCCCCTGATTCACATATTGCTGTCTTCTCTGCTGTATGCAAATCCTTGAAACAGAAAGAAATATTTATGTGGTTTGGAGGCAGGGGCTGCTGGTGCTGTTTCAGCTTCTTTTCTAAATTAGAATAATCAGTAAGAAAGATTAATACTATTACAAATTTAGTAGCTTGTTTTTCCATATTTACCTCTCTAAACATGCATTTGGTTTACTGTAAAGAGAGTCTAGTGAGAACAAACGTTTTTCTAACATTTAGCAACATGTCTGATGTATATGAATCTATATCATCAACATTCATAAGTAATTATGTCAGTCCACTCAGTTTCTACTCATTTTCCCAGGCCAACAGATCAGCACAATGCAAATAAAGAAAAATATGTTGCAAATTAATCCTCCACTAGGTTGCCTTTAATTTTGAATTTAAGCACTTTGATAAATAAAGTAAGAAACACTGTAGGAAAAATAGTCTTTCATTTCATATAATTATACTGTGTATCCAGGTGTATGGATTGATGGCTTTTTGCTCATCATAAGCACATCTTAAAATATCATATTTCATAGCAGAACAGTCAAAATGTGGCCAAACTGTGACCATACCTTCAAAAATATTTCCAGTAGGAGCACAAAAACTCCTGGTTTTCAGCTCTAATTCAACACCAAGTATTAACATTTGTCTAAATATCCTGATATACAGGTCCTTCCATTTGATTACAATTTTAGAAGATCTTACAGACATCATAAATTTAAAATTGCCTACCCCTTGAATATTAGAGTGGAAGAAGGGTTGGCTTCACAGAGCAAAAGAACTGACCTGGTACAGTCTGTTCATGCTAATGGTCCTGCTGTTACCACTTCTGCTCTTCTAAAAAAAGCTGCATCAAGACCTACTTTTGCTGATGCCAGCACAGACTTGGAGGTCAGACACTGTGTTCTGAGCATTTGTTTATATATATAAAGAACATTTTTTCAGTTGAGTCTCCTGGGCTTTGGGAATTATCGACAGTCATTAAAGGATTAAAAAAAGAGGAAAAAACAAAAAAAAACCAAAACAAACAAACAAACAAAAACAACATCAACCAAAAAAAACCAAACAAAAAAAACCACAAAAAACAAACCACCCAGCATGTAAATAAATATTGCAGTACTTCCTCCACTATGTTAACGGCACACAAATCAGGTAATGGTGTCCATTGGAGCCAACAACAGATACAGAAAGTTATTAACCATCATTACCAGGGAAGAGCAAATGCTGATCCTAACTAGAGTGAGTAGGTGATGCAAATTATATGAAGAAGCTGTTTTAAATTGTCAGGCAGTATTAATTAATGATAAGGTTGTTAATTTCTATAAAAATAGATTTTGCATTCACCAAAGAATAAGAATGAGATATATGATTTTTTTTTAAGTAGGAACGAATTCCTAGGTTAACTTTTATTTCCACAGTCGAAATTTAAAAAAAAAAAAAAAAAAGTCTTATAGTCTAAAGAGTTTTATGATAATGATAAACTCAGTGGGATTAATAGTTATCCCTTTGGGTATGATATGAATCTTTAGAAGTTACATTTTTTGACAAAGACATTCACTGGTCAATTGCATCCCAATTGCCTCAGTCCAGGATTTAACTCACTCAAAAGTTTAAGTTTAGAGCAGTGCTATGCAACATTTTTAAAAGTAAATAAAAATAAGATTTTCAACATATTTATTCCTATTATAATGTAATCAGTTTCATATGTGCATTTGATAATTAGGGTAAATTGGGATATTATCTATTTAAATTACCTTTTTGTCTTTGAAGAGTGTATTGTGCTAGGTATTTCCAGATGTAATTAGGTACTTAAAATGCATAGCTCTCTCTGTTAACATCTGCCTGCTCTTTCTCCTCAGAACTGAAGGAAACATCCTCTTTAGCTCTTGTTAGTTTTGTAAGCAGAAATTACTCCCATTTATCTTTAATTTCAGCAACTTAATGCAATTAAAACATTGTACAATTTCCCCAAGTGAATCTTTGTTTAGAAAACTTAAATGCAAAAGAATTTACATGGATTATTTTTTAGATCCTTTCAGCACATAAGAATAAATCCCTAAAGTGTTCAAAATATTCTCCTATTATTCAAAATTTGTGATGCTACCTATATTATGGATACTACCACAATAATTTAATAACCATTTTTTTTCTGATTGCCTAAAAATGATTGTGACTAGTTTGAAAAATGAGGGAAGGAAAGAAAATCTAGATTTGAGGTAATAAATCTATCTGTGTTATGTCTCAATAAGAACCAATAATTTTTTAAATTTTTTTTTAAAGGTGGTTTTCACTTGAAAGGGCTGAAACAGTGGTCTTAGATACTGATAGAACTGGACCAGGCTTTTTCCCACAAATAGAGCATGACTGGTTGGTTACTTGCTAATGAATGTATTTGTGGTAACTAAGTAATAAATTAATAATACTGTTGAACTGCAAAACATTTGTTATTTCATTATTATTAAAAAAAATCTTGGGATGAAAACACAATATTATAAAAATGATAACACATTCACTTCATTTATGGGATAATTGTGCTAGATTGTTCCCAAGTACAACCAAATATTCTCAGTGGGGAAGTATTTCCAATCTGTAATAAATATTGTTTTGCATGAAACCCCACTAAGATAATGTCTGTCAATTACAATATATTTTAGTGATTAGTAAAGCATCTAAATACAAAATTAAGCCATCATATTGGTTAATAATAGATTTGCACAAACTTGTTCTCAGCCTTGCTTCTTCAGTTAAGTCTAAATATTTAACTGTTGAAATATTGTCATGGAGGCACGAGTCTGTAATGTCAGCAAAATGTTAAATAACTGTCATTACTTAAAGAAAGGAACTCCTATCTTTTCAGTAGCTGATCTTGAAGGATCGGTATTTTCAGTTCTGCTGCATGTATGTTTGCATGGACACTGATCATGAAGAAATGAAATGTTACTCTAAATATGGAGAATCTACTTAGCTCTCTGGGAACTTTCACTTTATGTTTGTGTATTGCTTTTATGGCAACAGTGCTGGCTATGATCTAGATTGACATGATTTAAAGGCCTAAAAGCTTAGTAAGTTTCTTACCTATCAAGTGAAAAATTCTTTGCTGTGAAATCATTTGTCTTCTGTTTATATTAATACAATGCATTCCTTGACCACTAACAAAAAAGTTGGCAGAAAAGAAACTGATAACACAGAAATGCTTGACTTGTATATTTTTTCTGACATTAGGCACTGATAATACATAATTGCATAACACACTGTGTGAATCACTGCTAACAAGGGTTACCTTTACCTTCTAAGAAAATACAGTTGTTATCCAACAAACTGTATATTTTTTCTGCTTTGTTTCCTTATATTTATCAAGTATGTATGTATTAAAGAGAAATCCATATAGATTTCCATGGTATAAAGGCTAATAAATATCTCTATAATAGGTAAAGTGGCTTTTTAAGTCCCCAGAGCAGCTGATACTTAATTATGTCAACTGTAATTCTGGATTAGGTTAATTAATTACACTGAAGTGTTCAGTAATATACATTTTTGCCCTACTCTGAAAAAAAACCCCAAAACTCTACTGATTTTCTAGTACCATAGTTGCTTAAGAGTTTTGTATTTCTGAACTGGAATTTCAAGGTGAAAGGCAGATGAAAGAGAAACCACATACTCTGGACCCCCTTTCATATGTTCAGTACAGGTCTTCAGGGTATTCAGTTTCTGTATTAAGTCCTGAAAAGACTACACTGCATCTTGGTCATTCATAAAGAAGGAAACATTATTCTTTGAATTCAGAAGTATTCCCCCTTCTTTGAAGAAGACATTGGTGGCAGCAGTAAACACTCATTTTATTAGGCCATGAGAATGAAATATTTACTCCTAGTCAGATTATGAAAGAGATGTGTATGCCTACTTTCCTACTCACTATTCTGCAGCTATTTTCAGGCCGAATCAAAACTCACAAACTTACATTTATGAAGAAAAAATATCAGAAATTACAAATTCATTAGATAGCTTGTGGCCAGCCACACAGGTAAATATTTTTATATAAAGTATTCATCAAAATTTTTACGAGCTGGACATATCTCTTAAAATCTAACCATGTGCAGAGTAGACAATCAGTGAGGTAAATTTTATGCTGTGCATCATTTTTCCAACTACAGAAAAAAAACCAGATTAAATCATAACTGGAATCATTCTTTACAGGTGTCAAATAAGCATACACCTGAAAAAGGAAATGAATTTCTTGTTTTGGTCTCAGCATGTTAGCATACACATGAAATTACTAAACATTGATTGGTAAGGACATAAGAGGCATGATCAATTCCTGCTATCTAGAAGTCAGACAGTATGTTTATGCAGTATGTTTATTACTCCACTCTCTTGAGATCCCCACCTGGAGCACTGCATCCAAGTCTGGGAGTAGCAGTGCAGGAAATACATGGACCTCTTAGAGTGGGTCCAGAGGAGGGCCATAAAAATCATCAGAAGACAACATGAGAGAGGGTGTTGTTCAGTCTGGAGAACAGGAGGCTCCAGGGAGACCTTGTTGTGGCATTTCGATATACAAAGAGGTCTTACAAGAAAGATGAAGGGAGACTTTTTCACCAAGGCTGGTAGTGATAGAACAGGAGACAGTGGCTTTAAACTGAATTAGGGCAGATTTAGATTGGAAATAGGTAAGACATTTTTTAAGAGAGAAGTGATGAGACACAGATTGCCCAGAGAAATTTTAGATATCCCATCACTGGAAGTGTTTGAGGCCAGGGTGAATGATTTAGTGGATGATGTCCCTGCCCATGGCAGGAGGTTTGGACAAGATGATCTTTAAAAGTCCCTTCCAATCCAAACCTTCCCATGATTCTATGATTCTATGCTGAGTAGCAGTAGTGGTTGTTATGTTGCAGTCTATCACGAAAGGAGTACTAGTTAAACTGCAACGACTACTAGTAGCTCCCTTGTGAGAAATGCAGGGGGAAATGCTGTTCAGTGTGTGTCACTGAGAAGGGCTATCTGAAGATAAGAATCTAGGGAGATTAACAAAAAAATGCTGAGTAGTTAAAATGCATCAGCAAAAGAAAGAAGAAAGAAAAGACATTTACAAACTAAAAGTGCTCAGCAGTATTACAAATCTTATTCAGAAGTCTATCTTTTTCTTACAAATAAGTCAAATGTAATTTCTGGTATTTTTAAAGGGAAACAAGGGATGACTGAATCAAAAATCTTGTGGCTGGTCTGATACACCTTGGGGTGAGGAGCAGTGTCATCAGTGTTTCAGAAAGGTGAGGATTGCATTTTCCAGTGTAATTCCTGAGGGCTTGTTGAAATGCTGCAGAATCACAGTACTAAACACAGGTCAGGTCACTGAGTGAAGATGGAGGGCAAAAAACCGCCTGTAATAGGCAACTGTTCAGAAAGGGACAAATCAGTCATTTAGAAAAACTACAGTGTATCAGCGAGGCTGGATGTTTTTTATTTCTTTAAATGCAAACTGAATCAGAGATGGGCAGACAGTTTCTGAAATTCTAGGAAATAAACTCAAAGCCTTCATCATATGATACCTTTGATTATAGAACAGCCCATTATAAAATCAGGAAAGTTGCATCTGTTTGCTAACCAAGATGTTCCTAGGGGAAAAAAGTATGGAGAAAAAACCCCCCACACCTTGGCATCATCAAATCTAATCAGTAAATCTGGAAATAATACGTAGGATTAAGGAGCTGAAAGGAAAATCCTTTTCCCTGGGCTTGCAGGCATAGTGTTTTGAGTACCTCGCTTGCTGATAGTGTAAAATCGTCATGAACATTGAATCTTTTGAACACTGAGCAGTAGTTATCTAACTTGGTGTCATTCCTACTTTGCAACTTCGTGCATCTTTTAGTCACTGATGCACATTCTTGTAGCAACTTTCCCTCAAGGCAGACAGAAGGCTACATCTGTAACCAGACCATGCGCAGCACACACAATCCCTGGTTTGTGGTTGTTGGCAAGAAGAATGTGGACGATGGTGTAGAAGTAGTTGAGTTTTCAGAAGAATTTGTAACAGGAAAGCTAGAAAATCGTTTTCTCTTAGAAATCCTGCAAATGTTTTTTCCCCATTCTGCAGTACAAAGGGTGTTGCAGAGAGATGTGTTATCCCTCTCTTTGCTATGCCAGAGAGAGACAACTCTAACAGATATGTGCAGAGGGCTTGGGAAGGCGGGGGAGAAATAGAGAAGATAAAGAGGCCCTGGAGAGAGTGGGAACTTGCCCTTTCTCCCTGGGGCCCGGTGCTTCAATAAGCGTTGTGAGGTATTTGTAAGTTTCTCATGTTCTGGCCTTCTAAACAAACTTTTGAATTTCTGGGGATACCTTTGCATCTTACTTTACAATGGCTATGCTTGTGATTGCAGTGTACTCATCTCTTTGCTGGTATGTGTTTTGCTCTGTGGGTACAAGGGACCAAGGGAGCCCCTGGTGGCCTAGTGGTTAGATCGCAGCACCTTCACCGCCAAGGCCTCCACCTCCCCGGGCAGGTGGAGCTCGTTAGCCCTGGAAGGCAATCCACCTACGTTCTAAGGACCTCGCTGCCACCGTCCAAGCGTGCTTGGCCCCGGCAGATGAACCTTAGGATTAAAGGGTGGGCTCAGTTCCGCGCACACTGTGTCTCACCTAAAAAATCCAACGCGCAGGCTGGAAGGTGTAAAGACCTTCCCCGGTTCTTCGTTCGCAAAGACTGGCCATTACAAGGGACCAATTCTGAGAAGTGCAAACATCAAGCAGCCTGGAAAGTAGGCAGTAAGTTCAGGTTGCTCTGCTTGAGAAGTCACTCTAAACCCAGTGTCATAGTTTTGTTTGTTCTTGGAGATATGTTGGAATTTTCCTTTTCCCCTGCCCACTGTGTTGGGGGGGGAGGGGGAGTTGGCCGAGGTATCCAGGCAACTAAATGTCACAGAAGAAAAGGGCTAGTAGGCCTGCATTCCCATGTTAATTGCCTTACTTTGTCTCCAGGGAAACGGGAGGGTTTGGAAGCCGGGAGAAGGGTCTGGAGGTAACTGGAGCTGGGGGGTGTGGCCAGGGCTGCCAGAGCTGTTGGGACGGCTTGTCTTTGTAGCTGTGCTGCTGATGCAGTTTGGAGCTTTTTGCTTGGATTTCCAAGGGACGAAAAACCATATCACCGTGCTTCTTAGCCAGCAGGAAAGAGTGAGTTCTCCAGTGTTTGGGAGCCGTCTTTCCTCCCTTCTCCTCCCCTTCCCCCTTCTGGTGAGGGGGGAGGATGTCCATTGTCCAGCTCTCCCCAGCACTCGGGACACTTCACGCCGCGACTACCAGTGATCCAACAGTGCCCCCTGCCAATTGACTCAAACAACTGCAGGCTCCACATCTCCAGCAGTTCAACAGCGCCTCCTGCTGACTGGGGCTGTAATTACCCCAAAGGGTGGACATTGAACTGTTTTCACTGTTGATTTTGTTTGTTTGTCTTGAAGGGGATTGTTTCTGGGTATAGGATTGCTGTTCGGGTGTTTTACTTGTGTTCTTTAGTTGCTTATGTCAGTACATATATACCTTTTAATAAAGGACTGTTATTCCTACCTTGCTATAATTCAATTTTCCCTTTCCCATACTGTTCCTCAATTGGATTAATTTTGGATTTGTAATTACTTAGAGGGAGAAGTGTTGGGTCTTCCTCAAAATTTATTCCCAGCACAACACCTGTGTCTCATTTAAACTGAGACACCCAGTCACCTGTAAATTTTGCCTTGGTGAAGTGAGGTCTCCAGTCTCACTGGCAGACTTCTGGCAGTTGTTGTTGGACATAAGAGGTTTAGCAAGTTGAAAATCTTATAAAAATGATTCTTGGGAAAGAGGGATACAGGAAGAAAGAGGGAAGTATTGCCCACACTGACTGGCCATCAGATTTTATGGTAAGACAACGATCTCAGTCTCAGGAGACACAGATGCACTTGCAGATTGTTTGTTCCATTATCAACCTTGCCTGTGTTATGTTTTATTTTTCTTGTTGAGATTAATGGTGGCTTTGTTTCGACTAAGATACAGTCAAATATCTTTAGCTGGAGTCCCTGAATGCACATACTGGTCTGAACTCCAAAAGGGAAGAGCTAAAGAGGCTGAGCCAGCCTGGTCCTACTGCAGTCATGGCAAATATCTGGGATGTTGCATTCTGACTGGCCTAAGGCTGTAGTCATGCACTGTAGGGGAAAAAAGATTTAATGCATCAGAGATCATAGTGTATATCATAGATGCTGCTGTGCCTTGAAGACAGGAAATAAAGCAACAATGAAACATGGAAGGGCAGAAGAATATGATATAACCATGATCAAAGAGTATAAGACTTCACTGTCTCCTGGGTGACTGATTGAGGCAATGATAACTGCAGGACAACTGCAAAGGCAAATCACCAGTAAATAATCTAAATCTTTCATGGTTTGAGTGGTCAGACAGCAGGAGTATCACTGAAGACTTTCAGCAGAATGCCATTTGACACAATAAATTTAAAATGTCGTTGCCTTGTTTTGGCTTATATGAGATTAGTCTCAATATAGTCTTTCTTATATGAGATTTAGTTTATATTCATTAATCTCAAAGTATTTCAACATTCTAATAGACATTTCCAAAATAACTTCCCATATTGAGGCTTTACACTTTTTTTTCTTACTTAGGACAGGGCAGAAGACCAAGTTTGTCTGTTGCTCCTTCCTGCCCTATCCCTGATAAGTCTATTGGTGTTTCTTCTATGCTAGTACTGGAATCATAGCTAGAATGAACTAATAGATAAGTGGCATCTTTTGTTTCTTTCAATTCTTCTCCAGAAAAAACTTTCAGATTTTGAATCCTATGACTGATTTGTGATGGATCTTTGTGTCTGAGTGACTGACATTGTGATGGGAGCTAGGTGATAGGCACACTGCTTACAACTAAAACCATATTATTTCTAACAGTCGTTAAACAATATTACCTCTATCACCAAAGAAATGCTGAAAACTCTGTACCTGGCACAGCTGCGGGTAGTAGTAACACATGGTTATTAGGAGTATGAGAAGTTAACTATGGATGACTTTGCTCTTTGCAAAAAATGGTTGTTCAGGTGTTAAAAGGAGGTTTAAGAAGGTTTTTTCAAAGTTAGATGGATTAACGTTTCAGTCATTGGTACTGTAATCTCCTGCTGTGGATGTCTATCATTTTTAAGGGATGAAAGAGTGGTAAGTCTGCTGCAGAGATGCTTTTTCTTTTTGACATGACTGTGAAAGATATATGACATTTATTATCAGTAGGCTAAAGAGAAAGATCTTTGAAAGTGCAGATAAAGTTGGATGATAATTCTAAATAATCTCTTTGAATGACTTTCAGACCAAGTTGCAAGTTATTTTTGTCTCCATTATGACATAAATGTAAGGCAAGATTGCTTCTGAGATGGTTACAGTGATTTCTAGCAATATAGATGAAGATAGCTCTGGACTTCTTAAATTTTTCAGATATGTGATTGTCATAAGATGCCCCTCATATTCTATTTAAAGCTCTGAAACATTTTTTTTTTTAAAGTTAGAAGAGAAGAATTGCTTTGTTTATGTTGAACTCTTTATCAAAATGGTCTGGCCTTTAGCAGATGGATAAATAAAAGAAAGGTTTCAAAGCCCCTGTAAAGTTTGCACAGCACTGCTCACTGTCATCTCTGATGGTGATAACTCTTCCATCAAAACAAGAAAAAAGTGTTGCCATTACATATTGAATTATTTTGTTTTCTTTCTATCAACTTTTTTTACCCCTTTTACTTCTTGCTGCAAGCAAGTTCCTTATTTCTCTAAAGGTTGTTGTGAGAAATCTTTTTCAGGACAAAGTCCTTCTATAAAACTATCCAAGTTCATTCAGACTGAAGAATTAGCCTGCTCCTACAAGGACTAACTCTGATTTTGTGTTTTTCATGTACTTGCCCAAATCTTCCATACACAGGTACATACAAGCCAGGTCCTGAAAAACAGACCTATCAGATGAGTGATATTTTCATAATAATCTGGTTTAAGCTATCTGTTGCTTATCTTCTGTCTCTTAGGCTGTTCTCATACAAAATAATACGCAGACAATCTTGAGACTGTCTTTGGGTTAGGGAGTGGCAGAGCATTGGTAGTACTCTGATAAGGAAATGGCTAATCAGCTGTGGGCAGAGCATATTGATAAGCACATCACTGCCTCTCTAAGCTTAGCTGTTATTTCTCCATGTCACCAAGTAGTGTCGCACAGACACGTGGATGTGTCAGGTTTACGTGATGTATCAAACCACTCAGACCAAACTTGCGCATCTTAACATGGTTCTACATTGAACCATAGAGTACCCTTCTCCTACCCGGTTGGCATCATCTTCACCCCTTCATATGGAAGCCATGTCAAATGTTTTGCTAAATTGAACAGTGTAAAATAAATCTCCCGAACTTTGTTTACTGGCCTGGATATTTACGCCTCTAGAAACACCTTTAGCCTCAGCTGTGCTACCTAAGCCTGTCTGAATTCATGTCCACTATCTACACCTGGTGTGCTTATTCAGGTGTTCCCCCATGAGCTATCTCAGAATAATTTTCCATCTTTGTTTGCAGTTCTGTGACTTGTCTTATTTTGATAACAAACAAAAAGAAAAAAAATTTAAATTTTCCACTCATCAGTCACCAGAAACTTTCTGAAAACTTTGTAATATTTTAGCTAATATTTTTTAAAAAATAATAATAACAAAGAAAATAAGATCCACTGATTTTCTAAGCACTTTTCTTAAAATTCCTAGATGTAGGAAAAAAAGGTTAAACCTTCACTATTTCTTCAAATGCTGACTTTTTCATATTTCAGTTATTGTTGAAATCATCACTTCTGAGACATGGGTCTTTTCTGGATGGCGTTACAGCTGGGGCTTTTTTTTTTAATACAAAGATTAAAGCGTGAGCTAAAGCCAACTAATTCCCAGGCAGAACTGAATACTGATTGGTGTAGAGATAGATGTGTGAATATATTTATGCATAGGTGTCCCAAGTTTTTGTCAGCACAAGCTTCCAAGACTTATAATAAATCCAGGAAAAACCTATTAAAAAGATGAGGTCTTTTTCTGCTCTAGTTTTATTCTCCAGTTTAGCTATGCATTTCCCATATATGTTTATGAAAATTTTTCAAGTCAGTGTGCTTTGGGTCAGTATGTTTCAGATGTAACTCTGATATGGTCCAAAAGCAAAACTGAAATATTTTGCTTTTCAGTGATTCAATTCACTTATAGTATATTTTTATTTTACCCATTGTCCAAGTCTACTTTATCAGTTCCTTTCATTCAAGGTTAAAAAGACAAGCCCAAATATGGTGAAAATGAAAAAAGAATGTTTCATTGACATTTGAGAAATTTCTTTTCAACTGTTTTCATGCGAGTGGATGATAAAAATTTGTGAATTTTAGGAGGATCAATAGGGACTTCATGAAGGGACTCTGAGACTGAAAGTTTGCCTGCCTTTTCAACCATATCAGCTAGTTTAATAAAAGATATTACTTCTTCCTACCAACCGTACCTCCCTAGAGTTAAAACTATATATGTTTCCATTTTAACATTCTCTTGACACTCATTTTTTGGGTGTTCCTGTGGGCTTGCTTTCAGTGAAAGTCATGTCAATTACTACATCAGTGTACCCTAGGCGTCCTTGCTTGGCTGGCCTTAAAACACTCACTCTGCAGTGGGAAGCTCTAGCCATATTATTTGTGACTGCATACATGCTCATCCAGTGCTCATACATACCCGGAAACTCATTGCAGCTGTGAGTTCCTCAGCCTCCTGAAGGCATATTTTTTTGTTTCCTTAAAAAAAGAAAAAAAACCACTGAGATAGGGCTTCTTCCTTTTCTCTTCTGTCCCTCCTAAACTACTATGCTTTTCTGTCTTTTGTATGTGAGTTGTTGGCTTAGCAGCTTTTTTGTAAAATCTTGTTTTTACTTTGTCTGAAGCCTAAGCTTTGTAGGAAGTCCAAGAATTACCTACGAATACTAATGTTTGAAATGCTGGCATTGATGTAGCTGTCATTTTGGACACAGGAGATATCTGCTCTGGATAAGATCTGTTTTATAAAGAGGCGCAATTTTTTCTTACCTGATTGTTGCTGTGTGAAGGCTGCTGCAAGACAGAACCTAAAAAGAATGAATACTGGAATTCATGGATTCATGTCCATGAAATAGAAGCTAACTTTGAATATGGGTGCTTGAAGATGAAAAAGGAACAGCATATGAGATGACAGAGAAAAGAAAAATCAAGATGAAAAATGTCATTGCTGAATCTAACATAATTTGCAAATTGAATCCTGAAGACATGTGACTTTATTAGCTCCTCTGAAATCTATCAGGCCAGTATGAATATCAGAGTATGTAGACATCGCTGTCAACATTGATGCAGAATTTGTTGTCTTGCCTGGCTAATCTGGGCTTTTTTTGAATAGATCAAAGGAAAAATAAGTAGCCTATACTTTCCTGTGTTAACCATAACAACAGAGATGTTTTTAACTTCTAGTCTGGGGCAAAATTTGCATTTTCCAGGCTCATGGACCCTTGTAAAGACCATAAAAGTTGGTACTTGTGTGTCTTTTTATCTGCATGAACGTCTTTATTTCCTTAATTTTATTACAGTTAAAGCTTTATTAAATTGCAGGTTACAGAAGTATTTATTGTATTATATCACATTAACTGAAGTGCATACACAGATTAAAAGTACACACAGTGCTTCTTGAGAATGTGGCTTCAGAAGAGTCTTATCCAGGGCATCCACACTTCTAAGGGCTGGGGAGCCTCAATAGTGGTCAGGGATTGCACCCTCATGCCCACAGAAGAGAATTTTGTAATCTTGGTAATCCCAACTTAGATTTGCACTCTCCTGTCTCTGAGTATTAATTCATCACGGTGAAAGTTGGAAATTGTGGGGACATAAAAGTTTTGAAGCTCCAGCTGTTAAACAAGGATACCAGATATTGGGAGGCTTCTGTTCTGTAAAGTACCCCAGGCTGAGTTCAGACAATACATGGCAGTCTCACCTCAGCAGCAAAAGTTATATTCAGAGAGTGAAGCATGAAAATATTTGTTAGCTACTTCTATAGCTCAGTGAAGAATATATGATGGTGTTTCCATAACTGAATTTCAAGTTTAATAAATAAAAAGATTTTATTTTTCTATTTTGAAGTATTTCAGGTGAACCAAAAATGGGTCAGTTTTGCCCATTTCTTTTTCCTTTTTGGTATAAACTTTTCTTTACTTTAATCCTTTGATGAAAAAGAAAAAACACAACCAACAAAACTATTCTCTCAAATTCAGTCATTGTTAAAAAGTAGTCTTCACATTGCAGCTTGTGTTAAAACTGTTGTAAAAATTTTAAGTACATAGATGCATCCTATGATTTTAAACTACCATGGTTGGTCAAAGTTGATTTGAAATAGAAGTGGTTTTTGTTGCAAAGGTTTCACACAAACCAGCAAAGGAGAGTGACAACTTTGAAAAAATGTTTCCGAGCTTCTGAATCAGAAGGTTTTTTTTGGAAAGAATCACTTTGTATGAAGAGTTTCCTGAGCTTATGAATTGCTTGCTTTTGTTCTTCACCCTGAGGTAGGTCAGAATTCTAAGAAAAAAACACCAAACCCAACATCCCCCCACCCCAAAAAAAAAAGAAAAAAAAACACCAAAAAAACTGACTTAGTTTTTCTTTAATTATGAGGAAAAAAAAAATCCAGCTATCTTCACCTTTTCTTCCTGTTTCCAACCCCTAATGGTAACTTAATTTCCCTTTCATGCCTTGATGCCTTGATCCTGGAGACTTTTTTGCTAAAGCTATGCTCAGGGTACTGGAAATCCAAGAGATTAACTGCTTTGTCTGTATTCCCCTTCCTTTGTGGTGTCAGCAGATGAGGGGTGGAACCATGAGGGAATCTGCCAGTGACTATACTTTGAGGCTTCCTCAGACTTTCTAGAGAAGTGAATATTTACTTTTCTTGTGCAAGTGGAGGAGCTGTAGCAACAAGGACTGAGAAAGTCATGACCAAAATATTATGTATTAAATGCATGTGTTTTTGCCTCTGGGCACCCAGTGAACCAGATAACTGAGAAGTTCCCCCATCAGGATTTCCTTTATAGCTACTCTTTTTCTCAAAGCTGGAGGTCTTGGGAACAGCCATATCTTACAAATTAACAGCCTCTCTCTTCTTTGTGGCACTTTAAGCACACACCATTACCCTACCCTTAATTCTTTGTAATGTAATTTAAAAGTCCTATAAAATATTGGAAGAAAGAATATGAAAAAAATCATTAAATAAATGTGATACATATATCTTACAGGGCATGAGCTGCATTAATTTGTAGAATATACACCTTGCTTATGGAAATTATGGTCCTTTTTGGACCTTTTACAATCATTGCAACTTCCTAAGAGGAAATCTGTGGTTTATGGTATGAATTTAGAGGAAGTTCGAGGGTGGGATTTTTGTTATTTGAGTCTCTACCTTGTAATTTAATTTGTATATATCAACATATTCAATATGACTTATCTGATAGAGCAGTAATGACAACATTTTGTTTTAGATTGTTCTTATGGTGAATAAATACCCTAGTTACCAAATATTAAGAAAACACAGTCTGAGGAATGCAAATCCTAATAACTGATGATAATTTGATTGGTGATAATTTGTCCTAGAGTGTGGGACTGAAAACTGTATTGCTGAGAGCTTGGTAAGAGGATCAGTAGCTCTTCACAGTCACCCTTTCCAATTTAACCCCAAGCCAAAAGTAACTGAAAATTGTTTCCATCTGATATGGTTGTTCATTCCTTGATGGTCTCATAACAAAGCCGGACAGACTGACTGCACTATAAATTTTCCACAATAAAGTACATTAATGACCACCCTTGTTTTCCGTATCACCCAAAATCTGACTGGCAAATTGAATAGGTGGTTTTCAGAGTAAAGTGAGCTTTTATTGAAAGGCATATTCTTTGAATAAAACTGAAGCACACTAAGGAAAAGAGGACTATTGTGGGATTACACTGAGTAATTTATGTCATGCAGATTCCATTAATAAGTAAAGGCATTCAGGTTCCAAGTCTTTAATTGCAGTATTTTTAAATTTAGGGTAGAATTCAATGAAAAAAATCCAAGCACATAATTCCATAATTGAAACTCATGCAATTTTATTAGCAGATTATTTCTGACTGTTCTTACTACATGGTCAACATAGTAATGCAAAGGTTGTAACAAAACTGTACTGTTCAGCGTCCACAGTATTTTCATACTGTAAAACATGGTACATAATAAATCTGAATAAAACCTACCACACTGTATTGAAAGCCATAATTTCAAAAAAATGCATTTTTCCCTAAATAATTTAAAGTAATATGGGAAAATCAATATTTAATTTTTCCAGTACTATTATACACGGGGGGAAGAGTTGGATATATAGTTCGGGATGATAGAATGTTAGAACAAATATATACACGGTACAGTTTGCTAAAGGGTCTTGAATAGTTGCATGTGAATTACAAGTAAATCAGGAAGTAACCCTTATGCTGGAAAGTCAGGGGAATTAGGATGATTTTTTAGGAGGGGAGGGTATTCTGATTGCAGCATAGAGAGGATGTGCTGTTATCCATTCACCTGGGAACAGATAAACCATATTGTGGAGAGTATATCAAGCTATGTCAATGACTTCCTTAAGAAGTTCAGAGTGCAATTAAGAGTCAGACTTTCAGGCAGTTTAAATCAAATCCAAATCAAATCTGTTGACTTTCTCTGAGCTGCATGGTTTGTCCAAGCTGATTATTTGTCCAGATGTAAAGCTGGATAGCTATGAAGAACACAGCAAAGGTGGAGACTGTTAACTATCATAATGTTTGTAAACCTTCTAAGAGGGTTAGCTGTGGATGTAGGATGGTTAAAAAACACACTAAACAATGAATCTATAGCTCTTAGATTGGTTTTCTGAGTCTGCCAGGTCATATGAAGGCTGAACAAGTAATTAGTTTTTATAAAGATGCCTGCCAAAGTTTCCAGCCATATGTTAATTTAAAAAGTAAAGGCGTGAAGTTTCATCAAGGTGATTCCCAAGGACTGTGGCTAACAAGTCTTCACGATAGCAACCCACAGAGCAGCTGGTAATTGCTGCATTATTTGGAGTTGTGAGGATAAAGTTACCATGACTGCACTGGAAGCAGTCAGACGCTGTGACTGACCCTGTCCTGTGTCTTTCTCTAACAGGATTTCTCTAGTAAACTGTGTTGTCTGAATGTTCACAAGTGCTTCTTAAAAAGGCGTGTGAGAATTAGGAGTTTCATTAAGGAAGTGCTCTTATTTTATGATTAAACAAACACAGTAATTATATATAAAAATGAAGCAGAATTGTGAATGTCCTGCTGTCATTTCAATCAGTCCCTTGACAGAAATATCTTGCAGAGTTGATGCTAGTAAATTAAGATTCACAGTGCAAATAACTCTTATCCATGACAGCATTTTTTAGCATACCAGATAGAATGAAACTGAAATATATTTGATATTATTTGGTAGACAAAAATAGTAAAATGAAATATGACTATATGTACTGTGTGTACTGTTTCCATTCATTGGTACAGAGATGCTTTTGCTTCTCAGTAATGTCAGATTGCATGAAAACACACTAGTACCAATGGCAAAATATCTTGGGTGAATATTAACTCTTCACCCGAAAAGTTAGAGCCACTCAGGCTTGTTTGTATGTGCTAATGGAGCCTTCTTCTGCTTTATCACAAGCACACCTGTTACCTTGTTTCAGTAAACAGACATAACCCAAGGTAAATCCTTTTATCTAGCAAAGGAATCACAGCAGATGGGCTGGGACAGGAAGGCACATCAGTGTCTTTGTAGCCTTCATGCCCCTTTGGTCTCACATTTGACGGTGCATATGCTCTCAACCTGTGATGGGGGACTGGTCATACAATAGCAGAGCATTTTTATCCATTAGTGAGGCAGAATCTTTCCTGAAGCTGGAGTTCTAGTGCACCTATATAAAAATGTGCGTGCAACTAATTAGGATTGAATGATTATCTATTACGTGCTGCTTCTTAAAAGTCTGTGAAATGTTATTAAATAGAAACTAGTAAACATCAGAAGACTTTCAGACAGGATATTTTGGAAACTTTTTTACACATACCCCCAAAAGAAAAAAATGGGTTCTGAATATTGTAGTGGAAAAACAAAACAAATCACCCTGGCTTTGCTAATTATTTTACATAGCTTCACTACTCTGAGTACAGAACTCCCTATAAGAATGATAATTAGTGTCATATAAGGGTCTGCAAATTTTTTGTGAAGACATTTTTTGTACCTTTCCTTTCCAGTTGTCCCGAGCCTACAATGACATTGGCAGAGGGTAGAACTACCAAACATTACATAGATTCTGCGTGTAACTGCTATGATTGTAGGTCTAGCAGAGACTTCCATAGACTACTATCTATGCTAATTTTGGAGGACAGACTTATTGCTTCTAGTATACCTCTTATTTTGTGTTTCATGCAGAGCATACCACTCCTGCTGAAATTTCTTTCTTTAAGTGAACATGCTAGTTTGTAAAGTTCAAGTGAAAAAAAGCACTGAAGTGCCAAGGAGATCCTGTACTTCCGAGACTACACATCGTTATTTTGCTCTAAATGAGCTTTTCTCACATTTTTAATTTCCGGGGATATTGTGTGATATTCTGATCCTTTAAGAAGGACATTTTAGAAAACCAGTACTTTTGTAAAAAAGAAGTCAGAATTGAGTCACCACTGCCTTTGTCTTAACACTGCAGTTCCATCCACCTAATGACAGTACATCTGTGCATACTTAATTCATGTAACCAGGCTAGGCATTCATAATTTGCTGTGATTTGTTATGATACAGACATAAGTAATAGTCTGCAAGTGGAAAACAGTGGTAAGCTTTCTTACCATGCCGAACTTATCTGCAGAAACACATTCCACAGCATTAACTCTGCCTGCATCTGCACTCATCTGCACTGTCGGCACACACCAGTGTCCACTCTGTATCTCTTTTTTTGTGGAAACACTATATGGTAGTGGTGGCTAAATGGATTTCATTCTGAGATGTGTCTGGGGCACCAACAATAAAGAGTCAGGAAGTGCTTCCATGGCTTAGCTGTAACCTATTTGTTTGACCAAGGGAAAAGAAAATATTCAGCCTCAGGAGAGGTTGAAGGAATAATTATATCTTTCAGATCTCTTTCACAAACAAGTGGTTGCAGTTAACAGGAATATATGGCTAGAGAGTGCTTTAAAACTGATCACTTCTTCAAATGGCTACTCCATGGAGAGGGTGTTACCTTCACCTACTCTGCCAGTTTTCTCAGGGCAGTATGGAAAGACCAGTTCTTTGCTTTTCCTGAGAGCAGGATTTGCTTTGTTAGTCCTCACTAAATTTGAAAAGCAAGAACTTTCTCTCCTCTGCACCTACCCTCATAAATAAAAACCCTGCAGTACTTAGATCTAAGTGTATGTTCTATGTATATCTATGCAATAACTAAAGGACAAATGATCTTCCATTTTTATTTCTACAACTTTATTGAAAGGAGTAGGATTGTATTACACAGCTGCAAGTGAGGAAGGAGTGCTGTCACTGCTAAGCCACAGAATTGCACCTAGGAAGCATTCATCTTATAATGCGGCACTTGACTCCAGGATAGTTTGAATCATCCTGCGTATATGCAGTAGTGACAAAGATATCATTCTTGATCTTTTTTTTCCGAAGCCTGGTCTGCTCATCAGTTGAAAAAAATATAACTCCTCTCTCTTCTTTCCTCAGTCATAACTTTACATCCAGGAATGACCTTTAATGTGCTATCTTGAAAGACATTGGAAATAATAAGTATGTGATGTAAAACAATAAAAAGTTCTGTAGGTTATGAGCAAGGAACAGTATAGAATCAAACTTCCTAATGCTTTTTAAAAAACTAATTTTAACCTAATCAACTTTAACAGGTAGCTAATGCAACTCATATTTTGAATACAGTTCTAAAATTTCAGGATTAATTTTTTGTAAAAATTTACAATATTAAGATGCTAAATATGTAGCATAATATGTGTAAAATATTCTGAATTCTATTTGAAAATAAGATCACAGGGAATCATAATGTACTGTTTGCATAAATAAGCAAGTTTCTTTAAGCAAATGGGAGTACCTATCAGAACACACATCAGTGCAGGAGGCAAACAGTCATCAGCAGTGTGTCAGTCTGCCTTCCATGGGCAGAGAGCCATGTCTGTCTAAAACACACACTGTTACTGGCTCATGCAGCCTGGGTGCATGCAAAATGCATGCTGGATGTGCTGTGAGACCTTCACAGGGAATGCAGGGAGAATTAATCTCATTTTTGTTCACAAAACTGAGGAGATACATCTGAGATGCATCTGAAATTAAAGCAGATCTGTGGGTGACCTATGGGCAAAAGTAATGTCTGAAGGTTTGCCAGGCATGGGCACTCACTCTTTGCAACATTCAATTTTCAATTGGATCATGTAGGGCATGCTGAAACAGTTATATTGACAGTTCTAGTTTTCATTTGAAGGATTCTTAAAACAAGAGGACCTTTTATTCTTTTGTACTTGTACCATTGTATTGAATGCCGCAGGTTCATAGAAAGTGCTATGTGAAGTTTTACCAAGAGTTCATTGCCAGTATAGGTAGGTCCAAACACAGATGGGAAGGTAAGCACCTGTCTTATTTCAGCACTTGATAGTAAAAAGGGCAAGAAGGTGTCTTATTTGTCCTCTGCTGGTCATCTTAACACAGCTTGGTACAAACCTCAGAGCAGGACAGGCCTGGAAAGTTAGAACCAACAGCAAATACACTATGTGATTAGTATGACATTGTGTAATCTAGGATAAGAAACCTTGCCTCAGCCTTAGGATAGGTGTGCAATGTCGATTAACATCCTGCCATAGGTTCAAAGGGACATGAATTAGACCTTGCAGAACAGAGGATGTGTCCCAGCCAGGAACTGTAGTCAGAGGTATATATAAATACCCCACCTCATTTAAAAAAGAAATATTTAGTAGACTTTTATCTGCATATGTTGTAACTCATTATAGTCCCATGAAACTCACCTTGCTGATATATTGAAAGCATAGATTAAATGACACCAGGAAATATTTCCAGGTACTGTAAGCCTTTCATACATTGTTGCATTATTAGAAGATTCTCTGCTGCACTTTTGCTTTGTCTTACTAGTGCCATCGCGAGTAATTCTCAGTCATATTTTCGGAGATATCCCAATGGCTCACTTGGAATAGACACTTGTTTTGGTGGTCACCTCTTTCGAAGACTAAGACAGCTTGATGTTACAGATGAAGCCAAAGCACAAACTGGTCCCAGGGCCAGAGTATGCAGGCAGTATATCTTTGGCTAAGACCAGAAAGATCTGGGTAAATGCAGGACAGCTGCTGAATAGGAAAAGGAACACATATCTCTCCACACTCATAGCCTTCCATGATGAGATGACTGGCTCAGTGAATGGGGGAGAACAGTGAATCTTGTTTGTCTTGACTTTAACAAAGTTTTTGAGACTGTCTACTATAAGCTACTCATAGACAAGTTTATGAAGTACGGTCTAGAAAAATGGATAGTAAAGTGATTTACAAATAGGCTGAATTTTTGGGCTCAAAAAGTTATTATCAGTGTAATGGAGTCTGTCTGGATGCCAGGCAGCAGTAGTGTACCACAGAGGTTGATACTGGTGCCAGTATTCTTCAATATCTTCTTTATTGACCTGGACAATAGGGCAGAGAGCACGCTCAGCAAATTTTCAGTTGAAAGAGAAGTGGAAGCCATTTTTCAATGAGTTGGGCAAATGTGGTCAAAACACAAACAGTGAAAGTGAGCTGCAACAAAAACGCAAAAACAAATTCAGTGGTCACATAGCTGAATTCTCTCTTTCTCAAAAGTGGAAAGACATGAAAGGTCTCTTCCATTTCAACAGAGCTCTTTGGCTTCAGAGTTTCCTATGTATTATGCTAATCTTGTACTTGGTGCAGACAGCAGCTCCAGAGGAAATCAGCTCCCAAGCAAAATCAACTTTTAAAAGTTGTAGAGATTCCTTCATATCTAGTAATATAAAGGGTAACCCTAGTTCTGGCACAGTAAGACAAAAGAGTCTAAGAAATAAGTACCTGAGGAGTAACATCAGAAGGTAATAACCTGAAGAAGTTTCATGCCAATAATGTGCCTCCCTAGAGATGAATAAGGCAGATGTCCATATTCAGTGATAGTTGAAGCTTCAGTCAGAACCTCTTAGAATGAAAACATTTTCCTAGAATATCACAGCAGGCATATGTGCAGTCCCAGTTATTGAAACTGTAGAGAATCATATGCAAAATCTATAATTCATCTGCCAGCTGAGAAATCACTGTCAGTTTTATCTCTTAGAGTAAGAGCCTGGGAAACTTTAGATGTAGAATATGGTCCTTGATGCAACGCCTAATTCTATACTTCAGTTTTATTTTAAGCCTATGACAACTTTCTTCTAGAGTTAAATAGACATAAAACATATTATTCACTGGGTTTGCTAGCATTCTCGGTACTACTTCTGTGTAATGTTCAAGGTGCCAAGTTCATGACTTAAAAGGTAACTGAACTTTTCTAGATGAATACTACAACTGGATCTCCCTGTTTACTATTTTTATTTTCCAGTTTTGTTATTGTGGTTATTTGCACAGACATTATTTGTCTGTGGTGTTTCTGAACATCCTAATGCTGAGTGTTGCGTGATTTGAGGGCCTGTATAAGTGAGTTTTAGCACAAACCAGCCTCAAAATGCAAATCTTTCAGAGAGCAGAAATGCATGCTTTGTGTTTCATAAGCATGAATACAGAAGATATTGAGAAATGGCATGTGTGGGAAGTGATCAGGTCATAGGCAGTCTTTTGGACATGACATATTGAGAAAAGTTGAATTTCCATTTGGAGGTTCTGCCTCCTGTGCTGGAGAGGATGGCTTGAGGGTATGGTGATGTCCTGAACAGGACCAACATTTTGAGTGGCAAAACCTTTTCATCTTTTGGGGAAAGACAGATCTCATACTTTAATGATAGTGAATTGTCAACATATTAAACAGAATGGAAAGACAGAGAGACATGATGTTCTACAACAGGGAAATGAGCATCCAAATTGTGCATAGGGTCTGATAAATTATTAAAGAGAAGGAGAGGAATGAAAAGAAACAGGGAATAAACATTTGCTACAACTAATGATGTGGAAATCTTGAGCAACAAGCTGGCAAAGAGGTTACTGTAGAATCTTTGGACAATGGCAAACTTTGAGTTGTGTAATAAAAGAAACATAAAGCAAAAAAGCAAGAGTTTTAAAAAATTTAGGATATAGTAATTTAATATCATCTGCAGCCGTTCAAGCTGCATAAAGCTTTCGCAGTTCTTGCAACACTGGGGTTATCTCACTGCTTTGAACAAAAGGGTCAGAAGGAGGAACTTGTGTCCCATGGCAAGGTTCTGAAGTTGTGGCATGTCTGTTAGAAAACAGTTTTGAAATACACCTGATTTTGGAATGAGAACACCCTTACTCCTGAAGTCTCAGTGTTGAATGCAAATGTACTTAGAATTCACTGTAGATTTATTTGTCCCTTCAGATCCTGCTGTCAATTCCTAAAAACCTTCTTGAACCAAAGATTATTGTTTATTAAATAGTTTGTGCTTATTGACCACATTTTCCAAGAAAATATCATGTGAAAATATCATTCTTTGATCAGGTCTGTTTGGGGAAATAATAATGAAGTAATCAAAAAGAGTGATCAAAATTAAATTATTTTCCCAAGTCAAGTCTGTTTTGTCTGATGGGGACATAGCCAGGATCGACAGAGATAAGGTGTGAGAGGGGAGAACTATAGCAACCACCCTAATACCAAAAGGAGACTAAAGAGGGAATATCTTGAGCAAACACAAGCAGCCACAGGATGTAACCACAGATGTAACCACAAGACAGGACTATGGGGACTTCGCCCCCCCATTGGGATACTGACACTATCAAATACTTCTCTAAAGTGCCTGTATGTCATGGCATGCAGTATGGGGAACAAAAAGGGTAAACTAGAGATTTGTGCACAGTCACAGACCTTTGATGTCATTGGGATTACAGAGACATGGTGGGATAGCTTGCATGACTGAATGTTTTCATGAAAGACTACACACTGCTTAGGAGAGACAGACCAGGAAGGTGTGGTGGTGGAGTTGTTCTCTATGTAAGAACACTTTGAATATATGGATCTCTGTCTTGGGGTGGATGACGAGTGAGTTGAGAATTTATGGTTTGAGATTAAAGGGCAAACTAGTGAGGGTGACACTGCTGTGGGTGCTTGCTACAGGTCACTTGATTAGGAGGAAGTGGATGAGGCCTTCTACAGACTGGAAGTAGCCTCACAGTCACAGTCCATGTTTCTTGTGGGGGACTTTAACCACCCTGACATCTGCTGTAGAAGTAACATAGTGATGCACAAATAGTGCAGGAGGTTCCTGGAAAGCACTGATGACAACATTCTGACGTGGATGATATAGGAACCAGAAAGGAATAGTGTGCTGCTTGAGCTTATACTAACAAAATCCCCTGTCATGTGCTCTGGGATGACCCGGCTTGAGCAGGGAGGTTGGACCAGATAATCCACTGTGGTCCCTTCCAACCTTACTCATTCTGTGAGTCTGTCATTCTATGATGATAATTGGTGAATGATCTCTCCCTGTCCTTTTCTCAGTCCATGGCCCTTTTGCTATATTTTCTCTTCCCTGTCCAGCTAAGGAGGGAAAGTGACAGACTAGCTTGATAGGCTCTTGGCATCTAGTCAGGATCAATCTTCCATGGAATTTTATAGAGGAAAATTGGGTAAAAATTTGGAACATTTCTCCAAAGACTATATATGTTTGGTGAGTCTGTCTCAGTCTAACAGAAGCCTATGGGCTATTGATTCCTCACTGCATTACGGGTAGTTCCTTAGTTGCTTTCTTAGTCATACAGTTACAGTTAGAAAAAGAAAAGATTGTTTAATGGAAGAAGAAACAGATTAAGAATTTTATGTTTCCCAGCTGGAAGGTAGAATTGGGCTAAAAAAGAGCATGTTGGCCTTTCCACATTTCCTTTGGGGAATACGTATAGTAATTAGTTGTTTGAGTAATTGCATATCTGGCTGAGAGATATGGAACATGTGGAATTCAGAGGAAATTTAAAAGCAAATGAAAGCTAAAACTAGATTTACAAAGCCCTTGATGATAAAAGGTTGGACGGATCCTTTACATCCTTTTTTTATTTGAGGGATATAATGAAATGTGAGGGACACACTAGGGCTATGCTACCATAGTTGAGGCAGGCCAGTAGGAACCCTGCTGCCATATTGAGGGTAGCTCAGAAAAGCTGCAAGTAAGCTCTTTTAGGAATGAATCATTCTTCATGTTCAGCAGCAGGTTTTGGGTTTTTTTTAAAGAAACTGTGGGTTTTGAAACTTTGCCAATGAGAAACAGGACTTGCTTGAGAGACCAGAAGAAAAGATGGATGTTTGCGTAGCTTTTATATCATGAGAAAAGGAATTGCCTCTGGGGATGGGAGGATGGTTGAAGAATTTTATCAGAGATTCATTGATCCCTTTTCTGAGGTGTTTTCTAGGGCTTTCAAATATATCTTGAGTAAAAAAAAAACATTAAGATCTTTACTATATAAAGGCCTTTTGCATTGCTTTCTTTCTTTGGTAAAAATTAATATTTAGGGAATACTAGAGATCAGAGATTTATTGCCTATTTGAAATAGATTACAAAATTTTGAATCTGTTTTAGCTAAGAGACTGAGAAAGAAATAACAAGGCAATTATTACATCTTAGCAACTCTAGTATCTTTAAAGTGTAATGAAATTACCTTCTGCCTGTCAAACTGCCCCTACAAGACTCTTGCCTTCTGTAGTATTTACTATTTACATTTGCTTAACATTCAACAGTTGTTGCTGCCTAGAAGGACATAGAGAGTTTTTTGCCAGAAATTAACTTCAATAACAATGTCTGAAGCAGTTGTATTCATTGTTAATATCCTGATGGAATAAGGTCACCTGTATTGGAAGAAAAACAAGGGAAGGAAACTGTAGTACTGGGCTGCATTTCTGCAGTTCAAAATTAAGCAGTGTCATGTCCTTGGCTGCTGAACCGTAAACCTGTAGGTCTCTAGTGGATGAAGAGTGCAGGTGCACTGTCAATCACAACCTACAGGGCCTATCTCACTATTGTCTGGCTTTACATGCAAACACTATCTTTTAATGAGATCTTAGCTATTAGAAATCCTTCCAGGTTGTGGTAGTATTTCAGTTCTTCAGGCATTCAACTTTTTTGATTGCTCTAGCTTCTATCAGCATAATGGATTTTTAGTGCTACATGGGAGAGCAGAGCAAAGACAGGGGAAAGGTATGGCCAAACCACTGCAATCAGCCCTGTGTCTCATCCATTTCTTCACTATGTGAACCGTCAAAGGGGAGCTTTCCACTGCTTTCAGACAATCTGGACATTATGATGTCAAATTTATTGCATCTCAAAATATTATTTGACCTATTATGTAGAGCTATATTAAAGTAGTATCAAGAGTCCTCAGTGATGTCCTGGTGTATGAGGGCCATACCTGCAACAACCTCTCTGCTCAGACAGCTTGCTATTGAATAGACAAGACAGTTTCCTCATGCCTCAGTTAAGTGCTTTTCTTACACTTCTTCTCTTGGTTTGCCCAGGGTCGGTCAGAACTTCTGTAAAAGGAGCTAAATATCTAACCTAGATTTGCTGAGTCCTCATTTAGTATCCTAATCACAGTGCTATTTTTTTTTCCTTTTACAGACAGTATATTTGTTTTCCATTTTTCAGAAGTTGCTTTAAAGACAGGCTAAATTATTAACTGAAGGCATCAGTTATAGGAAAACAAAAAGTTCAAGGACACACATACAGTAGCTCTCAACCTGAAGTGGTGTGGGGACGTTTTTTGATTGATACTGTAAGTGCAGAATTAACATAATCGACAATCATTGCTCCAGAGTCATTGGATTCTGTGATGCTCTTGCTGTGAGTAGAATGTGCTCCAGCATGTTGTGCTCCACTCACTGAGAAAATGAAAGATTCGTAGAAACCACAGATTAATGATCTCCAGTTGGCCAGCTTCACTTGTGTAGGTAGCAGCAGGTAAAGTTGAAGCTGAGGAAAAGTTCCAGTTCACATATTTGAATTTTAAAGGCAAATCTGTCCTTTGATTGTATGCTAGCACAATTCCCTCTGCAGTGTAGCAGAGTACTATTAATTAAATCACTGCTGGCTTTTTATATTTTACTGCTGTTGACATTTTTGCAGCTGTTAGAGAAATGACTCAAGGCCTACAAGTTCTGGGTCATTTTTCATTTATGAGATATTTTCTCCTCTACTTACTCAATTCTGGCTTTTATTTTTATTAATTTCTTACTGTACCTGAGGATCACTGTGATATTTCACAGGACTTTTGTAACTTGCACAGAGGTAGGTATCTGAAAGCACCTTTACCAATCTGATGTCTACTTAGACAGTGCCAAAATCTGACATTCTGCAGTATGAAGATCCTGTTTAATTCAAGTTGCTTGAGCCATTTTGCATGATACCTCAAGTTTAAAATCTTAAATTTTAAAAATTTTTTGGTTGCTTGAATTTATATGACAAATCTAGAGTTTACAGTGTTTATTAGCAGGCTGAATAACAGTGGTAGAAATGGGACACATAATCAACTGCAAATAGTGGCATTTTGGATTTAGCCTTTTTGGGTTTTGACCTTCACAATGTTAACTGATCATTAAATACATGGCTTGTACTTGAAAATCTTCTTGAGCTATAGTAGAAGCATCTGTTCTTGAATAGTGTTGATGTGATTAAGGTGATGCTTAAATATACACAGAAGAATATATTTAATAACTTTTAAATAACCTCAATATCTGTCTTTGAAAAACTGGAATACCATGATTTAATCCTAATCAATCAAAAATTCATTTTTGTTGATTCAGCTTCCTCAGTGACTTGGCAAGATTCTTAAAATTGACAGTGCTGAGGGATTATGGTCTAATTTGAAATAAACAGTAGTATGATATTGTCTGACCGTTTTTGCCCTATCCAAATGGTATATTCTACCTTTCAGTAGTAATTATCATATAATTCCATACATGTCAGGTTAGAATATTTAATAGAACTAAATGGCTCATTTCCCTCTTTCCTTCATTTAATCTTCAAGGTTTATTATACCCGGTAGAGAGGCAGAGAGGGATGTCCATTGCAAGAAATTCTCCACAGTGTTTTCAAATGAGATTATATGGAGGTGTATAGATTTCTGTGTAATTACTCATCTACATTTTTCCTGCTAAACTTTATTACTCATATTGCCTTTGATCTCACTAACAACATTGTTTTAAAGGAGGAGAGACACTCTAAAATGTTTGCTTTCTGAATCGAGGGGTATAGGCCTGATCATATGAAAACTTAGTATTTTTGTCATCCATACATTCTCTAAATCAATGCAGGTTTGGTTCTGCCCATGACGGTGCTACTAAAATATCTAGTCAGAGACTTTGTTAGCTCCTGCGCCGGGTAGTTCAAGATGAGTCACATCCCAGTGCAACCTCCTCTCCAGAGGGCTGGGCACATCAATGTTATGTATCACCTGGTCCAGCTCTGCTCCATGACCCTTTTAATGACAGGCTTTTAATGACATTTTGTTTTGAAATGCATAAAGATGCAGATGCCACAGTCTGCTTATAAGGTTTTTATGGAAAGGAGGTAACAGCATATGCCTCATGCCTCAAAATGCAGTATGATGGCACATAGACGTGTTTGAGGCTAGAATGGTGCCTGGAACAGTTGTAGAAGGTGTGAAACAAGGCAGAACTAGTAACCTTATTGCAACAAGCTGAAGTCCTGCAGAGTAGAGCAAATTATCCCTCGAACATACTTAGTTTTGTCTCAAAGGAACCTCTGAGTGTAAAGAGAACAGTGAGTCTACAGTCAGGCTAAACCATCAGTCTGAGAGCACACTCAGTTATTCTACATGTTACATGCTACATTGTACTGTCTTAAAGGGAATGGTCTCATAATGGTTATTCAGATCCTAAGGTGCTTGCTATATTGAGCTTGGAGAATAGAAGTAGCACCTATTGTTATGGGTAAAGTTAGGTGTATAATATTTTCTTTTAAGCCTATTATAACTTCCCCAAACACTAATAATTTTGACATAAGTTTTTCCACATTTTGAGTAGCTATTTTATATATTTTAACGCTTCAGTAAAAATGCCTCAGTCATTTAAAATGCAAAAACATTTAAGAGAAGAAAAACATCTTTTTTTAAAAAATAGTATTATAATTTGCTTCTTTGAAGTGTTCTAATGCCTTTGGGCTTAGGAGAAGAAGCACTACATTTGTCAGGGTGCTTTTCTTCAATACTCATAGTTAGTTTGGTACATATTAGTAGACTCTGAAAAGCCACAAGTTCACATATAGCAAAATGGTATATGATGATGAAGTGTGCCATCAAGAAGCCTGCTGTTGAATTTTCTGCATGTTCAGGTACAGAGCAAGTTCACAGGTTACATAGACCTTGATCCGTGGATGAAGTACAGCAGCTGAAACCATGCCTTTGGTGCTGGGGCAACAGGGCTGGGCTGGGAGGTAGGTGTTTCAGATCTTGTGATTTGCTAGTAATTCTGAATTCTTCTCCATAAGACATCATGTATCTGCTTCAGATGGGGATGACTGAGCGTCTTAATAGATCCTTGGTCTCTCTTTTCCTCTACTTTGTATTTCCTGGTAGTTCATCCATACAAAGAATAACTTACCTTCATCAGCTATGCTTTCTGTTAGAAGCTCTTGCTCCAGACTGACAGTTTAAAATAAAATAAAACAGAACCTATTGACTTCCAAATTTAGAATTATTTGCTTATTTAAACACTGTTTTTCTTTCTTTAAGCATCCTTTTCCATTATCTTCTTTAATTTTAAGAGATATTTTACTCTTACAGCTGTGATTTCAGCCTTTGTATTTGTATCATGCTGCTAATCTATTAATTATTCTCATTATATTTTTATAACTCCTTTATGCAGTGCACAGCTTGGATGCTGAATGAAAAACAAAGGAGTAATACAAGAAAATATGATTTGCAGTTGAAATGAAAGCTAAGTAGACTTTTTGGATTTTTCACCGTTGTCTACATAATTTCAGTTAAGAATCTATTATAAGTGCAAGGATGCTGAACTGAAGCTGCAAACGGAGCTTGATTCTGTCATTTCCTATTTTCTGTGTGCTTACCTTTGTGGTTGTGGTGAGCCATTTAATAATTACTTTTAAAGGAAATTAATTATATGAAGCTACACAGTACCACACACACATAAATTCATTTAATTGCCAAAAGTGCTAAATCTCCCAGGAAGAACTTTACTATTGTAATTTTCACACTTAAACAACAGTTGCGGTAGTATCAGACTCTGAAACCAAATGTTACTTCTTTTCCAATGTTTGGATGAGTTTATATCTGATAACTGCATTGTTCATTGATACTTTTTATTTTCATTTTTCAGTGAGACCTGTGATGCCCTGCTGCCGAAAAAGCAGACTTCTGAATAGGCTACTTGGCAAATGCAGGGTTATCTTGATGGAAATCCAGTTGCTGGTGTGGCCTTCTGGTATGTTCTCAAGTCATGTCATATTTTTAAAATATGCCAATCTTTCTGTATCTGGAGCTGAAGACAATATTTTCCATGACTAGTAATATCTACTATAAGCTGCTAAACAGCATATCTTCATAATATGACAAGTAAGTATACTGTTAGCTAACATGAACAATGCAATCTCATTGTGGGAGTTAAATGATGAGATGAAATGGTCCATGAATTGGAAATGTGGCTTACTGTTCCTTAGGTATAGACTATATTGTTAATGAAGCAATTTGTCCTGTGTCCATTCACATTTCATTTGCTGCCATCAACAATTAAGAGATGTCGTAGTAAGGTCATTCCAGATTAACACCTTGTCTTTGCAGAAATCTCATTAAAATAGAGAGAAGTTCCCATTTCTATCCAAGATAATGTTAATTCAATGAGAGAATAAATATTGTGGAGGAAATTTGTGCAAGAGAAATTACTCTTAGAGGCATCGTTCTCTTTCTACTAGAAGAAGTAATTCTTACACAGAAAGACTTACTACTGAAAATAGTAGCAAGGGATATTACTGTAGGAATTGGCTGGGTACCTTGGCCTGGTTAAGGAAGCGTGTCTTGTTGTCTGAGCTTTGCACAGATGTGCAGAGCCTTAAATAAATTGAACAGAAAATAAGATTTCTCCCTTTGCTGGCTGCCAGTATTACAGCTAAACTACAAAGAAAGTAATTTCTCCAACCATCATGCATTTACTTCCCAATCATCCTCAGAAACTTGTAGCACTGAAGAGCGTTGTAATTGACATTTCATTCTAATATATTGGCTGCATTGCCTGAATTCTGACTGGTTGATAAACCTCACAGAAATCCAGAGTCTCATCGTGTCCTGAACAATTTCAGTCTAGCCCTGTGGCAATTTCTGTGCTTAACCAGTGAAATAGGAAAGACAATATTTAGGGATTCTACTTTTCAAAATGCACAGGAATGCAGTAACTGAAATAATCAAGTAGTCCCTGTATAAGGCAATTCTTTTTAAACTTGCAAAGCAGAATGAAGGAAAGATTTAAAAGAACATACATGCCAATTTAAATAAGTAAATGCACAAGCATGAGTTCATCCCAACTATAACTTCATTGAAGTTATGTTTCAGATAAATTTCATCATAATATCACAATTTTTATAGGAGAAAAAAATTAACTACCTTGTCTACAGATTTTCCATTACATCTCAGGTACTTGAAAGAAAATGTGACGTACATCAACTCATTCTTCAGGTCATACTTTCCAAATAGATGTGGATAGTATTACACAGACTAAGTTATTGATCTCTCAGGTCCTCCATAAATGAACTGTCATGTCATGCAACTTGTTCTTCACTATATCATCATGATTTCATTCACATGGGCTCCTTTTCTTGAGAATGCATTACTTATATAATGAGCCTTACTTCTTCCCATGTCTCTGAAAAATGCTCTTATTTTCAGCCTGCTTTTTAGTATATATGTGTATGTCCCTTGTCTAAGAAGTTCAAACAGAAGTTAGGTAAATATACAGATGTAAATGTTTCTGATGTCTTTGACTTTTGATGTATTTGGGTTGTATAAATGCTGTGGGGTTTGGATTTGTTTCCTCTTTCTTTTTTTTTTTTTCTTTGTCTTTTTTTTTTTCTTTAGTGTTGCAGAGTATCAAAATTCATGCTAACCTTGTCAATAATGGAACGACCACTGGTCAGTTGTTTACCGGTCTACAAAATTCCTTATTTGTATTTGGTTCCTAATTGCAGAATTTTCACATATTTGTTTCTTACTCTTGGACAAATAAAGAGAGATCATAAAGTCATTTCTTTCCTAAAAGAAGGAGATCCTCAATCCAGGCTAACTCCCCAGGTCTTGCTAGAAAACATCCTGAATGTCAGGCAGATTACTGTGTGGCCAGGGCTTCTCATAGGTTCCATGGGGTTTGCCACAGAGACAAGAATCCCAAAACTCCTGTGCCAGAGCCTCCTGCTCATGGGCACAGCTCAGGGAAATGGGTGAACAGAAAGGTGTCTTTGCCTTGTCATTCCTCTTTTAGACCTCGGGGAATAAATGCTTGCTAATAAACTAAAGGTGCTTTGTGCTTCTCTCTGGCACTGAGGGCAAAACAGACTTAAATCTACCTGTAAATATAATATTCAGCTCCAGCAGGTCTGTTAAAGGTCTCTTATCCATCTTAACCCCTGAACTGCACCCAGGAACTCTTTGGAAGCACACTAAGTCATCAAGACCACAGCAAGCATAGATGGTTCTGGATAGCATAGACAGCCAAAATCCCCCACCTAGGGAAAATGTCCTTCAGTTTTTTATAATCTTGGCACATATGCTTAGCCCCAAAGCTTTAGGACTCTGATTCCTGTATGAAGTCACAATTAGAAATCTGTGCAACAATTATTTTGGTTATTCTGAAATGATATTTCTATTATTTTTCCCTTGCGCATAATTTAAAAACTGAAAGGTAATTTTATTCTAAAAAAAGGAAGACCTGTTGTAGCCACTCCTAATTATTTGTGAGAACAACATGCTATCTACAAGTCCTGTATTTATGTGTCACCTTGAGCTCTCATTTCCTTGAGGGGCATATTATATCTACATTTTGTTAAAAACTTACTGCATGACAAACAATTCTGGGGGAATACACTCCTGGTCTACTATATTTGAGCTGCTCAGAGCTAATGGTCCATGTGCATGACTTATCTTGTGGAACTCTGTTGGGAATCAGAAGTTATTCTGGGGAGCACAGTCTTATGTGAAACACCGGTAAATATCTCATATTTATCTTTGAGTTTGGAGGGGAAGAAAATGCATACAGACAGTACCATGGATACTTGGTAAAATATTTCCCTGTGGTAACTTTGTTCACGTGTTTGATCCCTGTGAAGTAGCTCTCCATATCCACTTGTATGAACTCATCCAGAATTTTTCTCCCTTATCCTTTCTTCTTCAGAATCCTTTTTTTTTTTTTTTCCCTGAATTAATTTCCTCCTCTTTCAAGATTCGCCATAGCCTTTTTCAGTACTACCTGTGAGCTATCCAATACTGTTCACCTGTTAATTCATGTGTCTGACTGGTTGGCTGTGGTGAAATTCGTAACTTTTCATAAATATCTTTTAAGGAGCTTCATATAAATATTAAAAATTTTAAATTTTGTAATGTTTTTCTTTTTTTCTTTTTTAAGTTTTTCAAGGGCAAAATACAAAACCTTCTTTGAAAAGTCTCCATGGTGCCCACAAAACACTTGACACCAGTCAAGGATCTTTTTGAACTGAGATTGTTTATCTGTCATGATAGTTGTATCTTTTGCTTGTGTCGACCCTTCCAGCTAAATAGAACATAGTTATCTAGCCATGTGTGTCAAACTAGACTGTAAATATTACTGAACTGAGACAGCATTTTTTTCCTGTGTTCATACCCTATGTGAAACAGTAGGGGTGTCACTGAGCCGTGACTTCTTTTCTTACATGCAAAAGAAAAACCAGAGTTCTGCAACAGAACAGACAGCATACATGGTAATTCTTACTTTCGGTGTCCCAGGACAAGGTGTTAATGGTCTGCTCCTAAAAAGAAACTATTTTAAAACCTAAGCAGATTCTCTGCTGCTCATAAGACTCTGCAGAACCTAAAACAGCTGTCTACAAATCCTCAGTGTTGTCTTGTGTAATTAAATATTCTTCTAGACAGTAAGAAGGGAAGCTTGCAAAACTGTGTAGAGGAGTGTTGTTGAACTATTTTTCCAGAACTTTGTATCCTCAGATCACTGTAGCCTAGAAACCAAGACCAATAATGGATTTTGAAGATAAACCTGGTATGGTTCTTACTATTACTGTAATTGATTTACATGAAAATTTCTCTATACAGAAGCATATGTATATAGATAATGTTTATGTGTCAGCGTATGTATATGCATTGCACACACAGGTCTGTGGGGCCAGATGGGATCCATCCAAGGGTGCTGAGGGAGTTGGCTGAAGTGCTCATCAAGCCACTTTCCATCATTTACCAGCAGTCCTGGCTAACCAGGGAGTCCCAGTTGACTTGAGGCTTGCCAGTGTGATACAGAAGAAGGGCAGGAAGAAGGATAGGGGAACTACAGGCCTGTCAGCCCAACCTCTGTGCCCGGGAGGGTCAAGGAGCAGATCATCTGGAGTGCCACCACCCAACACATACAGATCAACCAGTGGCTCAGGCCCAGCCAGCAGTGATTTATGAATGGCAGGTCCTTCTTGACCATCCTGATCCCCTTCTATGACAGGGTGACCTGCACAGTGGATGAGGGAAAGTCTATGGATATTGTCTGCCTGGACTTTGGTAAAGCCTTTGACACTGTTTCTGACAGCATTCTCCTGGAGAAACTGGATGCTCATGGCTTGGAGAGGTGCACTGTTCACTGGGTAAAAAATTGACTGGATGGCCAGGCCCAAAGAGTGATGGTGGATGGATTTACATACATGTGGCAGCTGCTCTCAAGTGGCATTCCCCAGGGCTCAGTACTGAGGCCAGTCCTGTTTAATAATATCTTTATCGATGATCTGGGCAAGGGGATTGAGAACATTCTCAGTCAGTTTGCAGATAACACCAAGTTGGCTGGGAGTATTGATCTGCTAGAGAGTAGGAAGGCTCTGCAGATGGATCTGGACAGGCTGGATCAATAGCTGAGGTCAGCTGCATGAGGTTCAACAAGGCAAAATGCACTTGGGTCACAATAACCCCATGCAGTGCTACAGGCTGTGGGAAGAGTAGCTGGAAAGCTGCTGGTGGAAAAGGACCAGAGGGTGCTGGTCCACAGCCGCTGAATATGAACCAGCAGTGTGCCCAGGCAGCCAAGAAGGCCAAGAAGGCATCCTGAGTTGTATCAAAAATAGCATGGCCTGCAGAACTAGGACAGTGATATTTCTTCAGAAAAGAGTTTTCAAGCATTAGAAGAGGTTGTCCAGGAAAGCGGTTGAGTCACCATCCCTGGAGATATTTAAAAGACATTTAGATGTGGCATGAGATGTGGTTTAGAGGTTAATAGTCTCCTGATGTAAATTACTCTGGTTTATGGTTCCGTTATTCTGTACCTTTTATGATGTGATCTTTCATTTCTATACTTTCGGCTACTGGGGAATACAAATATTTTGCAAAAATTATCATATCTAGCAGAAATAGATCAGTTTCAAACGAACTGCTTTTCCTCACAAGGAAAAAAAGTGGCAAAATTCAGTATAAAAATCAGTAGTGTACTCCCGACTTTAAAATTGTTATATTCAAGACATTACTATTTCTTATGCTCAGAATTAGCTTTTTCTTGTTCACAAAGTTTCATTCTGGAAGTTTCTCTCCATATAATGCAATAATAAGAATTAATAATGAATAATAATATTAATAATATTGCATCAGATGGAAAGATATGTAAACCTTTATATGTAGTCCTGAAAGTGAAGCAGTATCAAAGAAAATAATTTGCTGCTACAGTAGGAAACTGTCGACTTTCACACAAAAAGTCATTAACTTTTTTCTCTTTTGAATTATAATTTTGTCACTTTCGTATAACACCAAGGTAATAGATTTTCATTATATTCAGAGTGCAAAAACATTGGCTATGGAAAAAGCAACAGGGCTCAGATTAATAGAAGCCGACAAGCTGACCAAAGAGGAAGTGGCAGCATGGCTGGCACCATGGCTCAGTGGTTGTGACAGGCAATTAGTGAACAGAGCAGAACAGATGTAACAGGAGGCAGCAACAATTTACTGAAGTATTAGCTTGCTCACTCTGTAGTACAGAAAACTGATACTATTTGCTGATATAAATAAATACTAATATGATCTTGAGAGGGGAAGAGGGACAATGTACACAGTCACCTTACAAGACTGAAATAACCTACAAACAACAACAGAACCCCAAAAAAACAAGCTCCGGTAGACTTAAGGGAAAACAAAACTAAACAAAACAATCTTTGGGGATTTTGAAGATGAGATTAAGAGTCTTGCCTCATTACTGGATTGTAGCAAACTTTGAAAAACTAGCGTGCTATAGAGAACTTGTAATAATAGCATGTTCGTATTTCACAGCACTCAGAGAGATGTACAATATTCATTTTCTTTCTCCCCTGTTGTTCTGGGACAGACTTGCATTCCTGCAGCTCCTGGAAGTTGCTGCTGATTGGTGTGCTGATGTGGAGAGGAGACTGCTATGTCTTTACCTAGGTAGTCAGAGGAGAGACTTCCAATCACTGGGAGAGTACAAGTGTTACTTTGTATTTTTTTAAACCCAGTCACAACATTTGTATCTTTCTTTCTAGGATTGTTTCTTGAAAAACACAGATCTCACGGGTACAATTACATTATTTTACCTCAGAGGACTTAAGAGTTGTGGTTCCAAAAGGATTTGGACGGATGTCTTCAGTCTCAGAAGATGAAGATGTCAATATGTACAGGGAAATTGAGACTGGATAAGTTACAGTGTTCCACTATATCAGGAATAGTTATGATTTTTCAAAAAATAGCAGTGAAACTACTTGTTGTGATTAATAGTAGAGAGTACAGTATCTTCATTCTGTAAATTGGCATAAATTCTATGTTATGGTAGCATACATTTTATTTAGAACTGGAAAAGAAAATGGTCAGTTTTATGTGTACAGTACACAGAATCATTATTGATATCTTGTACTGGCAATATCAGCAACCTTGAATATTTTGTGCAGTTTTGGGCACTGCAATATAAGAAAGGTATCAGCTATTAGACAGTGTCCAAAGGAGGGCAACAAAGAGGCCTTGGGGGGAAACCCTATGAGGAGTGGCTGAGGTCACTTGGTCTGTTCAGCCTGGAGAAAAGGAGACCGAGGAGACACCTCATTACAATCTATAACTCCCTCATGAGGGAAAGAGGAGGAGCAGATACTGATCTCTGTGGTAACCAGTGACAGGACCAGAGGGAATGAACTGAAGTTGTGTCAGGAGAGTTCTAGGTCAAATATTAGAAAAAGACTCTTTCCCCAGAGGCTGATTGGGCACTGAAACAGGCTCTCCAGGGAAGGCACCAAGCCTGACACAGTTCAAGAAGCATTTGGACCATACTCTTGGGTACATGACGTGACTCCTGGGGATGGTCCTGTGCAGGGCCGGGAGTTGGACTCTGTGGGTTCCTTCCAACTTGGCATATTCTGTGATTCTGTGAACAGAATAATTTGCTCTATTCTCACAAAGATAGGGCATTTACTTGCAAAGTATTACAAATTAGATGAGTTGAACACAGGAGAAGGCTTACAGGACCTTACGAGACAGTTGCCTACCAGCAGATAGACCTTGAGAATAATTTTTATGGCACCAGATAAAAAAAATAGTCATATTTTTCCTGTAGTTGTTCTTCTCTCACTGCAGGATCATGTTTTACAGTAATGAAGACATGATTTGGTGCCATTCACCGTGGTCATGACACTTTTGTACTGCAAGGACTTGTGGAGCGGAAAGGTGCTGCAACAACAGAACTTGATGACTTGAGTTGTACTGTAAAAACCAGAGCAGCAGTCTGGCACTTGAAATAGCAGGAATGGCTAATAAGAGTCATGGGGAGGATTCACAGAAGTGAATAGTGAAGCAAGGGAACTGCATAGGGAAATTCATTTTTGGTGAATAGTCATCATATAAAATGAGGACAGAAAAGGATTCCCGACTCCTCAACTCTGTGGGACAGAATAGTAAGTGACAGGATCAATTCTGGAATATTGTGCTGATGTCCAAAGGAGTTGAATGACTTGAGTAATATTCTTAAGCCGGAAACATCAAGACAGTTTGGTTCAGGAGACTGGATCTTGACTCCTCCTCTTTTCTTCTCATCCTCTTTTTTTTCACCCTAAAGCTTTAGATAATTTTCTGCCTTGCTCTTCTATTCTATCATTGCAGAGACTGACAAAGCATTCAACTTCCCTTGGATACATGCCCTTCATGGACTGATACCCAGCTCTGGCACATGCATTACTACAAAACATGTCTCATGGCAGTTGGTAGATAGATTAGACTGTTTCTCTTACTCTACTTTCTTCCTAGATCCATGCCCAAGACCAGTTGCATTTACAGTCTTTTGGAATTTTTAATTTAATTTAGGTCCCCTAAGTCACAACTTATTTTTCTAGAGACCAAAAATACGCATGAAAATGTCATCTCTATTTTTGGAAATAACCAGTTCTTTAACTTGATGTATCACAAGTGTTAAAAAAATCAGTATTTTTGGCCTGTTGTTTTTCTCCAAGGTTAGACCAGGAGTCCTTTTTTCTGTGCCAGACTTCTGAAACAAGTATTTGCAGAGCTTGTAGACCTCATAGACTGATCTAGAACTGCTGAGCAGGAAGACTTTTTGTTATCTATGAAAGACATTGAATTTATCATCTAGGATGATAACACAGCAAGAATATGATTTGTATTTGTGAAACTACTCTCAGAGTTTCTATCTGGTGGATTATTTTTTCCCCAAATGGTTTTATAGTTTATGATTATGGAAAGATCTCTTGACACTGATTAAAAAGAACACTGAATAATTAACAATAATGTGGGAGAGAAGAACAAAATGCATGTGGTGGTGCTTGGTGGGAAGCTGCTCAGTCCAGCCCTGGAATAACTCAAGCCTTATCCTTAGATTTCCATTCTCTGTAAATATGGCATTAAGATGCCGTTCAGTAGCTGCATATGCAGCACCGGTGTCCCAGTTTGTGTTTTGTATGCCATATCTACATGTGTCATTTTCCTTCTCAGTGACTTCAGGTGTATCAGGGGGCCACTGTAAGACAGAAGAGATCACTGGAGATCCTTTCTTGGAAGCCTGGAACGTGATATGTGCCTGCTACCAAAAGCTTTCATTCCGGTTAAAATAATTTTTCCCAGAAAAGCCCTTCAGTCAGCACTAAGGGTGCTTTCATATTGGGGAGTCCATATGTTTCAGTCTGAGCTATATAAACTTATTAAATCACTTTAGCCCATGAGGTACTTGCTATTCCTAAAGTCTTCACAAGATCATCCTAGCAGTAAAGTCTCTGAGTCTGGACTCATCTCCATCTTAGCTGGGTTCTATCTACTTACCGCTTTAACAACCCTCTGGCATATGTTTAATAGATGCCAATTGTTTTGAAATACTGTTTATATGATGAAGCTTATATTTAGTTCACAGCAATCAGTACAGGCTCTTAAAAATTCTTTCCTTGAAGCTTTTCTGCATTCTGATGGAAGGCTATTTTGTTTTCTCTGAACTACAGATTTGTGTGCATGTGTGTGTGTGTCACAGGGACTGTCTGGGGCAAGCTCATCTGACAGGCTGCAGAGACAGAAAAAGGGTTACAAATTAAATTGTCATTTATTTGTCCTCAATTTAGCTGTCAGGAAAAAAATTATTTTAATTTGACAATCATACTAAATAGACATACAGTTCTTGGACTGCTGAGAGTTCAAGATTTACCCTATTGGGTCTGAATTTCTGAAGTACAAAATTGTTGCAGTCCACCATATGTTACTTTTCAAGGGATGCTGTATCCAGCTAACTGTTGTTTTCACTTTTCTTTGTCAGAAAAAGAATAAGTACCCCACCAAATAAAAAGCACTCTCACAGAAATATTAACATACACAAACATGCTAATCTTTACACAGTGCCTTTTACATTTAAAAAGAGTATCCCTGAACAGGAATGAACATGGAGACACACTTTTTTTGTGAATTAGGTCTAATGCAGTTTTGACTGAAACCAAATTAGAATTCAGACAAAAATTAGGTTCCTGTAGATAGAGGGAAGAAAAAGAGACAGGGGCAATCCTGCAAAACCCTGGGCTTGTCTGTCTTAAATATCTGCACATAGGCTCTTCTGGGTCAATTCTCTTTTCCTGTTGATTATAGAGGAAGTCTAGGCAACCATCTTTAAGCCAAATGACTAACTTTCAAATACCTGAACTTAGATAAAATGAATTCCACATCGAACTTCTTTTTAATTTCTCCCTAAAAACTTACACCTCAGAAGGTCAGAATGGCTGTACTGGGGTCCCAACAATTGCCAGTAGTGAATGCTGAGAATTACAGAATGGTTTGATAGGATTTGAAAGGGATTTTTAAAGGTCATCTAGTCCAACCCCTCTGCAATGAGCAGGGACATCCTCAAGTGTATCAGGTTGCTCAGAACCCCATCGAATCTGATCTTGAATGTTTCCAGGGATGAGACATCTGCCACTACTCTTGGCATCCTGTTCCAGTGTTTTACCACTCATTAGAAAAAAAAATCTTTTCTTTTATGTAATCTAAACTTACCCTCTTTCATTTTAAAGCTATTACACCTTGTCCTGTCACTACATGCCTTTGAAAAAAGTCCTTCACTAACTTTCTTGTAGTCACCTTCATGTACAGGAAGGCTCCTCTAAGGTCTCCCTGAAGCCTTCTCTTCTCCAGTCTGAACAACCCCAACTCTCTTAGCCTGTCTTCATAGGAGAAGTTGGGATCTGTGGGTTGCTACCACATTCTGTTTTCAGATATGAAAGTGTGAGTAGTCTAATGAGATTCTTGTCCACGAGAAAAAGATTGAGCATTCAAGGTGCCAGTTTTCTTTATGGCTGTTGAAAATGCAAGGGCAGCTCATGTTAATGAAAAACAGTGCTTAAGACAGTGTTTACTGCAAAAATAAGAGTGTTTTTAGATCAAGGATGCTAAATCAAGATTGTAATCTCCACGGAAAATCTGAACAGAGACAAGCAAGTGCTAGCAGACCACTATCTGAGATAAACTTCGAGAAGGACACAGAAAGCTGACCTTCACTGGTCACGTCAAGGCTTGGATATAGATAGCTATCTCATTGTTTGAGATATCCTCTCGTTTGTTTTAGTCAAAACAATAAATTTCTGTCCTTGATTTACCCTTACTTCAGTGGTACAATATGGCTACTTTTCCATTTCAGAGGTGACAGCTTTTCTGTGCAAAAAGGAATTAGGTTATATTTTTCTGCTATGATCTGTATAGCAAAACAGTGTCATCTTGGAAGGTCTGCTGTTATGGAACTGATGTACTAAGTTTATATTAAAAATTACTGTACCTTTCAAGTTAGTAACATCTCTTCCACAGGCTTCATTTCATGCTAATTTGTTCACACGTTAACCAGCACATTTTAAAGTTTGCTGTTTCCTGATAGAAAGCAGTGCTGTGGTTGCCAGGTACAGAGGTGCTTTGAAAGTTATATTGCCTCATTTCAGTGATTGAATAACAGGGTCGGAGTTACCTGAGGGAATGTGTTTTGCCTCCTTTTCTAGAGGTTACATTCCCCAATTATAAGAGCTCTGTCCTTCATTTAGAGAGACAACGGTGGAATGAGATACTCTGCAGGATATTTATAACTGTCTATTCTCAGACTGCTGCATTGTGGCTAGTTAGAAGAGTAACGTATGGCACTGTAGAGAAAATAATTATTATTCTTTGATAACTTACTTAGGAGCAGTTATTCTAGATGACTTGCATGACAGACTCTTAAAAACTGTAAAGTTATTGCCACAATAATGCAGTAAAGGCATATATTTTCTCACAGTTTTCAGCACAATTATACTCTTTAATGTGTTTTTAAATTTCCAGACATTTATCTATCTTTGCAAAAACCTCAAAGGAAATCACTTTGATCTGTATTCAGATTAGTTGCTATTTAGACTAATTTACTATGGCCCAAAGTTCAAGAGAAGGCTAACTGTTTCAAACTATCGTCTACCAGGGGTTATGAATTTGAGATTCCAATCCAGTCATTCAAGAGAAGTGGTCATAGAAACTAACTTAGAGAGCATTAGTGAAAATATTGTCCCTTTGTGGCATAGCTTTATTAGAAAAAGAAACCCAGTCTTAGATCAAAAATTACTATCTCTCCAGTTTTGTTAATAAATCCTATCTAGAACATTTCAGATTTTGTTTTACTGGTATATTATCCCCACTCTTATAACATGTTATATTTATTTAGAAAATCTGTATTTGATCACAGGCTGTAGTACATATTTTACCACAGTCTTGGTGTTCATAAGGATAAAGGGAGGAAGTTGACTGCCAATTTTTCAGCTTTTCAGGCAAAAAAAAGTAAAGGAAAGCCTCTTAAGTGCCACGGAAGAGACTATAATAGCTCCTTAGGCTATAGATTTAGGTTGTGATAGCACAGGGACTGTAGTGTTGCTTTGGGACTTGCTGTTAGACTGGGGTCTGAAATTCATGCTATGCTTTTTCAAGCATAATTACCTGGTCTTTAAGTAACTACAGCGAATTTTGCCCCTGAGGAGGATCATTATCCTGAATGACTCTGCTTGACTTTTGATCCATGCTCAAACTAAGAAACAACACACAAGAGAAAGTTCATTTTCTTGTAATTATAAATTATGTTTCTTATACTTATGGCTAGTTTATTAGAAATACAGCGAGATAGACTGGCATACAACGTTTTCCTTTTCACAAACATATGAAAGTCAAGAACCTACACATCACAATTCCGAAGGAAGTTAGCCAAAGGTGGAGATAATTTAGAGTTAGAAGAGTATTTATTAGCCTCCTGAATACAGGGAATCAGCTGGTTTTTCATTTACCTATCCCCACAATCAGACAATGGGTCTTTAGTGCTGTGCCCAAAATATTGTTCAAAGGTAAAGAATCAGCATATTTTACTGTCCTGATTCTGTCCAGGAGAGGGTTAACTTTTGCAGTAGCCGGGAGGGGGGCATGGCCAGGACATGGAGGTTATTCTATACCACCTCACAGTCATTGCTGGGGGCTGCAGGAGGAAGTGTCTTCCTGGGAGAAAGGGTCCCTTCCCATTTGGTGTAGCGGGGTTGAGGGAGTGGTCAGTTCATGTGGATAGTTTTCTTTGACATCAGCCTAGGTTCCATGTAGGGTTGGACTTTTTATTGTTGCTTTAACATTTTGCTAATATACTCTTACACATTTTTCTTTTTCATTGTTTTGAAGACTTACATTTGTAAACTACATTTGAGTTTGCTCTGTATGGTGTCTTTTGTGCACAATAGATACCATTTCTTTGCTTTCTTTTTTAGCTCTAAACCCAGTTTTGTACACCACCACATCTGCATCTCTTTAGCTTATCACTGGTGAGAAGTTTATACACCTGAGATTTCCCATGGCAAGCCTGTGACTTATCGTTGATCAGCCCATGCCTGTTCTTCCTTACATCCATTTCTGTCTCTAAGTATCTCTAAGTATCTCTGTATGTATGAAATCATGAGTTTTAAACCACACAAAGTTAGACAAAAATTAGCTGTAGACACCTGGTCGATTAAAAACATTTCTGTCAGCTGAGTCAAGTCAGACAGAGTAGCAGGCAGGTCAAGAAAATTTCAGACATAGAATACCTGACAAACATCACTCCCGAGGCCTCACAAACTCAGTAGAAAGCTTACAGTCTGTTATTAGCAGTGGCAGTACCATAGCAGAAAGCTCATCAGTTTCGCTAGTCTCAAGTGACACAGCTGAAACCCTGCACTGGTGTTTCTGCCTCTCCAAGACCTAAGCAGGAGCAGCAGCACCTCAGTGCCTTTAGTTCCCAGGCAACCTTCCTGCAGGAACCCCACTGAGCAGATGGCAGGCTGTGCTTCAGACATTTCTGTAATAATTCTCTGGATAACCTCCTCTGGCCTTGTTTCCTTGGGAACAAGCCACCTGAAATGGTGGTCCCACAGCTCTATTAACACCTCATTTACAATGGTGGGAAGATGCGTTGTATGCAATATGAATTAAAAAAGTGCATTTCAATAAATCCAGGTTGTAAGCCACTGAAGACAGTTAATAGCCACCCATGGAATAGGAAGGCAAAAGCTACATATGAGATAAAAATATTAGAAGATTATTTACGTTTTTTTCGTCTAAACTATTTTACATAATTGCATGCAAAATAGTATATTTAACGGCTATTAAATTTTCGTATATAAGCATTTAAATTCCAGAAAATGTCATAAAGAAGATTCCTCCAAAACTCTGCAAATGTGAAAACCAAAATTTTCTATGTCCCCTCATGATACATGCTATATTCAGCAAACAGAAGGCAACTTCTATTAAGAAGATTTTTGTAGAAATTAAATAAGGTGATGTGCAGGTAATGAAACATCTAGGCAACATTTGCCCAATCTTATTCTGAAAAATAACAGAACTCCTCTCTTGAAATTCTCTTTATCATAATATTGATAATAATAACAGTAAAAATTCTGATAATAATGATGCTTTCAGCACAAGGTTATATATTGGCAAAGATATATGAAATTGAATGGAAAATTGGGTTTTAAAATAACATCAGGCAATATTAACTCCAGAAATTGCTATATTCTCTGTCTGTAATAGGTGTTGCAACGTTTTTTATTGTAACATCGAATTAAAATATTTTTAAAGTCCTTTTAACAAGGAAAGACCATGAATATAAAAATAATTAAATAATTAAGAAAACAGAACATAAATTGAAAATAAAATGTAATCTGTAATCTTGTTGTTCCAGAGAAAACTCCATCTGCCATAGAATACTTTAGAACTTGCTCCCCTGGAGCACATTATTCTTCCTACCTTAGGCTGTCCAGTTGCACTTTAGAAAACTCAGCAGTTGGTATGATGATTTCTTTTAGACTTTAGGCTATGGAAAATCATTTCTGATTAAACAGACTTGAGAAAAGAATTGCAGTTGATTATATAATAAAAATACATCAGACGCATTTTCAACTCTTGTGTGTCCACATACTTTCTGGATTGTTAAGGTATCCCCATACTACTGCCTCTTAAATAGTTTTAACTTTTTTCTGTTTTATTTAATGCATAAATATTTTGAAATATTATGACAATTTTCGTCATTCTATGTCTTCATTCCTTGGCTCATGTCTAACTTGCATTCATAAGTCTAATTCTTTTTAATGTGATTGGTTATATATGCTAGCAAACAGTTATTTGTTTTTTTTAATTAACCTAAAAAGGAAGGAGAGCTGTAACTTAGAATTCTCAGTTTTGAATAGCATGAAGCTGTAGGTGCTCCACAAAATATTCAATCAATGAGAAGAAAGGAAGTGGAACTAAAAGGTTGATCAGTTAGTAATGACAGAATTTCCTTGCAATGTATTAGATTTTCTCTTTCGAACAGCAGCAATCCTGACTAGCATATTATTCATATATATATTCACAGGTTGTATTACATTGCTACACTCAAATATAAGGGTCCTACTGGGCAAGTTGCTGTAAAAAATGCTACATTTGTAAACAGCTTTAATACAGGTACAGTCTTGCTTATTTTTGTCCCATTATATAAGAAAGTTGTATATCCAAATTTTTCAGAAATTTAAAAACAAGTCAGATACAAACCAAAGGAATTATCTAACGAATGGGCCTGAACAGCCCTAATAATTGCTGTCATGCCTTAGAACAATATTGAAAGTGATTTGTCTATTCCTTCTCCATCATTGCACTATTTTGTGTCACAGCAATATGTTGTACCACCTTTGTTACACTTTTATAATTGCTTCATGTTGAGTATCAAATTAAAAAAACCCAACTTTTTTATATAATTTCTCATGTCGTGCTGTCTGCATTCACATAATATTGTCATGCGTATAGGAAACTCCTTGTAATTACCAAAGGATATGAGAGTCCCTGTGGACCATGAAGACTGACTTTCAGGTATTGCAGCCTGGTGCAACTGGTCTAATTTTTCTTCATATAGTACTTCAGAGTCTTATTCTTATTTGCTGTTTTCTTACTTATTTCAAAGTAATAATTTGAAAATTATTTCTGCAGTTTGCAAATCTCAGCATCTAGTCTTGCCAGGAAAACCACACAAAAGTCAAAACACATATAATGTGTAGAAAATTTAATATTAAACACTTCAAGATCGAAGAAAATAGAAAGAAACCAGAAAAAAAAGGGGGTTGTGTTTTTAAAAGCGCACAGCTTTGGAATTAATTTTTGCTATTCATACATATCCTGCTTATGAGTTCAAAATTCTTAGAAATAGTGTAGTTCCTCATCAGACAGAGTATTTCAAAGGCATCCATAGTGTCTGTGAAATTCTCACAGTTAAACTCTGTTATAATGGGTACGTTTCTTACCCGAAAATATATCAATTCACATGGCTGACAGCTACATATGTCCTTTTTGCATAGGCAAAGCTGCTTTTTGTGTCCACCTTTGCTCATAAAGAGTCAAAGATGGAGTTATGAATGTCCATTTCTTAGGTGAATAGTAAGCTCACCTTAACTGGGGAATAGTTCAGTTTCTCTCGGAGAGTTTCCAAATATAATTGGTAGTGAGTCTTCCCCAAATTGTATGCATAGGGAGGCAAAAATTCTATTTGTGGCAGATCTGTATATGTTTTGCCATAGGCTATCATTGCTGGAATTGCATAAAACATTTTCTGTGTTTAGCCTCCTGGCAGTATTTGGTGTATGCCATTTCTCCATGTGGCTGAATGAGGGATTTCTCTATTTGTGTCACCTCATTGTGTGGGTCTGGTTTCCTTCAGATCTTCTGGTTGCTCGTGTTGTTTTTTCACTGCACATAGTGCATGCCAGTGGCAACATGAGCATTTCAACAGCTGTCCCCCCAAATAAACTTGTGGCTATGTTCATTATTACTGGTGCTGGCAGACTAAGCTCTGAGTGTAGTCAAACGTAGGCCAGCTATAAATACAGTTTTAAAATTACAGGCACGTATCATGATACTGAAGCAGCAAGTATCACACTAAATTCCCATTTGCTTTGTCATTATTGAAACATATTTTTTAACTTATCTATTTACTTTTATGGGTCACAAAGATACAACCTTATCTATTACTTTTTATACATCATACTCTTCTTGTTGCTTTCCTCTAAAGAAGAAATGATGCAATAGCAATAGTACCAACAGGTAGAATTCTGAAAATAATGAGATTTAAGATAATCAATGTCTCCCTGGAGGAAATGATAATAGGCTTTTGCTACCAAAAATAAGTCACATCTCTGGAAAGCTTCTTGCTAATCCTGAGACAGTGTGGCCCTTTAGAAGTCTTTTGAATATTTAGCCATTAAAACAAAAAACAAACAAAAAAAAAATAGGAAGGTCTTTTTCTAAAACCTTCACCCTTTACAATCCATTTATAATAACCTTAATTCCAAGTGAAGAGAGTAACTGTGTTAGCTTCTTTATCTTTATCACACCTCCTGCTATATTGCATGTTTGTGACAAAACCTAAACCAGTAACTAAACTAGATCTTTCTGACATACTGGTTTTAGTCCTAAAGGGGCAATCTTAACAGGAGTTCTCTTACAGCCGTATTCTCTGTATGCCAAACCAGGCAATGATTCTGCATATATTAGGTGCTGCCTCTGCCCTTTCCAACAGAAGGCAGACATCTTCTATCTTATAAATTGCCTTCAAAGGCAAGCTTAATACCTTTTGTAATACTCTTTATGGAGAGAATGTAATATTTTATATTGACCAAATGTGCTCAAGGGCAAGGGCTGATTATAGCCAAACAATTAAGAGCAAGACACTCAAACTGTGCAGGGCTTCTTGCCTATCCGTGACATTGTGTGACAAGGATGGCTCCATGCTTAGCCACTGCTTTGAACACACTGTTTAGGCTGCTGTGCTGAAATATGGATTTTCCAAAACCCTGCTTCTCAGGCAATGACTCCTTCACCTGTGTAATCAGATTAGCAGAGCTACTTGAAGGACAGAAATGTCTTGCCAGTCAAGTGGAGATTAGCATCTTTTACACTGGTTTTCTAAAAGATGAAGAAGACATACACAACACTAGAATCAGGAGAATTTTTTTAGTATCCATAAGTTCTTGATTTTCACTGGGCTTGTTCAGTTAATAAGAAATGCTTAAAAACAAAAACTGGTTGAACCATGGCAAATAGTGGATAGTTAGTATTTAAATTAGCTGAACTTGAAAATTTAAGTCAAGAGAAACTACTCCTAAATGTCTCAGTTATCAGGCAAGATAGATAGAAACTCCTGCTCTCCTAAACCATTTCTGCCATAAGTCTGCAAGGCAAAATTCACAAAACTACAAAGCATGCTTTCCCTGTACTGGAAAATGAAATAGATTGGAATATTACAGATAAAATAAAGGTTCAATAGGTACAATCATGAATAAACAACAAAGCAATTTCACTACAACACTAGATGACATCAGCTGCACTTGTTTTATGAATAGCAGAATACACTTTATGCCAGTATCAAAAGTAACAAAACCTATAAGAGAGCAGAAGTATGTTGCTTGTATGAATGTGTCTTGAAGCAATTTGCTCTTATTATGTCAGCATGAGTTTACTGATACAAACTGGAACGTCAAGAGGCTTTAAAAATAGGGAAACTATGGTGAGTTATGGTCATAAGCTCTGTGGTGAATTCAGGGGCTTCTGGTCATTCACTACTTTTCCCACTTAGACTCGTACTAAGTACAGAGAAACAAAGCTCACAGTACACTATGAGCTTTCTCTATCAAGCTCTCCTAGTTCGGGTCAGTAGTGACCTGCACTGAACTTTTGCAGACCAGAGTTTCTCCTGAGCAAAGCTTGCCAATCACACAAAATTACTTAGTGGTTTTGGGATCCGGACACATATATAGACAAGGGAATTAATGGATACTACTACCAAACTAATTTAATGTGTACTATAAATCAGAAATGAAAGTTAGTCTCCCGAGGGGGAAAAAAGGACTTAGTGTATTAAACCACTTTGACAACTTTGATCTTCATTGTTTATAACGTGAAGTATTTTCTAAACACCTTTAAACTGAAACTGAAAGATACATTGCTGAAATTGACCCCAGTCTTTCTACCCATTTTTTTCTGAGTAAATGTGGAACTTCAGTGCTGTCCTAGACACAGATATATGATTTTTTTACAATGTTCAAAAATCCTTAACTGAAATCTGTTTTTATGCCTAAGGTCTGCAGAGCTATTATTTGCTTCAAAAAGTTCTCCTCTGTGTACAAGAAGACTATTGTAGTCCTAGTTAGACTGTTAATAGTTTTCAGTTTTCCTTTAATTGATACTATGAGAGATAAGAAAAGACTGCATCTACCTTTGCCCTTGAGCAGACTCTGCACCCATGTAAGTTTGAGATCTGCTGAGGGTAATGGAATTGTCAGTTTAATATTACCATTCCAAGTTCTGTGATTTCTGTTTGCAATTAACTACATATGGCATTTATTATGAAATATCTAACTTATTAATAGCAATTACATTTAATACAGCAATACAATCACACTTATATACATATTTAACCTTCAAATTGCATTGATCTTTTCTTTTAATTGACTCATTGTTACAGGGTGGTTGTTTTAAAATTAGTGTCTGGCTATGTTTCAAACAGCTTCCATGTTTATAACTTTGGCCTGTCTAAATAGTCTTTGTTTCCATACTGATTTATTTGAATTTGATTTTGTGATTTTATCGGGATAAATTTCTTGTCATATCCCCTGTAGCTTTCTCAGTTTACAGACCCTCTGAAGTGACGGGGCTAAAGAGAGCACCGTTTTTCATCTATTACTCATTCTTCAATCCATTCTTTAGCATGGATTACTAACACAGTAATAGTCAAGAAGGTTTTTGTGTGTTTTTTTTTTTTTTTTCAGTTACCCCACATTGGGAAACCTCACTAAGTAAGTATTTCAGATCTTGATAGAAGTTCTGATTCCTTCTTTGTTGCAGGTGTGAACAATGGCCAAGATTATGCTTCATGAAAGGATAAAGTAAAGCCAACAATATTGAATATATATATATATATATGAAAAAAAGTATATCACCCACTACTGAACTTACAAAAACAGTGAGTGTCAGTGCCTACATAACCACAATGAGCAGTCACAGTGAATCCAAACAGCTAGGCATGCCCATGTCTGTGGATTGTACTGCAGTCCTAGGGTCACAGGTACCATTATCCATTATCTGGTTGAATCCTCCTCTCAGGTGTCCTTTGTCTAGAAGGTACAAATCTATCAGGGACTCAAACAGATGTGATGAAGCATCTCATTTCCTCTGCTCCCACTTCCTTGGTGATACCATCAAAGCCACGGCCTCTATGAGAAAGTGAATAAATGCCACCTACACAAGATTACTCAGATTACTGGATATATTTGCCCTGACTTCAAGTACTTAAAAGCTGAACATTTAATTCTAAGGGGTTTTTTATCTCTATAGACAGTGATGTACAGGGTGATTCAGAGTATGACTCAGAATGCCTGTGCTGAAGCAGTTAAGAACCTAATTTTAGGTACAATCCAGCTGGCCTAAGTCTAGGCTAGTTACACCCCTCCTTAAGATACATGTTTCAGATGGTTTCAGATTTGACACTTCAGAATTTCCTCCCCACCAGCTGATATAATGGCTGATCTACATTGATAGCTTTTAAACGACTCTAAATGCCACAGATGAGCTGGTGTCCTCAGACACCTAAGTTAGATGCCCAAAGTTAAGATATATGACTGTCATTTTAGCTGTGTCCTTTTAGATACACAAAAACCCCTCTCTGAGCATCACTTAAGAAAAAGAGGATACTTTGTGTAGGAAAACTCTGTAGAGGCCAAACTTCTCCCAAGGCAAATGCAACAGTAATTGACAGTTTCAATTACAATGAAGATACTAGGAATCATCAACAAGATATTTTCCCACTTAATTCTCCCAAAGTATCTAACATTTTGAAAGTGCTCAGAACACTGTGTAAATTGGGAATGGAATCAGGGAATTCTGATGATACCTTTTTTTATGAGCTTTTGATAACCCTTTCATTGACTCAGACTCAAAATTGTCAAATTAAATGAGGACAAGATTATAAAAAATGCAGTTTCTTAAACAGTTTTTTTCAGTTTAAATTGGAAGAATTTTCCTAAGAAGAACATCATTCAATAGAATTATAGAATAGTTCGGTTTGGAAGGCACATTAAAGATCATCTACTTCCAAACTCACTGCCATGGGGGGCAATAGGGAAGATAGTGGAATAGCAATTCCTAGCAGGTGCTATAGCAGTTCTGGGGGAGAAAACTTCTTGACAAACTGGAACAAAACATTTTGATATTTCCACATTAAGAGTTCTGGAAAATTATTTTTAGCAGTGGAAAAACCCACAAAGTCTCCCACAGCTATTACTTCTGCCAATAATTTATTGCTGCTGGTTATTGTTTCTTGACTGACTTTTACCATTTTACAAGTGGAAGGGAGGCATTGTTATTGCCATTGCACTGGCAGAGAAATTGAAACCTGATTTGAAGTGCATTACCTAAAGTCAAACAAGGTTATTGTAATGATCACTGGGGAAATTAAAAAACCTTGCAAAAGTTTTGAGATATTTTTGTTAGGGCATCTGTGTCTTGAAATGCTCTATGTCTCTTAGTTAAAATAAAATTGTATTACATAACCTGAGTGATTTCAGGAATTAGTAAGTGACTGAATTTCTGTTCCCTTGGTAAGCAATAATTCATGCAAACAGGTTGACTGAGATTTTACTGTGCTACTGAAGTGAGGGGAAACCAGTGAAATATTGTTTGAGACTTTTTACAAGTGAAAATGACAGCATATAGGGAAAAATTTTATGAAAGGTGTATAGTACTCAAAATAGAATAAAATTCAGAAATCTAGACTCATTTTCTTAAAGCAAATAATAGTAATGAAACTGAAAAGAAAAAAGTCTACTTCTTTCTTATATGTGCAAAGAAAACAGGCATTAATATCCTAAATATGCCTAGATCAGCAAACTTATGAAGAAATGTATGAACAGAAAATACCTGACATCAAAGCCATTTATAATTATAGGATGGCTTGCAAGGAGCTGGAAAAAATGAAGTAGATTAAAAGTTTTAGCACATGCAAAAAAGTTTTTTCAGTTTTTGCTGGTTCTAAAGGCTGTTTTTCTGGAACAGATTTGTTCCATTGTGTTTAGCTTGACTTCTTACAAAATACAGGTGTCATCATCTGCTTAAACAAACCTTATATTTTAAAGTTGTATTGACATTGTCATCAGCAAAAAGCAGCTGAAAAAATAAAAAGGAAGGCTCTAAATAAGCACCTAAAAAGACACTATCTCATATGCTTTAATACTAATGTGGTAAACCAACACATGGTGTAATGGACATTTATACATATATATATATACATATTTATATTTACTCCTTTGTATCACAATGGTCAGAAGAATGAATTCTGTAATTGTTGGTGCAGCAGCAAATTATGGGAAAAATTGATTCCTCATGATAGGAGGTGAGAATCTAGTAAGCTTGTTTCAGAGGTGTATTTGTCTGATCTAACTTTAAACACCTATAATACAGAAGTCCACATCAGAGCTAATCACATTAAACACATTTAACATTCTCCTGACCCACATTAAATGGCTTCTTTAGGATGAGATGAAGTCTGAATATAAACCTAAAAGGGCATTTGAAGAAGGAAGTAAAAGCACACACTGGGATTACAGAATTGCATCCCTGGGAAAGACAAAATTCCCCCTTCTGCTTCTAAAATTACTAAAAAAGGTATAGGAAATTAACATTGAAAAATGCACATGGCAGTATGAAAATTTTTCAGATATTCTGATGTCTAAAAATAATTGATACTCAATTCTTTCCCCTTATAATCATATAAAGTTTGGCACAACAAACATTTCCTAGTTTCTCAACAAGGATTGAGATTCTGCAAAGATTTCCATGAGTTTTCCCAGAAGATTTAATAACACCTTTAAGATATAATATACTGCTTGAAAATGTAGAGGGTGCCGTGAAATATTTAAATATCAGTGGATTCAGATGAAAAATGATAAAGGACTTTTCTTGGAGAATCGTTTCTTGAATATTTTGGATCTATTTTAAATATTAAGGGATCCACCTAGCAGCTTAATTGTCGGAAAAATGCTGCAGCAGTTATATCTGTACCAAAATTCCTTTAACCTGGTCTTGAATTTAAAACCACTTGTATTTTTACTGCAGAATATGAATTCCAATATATCTGCAATGGCCAAATCTCCTGAAAAGCTATTAACCAGAAGAATTACTTGGCCGAGCAAACCAACCTGCTAAGCAATTTTGTGAAAATTAAAATTCATTTCCTACACAGTATAGTAGCCGGTTCACTATAGCCCCAGTAAATAGTTTTTCTGTTGATGTTTCCCCGTTTTAAATCGGGAGAAGCAGTCATCCTATTTCTTTCTGTTCAAAAGCCCTAATACCTGCTGAGCAAAAGTGCTGAGGATTTGTGAGAGATGTCTAGTTTTTTATTTTATAAGTATCTACCTGGTAAAACCAAATCAAGCCAAAATGACAAAACTCATTTTTCATTGCCTTTTTTCCTAATTCAGCGAAAAATATAAAAAGACTGATTTTTGCCTAGGGACCCCACAGATGGACAAGCCTGTCATTATTTGAGCAGTGTTCTTTTACTTATGATAATGCTGCAGCAGCTTTTTAGTCTCACTTGAAGATTGCCTCAATAATTTTATGAAAAGATTATCCTGCATACTACAAGTAATCAGCTTCTGCTACAGACCTGTATATTACAAATTGACAGATTATCTGTGGCATTCCAAACAAGTCTTCTGGACCTCACAAATACAGACATTATTTCCAGTCTACAAGAACCGGATGTCAAAATAAGCATTAGCTGTTCAGTTGCTTCATATTTTTCTAATAAATATGAAGTTAGTGTGGGTAAATCAGTGATGTTTAATAATTTCAGAAAAGATCTAGAAAAACCACAGCTATATATGTGACTAGTGTTACAGAACGAGACAGAGCAGAATTAAAGAATGCTGCAAATCTTCTGAGTTTGCAAAACCACTGTTTGTTTTCATTACGTTTTTGAAAATAGTCATAACATTCATGAAGTGAATGCCACTCCTTTGCTGATGAAGGCAGAGACTGATCTAGATGTCCAGAAGGTACCTTAGTGTCCCAATGAAGAGATTTAGGAAATAGCTCAATGAAAAGGATTCCAATTGCCTTGAAAATTATGTGCATTAATGTTCCAAAGCACTACTCTTAGTTTTTTCAATTACTAAAAATTCAGAGATAAATTCTCTCAATTGAAAGTTAGCCCACAGCATTCCTCTGTTAGAGTTTGCAATGTCTTTGACTCCTAAGATGAATGGAAATTTCTTTTTTCTTGTAGCATCCAGGAGCTTTTATGCAGTGTATTACAAAAGAGCAAAAAAAAAAAAAAAACTTTTAGAGAAACCATTAAGGAAATAAAAGCGTATTTTCAACAAAAATGTCTGCAATTCAAACAATAGTACAGCATTTGGCAGATAATTAGTCAATGATTGTCTTTTGAACTCTGAAAATAATTTAGAAGGAGCAGATATGCTGTGCTCTAGAAAAATGACAGCTTTAACTGTTTGGTGGTGGATTGTTTGTTTTTTTTTTCTTTTTAAGACTTTTAATTATTTTTTTTTTCAAAGCATTTTTCTAACCAAGTACCTGTAATTATGTACACATGAAGAGGTCTTGAGGAAACCATACAGGTCTATTCAACCACATGGTATAAGGATTTTGATTTTACAGATTCTTATTATTTTAGTTCCACTAAATGCTTTTAGCTAAGGTTGACCAAAACTTTTACCTTTGGGACCCTGCTTTGAGTCACTTATAATTGCCATATTTAAACTGTTCAGACTGACATGCCCCATGCCAGATGTCTACTCCAGGATGAATCATTTTGGAAAATTCCAGGAAAAATAGCTCAGTAGTTTTGCAATATTAAAGAAAGAAGTTTTTCGTTTGTCCTCATTAGTGTGTTATTTTGAAACAACTCGAATATTTTTGATATTTTTTAATAAATCTGTCTCCTCTTTACAATGGTGTCTTTGCAGAAATGGGTCCAAAAGAAGCTCCAGATAAACTCTTAGCAATAAACAATATCAGCAACAAAACAATCACAACACACACACACACTCCCCTCACATTGACTTTATTGGGGTTGAAATTATGATATTTGGAGGAGTCAACAATTTTATAATAACTTCTAATATAAATTTAGTACTGTTTAAATATTCACTATTTGTTTCTGCTTGCTTTGCTTCTCCTCTTTTGCCACCTTCCTCCAAGCCCTTGGCCATGACTTTTTATGCAGCAGATACAGGAATCCGTGACCTACAGGAGTTAGCGTATAGACATGGACATGCACACGCATGTGCGTGTTTGTGCATGGAGAAGACAGTGCTCCTGTATGGAGCTTGGGTAGGGCTGTATTGTACACTTACACGAGAGAACTTGGGAATGTTTCTCAATCTAGCAAAATAAACACAGCTTTAGAGCTTAGCCTTTGAGTGGTTAAGTAGAAAAAGACAGGTAAGGTAGAGAAAATTAGATGGAAAGTAAAAATATCTGTTAGTTTGTCAGGTTAGGCTGTATAATGTGCTGTTAACACATTTTTGTCATGTTAGAGGTATATAATTTGTTTTCCTGTACCAACACTTCAGCCATAGTCTTTCAGAAGGGTTTCCATTTACCACTGATTTTAAATTGTAAAGTGACAAAAGACTTCTATTTAATACATTAGATGATCTTGATAAGCGTTTTCTTTAAAAAAAGAACCGGTGTGCTGAAATGAATGGCAATCTACTACATCTCATAATATTCACTCACCGTTTAGCTGATAAATAATGAAGATGAAAGTTTCTTCATTTTCACTATACATCACCCCTTGCTCAAGTTTGCCGCTTCAGCAGCTCTCTGAGAAAAATATGTCTTGCAGCATGCCCTCAAGGGCATTAGATTTGGACTATTTCAGATTAAGAAGACTTCACTGAGAATGCGCTGCCAAGAATACTTTCTTTTTTACATCTAGAAGGATCCAGCTTGAGTGACATCTGACATGCATTGCGGCTGAAGAGGACTTGTAAGACATATATGCCTGAGATGAATTTAATGGCTTTACAGATCAGTTCAGAAAGGACATGCCTTGACTTTTAGCCTTCGTGGCCTCATCTAGATGTTCATCAGCTAAGAAAAGCAGTTAAAATTGTCTTTACTACTGTTTGATTTTGTGTACCAGATAAGGTGCCCATCCCTCCAGTCTCTCCAAACTTTTTGCATCACTCTGCTTCTCTTCTCCACTGACTCCTAGCCGGTTCTTCTTCTCAGAAAAGACACTTGACACCCACAGTAATTAAGAATAGTCTTATTGCCTTATCGAAAGGAAGCTGCAGCAGTGTCCTTTGCAATTACACAGTGCACCAGAAGACATCATACCTAAAGGTCAAACACTAATTGAATTTACAGGTGGGATTAGCCTGATCCAATATAGATACTTAAACAATAGGTATCTACAACTGTAGAAGTCACCCACCAGAGAGAAGAAACAGATATTTTTAGGCTTTGGTTTGTCTGACCTGTTTCAGTCATCTACTTTAGGTGGTTAATCATGTCCTGGAGAATCTTCAATTCTTTCCATTGATAATAAAGAGAGACTAGAGTATTTTGCTCATATGTAGGCATGGACATATCTAAACATGGGTGAGGTAAACCCTGTACTGATGAGTATGTGAATCAGAGCATGCTGTAAGGTCAGATGGAACTTGGGTGCCTCTGTGTGTGATTGGACTGCATGCCTTCACCCAGAAAAGGTGGAAAGAACTGTCTTAGAAACAGTGAAGTTAGTGGCACTTGTGTCTTTGAAACTTGAAACTGACTTTTACAAAACACTCTTTTAAATGATGCGAACTTTAAATTAAACAAACTTTAATTTTAAAATTAAATTAACTGAGTTGATGTTTCTACAGACACAGTATTTCTGAAATATCCATGTAGCTTATCTTTTCAAAACTTCGGAGCTTCATTAGCACCTATACACAGAGGTCATCTTTATATTCAGAAAAGAAAAAATATAAGCCCAAACATTCAAATTGAATGTCTTAGAGCACTGAAACAAAATTTAACAAAAAAATCATATTTTCTTAAGATCAGCCCATTATTCTAAGGTCAAATATACTAATACGAAGGCAATTCAAATTTTGGAAGTTTAGTTTCCATCATATTATATCTTAGAACCAAACTTTTAATTTATGAAATTTTAACAAATCTATCACTTATCAAAATAAACTATTTAGAAAGCTTGCTCATAAAATACATTTAGTTTGTAATATCATATTTTTAAAACACTATAGAAAATTTCAAAAATATAAGAATTTAGTTGAATTGACAACAAATTGACAACAAGATGTATTACAAAAGGTACATTAGTAACTTTTGTGAGAAGTACCTCTACCTTCATTAATAGGGGTAGTATAAGTTGTTTTGCAGAATTGATCCTAATTTGGTTTAAATAGAGAAAATAACATTATAGGTAGAAAGAGTGGTTTCAACTCATCTTTTCAAGCTTTTCTCTGGTTGATTCTCTGGCCCATGTGCAAATTAGAAAAGTCTACAGACCACACTAAGAATGTAAACATCTTCCTTCTCACTTGTTGCCTTTAACTAGTAGAAGCTAGAGTACCAATGTTAAATTTGTCATTTCATTTTGTCTTTATGGAGAAACATAAAATATTCTTTTGTCTCACAAAGTGAGGCCTTGATAATTTTTCTGGCTCACTATATAAAATTTACTTTTAAAAAAGAAGTAAGAGCCTTGACATCATTACATGCATCACTTGATGTGGTTAGAGGCAGTATCTTTCACACACATTCATTTCCAAGACAGTGGTATCGGAAGCAGCAATTCTTACAAGTTTGTCTTTGTGCAAAAATAGATTTTCTGTGAGAGTTTAAGTGGGCTGAAGCCCACACTATCCTTGCACAATGTAGCATTGGTAGACCAGGTGGTGCATCACCATGCAGCATCACATATGTGTGTCTTACAAACCTGACCTTTGTGTGTGCTTGCAGAGCAAGAGAGCTCAACAGTAATAGAGTTCTGTCCTGAAATAATTTCCTAGAAACAGCTCAGTGAAAGAATAGAACTAGTTTGTAAATATGTGATGTGGACACTTCTCCTGCATCATGTTATCTGAAGCCATCAGCACACTCTGTGTAAGTCAATGTATGTCTTCTGTAAAGGAGCAGATCATAGATCATGATGTGGGCAGAACAGCACTTATCTCTGCAAACTTAGGGCAAAAACTCACCATGAAAGCAGTCATTTTAGTGTTGCTCTTAGAAGGATCTTCAAAATAAGTGAATGCAGAAATAAATGTGAGTTTCCATCTTGCCTCAAGATGAAGATGATGTAATATCATTTAGGGTAGGACATATTGCTCAATATTAATTCCAAAGAAAAAAAAGGTTTCACTTTTATGCACAGTGTTCAGTAAATGCAGCAAAGAATGGATAACTGTAGCTTATTATCAGCAGAAAACTACAGGGGTTTTTGAAGTTCTATAATAAAAAACTTTTTCAGACTGCTTGTATTTAGTCTAATGTCTCTGTCTCTAATGACTTGTTCTAAAGCTGTAGTTGATGGTATTGTAAGCTCTTGAGTAATATGGCATCAGATTTATTTTTGTTGATGTATGAGGATGAGAAAAATCAATTTTCTGTCAAGAAGAAAGAACTAGTGCTGTGGAGGAAAAATCTCTAAATATATACATTGGCTTTGTGGCAGCAGAAAGTTAAAGAGGGATCAAAACACAGTGACATGCATATTGTATGCCACACAGCATAGATGCCACATGAGAAAGAATTTAGTTTCAGTGTTTACCAAAGTAAACAAAGTAGCATGAAAAAGACATCTAATATCTCAATGAAAATGTAATTAAAAAAACCTTTTAAGTTAGTAAAAAAAAAAAAATCCTCCACAATAATGACATTTGCAAGTAATAATTTCCTTTGTGATCTAATTATTGTTAACTATTGAGCAATTCATCCTGTTTGAATTTCACCTTCTGGAGTTTTCCCTGACTTGTGTACTGGATGAAACATTATTGGTACCACAGCAGGTGGCACTATTTCCTTCATATTCATTCTGAATTTGTTTCTTTAGACACAGAACACAAAAAATAATTGAAAGGATCATATTCCATGAGATCTGTGAAATAGTGTTTGTGCTGGCTGAAGACCAACTTGAGGGTCTTTGAGTCTTCTTACTGTTCCAGTACCTTCACTGGATGCCGCTGAACAGGTTTTCAGATGCATAACTAAGTAATTTAAGCCAGAGCAAGGACAGCTAGGAAGTGGGTTGTAGGCACAAATTGCCTACAATCTTTCTCTTTCTTGAGAAAGCATCATGACCTTGTGTTGTTATTTCTTGGAGCAGAGGTGAGAGAAGACAAAGTAGAAAGTACCAGAGGTACCTTCCCTTGTAGGGAGCTATAGAAGTCACCTGTACGGTGTCTTTGATGCAAGCAACACTAGGAGGTGTCCAAAAAGTGTCTTGGTAGAAAGAGAATCTTTGCATTGGGGATTTGGAGAGCTGTCATCTCATTATTTGCTGTCTAAAGCTAGAGTTTATGGCAAAGCCCAGTTTTAACTCAGTGCACCAGTGCTGGCTTTACTTTCTGTCTTCCACCTGGATGCTTGTGCTGCATGTCTAAAAAGAGTAATGCCTAACGATCCTCCACCCTAATACTGAAGGCTTGATCCTGTAATGCATGGTATGGAGTTTGTTGTGTGATTGATACAAACTTTTTACCTTGTTATAGAAAATTCAGCTCAACCGAGGGATAGGAGTAATTCCTATCATACCATGTCAAGATAAGTATAATCCCCAGTAAGTAGGATAAATGTCTTTTCAGGACTAGAGCTTCTGTTCTGTTTGATATGTGCAAGTATTTTGTTATTTAATTATATGAAAACTTTTTTTTCCCCCCAAAGCTCTGTCTATGAGCATAGGAGATTAAATGTGTAGTGGTTATCTAAGAAGAGATTGTTACACAAGGGTGAAGCATCTGTATTATTACCAGCCAAATCATGTTTGTAGAATTTAATTATTTCATTTAACAGTTTTCCGTGCTTATCTTTATGGAGTAAGAGAAGTACAGAATGGATTATATAAAATTATTTAAATTAAGTTTATAAAAATTTAAGATTACGTATGTCCAGAATTAAGTAGCAGATTAAACAACTGGGCCAAGAAATGTTCCAAGGCTTTACCTTTCCTACCAAGCCTTCTGCATTCTCTGTGTCTTCCACACGAATTAACAAATTTAGCTGTATTTTCTTTCTCCAACTTGATAAATATATTTCTCTAGAAAAGAGAGAGAAAATGAATTAAATTTACAACTAGGAGCCTATTCTAGGGTAAGGGTACTGAGTTGTTGACACAGTTGTGAAGGAAAGACAACCGAGACCACGGGGTTCTTGAGCAGGACTGCAAGCCTCTCAGAGAAGACCTGGTTTATTAACTTTCCCTAGCTAGCAGAACGCAGATCTTTCGAGACTCGCGTCCCAGACCGATCTGAGGGGTTACAAAATGGAGGGTCTTTTATAGGGAATGGGTTGGGTTTAAGGAGGAGCATGCAAGTCCTTGTACAATTATTGGTACGAGGGTGGTCGTACAATTTTTCTCACCAACAAAAAGTGGATTGGTTGAGGTTCCCGCCAAGAGCAGGGTGATTGGATAGGGAAAAAGGTAAGGGACCAATAAGGATGCAGGGGTACATGGCAACAGGGTAAGGGAGAAGAAGAAGGAGTTTCAGCATTAACTATGAGGGGAAACAAAATGGAGGCTTTTCAGTCACAACATTTAACAACCATAAACCAGTCTTTTTAAGTCTCAGCTTCTATGCTATCTTCTTTCCATTTGTTGTAATCTTCCTCCCAGCTGCCATCTCCAACAAGTTGTTATTAAATGAGGTGCAGCCTCAAGCTAGTGTACTCTGAAGTTCCTTTTTGTGTAGGCATTTTTTTGGTTATCAAAAAGAATTTGTTGATTTTGTTGGCCTTGAAAAGGACTAATTTATGAGGATCATAATGTCTATTGTGTCACAGAGTTTCTACTGTCTATCAAAATCTGCACTCTTGACACAAATATTTTGCAGTGCATAAAGGCAGTCTGAAAGCATGTAAAAGTAATATTGGAAAAATTATGTTACTAATCACCAGATTGACTTTGCAAGCAGACACTGAATTAATTATTTTAACAATACATTCGAACTGAAAGTTGTTTGTTTCAAGATGGAGACTTGAAATTAATTTTGTCTGTAAATCTAGCTGCATGAAGAATCGTCAGACTTGCTAAGAAGGAAAGTTTTTAAAACAGAGGCATTAGCCTTCTGTGTATGACGTACTGTAAACCAAAAATAATGTCATTTGGCCTAATGCTGTATAAATGATGATTCTTGTTCCATAAAAAATTGCAATGATTAAGAGTTATTAACTCTCATGAAGCTAAAAACTTTTGTATCAGTGGTCAGTTAGGTCCCTGTCCTAGTTAGAACAACTGGGACCAATTCATGGGTGTAACCCAATCTATGTATTCTATAGCCCTCCATGCCATT
>JAWMRA010000001.1:78424650-78455117 GCA_035584735.1 Pseudotriccus pelzelni
GTTATTCTGACTTATAATCTCTCTTTTGAGTTGAGTTCAATTCCCCTGCTGGTTAACTTTTAAACCAGCACAGTCCCAAAATCCAAGTCAGTCAGCTTGAGCAGCCATGAGGATGGGACTTTGCTTTGAGGAGCTTCCCTCTGGACAAGGGGGCTGAGTTGGCACCAGTGCTCACTACAGTATGTGAAATCCTGAAGAGCTGCTCAGGGTTTTTGTTATTTGATTTTTTAATTTTTTTTTGAAACCTAGTTGAATGGGTGATCTTCGTGTGGTTTGTTACAGTGTGGTGACTGAAGTGGATTGACTCTTTTGCCTGTCCTTTTAGTGGGAATTAACTATGTGGCCTCAGTTTAGAACCGTGCTTAATTCACAAAATGTCATATTGGGTTCTTCCCTTGTCACAGTGGATACAGCAGCTGTGACAGATGACACAGATTTGTCATCAGTTGCTCCTTGAGGCAGATGGAGCTAACGGAGCACAGTGATAAGGGTCAAAATCTGCTCAGAAGTTCTTTTATTTTGCTTGTCACACTCATGTACTCCCCAAGGCTGGGCTAACAAAAATGGGAATGACTCAGTGACAGAGTGATTAGCGCTGTTAAATGAAGCAGTGTGCACCACCTCCTACGATTTATAGAAATGTCTTTAGTGCAAAATGGAGCACTTAAGCTGAGTGGTTTTGGAAAGGTGAGAAGAAAACCCTCCTAATTAAATACACTGACCAGTGCACTGCTGAGCAACAGTGGAGACCTTCACTCCTTTCCCTGTCATTCTCTTGCTGGTTTTTAAAATTGTGCTTTTGCCTAGATCTCTTTCTCATGTATAATCAATGAAGGGGGGTGGATGACCCTGAAATGTGATTTATATCAACTTTCAACTTACCTCCTTCCATTGATGACAGGGAGAGTTGGGTGACTTAATTAGACTGGACATCTAAACTGCGACTGGCAAAGTTAGCAGAGATGGTTCTCACTCTAAATGACAGCAATCTAGAGAAAATATCAATTTTATCTTTAAAGCAAATGGGTATAATTCAATATTTCTGAATTGATCCTCCTAAGGTTAAAAATTACATGAATGAAAAGGAGGCAAAGGTTCCTCAAGCATATAGAGCACACTGCACTGTGATATGGAAAATATTAAGAGAATTGTCCAAGCAAATAACTAAAGCGTGGAATGAGATTAATCAAGTCATATGCAATCTTGCAGGATAAAAAATTTAAAATGCAATAATATTAGAAGACATAAAATGCTTGTGCATTTTATGTGGATGATTGTATTTAAAAAATAGCAGAGGCTGTAATGAGCAGTAATTTCAATCAGAGCTTCAAAAGCAGTACTTCAGTTGCTGAATAGCAGTTCTAAATATGGTAAACAGCAAAAAAGCCATCTCTACTGTAAAATTAAAAAGGTTCATTGAAGCTAAAGATGCTATGATGACTTACATCAGCTGAAGAGCTGCCCCATGAAGTTTATCAGTTCAGTATTGAAATATAAATTGGAAGGCGTGTATAATAATGACTTCAGCTGCTTCCTGTCAGACAACATTTAAACCTGCATGCTGTATCTAAAGGCTGCCTCATCCAAAAGAGTCTGAGAAGGAAGATGGAGAGGGAGAAGAGGCATGTCAGGAAAAAAAAGTGTTTGTCTACTTTAGATGAAGAAAGACAAACTACTCCTTATTCTGCACAGCAAAGGTTTAGCAGCACACACCTTGATTTTACCTTAGCACATCTAGGTTAATCTTCAGATAAATAGTAGTAAAAGCAAAGGATGCAGGCATTAGCATCAGATTTGCCTAAGCCACTTAATCATGTTACAGCACTCTGAGCAAGCTGCAAGCTTGAGAGCAGGGAGTGACAATAATCAGGCATCATTGTCACAGAGGCAGATGCCAGTCTGGAAAGTTACCACAGAATGAATCAGATTAAGCCTTTGCAACTTGGCTAATGGAAAAGGATATTGGAGGACATGTTGATGGCTTTTGGCTACAGCAAAAGACAAAATTAGTTACTTTTTGCATTACTTCATGAGGATTTTCCTCCTCCAGGGAAAAAAGACTGTGTTCATGATAACATCTTCCCTTATAGTGAGGAGACATTGACTTCTACTTCCTCAGTTCTTAACATACACATCTCATCTTCTCTGTCTTCAGTCCTACCCTTTACATTTGCTTACAATTTGTGGCCTTATATACATATCTGTATATACACATATGTACACATATATGTATATGAGAAATATATATCAGTTTCTCTATCTGTCTTGGAGAGATCCAGTCTTTACAGAAAACAATTCTAAAGTCGGCTTCTCAAATTCCTCAAAGACATAATGATAAGGAAATGCACGAAAAATAATAACCCCCTTACCTGATTAAGATAATGGCTTTAGTTTATGAGAGCCATAAAAATTGAATGAAAATGGTTGGTGAATGCATCCTTTATATAATTAGTTCCTCACTAATCATGGATAGTATTGTACCAGTTTGGCTTACAATTTTTGTGGTTTTTTTCTGATCACAAATTAATTATGTAATATACGCAGGCAATAAAACTCCAACACCACTACAAGAAAAAGAACACCTGTTCAGATCCTGTACCAATTAAAATAAGAGGTTTTAAAAAATACTTGAGGTAGAGACTTAAACAAAGTATGTAATATATTTCATATTGTTAAGATGCTTTTAATCTGTTGTACTTAAATCCACCTGTGTTTTCAGAGTGCAAGGAGACAGTAAATTGAACAGATTTCTTCAGAACGTTCTTCATGGAGACAGATTCACTGGCATGAAGCAAGGAGACATACTACTGTAAATCTGTGGCTCCATGGGGGCACAGTCCTCTCTGTAAGGTGGAAGTAGATCCATACAATTCTGATTGCAAGATCTGGAATGGGACTGGTGTCTCTTTTGAATGATATCACCTTAATGTTGCCATTTTGTGAAAAAGAAGTGGAAGGAAAGAGAAATGTTGTATCAATTCCTGTCCATCCAATAAGAAAAAGACTTTTAGGATCTGGGAGGTGAGCAGTTGAGAAATGTGTCATTGTGTCATTCAGAATGTCCTTTTTGTATTTTTTTCCCACTAGATATCTCAGTTGAAGATGCTGCTCTCTTCCCTACTGGCACGCTCACATAATCATTAATTTTTACCTCAGTTTAGAACAGAAGTGTTTACAGTGCAGTAATATATGGGTATGCTGCATAATAAAAGTGTTCCAGAACAAGGATTATGCCAAATACATGTGGCTCTGAGTTTTTAAAGGTGAACTAATTAACTAATTCTAGGGATAGTAAAGGATGTTCTTATTAACAAGTGTAAGAGTCTGGCTTTATTTCAGTACATATTCATATTGATCTAATAGAAAACAGATGGCCTATTCATGGAAGTTGAGTATTAAAGGACATTTTCACCCTTATGATGTTCCCACTAATGGGTAAAATGAACCACTTATATCATCTTGGAGAACTGTCAGCTGTATTAGATACTAGGTATGCTTGATTAACTCTCACTCTATTTGTACCTTATAATGTAATACGGCTTCAAATGAAATACAGTAAGATGGCATTCTGAGCGCTCCTGCTGGAACTAACATTATCTTTTTTGGTCTTTTGCAACAGAGTAAATCCAGAGACTAATTGCTTTTTTAAATCTGTAAAATCCTTATTTTCTTTAGTCATATCAGTTAATAAAGTTACATTTAAACACATATTTTTAAGGTAAAATATATATCACCATTATCCCTACAGATAATATGGCTAATGAAGCAGTAGTTTGAGTGTAGTAAGTGCTGTATTGCCCATAAAGCAATGCAAAATGCTCTGTGAAAGAACTGAGATCTCATTTCCATGTTATTCTGAACAATTGCCTTAAAAAAAAAAAGTGGTGTGAATGCAGTTTTCATTTATTTCTTTTGCACTGTACAAGATATGAACTGTGTTATAGAATTTTTATAATAACTATAGCCAATCTAGCATTTTTTTTCTTCTTTCATTAAGTAATTACTTAAGCAGAATTCAAAATAAAAATATTTTGCAGGGGTTTCAAGAGCAGTGGTCACTATTGGCCTTTTAGAAAACATAACTACTGGGCATTTTTATATTTCTTCCTTCTGCTTCTCTTACTTGTAGTCTTAAGGTCTTAACTTGGTGCAGTGTAAATAGTTCCACTTACCAATTGAACTAATGTTCTAAAGCTAAACATGGATGTGATATTTTAGAAGATTTAGAGTATAGTAGTCTTCCAGAGAAAAACAAAATAAACCCTCCTGTCATTCAGAGACATGTGTCTTTAAATCTTTTTTAATCCATTATCTTTTCTGATTTTATTTATGTCAGAAATCTTGTGTTTTGCTTACATGGTTAACACCTTTATGAACTACATCTGTGCATCTCTCTATGCATTTTAACAAATTTTAATTCTAGTCAGGGTATTTTCATGTGTAGTGGTTGAGGGGGTTTGGTGGGTTTTTTTGTGGGGGTTTTTGGGGGGGCGGGGGAGTGGGTTTTTTTGTTGTTTGTTTTTTTTTTTTTTTTTTTTTCTGTATTGCAGTTCAGCTAGGTAATGAATTTGTCTTGGAATCCTAAAGAAGAATGGAATTTTAACTGAGGCTGGTATTTGAAGGATGAAAATATTCTTCTGTAGCAGGGTTGGAGGTTTATTTCCTTGATTATACATTCTGGTATTTTCTGTGTTAATTTTACTTTGCTACCTTCTATGAGATAGAAAATGGATAAAAATCCTTAGGAATTTATCTAATCTACCTTTGTACTTGAAGTCTTTTGATTGTCTTAAAAGCTCTTGGTGACCTCTTGCACTTAGTGCATCTACCCAATTTTAGTTCACTGGTTTCCATGGCTTCCAAATGTTATTCATTTTGTTTAATAAATAGCATTACTGACACTCATCTTTCCAGCAGCTAGAGTAATTTTATCCAAGTGAATCCCACAATAGTTTCTGCAGTCTGACTTAATGTGATCCTGAAAATTAATTTCCCATGCAACTTCTGCCATTAGGAGTGAAGTGGTTACATGCTGAACTGATTTTCCTCTGAGTTCTGAACCCCAGCGCTGGCCTCACTTTTGGTCAACATAATTGTAGCCAGGCAGCAATAAAATATGCTTGAAGTGAAGAGCCTTTAAATGTTACAAGATCAATTATATTGGTTGGTCTTTTCTAGGAGCCAGCACTGACATAATCAGACTTGTGAGCTACCATTATTAGTTGCTGAGAAATGCTTCCTTCTCTGTTCAAAATGAATGCACCCTCTCACAGATTGCAGAACTTTAATGAAAACAAGGTTTATTGCTGTCTTTTACATCTTCTATATTGCAGCTGCAGAAATATCTACTGAAATGTACCTTGAGATGAAGACAAAAAGGCAGTGTTAGGTGGGAAATACATGTCTGTGGGATAGAATTAAAATTTTGCTGAATAGATTTGTGGCTTTGATGAAAACTTTTTTCCCAGATACCACATTTGGTCACCAATTTTTAAATAATAAATCTGATTTAGAAGTATGCAAAGGATAAGACTCAGTCCATCCATAGCATGAAAGACAAATTACATAAAAAAGACAACTCAATGTAGGCAAATTGCCATAGTCATTTGATTGGGTAACGTTTGAGTTAAAGGAATGTTGAGTATCAGCCGCATAGTTGCCAAATCTAGGGATTTCTGTACTGCCAAAGACAAGACAAAGAGAGTTCTTATGTAATTTCTGTGTTTGAGTTTATTAGAATGTTTCTCTGTTTTGATACATAGAAAGTGTTGAAAGGATACTGAATTTTAAGTTCAGTTAGTATTTTACGTACTACAAAGAAACTGGACAAAAGCTGAGCATTCCTTTCTTTTCATTTTGTAGGCTTAACTTGCATTTATTTTTCAGAAGCGTAGTTCTTTGCAAGACTGATATTTCAAAAGAAAATAGGATGGTTTGATTTGACTGCTTGGTGGCACATTTCAGGGCAAAAAACCTAATGAAATGTTGTTTCAAGAAAATTAAAAAGAGAGAGACAAATGAACCATGTACAGTAAATAATTGTTCTAGGAAAGTCAAGGAGGTCTCTAATAACTCAGTTTTACTAACTAAACTAAACATTGGCCGTTTACTTTGTAAAAGACCAAGTGTTTAAAATTAAGATCTTCACAGAATTACTTTGGTTTTGGGTATCCGTGGCAATGAGCAGCAATATACATGTGTATGAAATAGTAAATGGTTTGCACAAAGTAGACTTTTAAATTACTGCTTCAGAATTCCTACAGTTATTGTAAAATATTGACTTTCTTGCAGCAATAAATTCGCTTTTGGGGTTACTTACCACTGTCTGAATACCAATGTGATGTAAATGAAGAAGTGACACTCGGTGACTTCCAAACTTATGGCTGCCAGCCTTTCAGTTGGTACCAACACACAGAATCCCAATGATTTGTATGCAGTGCTAAATCACTCTATCTACTGCCTAACTGTGCAGCAGATGTATTTGACCATAACGTCTGATAGCATTCAGTAAGCAATTTCATGTTGAACTGTTTACCCAAACGCTTGACTTTTTGGCTCTGCTCACTGACAAATTCCATAGAAATGAACCATGGGGCAACCCTAGACTCTCTTGTCTCTTTGTTTCTAGTTTTAATCTTCTTCATACTAGCAGTGGTCCATTAATCCTGAAAGAAAATTTATTTGATCTCTTAAGGGACATTGGTTTAGTGCTCTATGCCGTTACTTCAGCTATGGACAGGCCTACAAAGATAGGTTCTGCTCTTTTCAAATCTGCTGTCAATAATCTAGATAAAGAACTCTGCAGCTTGCAAAAGTAAGTCTTTGTTTTATATAAGTTCTGGAAACATGTAACAGTTTATAAGTTAAGATTTCTGTTTACACTGTGTTAGGAGGTTTTTTAGGATGCATGAAAGGGAGTACGGTAAAGAGAAATTAATGAAACTGTATTAATTTAAAACAAGAGATTGAGACATTCTGCACTGAATGGATAAAAAAAAAACTTTATGCAAACTAAGGAATAATTCAGCTGATTGCTTTTTGACTGTGCATGTTAATTTAGTATTGTATTCCAGGATTTGAACATCCACAGTAGAGGCCATTATATAACTTCTTATAAATAAAAACAATTCATACCTTCTTACTCTGTTAACATGGGGCAGAGTGAGTGTTATAGGTCTGAACAAAAGTATTAAGTTAATGTTTAAAAGTATGGTACAAAAAGGAATAAGATGGAAAAAATGCTTTGGTATCTTTGCTCTACCATATAGCTGTCAGGTCTGTCTTGGGGAAATATACAAGGAGTTTCTCCAAAGGAGATAAATATGTGGAGCAAAATCCTCCCAGCTACATGGATATGGAGAAGAATACAACCAGGCATCACTGTTAGAATTGTTCAGCATATCTCATTCCCCTTCTTATCACGACTCCAGGCAGAAAAATCATACTGCGAGCATAAAATGACCCTTTTTAACACAGACACTAGCCTCTGAAGGACTTACAAAAGGACTATATGTCGGGAAACTGGAATGGAACAAATACTACAAGAATGCTGAACAGCTTTCCTTGTAACAACAAAGACAATGTTAGATTCCAAAATACAAAGAGTTTAACAACCTGAGAAAGTAATAACTATGCTTTCTATCTGGTGCCTTTGGCAACATTCATCTCTGAGGATTAATCCTGTGTGAGGTATAAAGGACAGCTAAAGCTAAATAAAACTTCTGCTGCTTCATGAGGATGATAGCGGTCTTGCCAGAATAGGGAAAAAGGTACAGCCTTTTCGTGTAGTATAACTAAAATAACTTAGGCAAAGTATATTAAACTCCAAAGTGGAACTCTTCTAGTCCATGGTAACAATATTTTAAGTGATTTGTTGATAAATATCATCTCCTCAGCTCTGTTAATCAGTTAGTAATATAGTCGTATATTTGTTTGCAAATTTAATATCTGTAAACACTGCAACTTTTGTCTGCTCTAGTTCCCTTAAGAGTGTTAAAACAGTTAAGATATATGTCTTTAACAAATTACTCAGTTTTGTTTTCTGGGCATTCAGACTGTGTATTTTGATAGAAATAGTTTGCATGTTGCTTCACTGCCTATCGGCGGTGATAGCTGTAACACCCTGAGATTTTCGGACGGTGGGTTCTCAGAAAGTCCACTAACAGTGAAGACAAAGAACCAACATGGGCAAAAAAGAAAAAAGGAACCTTTATTACAGTGTAAGCTAGCTTTTTATTATAGAGCATGGAACGTGTGGAATTTGGGGAGGATTTCAGGGAGTTTCATGCAAAGGGATATCCATAAATGGAATATACATCCAAATATGTGTAAGGCGATGAGGTAAGAACAGGGAAAAGCCATAAATTTTAACTACAGGGCTAGTGAGCTTAAGGGAAGGGCTTATTGAGAAAAGAAACTACATCTTGCATACAAGCAGGGTATTTTTCTAACAACATTGTTAATACTATTATAATATAAAAACAGTTTCTCCGAGGTAGTAAGTTATCTGCTGCTTCAGTAGTTCAGCTGTATTCCAAAGCTGTCTTTTCTTCAGTTTTCCTTTTCTTCAGACATTTTTCTCCACCAGGAATAAATTTCTTGTGGAGTATTTCCAACAACTGCCAGTGAATAAAAATCCTGAGGAACGGTGACCTAAGGTTCTAAACTTCAGTTTCACCTTTGCAGCTCAGCCACCTGCACCAAAAAGAAAGGTGCTGAGAGCAGGAGTGTGGTGTGCTTAGGAAGCCATCTAAACCCTCAGCTGATGATTACTTGTGATTAACCAAAAATGGAAACTAAAATAGTCTTTTCTCTGTAGATTTATTTTCCATCCTGCATATCTCTACATTTTTGTTTGATTAATTGGTAGTATGAAGTTGGAGATTTTCAGTTTAAATAGTTCAGTATTTTAAGTTATTTTTATTTCCAAGTCTGATGTTGAAGTCACGATGCCTTAGAGGACCTCTTTTTTGTGTTGTGGGCCACTAGCTGTGAAATCTGCATCATGTGAGTGAGTCCTGGAGTAGTTGAAGCCTCTGAATGAATTTAGTTTTCTTCAACTGCCCATCCCAATGTATTTTAATCTGAATACCTGAATATGCAAGTAATTATGTTTAAGTAATCTATCAGCTTTAATTCCATAAAGGAAAATCAGCCAAACTTCCCACCCCACTAATAACTATAAATAAATTGATCAAAATGTTTTTCTGCACATGGATTTTTTGAAATACCATTATATTTCTGGCTTTTGCAAAACTATTAGTAAAGAAGAGAATTCTATCCATAAATACTCTGAATTTTCTGAAGTGGGACAAGTGTTCTGAGGTTGTGCTGATTGAGAACAGGCAGCTTTACATTCCATAAAAATAGTAATTTTTACTGATTATTTTAAAAGGCAGTAACTTTGCTAGTTTGATGTAATGGAATGCCAGTTCAACTGTGAAGTTTTCTGATGTGAAGCAGCATGTTTAGGAGAATATTTTGCTCTTGACAGTAATAATCCTAAATTAATACATCTCAGCAAGATTCAGAAAATCTGGTTCGAATTTAGTGCTACTTATACAAGTTTTGCAGAACAGTAAAAACTAAAATCATGTCTTGATTTCAAATTAGTAAAACATATATTTAGGACCTGCTAAAAGACTGAGTTAAAATGTGAAAATACTATGGAAATATTACCTTGTGTGTTCAAGGACGCCAAACACTTATTTTGCAGAGGTTGAAGACTAGGTGCACGTATGTTATTTTTTTTCTGAAGCGTGTTCTAACTTAATCTGTATGATAACAATAATGTTAAATGAATTTTTGATAGACACAAACCAAAAGTTTCCCTAGGCTAAGTTCCATTTCCTGTTGTCCCACTGCTGACCCTGCGATTGTCAATGAAACACACTGGAGGAAATCTCTTCACATATGGGAAGGCTGAAGATGGCAGTGAGGTGGATCAGCGCATAGTTTTCTCTCCTCTTTGCTATTTATGTCTTCCTTTCTCAGCTGACCGAAGGTGAAAAACACCTAGCTTTGGAAGATGGAAGAAGGTATGCTGCAGATTGACACAGCTCCAAATTAATGCAGACGGATGTGAGAGAAAATCAGCCTTTTCAGGCTAGCTGGGCAATCTTACTACAGATTTTAAGAATTGACAATACAGAGCATTCATTTTGATACAATAAAATCAGCGAATTGACCCATCTACTACAGAGATCTGATAAGAGTGTTTTGTCTGGGCTCTCATCTAGGTTCCTTTTAAGTGATAAAGAATGTAATATTAGTATAATGTTCCTCTAATTAGGTTATTTTTGAGTGTTTTCTCTTTGGCTAGACTCACCATGTGTAGTGAGACCCACACGCAACTAAGTTTCTGCTTAGTAGCTTTTTCTTGAGAAGTTTTGTTACTATTTTTTCACCATCTCTTGCTGTTGCAAAGGCAGAAATTCCCTTACTTACATGTCAACAGCAGTTAGGGATTTCAGATGGATTAGATATCTATCTGTAAACATACTCCTGGGATAACCAAGGTATAAGTGGGCACATGTGTGTGGAAGAAACTAGCACCAACTAATCAGATTTTCAGTTTCGTGGACAAAATGTAGTAAATGTCATGTATACCACCTTTCAGAGAAATGAGGGTCCTATAAGATTGCTCAAACTGTCTTTTTGTAAAAATACCTTTTTTTCAAAGACTTTTAAAGTTCTTTCAGAAAGTTGCATACAAAATGGTTTCCATTTTATGATTTCAGTTTTCTTTGTAAAATATGATTCCTTCTGACTATAATATTAAAGTTCTCTGTGCAAGTATCAAGATGCACAGTGATTAAACACATCCCAGAAAATGGTCAAAATGAATGACCTGTACATTTATATGAAATATGTGTTGGGTTTCCCTTTAAATGAGAGTAATTTTTGAGATATGCTGCATTGACTTTCTTGTATATCACATTACACTGTATTGTATGTCTCATTACACTGTGTTATCACTTCATGGTATTGTAGTTTGTATGGTGACAGGGAGAGTGTAATGTAATGTGATGATGTGCTGTAGCTGTGAAATACTATTAAATTATGACACTCTGGGGATTCAGTAAAATATGCCATTTCACTAATCTCAGTTTCAGAATCTGTATGAGAGTGCTGAGGGAAATACTTGCCTTGAAAGGATTTTCTGAGTTTACTTACCTCATTTGTGACCCATATGGCTTATTGCTGAAATTGCCATTTCCATAGGATTCTGATGCTGGAGCTGATACCTAGACTTTCCTAGTCTACTGCTGTAATGCTCCAGTAATCTGTTAACTGCATGCTGCTAAAGGAGTGGGATCTCTTGTGGAGACAGTCATTTAATTTAGAAGATTATGACTGCCTCGGTGCTTGACCTCGTCTATGGCACAAGCTGAGAATTTAAGAGACAGATTGACTTGGGAAGGCTATGAACAGTGGCAATTTAAAAGCAACAACAACAAACCCCCAAACTTTGTACACTTTCCTATGTCTATTTTTGTCAAAAAACTGTTACAGCAAGTCTGTGTTCACTTTCTGCTGTGTTAAGACCACTGGAGCAGTACTCTACCAACATGAAATACAGGGTGTTCCATTATCTTGCATTACAAAGCATATTTAACTTGAGTCATCATGGTTCATAATCTGAATTTTTAATCTGATTATACACAAAATTTTTACCTTTAATCTTAAATTACAACAGCAAATGCATTTCATTGCTCATGTAGGTTCTTAGTATGTTATGTATCTATGACAGATACACAGTTTTACCAATGGCACATGACAAAAAATATTTTTAATTTTGAATTGTATAACATTGAATTTCAGATTGATTATCATCAGTGTTATACAAAGTAGATGAATGCCTTCACAAGCCTTATCTGTGAGGAACATCTTTGCTATTTTCCTTTCATAGGACAGAACAGTTTTGGGAGTGTTGAAACAGATTTCTTGGGTTAACTATTTTCTATTCTTTCATGTAAAAATGGGTAACCATATTTAGCTGCTATGCATATTTTCTTTGTTTAAATAGAAAGAACACCTTAAAGCATTTTTGAGAATTTTAAGAGCTTCATCATATCTAATATTTTTTACCTGGACTGCTGTTGCCTCAGTACTTTGGGAACCATTTCTTGGAAACAATTAATCACTATACTTTTCCCCTCTTCTCCTCCAAGTCCTAATTTGTGGACAAAACAAAAAATGGAACCTTTTCTTTCTTCTGTGGAGTAGATGTTTTCTGACTTCTTGGAATGACTTTTCAGTACCTTGAACATGCTTAGGTAATCAGAACACTCATACTGGCATGTCTCAAAAACCTGCTCCTGGCTTTTCTGAATGTTATCAAACTGTTTAAGGAAATCACACAGGGATATGCCCCAACGTGATATGGTCATGGTTGCAGGGTGTGTGAGAGAAGATGGGCAGCAACAGTTTGCAACTTAGATAGTGTGGCATATGAGCACGACCTAAATGGTATGTCATGAGGGGTGGAGACTGTGCTGGTTTGGGCTGGGATAGGGTTAATTATTCTCATAGTAGTTGGTATGGGGTTGTGTTGTGGATTTTTGGTAGAAACAGTGTTGATAACCCAGGGATGTTTCAGCTGTTGCTGAGCAGTGCTTGTACAGAGTCAAGGCCTTTTCTTATCCCACCCCACCTGCAAATAGGGTGGGGCTGCACAAGGAGCTGGGAGGGAACACAGCTGGGACAGGTGACCCCAATTGACCAAAGGGACATCCTGTGCTGTATGATGTTCTCAGCAATAAAAGTAAGGATAAGAAGAAGGAAGCAAGGGGACATTTGGGGTGATGGTGTTTCTCTTCCCAACTTGCATATGATGGAGCCTGGCTTTCCTGGGGATGTCTGAACACCGGCCTGCCCATGCAAAACAGTAAATGAATTCCTTGCTTTATTTTGCTTGTGAATGCAACTTCTGCTTTACTAAACTGTCCTTATCTTAATCCATGAGTTTTCTTCTCACTTTCACTCTTCTGATTCTTACTCCATCCCACTGGGGAAGGGTGAGCAGCGGCTGTGTGGGGCTGAGCTGCTGTGGGGTTACAACACAACAGTAATACAGACTAGAAGAATGTAAAGGCAAAGGCCTTTACATCACTCTTCCCTGTACCGGAATAGCTACAGTGTGGAGAAGCATTTATATAGTGAACTTACTATACTGACTTTAATTGAGAATTACACTTCCTTTCATGAGGTAAATAAAGACAGTAAAAAAAACTATTCATGGTTTCACTGGAAAGCTTTAATAATAATTTGCATGTTAACTTCTGAAAGCTAATGAGAATAATCAGTTTCTTTGTAGTTCTGTATTATAACCATTCCTTTGATTATCTCCTTCATTATCTCCTCGTATTACATTATGTCTTGATCTAAATGTACTAGCCATTTTTAGGTCTTGAATTTGCAACAGCCCTTCTTGTCAAAAATTCAATACAATACTAAAACCTTATGAATAACATCTACTCTGGCCATAGATCTACTTAACTGGAATTTAGAAATCCTTTTCAGTTTTGATATCTTTTATCAATAGGTACTGATGCTTTATTTGGAAATGTTTCACTTTAAAAAAAAAACCAAAAAAACCCCAGTTATTTATGTTACTATTTAAGAAGGTGTTGCTGGCCAAAAGCCATTTGTCACTTATCTGCTTGACTTTACATATCCTTTTAATAAAAATTTTGAGAAACAAAGTCTACAGCCTCTTTTTAATGAAACTGCACTATTTGTAATTAGCTTTGACTCTGTTCGTTGCTGAGGAATACATTTAGTGCAGGTTGCTCAGTGTGCAAGCTTGCAATGCCAGCTGTAGATTGAGCTCTGTCTGGGTGATGAGAGCCTGAGGCAAGAGGCTGTGAAATGCCGACCCTTTGCCTAACAAAGGGCACAGGGACCTGTGGCCCATCCAGGGGGCAGGAGTTGATGACCCCCAGACTTTCCTGTCCTTATACTGTTGGGGTATAAAAGCCCAGGTGTCCCTTTATTTAGGATCCCTCCTCAGAGACACCAGCTCAAGCTGTTATTCTGATATATAGCTATTGTACCAAGATTAAGTTATTTTAAGGATCTGAATGTCTCAGACTCTGCTATGGGAAACCTAGGGTAGAGGTGGTAAGGAAACTTGATCTGACGGTGAGAGTGGGGGGTGTAGCTAAGAAAGGGCCTTGGTCCCAGCACAGATATTTGAGTGTGACTGACAGAGCCGCTCCTGGATGGTTGGACAGGGAATTTTCCTCAACACCATAATGCTAACAGACATGCAGCATTAATTTCTGTATTCATTTCCAGCTGAATTTTGGTTTTAGACCTCTTAGAGCTTTTCTAAAAGTCATCATATTATGCAAATCTCAAGGTTTGTTTTAAATGCTTGCAGAATGTCAGCTTTTCACACATAATGAATTTATTAAGTTTTATTTTTGTATGTATTCTGTCCCTTCTTTAGCATATCATTTTATTTTTGATGTTGCATTTGTGAATTGGAATTACTCTGGACTTGCAGTATACCCAGAGTGATTTCTCTGTAACTGCATTTACCATGACCTTGTGAGCAAAACTTGATCAAGCCACCTCACTGGTTAAAAGTTGGACAAACACTAATTATTTGCTAATAGAAACCTAGCACAAACACTGCAGCTGAGATTTCATCTTTTGTGCAGTTTTTTTTGCTTTCCTGCCTTTGTCCCACTCAGTCTTTGATGAAAAGGGGCAAACAACAGAAAGCCAAAATGAGTAGCTTAAATCTGTTTTGGACACAATGTATCTGTTCATGGTTAATTCATCTATATACCCCCTGAGAAAGTGTTGTAATCCCTTTCCAAGGAAATCCTCATCTGATTTAAAGATAATGGCCAGAGTTCATTAGAAACCAAACTGAGAAGCTGTCCACTGAGTCCCAAATGCCAGAGAAAAGTGCATTTTCTTAATCACACTAAAACATTAGTTTGTTTCTGCATTGCTGAAAAGACTATTAATTATGGGTGCATTTTCATGAACATATGACTTTATTAACGATGGATGACCTTCAGAAGGTTAAGCTATGAATAACCACGTTAGTGTTTACACGAGGTTGATTAGAATAGTAAAACAGATCTGCTTCTGTGATGCTTGGCTTTTTGTGCAGGGCAGATTGCCGTGACCAGGCGTCACAAACGGGGCCTTGTGGCAGCCCTGTGACGCGATCCAGCTCCCATCCTGCCATGCTGGGCTGGCAAGGATGTGCCCCTGAGGGCTTTTCTGGCAGGCAAACTCTGGCAACCTCTAGCCTGGCGCCACCACTCTGACAACGGTGAGGGAGGTGTCCCAGGGCATTCTGAATAGCTTTCTAAAATGTATCTAATATAACTAAAGAGTTTCTAGGGGAAATGTTGATACACTGAGTCAGTTATATTTTAGGGTATCTCATCTGAGCCTCTGGTATCTCCTGAATGAAGCAATAATGAAGAGATGGAATGCCATGGTTTCCTGAAAATACTGTTTAATTCTGTGTATCTTTCTTTTTTTTTTTTTTTTTTTTTTAATCCAAGCAGTCAATTAATAAATGTGTTTATTTTACAGCTGCAAAAATGGAATTGAGGTTATTACTGAATACATTGCCAGAAAAATGGCATTTTGTGGTGTACTTACAATAAAAGGACATTATGAATAGATTGCACCTGCTGCTGTACTCCAGTAGAGCCCAGTGTTGGCTGAAAAACTGAAAAAAACAACTCTTCCATTTAATGCAAAAGAAAATATCAATTATTCAGTTTTATACAAAACAAATAAAGTTTTAATTTTGAAGCTAAAGCTTTTTTGATGCTACTCGGCAGATGATTAATTCTTTCTCTAACTAGTGTGATCATTACCAGTCCTGAAATCTATAGATCATTTCTTCCTACTTTATAACACACTGCCATTACACTTGAAAGGACCAGTGGTTCTCACTTCTCTGCTTTGCAGCATCTGCTGAGTGAACAGGCAGAGGAGGTAAAGTATTTTGATTGGGCGTTTTTACTGTTACCATAGAGACTCATTGAAAAACTCAACTAAATGTACTCCTTAAAATGTCAAACACAGGAAGCAGGAGGGAAATTTCAGTGGAAAAAATATCTGAAAAGCATAAAGCTGTTATATTAGCTAAACTCACTGCACCACTCCTTCATTCATTGGAGGTTAAGTAAATCCTGCTTCTGAACCGAAAGGAATTATTGCCTTCAAATATGGGCTTTCAATTACCTTTGAGATATGAACTCTAATCTCTTTCATAGAAGATGAAAATTAACTGTATCTACCAATGCCAGTCTGACACGAAGCTTAATTAATTTGGATTTGATTTTTCCTCTCAGTTCAGCTAGGGGATGAAAAGTAAACACAAGCAATAGCCCTAATCTGCAGAACACTGGGCATACCTCTGATTTTTTTATCGACGGCCAAGAATTCATTTTAGCATCACATTTAGCATTTAGCATCACAATTTTTATGAATGATTTTCCATGGGGGGTGGGCTTTCAGTGAGGGGTCAGTAAGCAATGAAGCCAACATAGTTGTGGGAGTGGGTTGACTTTGCTGCCCAACTGGAGATACTGAGAACAGGGCAGGACCTGGCACAAACAGCCTCTGCCCTCTTGCTGCACTTAGAACCTGGCCCACACTTGCCATTACCACCTTCTTCCCTCTGTCTTCTCATTTAAGCAGATTAAGGATGAACTGTTTAGAGAAGGGTCCTCGCTATCAGTGGCAGCATAAAACTACAAAAACCTCCCCAAAATCATACCAGATAGTACTGTAACCCTTTTAATAGGAAATTGTGGGTGCATGATGAAAAATAAATGTAAGATGAAAATTGTGCATTGTGTGGTTTGCAGAAGGATTAATATATAGTTGCCTAAAAGAGCAATGCAGATCAATTTTAGAATTAATATTCTGTCAGTTCTGGGTAGCCCTGTCACATAGATTAAAATACCTTGGTTAGATTGGCTATATTAGAGTGAAGTATTTATTTTGTGGTTTAAGATGTTGGGCTATGGGCCAGGATACCCAAGTTCTTTAGTCCTTTCCTAGGTTTTGACAAAAATGTTGGAGAATTTCCCTTGACCTTCCTTTCTCTTTGCTTGTTTATTTGTGAAACTACCACCATGGTTCTGGGTATATAAAAATATTCCATATACCTTAGGCCGAATATTTCAGTAGTTAGTCTTGAAAATACATGATTTCTTAGAATGCCTTATATCTGAAGTAAGAGCATGTGGGAATGAATTCATAAATGTTGAAAAAACGCACTCATATTTTTTTCATTTGTGAGTCTCCTCTACATTATTTCTGCAGTTGGAGGGTAGACTTTTTTTCCATGTAAAAACTTATGTTTAAAAATCAAGATTCCTATGCAACAACAAACATTTGGTAAGATGTAATATTTGAATTCTGTTTAAGATCTAATACTAATTATCAGTAAAAACATAAAGCTTTGTTAGTTGTATGCTATTTTTTCCTCTTCTCTATTTCAATGCTAAAATAAGAGATGAAACAAGTAAAGACAGCAAAAGGAGTAACTTTATTCAAAAATTTTCTTGTAAACAAAGATTTTCCAATATATCTTGAAAAACACTGTGAATTTAATGGTCTTCGCAAGTCCTCAGTTTTCAAGTCTCACCTGTTAAAAGGTATTGCTTAATGCCAGTAATTTTGGATTATGAAATATTCTTCTCAGTTATCTAACCAGATTGTCTCAGTACATCCATTATGCTACAATTCTTCTTGATACATGAAAAATATAGAAGTTCCTATTTTGACACTGCATCATGTTAAAATAAATAAACCATAAGAAAGACAACTTTTAAAAAATTAAATACTTGTGATTTTTTGAAGATGTATCACATTAATATCTAGGGTGACAACTCTTAATCCTTCCTACAACCAGAAAAATCCATCACGTGAGCAAAAAAAAAAAAAAAAAGGCTTTTATTAAATTAACAGGAAAATAATAGCAATAATCTAATAATGGGAAATGCCTTGGGTAATCTTGTCTGTGGACTTCAATACTCTGGTTCTATCTAATGAAAAAATGTTTCCATAGATATTTAAATTACTTTGTAAAATAAACCAATTTTAAATTTCATCAGATCTCTGTTCTCTAATGAGTGTTGTGCATCCTCTCTTCATATGAAGGAGATTGAGAGCTATGACGCAGTGCTAAGTCCCTGCCTAAATGAACAGATTATAACGCAAGATGCTCTCCCTATAGGTGTGAGGGACAAACCACTCATTGTCTTTTTCACCTCAATTTCTGTCAAATTACTAAGAGAAATTTATGAAAATATAAGTTTACTTCCCAGGACATTAATATATGTCTACAAATTCAGTGACTTATTTTGTTGATAAACAGGAGCCTCAGAATGAATGTATTTGAGAATAAGCTCTTTTTATGGGTTATCTGCCTTAAAAAATCCTGCCATTTGCTATCCAACTTAATAAACTTTGATGATGTCTCGAGAATATTTTGAAATTTAATCAGGAATTAACTTTCGTGCTTACTCTTGCAAAATAGTTTTAAAAATCGTCTTTACAGAAATTCAAAAAAAGGTGAAAATATTGGACATATCACACTGTTATTAAAGACTAAACTAGGGCATATGCTAAAGAATTAGTATTAACCCTTTCATACGTTTTAAGAAATACTAAATGCCCCATAGAACAAACAAGGCATATTTTGTATTTGGTATAATTACACTGTATTACTTCTCATTTTTTATATTTGCATTTGCTTTCCTGCTGGTACTCTGGAAAATCTTGTGTAAAATAATATGGAAAAACCCCCCACATCTTGGGCTGTGTTACTTTTCTCCCTCCTGCAATGTGACTTTTGTTTTTCATGGCTACTGATCTGTTCTGTGTTGCAGTAAAATGGTAATTCAAAAAATCAATGAAAACATTTTTCCTGTAAAACACAACGCCCTCCAGAGGTTTACTTGGCTCTGTATAGGTCAAAATCTGCGACCTCACAGTATTTGTAAAATACCATTGGTAACTTCTCAGATTGTCACACCAAAATTGTTTTCAGGTCTCCAAGGAGGGTTCAGACACCAGTGTCAGTAGCAACAAAGGTAAGGGCAACAATTATATGTCAGCTCTACTCTATCTTCAAAGAGGGCATTTTGCCAGTCTGACACATTAGCTGAAAAAGTCTCACATGTACAAATTTTTGTTTTCTTTCTAATTCTTTTTGGAGATGTGGTAGAACCTGAGATGAATCTGTAAAAATAAATAGGATCAGAACAACCATGTAAAACCGCCATATATGTAGTCACAGATGAACTGAAAGGTAGTTCAATTTCTTGCAGCTATTGGAGCAAAAGATATATACCCTATTTTGTATTTTCTCCATAGTAATAAGGTTTTTTTACACTTAGCAAGTCAGCAACTAAGAAAAAGTAAATTGCCTAAATAAAAATAATTGTAAAGCAGTCTGAGGTGTCAGACTGCATGGGTTTTTATTACTATTATTTAAATTACAACCTTTACAAATGGTAGTATTTTTCTCATTCACAAGGTTATAAAAGACTGTAGAAAAATGAAGAAAGATTTCTCAGGAAAACAGTATTTGATTGACTGTTATTTCTTCTGTGCTTTATAAAAAGCTGTCTCGTCTTTATGTAATGCTGTTGGTAGAAAGATTGCTTGTCATCTCTGCAGGTATGGAATAATTAGAAAAGAGGACATAAATGAGATTAACATCTTAATAATACTAGGGAGTATTCTAATATATTGAAGGAAGAAGGAAACTCCTCAAGGGAGCAGAAAGGTTACAGATAAAGGAAATGTGATTAAATTCCATTAAGGGCTTGTTAGGGAAAAAAATTAAATAAAATGCACTGTCTGTGATGCTTCCTGGACAGACTTCGTGGAGAAAAAAATTTAGAATAATTGTACAGACACATAGGTATCAATCCATGACTATTTAAAAAAAAAAAAAAGAGTCAGAAAGAGAGAGCTTTCAAGAAGAAATAAAGTTCTGAAAGACAGGAATCCTAAAGTCTTACTATTTAAGTGTTCAGCTGGTAACTTCTAACCAAATTCAGCTTCAATCAACCCCAGATAGGAAGGACCCCCCCAGTCTGGTTGAAGACAAAAAAAAAAAAAGGCTATACAACTGTTGAAACTGAGTCTACAAAGCTGAGAAGTTGTTAGAGCAGTGCACGGACCACTGATGTTCTACATTACCTCAGGGAGACAATTGCTCTTTCAAAAAGGATAAGTATGCATATGTAGAAATGACTCATGATACACATTTAGACTTTGAACTAATTATTATTTAATGAGTGCCTGATAGAAAAATAAAACCTCAGAAGAGGTAATTTCCTTTTGTTTTATTGCATAAATAAGAGTCATGTAAAGCCAGCTGTGTAAATGTGTATTCTTCTTTCAGGCATGTTATTCTAGGCAGAACTAGTAGCAGTAGCTCTATTTTTAGAGCTGCCTGATACTCCCTGCTGTGCAAAGCTGTGTCTATTATATCAGCTTTGACAAACTTTCCTGTTTCACCTGAAAATTGTTATGGTAAACATTTTCATGAATGTTTCTGAAATTTTTCTGCCATAAAAGTGTAGTTCTGATCATGAAGCCAGAAAATAAAACAATTTTTGCTCTTTCAAATACTGCTTGAGACTCAGAGAAATATCATAATACATTGAAATGCCCTATGCATTGATATAAGAACTTCACATTTTGCAGGTATTATTTCTTGTGTCAAAAGTGACCCTTATGCCACCTCTAATGGTGATTGAAAATTTTACATAGTTTCATACTTTAAACAGTTTATATGTGCTCAACAGATACTCACTGCTGAAGAATAACAGCTGTTAATATTCACACCAGAACAGATCATCGCCGTGGGTGCTGAATCTCCTTAGTATATTGCATAGTGCTGTGATCAAGGCTGGTCTTATTCTCAGTGGAAGACAATTAGATATTTTAGGCAAGATGTGTCCCCATTAAGGGTCATTTGAAGAGCAGAGTGTAACAATTGAAAAACATACTACTACTGTACAAGCAGAGTAACACATATATACATGTTCATTATTTTTTACACCATTTGAATTTCTTCTGACCATGAGAAACATGTGCATGTACATCTATAGGCTTCGCAATAATGCTGAAAACAGAATGCCTGGTAAGGCAAGGTGTTTCCATAGTTTTGGGTTCTGATACCTTGTCCTGGTTATGGGTGAGGGGTAGAATCTGAGACCACAGGGTCCTTTTCCTGAGTTGTAGCTTCCATGTGTTGGTCCCAGAGGAACAAGACACAGACACAACATTCAGGTAGAAGGTCAAGGCTGATCTGATTTATTAGGTAACATGGTGGGTTTATAAGGGCAGAAGAGGGGAAGTCTGGGATAGGGGGACATCTGGACCTAGGATTGATCAGGTAACATGACCCACAGGGGAAGAGGAAGGTGGTCCCAACGCCAGGACCCAGGGGATTGGCCAGGGCAGTGATTTCCCAGGTAGCCAGTCCTGCAGGGGGCTGCCAGCATCTCTCCAGAGAGAGAGATGTGTGTCCTTGCCCACAGGGGAAAGGTCACAACATGGTCTTTCAGGCAGAAGATTCAAGTAGGATGTCTTTAGTTTCTTTCTACTCTCTGAATTCTTCTGTAATCATGAGCCTCTCCCCAACAGTACCTGAAGAGTTTTTTAAAAAACCTGATTTTCTGGTTTTCTGTGGACATGCATTAAAGCAAGATACATCCAATGATACATTCTCTGAAACTGTCAAATTTTTAAAAAAGAAACACTGTGCTTCTCTCTAGTCAAAAAAACAGGGATGGCCAACTGACCTTTCATGCCAGTCATGCTCTTAAGCCTACACTCAAGTGAAGAACTAGAAAGTTTCTTTGCCCCAGCAGAGAGATGCCCTGGGGCATTGTCATGATGCTGCTCAAGTAGTAGCATGTAGTAAAACCAGAGAAAGTCCAAAAACATGAAGAAAAGGATGTGACTTACGAGCCATTTGTTCAACACAATATTTGCTGTCTTTTCTTTTCCTCCTTATTACTCCACTTTCCACCTCTTGATAACATCCTCAATGTATAAGCTATAATCACGAGTAACTACTGGCCTCTCCAAGATACCTGTAGTTTGCTTTATCAAATAAATTGGTACTAGTGGCACAAATTTCAAACACATATAGATTGAAGAAGAACATTTAATACAACTGGATTTTTTTGGTCTTTAATTGGGTCTTATTTGAATGGACATGGAAAAGAGATACCCATATTCAACAGGGTATTAATTAAAAGTCTTTAGTTTCTTATTTATATTCAATCCTGTTGCACTACAAAACAAGATTAATTTTGCTAAAATAGATATTAACATAAAACTTAGAAGACAATATTAGCCTGTTAGCAATGTGCCTACTTGTCAATTCCCAGTTAAGTGCTCAACTTTCCTTTTTGATACAATCAGATGGCAAAATGTCCAAGTCTGAATATGACTGTTAGAAAGACTTGAAAGTATAACCCAAATGTAAGTCAAACCAACAGGGATGGATGAGAATATTCTGAGCTGAGTAAAAAAATAAAAGTATTCTATAATGACTTTAAAGTCATTAGGTCACAAAATGCTGAGGTATTAAAGTGCCGCACTGACACCAGGAGTCCCTCCATCAGCCTAATTCAGTGTAAAATGTTACCTAAAAGTCAAGCAGTTTTGTTGAACAATACAAAAAGAGGATGAGTCAAAATGGTATTGTTTCATGATTTTTTAACCTTGGTGGCTATTATCAGGAGCAAAAGACTAATAAAGGTCATAATAAGGTGAACAATACCTACTTGCTGTTAATTTCAGTCATCTAAAAATCTGAGTAAGACTGTTGTTCCTAGTGACCTAACCTAAGGATTGATTATGTTCAGATACTAAAAGGTGCTTCTTAACAGTAATGAGAAATCAATATCCGATATAGCTAAATACATTTATCAGTTACTACCCTGCATGTCAGCTCTGTGTAACACTTGGTTGTAAAGGGACAGAACATTTGTTTTGGACCTCTGGTGGATTAGGTTGCTTTATGCAGATGGTGTGCATGAGGAGAATATGGCACCTGACAAGATGACCTTCCTATGAAAAAGTAAAGAGAAGAGAGCCTAGACACAGTGGAATTGAGATTTCACCTCCATGGAGGCTTGGGAATTATAAAAAAACACGTCTCTCTCCCGATTTTGAGACAAACAACAGAGCTCTGCCCTGAAGAGACAAGCATGTGGCAGATTTTACACCACAAATATGCATAGTTGAGCCTACCAGCTCCCAGTCATCAGTGCAATGGTAGGAGTTCCTGGGGAACTTTGGTTCCACAGTGTATCAGGGTTACTCACAAAATATGTAGGCACGGGGGATGAGTTCAAAGGAAGATGTTACATGGAGTGATAAAAGAATGTAGGTATCTAGGACCAAAATGAGACTTGAGAGCTTTTTGGTCCCCTGTGGAGAGAGCACCACAGAGCACCTCTGAAGTACAGTGCTTCCTTTAGTTGCTTCTTTGTTCCTTTGTCTGGCAGATATATACCAGACAGTTAGTAGCACATAGTCAGGGTTGTGACTGTTGACACAATGCGGTCCTAATACTGTGAAACAGACACACAGATCACAAACATACTCCTTGTTTAAGTAAAACTCCCAGCAGGCGTGTGGAAACATCCAGACATAACTCTGAAATCACAACCAAGTCGGAGTTTCTACCTAAATACATATTTGGAAGGATTTTTATAAACTAAAGAGGAAGAATATTTGCTGTTTAAATGGAAGACGTAAAAAATATGAGTCGCATCAAAACTGTGGAACATGGATCTGCTTCATGGTGCCTGGATATATGCTGACTGCATATCAGGATGGGACCTGAGAGTGTATCTTGTCATACAGCATTCTTCCCTCTCCTACATTGCTTCTTCTTTCCATTGTATGAAAATGTAGGTACATGACTAGGAAAGCATTTACTGAACACTCTGGATATTCATGAGAGCAGATTTATGGGAACACAACATAAAGCACACACAGCTGAGATGCTGCTCCCACTCATGCTCAACTGGTTAATATTTCAGAGGTAGTACCATTGAGAAAAATACACAATAACGTATTATAGCAAAGGTGGAAATAACTTGTTGAAAGTAGAGTACTGTTTCTACCTGATTAACATAAATTCCTACAGCCTAACCAGGATCAAGGTTTAATCTTTTCAAAGCCTGTCTTGTATCCACACATCTGCTGCACTTGACATTTTAACAACATCTGTTTTCACTTATCTGATGTCTCTATTTCATTCTGCTAATGCTGAGAATATGTTCTTATGTGCACATGGAATTTTATCTTTCTGACTTCCAAAGTCAGTGTGGACATCTGGTGTTCATGATTATTTACTCTGCTTACTAATTTTGAGGAAGGAATGTGTTACTACTGTTCAGAAAAGGAAGTTAAGGTATATTAAAGTTTTAACCCCTTTTTTTGCAGGAGGCAGGTGGTTGTCCAGAGTCATATTTCTGTAGTCACACTTGAATCTTGCTTCTAAGGAAGGATTACTTGTAGTGAATGAGACAGGACAGTATGTGTCCTTAGTATTCCAGCCGAGAAACAAAAAGAGTGCTCAGAAAGGCAGGCAGGATTTAAGGTTTACATATTTCATTAGCTTCCTTCAGTGAGGCCAGATTCATCTTTGATTCTCTGAGCTACAGGCAGTTAATAAAATCTTAGGGATAGTTTCTCTGGCCTACATGTAAAATAAGTTAAAGCATTTATTTTAAGTTCTGAATTTGAAAGTTAACAGTGTCTGCTAGTAACTTAGGACAATTTGTATCAGTGCTCTTGATGTAATACTGATATAGACAAACCAGGGTTAGATAGGAAGCTTTTCTTGGCACTGGGAAAATAGGGAAATATTTATTATATGAGTAGGAAGGGCCTGTGTTTGTCTTATAATCATTGCAAGCATTTTACTACTAGGGATACTGTCTGGATAAAGCTGTCCTCATAGAAGAGGAAACAGGGAATATTGGCAGCCCTGAGCATAAATTTATCCTCTCTTCAAGCAGCATTAACTGGTACAACCATTTTCCCACAAACTCCAAAATACTACCTTGTAAGAAATGACAGTGAAGATATACAACACACACAGACACAGATATATGCAAAAAACACCTGAGCAGTAGAAAATGGTACTAATCTTATTCATACTGCATAGTAAATGCACTGAGTCAGCAAACACCATTTAATCATGTTATTTTAATGAAGCAGAAGAATATTAGATTTGGCAATGGGGAAAAGAAATTCTCCTGTTACTTGGCTAACCAGCTGATTGAGCATATTCTGGTGATTGGAAAAAACCAAAGGCTCATTTCTCAACCCAAGAGCAAGTTTAACAATACAGTTTGAGTTTATACAGCCAAATTCTCTCTCCATCCCACAGAGAACTGTCTCATCTTTATTACCTACTGAGAACACTCCCTGGCCTCTGCAGTCTTCTGATCATTAGTGCAGTTGCAGTTATTGTCTTGTATTGTAGTTTTGTCTGCAAGGGTGTGAGCCAAAAATCGTGTCAGGCAATGAAATAACTATGCAGTGGATTATTATTATTATGTGGGTTATTGTGGACCAGTGCTATATGCTATATGTGAACCCATGCACTGATCATACTTAGCTTGCTAATATGGATATAGCCACAGAGATTGCAATTCTGGTTTTACATGTGCTTAGTAGTCAAACAATGCCCAGACCATCTTAGAGGCATATTTTGCTACATTTGAGCAATGTTAGCCCTGCTTTGGTTGAGCATGTTGGACTCGCTGTCTTCTAGAAGTGTCTTCCATCTTACACAATTCTGTTATTCCTCTAAAAGTAGTACCAATTTTTTCTCATTCTCAGGGTTGACAGATTAAATTGTATGACTTAGAAATATTAACATTAAACAATGCAGAACTCCACTGATCTAGAATAGCATTCATGGCATGAAAATATGCCATGAAGTTGAACTTGATTGCTCAAAATTTACTGCTATGCAAGATAAAGCTATATGTGTTACTGAGGTGTCAAACCTTCAGCACCTATAGTAGTGTCCTAGTGGTTTCTAGGACTTCACTCTAGTCTCAAGAGTGAATTTTATGATAGGTTGTGAAGAACACATTAATTACCATTACATTTTAATAGTGCTTCCTATCTTTCTTCAATGTAAGCTGGTGTTTTACAGTCTTCCAACTGTGTGTCAGTAAGAGAATTAGAGACAAGATTAAGCAATATTTCAAGTGGCTACAGTGTGGTAAACACTGTTTAGATGCTTTGGTTTTGAACATTTAGAAAATATTTTTCTGCCATTCAAATGACCTGATGATTGTAGCAGGAGCAATAGAACTTTTTATTTCTTCATTTTACGCTATGTAGGTAGCAATCTTAACTTGTCAGAAAAGAAAACGATCCCCTGACTGTGGAACAATTATAATTCAGACACTGAAGATTATTCCCACAGTTTGGGTTTTCTTATGTTTTCTGACTTATAGACTGAATAAAGAACTCCATAACTTTTTTCTCTTAATGCAATCGTGTCTGGATATTAACTCTTAACTTTATTACGGCTAGCGCTTGAAGAAGAGGGTAGAAAATAGTTTTGCACATAGTTTCCAGATGTTATTTTTTGCTTTGTTCAGATAATTTCAAATCTGCCAAAGATCCTTTACTTAGAACTGAAGTTTTTTTCTTCTATTATCCTGCTTATGTTATCTCAATTTTCACCATTCATGACCTGCTGAACAATTCTCAGAAAGAATGAGACCATGTTACAGGGTGCTCTGCTTTTATTGTCTCAGCAAGTGTCTTGACAGAGATGTTCATAATGTGAGACAGCAGAAGAACCAATCCTACAAATGATGCATGACATTTGCTTACTGTTTTGCATTCCTGTTTAAGCTTTCTGTTCTGTAAAGCTCTGACTCCCAAGACTAAAATGTTTGGGTCCTAGCAAAGTGGGTCCATAGATCTCTTGGTTTCCATGGATCTCATTAGGCACTTGACATGAAATTTATCTTTATCTTCTGTGCCACATTTGAAGGCACAAGTTTTCTTGAATTTTATACCATATAGATATTTAAAAACTATCCAATTCAAGGATAATTTCCTTAAATTTCATTTACTGTAAAAGTGATTATTTGCCATCTTCAGAGTGGTACATTTCACCCTAAAACAAATAGCTCTATCATCATCTCATGAAAGAGAGAAATTGTGATAGAAGATAAGTCTGAGAAACAAAATTCTTTAATAACTCCAGAGCTTAGGGTTGCATGTGCAGAATGGTTATGAGAGCATGTTCAAATGGTTAAAAAGCATGTTCAAATATTTTAAACAGCCTTGCTGTCTATGTTTAACACCTTTCTTAACTCATTCTTTATTTTTAATTAGACAAAGAATGCAGAAACTGCTCAATAGAGTCAAACCAAAGTTAAACACATTTTAGCATCCTGTTCTTGGTAGTACCATTAATGCTTGGGAAATGTAGGAAGCACAGAGCGATCCCCCTTTTAGTCAAATCCTGATTTCTGGTAATTAGCCGTTTAAAATCTTCCTGTAAAAATGACACCTGAAGTGCTGCATTTAATATCCACTACAGGCCTAAATGCCTAAGAGATGCATTAAATCCCTTTTCTGAACCCATTTGCACCAAAATGGCTGTAACAAAGAATTCAACACTGTATTAACATGCTGTGTGAGGAAAACAGTGTTTTTTTATTATATATCTGATAAGCAGTTGAGTTCAACCTATAAGTCTAATGTTAAAATAAAGACAATATGATTCCTAGCCACATTTACCATTTCTTTTTCAAAATGCTACAGGTCTTTATCCTATTTTTCCTTAGTCATACCTTCCCAGACTCAGTTACATGTCACGTGGGAGAGATTACATACATCTAATTGTTGTTCTCTGTGGTTTTCTTTCTAGTTCTGCCATATTCTGGTTTTAAATCATGGACAAAATTTTTAGTGTAACAGTCCAGATTGTGATTATTTATGGAAGTCATCTACAAATATTAAACATATCCAGGGACCAGTCCATGTTGGTTGAAGACTTCTCTCTGTATACCCAATTTAGAGATTATGACTATAACCAAGTTTTGTGGTTTTATTTCCTTTTGTGTGCATTATTCTATGCTTACTAATTTTACATTTCATATACTATTTTATCCTTGAGTCACTGACTATGGACAAACCCTCTTGAGCTCCTTACAGACAGCTTTGATTTTGACTATGTGGAGTAATTCTGAATTATTTGAAAACATCACTGCATTGCTATTTATCATGTTTCCAAACACTTATGCATATATAGAGCAGCCAATGTCCAAACTCAAGAAATTCATGTGAGAGCTCATTGAAAGCTTTTTGAAAATAGAAATATAATTAGATCATAAGTATCCACCTACTCAGTGGCACTTTGACATGCAGATAGATTTGTAAGGCATGATTTTCCTTTACAAAACCCATATTAATTCCTTATCAATAGTCTTTATCTACCTGTGTTTACTAATTCTTTTCTTTACATAGGTTTTACCAGTTAGACTGGTAGCTATCAGTCAAATCCTTAGTTTTCACCAACAGTCATTTTGAAAGTTCTGTTATATTTTCCACCTTCCATTCCTCTCCCTGTTGATTTAAGAAATAGGTTACACACACTCATAAAGATCCTCACAGTTTTATATCAGAGTTCTTTAAATGTTTGTTGGAAATTATTTAAATTTTTTCGGTTCAGCGTACTTGCTTATTTAGACTCTTTTTTTCCTCTTTTATAAATCCCTATTCTGAAAGCTTCCATTGGAAGTACTTCCTCAAATTCATGATGTAAAATTAAGATCTGATGTGGAAATCTTCTGGATTACTTTTGGATCAAGCACAGTTCCAGAATTTCACTTCTCTCTTCTGCAGTCTTAACATCCAAATTCCTTGCATGCATATTCCTCATAAGCTTCTATTATCTGCTGATACCTTTCATTCTCTGAGAAACCTTCTGCTTTTGATTTGTTTGAAAAAAGATTTTATTATGAGCCTTTATAACTTTAACATATGGATTCTTGACATACTTCTTGACCTGACTTGTTATGGTTTTAAATTTGAATTTCTAGGTTTATGCTCTTTTGCATCCTTCATATTTGGATGTAACTTTGTTTTTTTAAGGCCTGTTTACCTCATAAATATCAAGTCCATTTTAAGACTTACCCATTCTACCCTTTCAATTTCATAATAATTACCTTTCTCACATTTATGCAATTCCCCCTTTCAGATAACTTTGCCAATTTTTATTTCATACAAGGTATAGAACTAAAATATATTTTTATCAGTGTGTCCATAAAATAACAACTTGAAGGTTAATCTAAAAAGTGGCAAGTGCATTTTATTGTGCCCTCTGGAATCGTGCCCCTCATCCTTCCCCAGCTGTCTGGTTGCAACTTCCAAAATGTTTCATAGTTCCTTTCCTACACACAGTTTTCTTCCAGGAGAAATCTGAACATATTGAGAAAGAGGAAGAGAAAGGAAGGTGAAAAAATGTGGGAAGTTTTCTGTGATCTTACTATATAGATGAAGCCTGAAAGATATGTTTTGAACTAAAGCTAGTGTGATATTCAAGATTAAAGCGGGAGTTGTCTTTTTTTCTTGTGGTATCTCTGAGCCTCCAAGAAAAGGTAAATTATAATTTCTAAAAATACAACACCCACAGCTTTTCTTGAATTTTACCCAGAATACATAAGAGCAATGGAAATCTCTAATTATCTTTGTGTTTCAATCTTTGCTGCTCCCTGATTTCTCTTTGTATATCATAGTTACTTTATGCCCATAATAGCAAGTTTGAAAGCAGTCCAAAACCCATCTGAAGGTTTCTCTTTCTTGAATAATGTGTAATACATTCTAATTCAGCCTAGTTCTTTCTGTGTATGAGATAATTTGAGAAATACCAAGATCCCAGCAGAGTTCTTATCTTTACCCCAGAATTCATACCAAAGAAGGAATTCATGTGACATAACAACTAATATGAACAACCCAGTACTGTCTTCCTCAATCTATTGTTACTACTATAAAAGACAAGAGGGAGTAATGGAAAAATAGGCAATAGGCAGTATAGAAAAATAGAACGTCTTAAGACAAGCAATGTATTTGCTATTGTATTGCTATTATTATTACTATCCACATCAAAAAATTTATTCAGTCAGTCAAATGGAAATCTCAGCTTTTCATTATGAATAGTAGGTCAGTCTGTAAGGATCCTACAGGAAAACAACAGTTTTTCAGCAGAAAACCCTGAACATGAGCCAGTAGTGTATCCAGGTGGCCAAGAAGGCCAATGGCATCCTGGCCTGGATCAGGAACAGTGTGGCCAGCAGGACCTGGGAAGTGATTCTTCCCCTGTACTCAGCACTGGTGAGGCCACACCTGGAGTGCTGTGTCCAGTTCTGGGCCCCTCAGTT
>JAWMRA010000001.1:78455217-78524557 GCA_035584735.1 Pseudotriccus pelzelni
TACTTTTTAATAAAGGGCTGTTATTCCTTTCCTGGACATAATTCAATCTTACCTGTGTCTCATTTAAACTGAGACAGTTTCCAAACACACAAAAGGGTTGCCAAAGGACAGAGAGACCTTCTTCCCTGGAATTTTATTCCAACATTATATAAAACCTCTCTTCTTCCTTCCAGTGAGATGTTTACGTAAGCAAAAGTATCTTGGGAAGTGCCCTTTGTAGATTTGGACCCTTTTCACCCTTCTTAAATGATCAGAATTTTTGTTCATTACTTTGAGACTGAAGCTGTCTGCAGCCCAACACTAATAGCAGAAATGTGCCATTTACACCAATTAAGCATGCAACTTAATGAATATATAGCTGATTTGTAGCAGAATTTGGTCACATTCTGCTTTCATTTAATGGATATGAAAGCAGAATTAGCTTGCTTTCTTTTTTTTAACAAACCATTGCAGATATTCTAGCTGTAGACTCATAAATCACACCATATTCCCATCTCCTGCTTGGCTCCTCTTTTACTTTCTCTGCCCCAGAATTTCCTGGTCTCTGCTGTATTATAAGAGAGACATGCAACACGTACAACATCTACAGCATTGCAGAGGGAAATCCCAGCCCACAGCAGGACTATGTTTTAAAGACATGTTTTAGGATGGCCAAACTGAGCACTCAAAAGTAAAAGGCTCTGTTAAGGTCATAACTTGGACACATCTACTTATGCATTTGTGTGGAGTTCATGTCTTTAATGTACAGGAAGCCATCATATATCTCTGTCAGGACCATATGATATGGAAAATTTCAGTCCACATATTTAAGCTGTGAGCACACTTCCAGGAAAAACAGAGTCTCCTTCTCCTTGGAGACACCTGCCATCTTCTTTTCCTGGGAGCATGCAATTTCTCCTGTCACTACAAGACAGCCCTGAAGGAAGGTGCAGACTGAGGTTGTGCTCACCACCATCAGATGGCCCTCAGAAGAACAGTCAGTCGGGAACAGGACACCTGAATTGTCCCTACAACAGCAAACCATTCCCAACCCAACTCTTTCCCAGAGTAAGCCTGTATAGATCCAGCTGCCTGTGTGTGCTACAGGGCACATACCGAGGGTACAAGCAAGCACTGGCACCGCTAACAATTAATAACTCATTTGCATGGCCCTACTGCGCTGGAGAAAGTTTCTGTGCAGCAAAACCTAGTTGGACTTCTCTATTGCAAGAAGCAGAAAGCAGGTTCTTGAAAATAGGGAGCATAACTCATTGTGAGGAGTTGTAAGGACAGGATAAGCAGCTGAGTCACTGAAACTGCACTGCACATCTGTCTGCTTGAAGAGGAAGACTGAAGAATAAAATCAGTTTAGGACATTCTCACCTCTACACACGTATCCCCACTTTGCTCGGATTACAGCACATTTCTGCACACAGTTGTACTAGATCCCAAAATAGGGTGAATTGTGGCATAGCCAGAGAGCTGGATTAACACCCAAAAAAAACCCTGTGTGGAGATAGGATAAAGAGGAATGACTTTAAACTGAAGGCATGTAGGTTTATGTTAGATATTAGGAAGAAATTCTTTACTGTGAGGGTGCTGAGGCCCTGGAACAGCCTGCCCAGGGAAACTGTGGATGTCCCATCCCTGGAAGTGTCCAAGGCCAGGTTAGATAGGGCTTAGAACAATCTAGTTTAGTGGAAGGTGTCCCTGCCCACAGCAGCGAGGTTGGAACTAGATGATCTTTAAGGTCCCTTCTAACCCAGGCCATTCTATGATTCTATGAAGATGTGCACCGTGGCAAAAAATATCTGTTTGCAGAACCCCGTTGCAAAGAGGTTCCTAAAGAGCACGTCTGCACTGCTGTCCACCCTGCCACAGGGACATGGAACAGCCACACTGGGGCAGGATCCATCCAGCCCGACACCTGCCCCCACCTCTGCCTCCGTCAGCAATTGCTCAGGAAAGGGCAGAAGCGCAGGGCAGGCTGGAGTGGCATTTTCCCAGAATAGTCTTTTGCCCTCAAGCAATTTGCAGTTCACGGACTTCCCGAGCCAAAGATGGTATTTCTGTGGCAAGGAAATTATGTCAAGTATTTCAAAGCCCGTGAAAAACCAGGAGTTCATCGAGGGGGAGGCACACGCTGGGTAACCCGCCCGCGGGCCGGGCTAGTTGGAGTGCCCGTTACGTGCCTTCAGGTTCCGGGGAGGGATGCCTGGAATTTTGCAGAGGAAGCAGCCCCTTTTGCTGGGAGCAGCAGGCGGGGGGTCGGCCGGTCCCGAGAACCAGCGCGGAGCCGCCAGAGGGGGCTCGAAGCCCGCGGGCCGGGAGAGCCACCCCGGGGTACCCGGGCCGAGCATCGCCGGGCCCTCCGCGGCCACAGCCCCGGGGGCAGCTCCGGCAGCCGGGCTGGCACAGGGGCATCCAGCGGCTGGGCAGGGACGCCTCGGCAGCTGCCTGCCAGCCCGCTCAGCCTCTGCGGCGTGTCTTTGCACCAAGACACGTGTTCCGCGATGGTGGCTCTGTGCAAAAGTCCCTCTTTGGAAAGAGAGTCAGGAAATGAGGCAGGGATGGAGAGGGATTTTTTTTTTTTTACAAGAGTATGGAGTGATAGGACAAGTGGGGGTGGCTTCAAACTGAAGGAGAGTAGGTTTAGATTAGATCCTAGGAAAACACTCTTTACCACAAGGGTGCTGAGGCATTGGAACCAGTTGTCCAAAAAAGCTGTGGATACCCCATCCCTGGAAGTGTTGAAGGCGAGACTGGGTGGAGCTCTGACCAACCTAGGATAGTGAAAGGTGCCCCTGTCCACCAAAGGGGGTTTGTAACTCAATGTTCTTTAAGGTCCCTGCCAGCCCAGGCCATTCCATGATTCTAAGACTCTGTGCTAGGACTGAGCTCCTACGGATCTGCTGTTGAATTCTTGGCACCAAATACACACAAACGTAACCATGCGTGACCTCCTTTATGCACTGCTTTATGGATTACCATTTAAAGATTTGTCAGTGCTGTGTTAGATAGATGTTATCAGATGGATGTTGTGAGGGACTCAATCTCCAGCTGCTGTGAACTGTAGCAAGAGGACAGGCAGCAGGCCAGAACAGTCGTGAGGTACACTGGAGGCACCGAGCCACTTGTGTGCTCACCATTGCTTTCCTGGGTACCTCAGCTCCTTTTTTTGAAAGTTCTTGTTTGCAGCAGACCAAAAGAGTAGCCCCTGGTTTTGCAGGCAACAGAGGAGAGAGCAAGAAGGGAAATCTCCAGAGTTTTGCAAGTATAGCTATGGCAAACACTGGGTCTTCCCCTAGCTGTCCTACACTTATCCAGCTAATTTGAGGGGTGTCATTTTAACCATAAAACCCAAGAACCTGAGATAAAATTAATCCCTCCTATGAACCTCATCTGGATCTTACTCACTCCTGTCTGATCTCTAGGCTAGTATGAAAGTGGGACAGAGACACCATGAGAGCCTACAAGCTCTGCCTCCCCTTGCCAAGCTTTAGGGAATCTGATCCCACATCCTCCTCGCCAGCTCTCCCCACCATCACCCGGGACATTTCCCCAAGCTGCCTCCCTGTCCCACAGAGCTGTGCAGGCCCTGCATTAGTGCTGGTGATGGAGAGCCTCTGTGCTGCTGCTTCAGCAGGGAAAGGAGCTGCAGCTGCTCTGGCACCTCTTACCCAGGTGCACCACAGTGAAACCTGAGTCACCTTTGAGTGGGGAGGTTTCTGTTCTGCACATGCAACCATGGTGAGCTCTAAGGGATCTCCACTACAAGATACCTAAATTGGACCACAGCTTACTCCCAAAAGACACATGAGAACTGCTGCAGTCCTCGCTGACCCAGGAGGAGGGAGCTGAACAGGAGGAAGGAGCTGGCCCAGTCAAACTCTTACAACCCCAGCTAAAATTCCAGCTCCTGAGCCTGTTTCAAAGCTAGAAATGTCCCAGGCACTTGCTGGGATAAACAACATGCCTGAATTTCTTCAGAAACATCCTCAACAGGGAGCTGTGTCTCTTCACATCACGTGATTTATACACATCTTCCAGCCAGCTCAGTAGACTGAAGGCATGTACCAGCACCCAGGGATAGCATGGGTGTTCCTGACACACCTGAAGGGCTCAGAGCTCTGCCAGTGGATGACATTCATCCTCATCCCATGCCTGTCACCTCTGGATAATAGGCTACACATAGTCTTTCACCTTGAAGTCTCTTTAAACACTTCCCAGTGTCATTATTTTCATGGCAAATTCCGAGCACTTAAAAGAAGACAAATATGAGTCATAGCATGTAAAGAAATTAAGTAACCATTTAAAAATAGACTAGAGAATATATACTTTCTGACAAGGGTTTCATTACACAATAGCTGATCACATCCTCTGGGCTGAATTTTTCACTTACCGTATCCTGCCAATCACTTTCCGGCTGGGTCAGATCTTGTTTCTGATTATTCCTGTCCTACAGAAGTAATCATATGTGAAATGAATGTTAACAGTGCAGGGCTTATTTTCAGACAAGGTATAATACTTCCTGAACTACTCTTTGGATTTTGGCATGAGTTTTAAAATAGGATTCGCAACCTAATCTAAATAAAATGGGAAAATATATCTATCATTGTGATAGAAACTGTGGAGGAGGCAAACTTTCTCTAAGCAGCGCTTTCCTTCCTGTAGTCCCTTGCCTTGCCCAGGGAGCAGTGCTGCTAATATTGCCTCTCCCCTGAGCCACTATTTCACTCATTTAGCAGAGATGGCAGATGCAGCTGGGAAACCGTGGATGTCACAGATGGCAACTCCGCAGCATCTCTGTTGGGAAGCAGAACTGCCCTATTCCAGCTTGACCAATGGCTGGTAAGAGGTCTTGCCTCAAGCCTGGTGGGTAATCCCTTTCAATGCATGTTTAGCAAGCAAAATGAGAGGAGAGGTCTCCTTTTAATATCTACGACTGGAAACTGGCCCTGGCTGAGCAGTTAGGCCCTGGCAAGAGCTTTGCCAGGGGTCTGCTTTGTGCCTGAGTCCTGCCAGAGGCAGTCGTGATGCCAATACAGCCCAGGAACTGTATCCGTGTGCGCTGAGTCCTTTGGACTCACCTTTGCTTACTTATACACCTCAGACTAAATAGTTTGAATATAATGTGTGGGGAATCCGGTTTGCACAGGTCTTTCTTTGCCCCATTCATCAGTTCTGCTGAGTACCTGCCACAGGTAGACTTTAGAAGTAAATGCAAAGACTAAATCTAATAGTCATCAATGCATCTGGTGAGATTGCCTGTAATACATTTGCCAGCCTTAAAGTCTTTTCAAAAGTGCATAAAATAGAACATTTCCTTGCATATTTTTTTCAATAACCATGCTAATTGGCTGTCCAAGTTGTACAGATTGCACTGGGACAAGAGGTGTTCTGATTATTCCCTTTGTTTACGGTATTAGACTTAAACTATTTTTGATCTTATTGTTCTTATTTGTAACATGTTCGCCTCACTAGGACAGTAATTGTGTCAAGCAAGTTGGAGTCCAATCTGCAGAGCTGAATGTTCAGAACTGTAAAAGAAAGGCTCCAATCTTTCAAGCAGCGGGCATATTACTCCTCCATTTGGATTATTAAATTCTAATTATAGCCTGTTGATCCAGTTACAATGTTGTTTGTAAATCTAAATACAGTTCTCTAAAGCCTGCACTAATATGCATTTTTATTTCTTAACCTGTTGATGCTTAGTAAAGAAACACCAGTGTGCCTAATAGAGCAGGTGGAGCTTAGCTTGCTTGTGATCAAGCTCCTTTTCTCATCTGTATTCCTTTCGTTATGTTTAGGAATGAACAGTTAACAGCATGGATAACACCGAGAACAACCATGACCAAAGGGTTTCACATCATGCCTTGGTACCCGTGGACTCATCAGAATTGGGGTCAGTAAGAAATTCTCCCTTAGGTAAGACCGGTGAGGGCTCACAGGCTTTTTGGGAGTTGGGTTTGGTTTCTCTGCGCTTTGGGCAGTTACCCAAGCTCTTCTGGGAATGGCACTTAACAACTCCCTCTTACACTGACAGTTCTTTTAGTCTCTTCTTTTTCTGTAATGTTTTCTGCATTTTGGCTTCCTTTACAGGAGAATTCTGGTTCGTCGCCCCACATGAAACAGTGTCTGGTGGGGTGCATTGTGTGTGCCGTAGGGCTGGTTGAATCCACATCCACTGACTTCATACAAACCAAGTATCAATGAGCAGTCATCTGTGATGGCCATGCTGAAACTCCATGCCCTTCCAAGCCCTTTTCTTTCCTCTGTCTTCATGAATGTTAAATGCAAGGAAAGCAGAGAAGCCCGAGCCAAGTGGTGTGAGCAGCAGCAGTTCCCAGGAACTGCTGTATTTCAAATGGCTGAAATCTCTGCAGCTCTGAGCTGTGAGTGTACTGCAGCATCCTCTCTCACCTGTAAGAGTAGAGGAGCTTTCAGTAAGAAATTATTGTGATGGATGACTGCCTGAGTCCATAAACCATACAGCCATCACAATCTTATTTTTTCTTCCGAGACTCCTTCTAAGCTCCAGCACACTTGTATGCTCACAGTGCTCACAAACACCCAGCACAGGCTCTCAGTCAAGCATCTCGTGCCCCCAGTGAGGTGGCCAACTGTGGCTTAACTGCTGGGCATAGAAATCACCAGGCACACACTCAGGATTGCCACTATGTCTAGGAGAGCTCCTCCCTGAGCCAGGCACAGCTCCAGGCAGTGAAGCATTGCAATATGTCACGATAGTGGGACGGGCTGGGAAGGGGTTATGGATGTTTTGACAGGTGGTGTTGAGGAATTAGCCCAATTCCTCCTTCCATCCTTGTCACTCAGAATCCACTGGGGAAGGAAGAGAGGGAGCTGCCCCTCCTAGGGGATGAAGTGAAGGTCTCCTAGAGATTTTCTGCTGTCTCTGCCCAAGAGAGGTTTGACAGGAATTTTGGATACAGATGTCCAAGCAATAAACAGCCACAGCAGGTACCATCCTTTCCCACTGATCCGTTCCCATGGGCCCAACAGGAAAAGTCACTGGGGTCCAGGATCAGGGTGGTGAGAGAAGAAGGTAAAGCTGCTTCCTCTCCTTCAAATAGCATCCAAACTTGCCGTCTCGGCCTGGGCAAAATTGGAGCAAGGAGTATAAGGATTGAAAGACATCAGGACATTCCAGCAACTGGGTTGGGGATGGAATGGGAGACAGCGGTGGAGTTATCTGGAGGGTTGAATGCTCACACACACACATATCCGTGCTGAGAGGTTCAAGGCAGGGTAGTGCTCCCTCCTGGGAAGAAAATCGCTGTTTCCTTGCAAATCCCAGTGGATCTTTTGAGGGGGCACAACCGTCAAGCCTTGGGAAAGGCCTGCCTGTAGCTGTGCTTGCATGTCTGTGTCCTCTTGTGTGGGGATGAGAGGGCTTCATTTCCTCCAATCTTGCCAGTTCCCCCATGAAGGCAGGAAGGAAATGTTTCACTTCTTAAATGGCTGTGACTAATGGGAACAGAACTATTGAGCCCAAGGTCTTTGCCAGGGAAGCACCACATCTGGCTGGAGAAGGGTGAGGGGACTCCTTCTGCTGCAAGGAATGAGGCAGCAAATCCACTGCTTTATTGGAGCAGAGTAGTACCCTCATTGCTGGCTGGGGCAAAAAGGGAACAACTGCTGGATCCCTGGGCTCCACGATTTAATCCCTCCTGGAAAAGCCTCCTTCCCTCACCCCCAGTGCACATTCAGTGGAGAGAAAGAGGCTCTTCCTGCATTTAGACTTTCCCAGCAACCAGAGACCTGCAAATGCCGACCTGAGCAGTGAGGGAAGGACCCTCGCTCTGCCCCAAAGAGAGGTACTTGTGCAGCTCAAGTAAAAACTCACCACCATGCCCTAGCAAGCGGTTTTCTAAGGATCCCTAAGAGCCAGAGGGAAAGGAGAGAACCTCGGGCATGTCGTGCTGCTGCTTGTCCCCTGCACTTCCCGCTGCTGCGGCGGTGAAGGTGCTGTGCTGGGGAGCGGCGACCGTGGGGGGCTCGGGAGGACGTCGGGGGAGACAGAGAGGGTGAGAGCAGGGAGTAGCAGCCACAGTGTTCCCCCCGCGGCTCGGGAATGGCGACAAGGGAAGGGGAGAGGGGGCAGGTGGCGGCTCCGCAGCTCTCTTCGGCATCCCCGTGGAGCCGGGGCACCCTGGACGGGCCGCTGCCCGGTCTGAGCGCACACCGAGGCGAGGATGTCCGAGCCGCCGGCCAGGCAGGGTCTGGAGGGTCTCCAGACCTTCGAAGTGCCCCGCTCCGGGGCTCCTGCCCGCTGCCTCGGGGGTGCTGCGGCTCCGAGACCCACCTACTCCCTCGGTAGGGCCGGGGCTCTCCAATTTGGGTCCCCCGGTTTGAACGCGAGGGTGTATTTGCTGCCTCATGGCATTGCTGCTGGTTTTCCCGGGGAGTGTCCGAGGAGAGCCCTGGAAGCACTGGCTCCAGGGGATGCTCCAGGGGATGCTCCAGCCCCGCGCCGAGGGCACCCGCGGCCCGGCCCCGACGTGTTCCCGGCCGGGCCCGCAGATCCGAGGAATGGACGCCTGTCCGAGCCCGCAGAGAAAATGAAAAAATATAAATGGAAGCCTAACACCCCGCCTGACCGTGCTCCCCGCGGCCACCAGGATCGGCTCCATCGCCGGCGGCGCGGCGAAGAGGGAGAGACGGAGCCGGGGCAGGTCCTGCGTGGGGAGCTGCTGTGGGTGTCGTCTCTCAGGTTCTGTCGTTGTAACCACTTCCCACCCCGTGAAAGGAGTCACGAAGCTGCATTTGGGGAGGGGCTCCGATTAAGCCTCTTTCAGGAACAGAAACTTTTTAAACTCCGGGTTTCCAAACTACCCGTAAAATAACAAATAAGGTGGGCGAAGCTCCGCTCTGAGAGCCTGGAAACAAAAGGCCGTTTCCAGGCATCAGCCGGTCCTGCCCAGACCCGGGGAAGCGTCCGGGCTGTGTGTGTGTGTGTGCTCCCACCTGGCCCGGAGACTGACACCATCGAACTCTCGAATTGGCAGAAATAAATTATCTGCAGCATCTGATGGCGCGATTCGATTTGTTCTATTTGAACTTTCCTTCCTTTACGCGAAAGATATTCGGTTATTCCATTCGGTTGTCCCCTGACGCGCTCCCTGTGCTGCTGCGGTACCTAAAGACCGTCGATGGCAGAGAAGAAAACTATTCTATAAATGAAATGTGCAGAAAAAAAATATTTTAGTGGCTTCAGCTTTTCAGAAACTAGCCCTGGCACCGGCTGTGAAAAACAAACAAACAAACAAACAAACAAACAAAAACCCAACCAACCAACAAACAAACACAAAACAAAACCAAACCACCAAACCAATTAAAAAAAAAAAAAAAAAACAAAAACAAAAAAACCAAAAAGAAGCAAATTCTCAAAATCGTTTCTCAATTCGAGCGACAATTACGGGGAGAGATTTTAAAGCAAAGGGTAAAGTGTCAAAAGTTTATAAAAAAAAAATAAAGATCCGTGTGCTTTTTTAGTTCTTCTAAGCTGTTAAATATTAAAGTGACCCCCAGTCACCTAAACCGATCTTAGTTGTGCTTCCACGTGGGAGGCACATTATCGAGTGAATAAAATGTGCCGTGGAGGTTCAAAATCTCCGTAAAATTGTATTCGCTTAAGAGAAATGAATTCGTTTCGGATGTCAAAGAGCACGTTAAAGCATTATTTCTCGTTTTCTGTATTCCTGTATTTGTTGCTTTTTTTCCTTTCCCTCTTTCCCTCTTTTTTTTTTTTTTTTTTTTTTTTTTTTTTTGTCTCTTTCTCTCTCTGTCTTTCTCTCTTCTTTTCCTGTCGTGAAAAACATGCTTTATACTCTTACTCTGTAACGAGATAAGGGAAAAATTACGAACTCAACCTGACATTTATCTTTTCCTTCCTAGTTTCCCCTCCGCTGAACAAAACACAAGCCCACGGTTTTCCCAGGATGCCGTGAGGTGATTTCCCCACTGTCCTTGGCTGCTCCTGGCCGCGCTGCCGACCAGCGAGGGAGCCCGGGCTGGGCTGAGCCCGGCTGGGGAGAGGCAGGGAGTCCATACCGGCGTGTGCAGGGGACTGGCAGCCCTAATCCCGCTCCATACTGGGAGGTGGCAAGCAGGAAAAAAAAAGGGGGGTGGTGTGTGTGGAAAGGGAGTTTGTTTCCCCATTGTGCCTATATCCTGAATAAAAACCTCTGGCGCTCCCGCCCGCCCGCTCGGGAGCGGCTGGGCCGGGGGAGGCGGGCACGGCAGCTCGGCCTGGCGCTCCCCACCAGCTCCGGGCACGGGGAACGGGAAATGCCCCCGGCCCGCAGAGCGGCGGGAGGAACACGCGTGGGCGGCCGCGGACGGGCGCGGGGATGCGCCGGGAAGGGCGGGACGCGCGTGGGAACGGGAGGTGCGGGATGGGCGGGGCGCGGGGAGGGTGGGACGCGAGAAGGGCGGTGCGGGGACCGAGGGGGTCTCCCGGAGGGACGGAGGGCCCGGGGAGGGGGGGCCCGGACGGGTCCCGGGGGGAGTCACCGGGCCGGGCTGCCCCAGGAACAGGCCTTCTCCCGGGCCGCGTGGGAGCGAGGGAAGGGTGGCCTCGGGATGGGCTCCGGCCCCAGTGGGAATCGCCGTGCCCACCTGCCGGCCCTCGAGCGCGGGGTCAGGCTCGGCTCCTCTCGCCACCCGCAGCCCCCTCGGCCCGGCGCGGAGCCGGCCAAGGCCTCGCAGCGGCGGCCGCAGCGGGACCGCCCGTCCCCGGGCGGGTACAACGCCGCTCTGCCTCCGCCGGGGATGCCGCCCCGGGAGTCTCCCCGGCGCTTCCAAACCCGGCCGCCCGCGGAGCCGGGAGCGGAGCGGGAGAGGAGCCGCTCCCCGGGACGGAGGGAGCTCCTGCCGCTCCCGCTTCCCACCCCGCGCTGGGCCCGGGGGTCGCTCCCTGCCCCGGCGGCGGGCGGGATGCTGCGGCGTCAGGCGGGGCGGCGGCATCGCCAACATCGCGGAACAGGTTTTTTGTTTGCTTACCCTCCCTTCTTTTTTTCTCCACAGTAATTTTTTCTTTTTTTCTTTTCTCTTTTTTTTCCCTGTTTTCTCTTTTCCTTTTTTCTTTTCCTTTCTCTCTTTTTCCTTTTTCTCTTCCTTTTTCTCTTCCTTTTTCTCTTCCTTTTTCTCTTCCTTCTTTTTCTTTTTCTTTTTTCCATTCTCTTTTCTTTTTTCCTTCTCTTTTTCTTTTTTTTTTTTTTTTTGATTCCTTAGCGCCAATTTATCGCCGTTTAAAACAAAGCTAGAAACACCAAACGTCAAACACCACTTTCCCAATAAAACACTTTCTTAAAGCATCCCCCCTTACCTTCGGCTGGTGCCCGATGCAGCAGGATGCAGGGAGAGGAAGAGACGTTCCTGCCGCGCAGAGCAGGGAGCAACGCAATGAGGGGACAAGTAAACTGGCGGGGCTTATGTGGCAGGTACTTCAAAGTATTACTTTAAAAAGAGAAGGTATTTGAAAGCACTAACTCTTCCCGTCATCCCAAGGGTGTTAGTAATTTTGGTTTCCGCCCGTGACCTATGTAACACACAAATTGGACACCGTTTTGGGGGCTAGATGGCCCCTCGTTACAATTTGTGAGTTACGGTACCCTGGGACTGGGGAATCAAACGGAGCCCTCTCAGTTCTGTTTTCTCCACTGTAGAGGAGGTGATGTTTTTGTGCAGTTAATTCTAAAATGCTTGGCAGCTTGCCCATCAAACCCTAAGCATCGAAAAATGCAAAAAAATTCTCTATTTAACAGTGGCTGGACAGTGCAACTAACCCGTGCTAAACTGGTAATGGATATCGATGTCAACAGGTACGCGGCAAGAGCCTAATGCTCCGTGCTCAATGGAAAACACTTTCCTTCTGAATGAGGATTATCTGCAAAATGTAACTTGGCAGAAGGATCCAAATTAAATTCATGCTTCAGCTAATTCAGATTAATTTTCCTGATTGCCCTTGCACACCAAACAACCAAATCCCTGTTTATATTTGCTCCTTTTCTTTTAAATAGTTGATGCAAATCTCTTCTCCTGGGGAGTCTTGCAAGATGCATATGTTGAAGATTGTGATTCTCTCAGGCACTAATTAGAGTAATGAAATACCTGAGATGGATTTTTATATCACTGTTCTTACTACAAACATTAATTTAAGATATTGGATCCACTGTGTGACTGTGTTTGCAGTGTTTTTTTTCTAATATGCTGCAAGCAACATTCCAGCTAATCACCTTAATGGAAATTAGAGAGGGAAATCGTCTATTAGGATATTTAATCTATCCTCGCTCGGTAGCATTTTCTTACGTTTTTTAGTCTAGCTTTAAATTTAAAAACAATTCATAGGAATTATTCTGCGCTTTCAAAATGTTATTATCACCGGATGGCTCAGAAAATAGTGAAAATATACTAAAAAGAGGTTGCTAAGAAATGTTTTCTGATGATTAACTGTATTTTCTTTCTTTATGTTTCATTTTATCTCATAGCTGTAAGTCACACATCCCTCTGACAATTTAAATATGTGTTTTCTCTTCTTCATTTTTACACCTGTCACCATGACCCTACTGTGGTTTTAATGTGTGGGGGTTTTGGGGTTGGCTTTTCTTTTTCCTTTTTAATAGAAGGTTAATAAAAGAGTATGGATTCAGCTCTGGCCCCATTCCAGGCAGTACCTTGACTACTTAAGTGTGTCCAAATTCTTGCTCTTTCTCTCTTCCGCTGTTTGACACCTTGATGGCAAACAGCATAATCTTTCTTGCAGAGTTTTTTTTGCCCATCTGAAATGATAGGAGAAGTTGTAAATTTGTTTGCTATTGGCCCAAATTGCATTCTCTGCTGTTTTCTGTATGCAACATTTACATAGAGCTGGCACCCCACAGAGAATAAATGTACGGCGTGGCAGCACGTGGGAGCTTTCCGTGTTAGGGTAGCACATTTTATGTCATGGTCTCAATGTGATTTTACCCTCTTACTAAGAGTATTGTCTCTCTTGCCCTCTCCTTCACAGAATCACTCCTGACATAGGGATCTCCTACCCCCTTCTCCATCTTCACTGCAGCCCAGTGTGCTTGTCCCTGCAGCACACACCCCGTCTGTGCAGCGGGTACAACAGAGACACCAAAGGCTCTAACTTCAGGGGCATCCAGCCATTTTCTCGGTGTTGTTTTATTCCAGCTGCTTTCTCACAGAATTACTTAATGCTGGCACTGCTGGGAGAAGCAGCCACAGCGGGATGATGTGCAGGAGTGGGGTGCAGAAACTGCTTAACCAGGCTCTGCCACCAGAACGGTGTCACGGTGCTGCAGAGCGTATTTCTGTCATCGTGTGAAACCTCGTATGTCGTAAGTCAACGTGATAGGGCCTGGCCTATTGCTTTTGTTGGTGGTCAGAGGTTTAGACTCAAAACATGTCTCTTCCTGGTCTGCTTGCCCCCATAAAGCAGCCCTTGGGTAGATGATTGCAATTCCCTCCCCTAGACTAGACCGAATACAGTCCAGTAATTGCCTGAGAAACAGTAAATCATACATGAGACAAAGCATTCATTTACACCACTGTATTTCTGCAACAATGAGAGAAACTAAAATGGACCATTGTTAAGGAGCTCTATTTCCTGCTCTGTAATAAATGTCTCATCTTCCCTGATGCTTGTTTATTTTATAAATGTCTCTGCTTTGGCTTTCATATTTAGCTGCCAGCAGGACACCATTATCCCCTGACAGCATTCTGTTCCTTCTCCATTGTCATTACTGCCGAAGCGATGTTATATTGCTGTGCTTGGCCTGGATGGTAGGGCTTTCTTATCTTGCATTTCCCATTGCTTTTCCCATCTAGACTCCTGATGAGGCACAGAGCAGAGGTGGCGATGCTTAAAAAGCGATGTTTTCATGAAGTATTAGTAATTCTGGTTTTTACTTAAAAAAAAAGTCCAAAAAAACCCCACCACCAACTGCTCTTTATGATTATGTTTTCAAGGCCCATTGGGAGGGAATGAGTTGAAGTGCATGGGTTGCACCTGCACTGAGACCCCACTGTTCCCCAGGCAGCGGTGGTGCTCCAGGGACTGTGGGAGGTGATGGAGAGGTGGGAGGCTGCACCACTCTCCCACTTGTGGAGACCACACCAACGTGGCGGAGCCCCACAGCCTGCACTGGACTGGGAAGAAGTGAAAAAATACAAAGACCCCAGGACAGAAGTGCTGCTTCCGTTTTTTTCTCTGCTGGAGGGCTGTGTAGGTCACAGGCAGGGGTAAGATCCCAGCCCTGGTGCCTTCGCACCTTCCGAGGGGATGTGCAATGCTGACCTGTCTGCATCTGCATGTCTGAGTAGACCTGAGTGCCTGGGTAGCAGTGCAGAGCTTGAGGCAAAGCTGCTTGAAGTCAGTGAGAGCATTTCTGCTGATTTCAAGGACTTTATATTCTGTTCTTTAACGTCCACAAATGAAAGATACTATATTAGAGACAACCTATTTTTTAGGGTCACATTGCCCTGCTGCCCGTCTGTTTTGTCCATCTCAGAGCATCTCCAGCAAAACAGCAAAACCAGCAGCAGACAGTCTGTCAAAGTCCTATTATATATATATATACACACTGCGTCTCCTTTCAAGTGCTGAAATCTAATAATCCACCTAACTCTCCTGCCCTTCAGACATGCACACTGCATCCCCTTTAACATTGCTATGTCTCTCTTCTCTTTCTTCTTCTTTTCTTTTTTAAGCAAAATTCCCAAGTGGAGGTACCAAGGTTTTCCTGCAGCTCTATTTAATTTAAAAAATAATTGGATCGTTATTTTCTATAAGAACCAAACTTCAACAGTAAGTAATTTCTAAACATGTCAAGTGGCTCAGCATAAAAGTTAATCTTGATCTATTGGTTTGTTAGGTGTGTTTACGTCCAACCAGTTACGCTCCTTAAACAAAAGTGATTTAAAGCCCTTTCTGGAGAGCATGAAAATGATTCCCCCAGCACTTAGATCCTCAGGGCCATAATCCAACAAAAGCAGGCTTATCTTTAAGCGTATGAGTAGTCCTGTCAAAGTCAATGGGGGTCCAGATGTGTTTAAAGATAAACACATACTCAAGTGCTTTGCTGTGTTGGAACTCCTTGAATGTTTTATTTGCATTTCATTCCAGTAGTAGATCTTACATTTTGTATATAGCAGAAGAGGATTCTTGCTGCACGTTACATAAAAAGACTATTTTAAAAGAGGGTGAATAGGGAAATTCCAACATCTAAGAAATAATTTTTAATTATTCGTATGAGTTATTTCAAATGTTATGTCTATATTGCTTGATTTGTTTTACTCAGGGCTTCAGGACAGAAGTGCTGCAAACATGGAATGAAGCCACAAAGACCTGCAAGGCTCCACTCTAGTGCTGCAAGTTCAATAGCAAGTGACTTTAGGGAAGTCACTTCACCTGCCCATGCTCCATCTCACCTCTGCAAAAATAAAGACCATTAACATTTCCTTTGCCTCATTGCAGTTGCCTAGTAAATGTTTGGACAAGGATTTGATGATACAACATGCTGAAAGCTGCTTCTATTAAAAAAAAAAACAAACCACACACACACAGAAAAACCCTCAAACAAACAAACAAAAAACTTGAAAAGATTATTCATTGCAAATCTACTTGGGTAAAAAAATGTTTCCCTGAGTTTTCTGCATGCCCTAGGGCTCAAATTAACCAAACAGCAACTTTATGCAACCATTTTTTAGCGTTTTTGAGAATGAGCTCTGCTATCCTGGACGCTATTCCAGATAAAGGTGCAGGAGCAAAATCACCCCAGTGAATTAAACTAAGCGAGCTGAGCTTTATTACGTAGTGTATTGTGAGGGGTGGTCATTTATGTGGCCCTTTCTATGAACTGCATTTGGGTTGAATGATCTCATTTGGACACTCCATCTGCTTAAAGGAACTCCTGTGGCAGGGCGTACGCTGTCTGCTGTGCCTGGCCCACCTTCCCTGCTGCAGGCAGGGTGTCCCACCCCACTGAAAAGCCCCTACCGAAGCACAAGGGTCAGCACCCAGCCAGTGTCAGCAGAGTGGCCAGCGTGTGCCTGGGAGGCAGTAGGTAGGGTGGAAGGCAGTCAGGGAGGTGCAGCACATGCCGTGCTTCCCGATTCTCCCGAGGCTTCCTCCTAGAGGGAGACATGGCCTTTGGGCTCATCTATATTTCAGCTGCTTCAGTGAGTGCAGTTTCCGTAGAACCACGGCTGGTTCTCAGGCACAGCACACTCAGCACTGCTGTGGTTTTTCCCTGCAGCTCCTGAGGCCCCTGACCAGAGGACGGGCAGAGTGCTGGGTCTGCCACGCTGCTGGAAGGACCAGAGCTGCCTGGAAACAGCCTGCTGCACAAGCTGCGGGTGTGGAACGGGCTGGAACACAAGCCCACGTCTCTTTTATTCATGTCAGATCGCAGGCAATTGGATGGATCCCGTTTAAAAGGAAGGGGATGGGAGGGAGGTACTCAAAGTTTGGAAGCATAATGAAATGAAAAGAATTCCTGATGTGGTGTTCATTTGCCTGAAAGGACCATTGCCTAGGCCTCCCCAGTGGAACAATCGACGCTCCATCTGGTGAGGAAGCAGCAATTCCCACCGAGAAGTCTTCCCAGGACACAGCACGTGGCTGTGCAGTACATGCAGGATAACTCAATAGCAACCTGCCAGTAAGGCATCATAACAAACCTGGGCAGGTGAGCGATGCTCCTTTCCCTAACTGAAGAGACTTCAGAGGAATGAACGTGACGATATGGCCCCATGTCCCACGCAGCGTCTCCCCAACACACCTCGTGTCTTGAGGTGACAAGACTGTGGACTGGTAGGAGAACAGAGACAAAACAGATTCCGTGTAAACGTTCACTAACCTGTGCTGTTTAATTCAAGGCTAAGCACTGGATGAGGACTGAGTGGTTACTCTAGACTGCAGTTCTGCAACATGTTTTTATTTTTGCCCAGCTCACATTTAGCTCTTTTCAGTAGCTCATCTTTCCATTTCCCCTTTGCCACGTCTATTCTGTCAGGAAACTTGTTGGCTGCTTTATTGCCTTGAATGTCCAGCTCTTCTGCTATTCTCTTCACATCTGTACAGTCATTTGTCCTTTTCCTTCTGAATCAGAGCATCACTCCAAACAACTCTGTGAAGTACAGTCTATTATTCCTTTTCTCCACAAAGCGGTTTTGATTCTTCACGTGTAATGCACTATATAAAAATAAAAAACCTTGTCCTGTCTTAATAGCATAATTCTTAAACAGTTATGGCCTCATTCGCCTTCAAAGTACATAATTCCCATTGACAACAATAGGAACACTGCCAACACAATGGTGAATTAGTTCCCATGATAAAAAGATAAAGACACCAAAAGGTCCAACTCTGCACTTCCTTAGGAGGATGTAAAGGTATAAAGAAAAAATGGAGACAGTTGCATGGAACAGCTTCATACTAACCAAGTAACAGGCTGCCAACTGAGCAGTCATTGAAGTTGACCCTTTAATATGCCAGAAGTCTAAATCAAGAGCAATTTTGATAACATCAGTAGCACCTCATCTCCATGGAAAAAACGTATAATCTGTCCCCAGAGCTGTGCATTCTCCTGAACTGGAACCTGGAAAAGGTTGCTATGGCTGGGCCTTTACCTGGCTTCTCTTACCTGGTACGTGGGCAAATGAGTCAGGATTTCAAGAGCATACCCTTTGAAAACATGTCAAACTTTCATCCTTCATAGTCAGACATCACACGGATGTTATGTGGGCCATATTATAGGGCAGGGAGTAGGTAACATTATTTCTACACCTGAGAATTCAACAATGGGCACTTGGCAGTTATTCAGCTTCCTTGCTGGTTACCCCTCTATTTCCTGAATATTTTTTTCCTTACTTGGTGAATGGTCTTGGAGTGAGAGCACTGCCCCGAGGATCTCATTCAGTCCCTCGGGCACCACTGGGAAAGCATAGCTTTCTCTGTGCTTCTTTTTATTTCTTTCTAGAAAATAAAATAAAATTTAAAAAATAATAATACCTTCCATCTATAAAAATAAAGTAAAACATATTTTATCTCTTATATAATTAGTCTTTTTCAGGTTGTAAGTATCTTAAAGCCTACTTAATCTTTTTGCACAGCATCTAATCCATCAAGAGCACAAACAGATATGGAGATTATAGATATTATTAATGTAACATCACTTGTCTTGTGTTGCTGGATGGTAGAAACATTCTAGCAATAAAAATAAACAGTCAGTACCCTAGGAATATCTCAGTCTTTAAAAACATATTATTATTCAATGTTTGCATCTCTCTGTTATTTGAATGAATAAGCAAAACTATAACAACATCTAAACTCCTTTATATGCACCAATAAGAAACTGAAGGATATGGTAAAAATTGCCATATTTCTGGCCAAACTACTTCTTCCTGACAGTGCAACTGCTATGTGCCCAGCACAGCTTCTTTCACACGAAAATGAGTCGTAGATTTCAACCAGCACAAATCCAGACTCCAGGGTATCTTACAATCAAAGAGTCATTGAGGTTGGAAAAGCTCTTTCAGAGCTTCAAGTCAGCACTATGGTCACCCTTAAACCATGTCCTCAAGTGCCACATCCCCACAATTTTTGAACACTTCCAGAGATGGTGTAATTGTCTGCTCTTACACAGATTATTTCCTTCTAAGAACTTCACAACATAATAAATCATACTTCTTTTGCACCTAGAGGGGGAATGTGCCTCATGCCAGGTAGATTTCCAAGGAATTTGGTTTACAAGCTTTGCAGATCCCTTTGTCAAAGGAGTCTGTGAGAACGCCTCAGTGCTAAAGATTTCTTCTTGCTTTTCTCCTCCTTGTTCTTGCCTGTGCTGTGCTGAACCACAGAACACCATCCCAAAGCATTCACCAGTGCTCCAGACTTCAACAGGCTTGGCTTTACAGACCATCACTTGCTGGGCTGTCCTCCAGGTTCAGGGGAATGTACCTGCAGGAGATGTACTTGCTACCTTAGCCTCATAGTGTATCACGTATGTCTTGTACCTTTCTGCCTTCAAAGGCCTGCCCTTCTACACAACCAGTGGCGAAGCTTCCATCTGCTTGGAAGAAGCATATTTTGGAGGCAGTAATCCTTACACCTTTGCCTTTCCTACTCATGCTGAAGCTCGAGCTGAAATGTGCTCTGCCTTGGAAGGAACACCCAGGATAAAATGGTTTCACAAAATCTTTCCCCCCTCCCCTGTGATGTGCTTATACCACATTACTTGTCTCTTCCACTGATGACACTCTTTTTTTCTCACCAGAGGCACAAGTCACATAGTAATAAGGATTAATTTAACTGCTATCCCAAATGTACTACTCCAGTTTTTCCTACTCAATGCCATCAGTCTTTCTGATATGTTACAGAATATTCTACTTCTGATACTTCAAATAAGAACAAACTGATGCACTTCTGCATCGCTCCTCAGTGTGGCCAGTGCCCAGCCCAGGGTGTAAGATTTCATCAGGCTGATCACTGTTTTCAACCCTGTGTAATGACAATGTCAAATGTCCCTAACAATGTCCAATTTGTTTGAAAATCAGGCCAAGGTATTTGCCTCAGTAACCTCCTGCAACAGCAGCTCCCACAGGTGATGAGACATGTGTCTGGGCATTTACTTTTCATTCTAAATTTGCTGGGTTTTAATTTAACCTGATGCTTATTCTCATGTGACAAAATAAAAAGAAAGTCCAAGTTCAGTGCTTGAGAGTTTCAACCTCCACAATCAGCTCCATTTTCATCTTCTTCTGAGCAAAATAATTTCAGACTTTGCCATTTCTCATGTAATAATCTTAGCAGCTCTGTAACTGTTTTTTATTTTAATTTCTTGAACATTTTTTTGAATCTACTATATACCTCATAGGAGAAGAGGATAAAAAGAATGAACACAGATTTAATGTGTACTTATGGCATAATCCTATATTTTCTTGACTTTTTCTAGCATTCTGCTCTATATTTAATAAAACAAAATATTCTTCTGCCTTTTTTTTGTTTGCTTTTTTTTTTTTAGTTTTTAAGTTGTTGCTATAGATTGAGGTAAATCAGACACTGATGACTTCTAGTTCTTTTTCCTGAGAGATTCCTGGAAATTCAGGGCTTTTCAGATTATTCAGGAAGGACATTGAGGTGCTGGAGCGGGTCCAGAGAAGAGCAATGAGGCTGGTGAAGGGACTTGAGCACAAGTCCTATGAGGAGAGGCTGAGGGAGCTGGGGTTATTTAGCCTGGAGAAGAGAAGGCTCAGGGGAGACCTCATCACTCTCTACAACTACCTGAGAGGAGGTTGTAGCCGGGTGGGGGTTGGTCTCTTCTCCCAGGCAATCAGCAGCAGGACAAGAGGGAAGGGACTCAAGGTGTGCCAGGGGAAGTCTAGGTTGGATATTAGGAAGAAATTTTTTACAGAGGAAGTAATCAGACATTGGAATGGGCTGCCCAGGGAGGTGGTGAATTCACCATTCCTGGAGGTTTTTAAGATGAGACTGGATGTAACACTGAGTGCCATGGTCTAGTAACCACTGCAGTGTTGGATCAAGGGTTGGACTTGATGATCTCGAGGGTCTTTTCCAACCTACTTGATTCTGTGTGATTCTGTGAATTTCAAGCCATTTATTTTAGCTCACTAATTCTCTTTTATTATTCCTCTGACATAGGAAAGTGTGACTTCATTTGATTTATTTTGTAGTATGTAACAGAACACACACTTTTATTATCACTATAAAACCTCAGAAATATCCATCTAGAATGTATGGTGAAGATACACGTTAAGTTTTCACTTTCTTGAACTTTAATATTCCATTCCATATTTTCTTCAGAAAATAGTGTTGTTTTTTTCCCCTTTGAATGCCTATTGTTTCTTTGCTATTTTACTCTGTTAATTTTTTTTTTTACCTTGCTGTCTTTTCATTTCTGATGCCACATGAAAAACCATTCACTCTCCTCCATCAGAACCATCCAAGAAAATTCAGATCACAGAGCAGGTCATAAATCATTAGAAAGGCAGATTTCTTAAAAAGTAAAAAAAAAAAAAATCTCTAAAATGTTAAGTTTTGGATTTGTTTTTTAAATAAAGATTTAAAATAGCTCTTACAAACAATCACTTGGCTGAAAGTGTGCAGCTAATCCCTTTCTAGGACATTTAAAATAAAATATTCACTGGTAAGAATAGAAGTGGAAATTAAAATTTATATTATAGTGCTTCTGCATGACCTTACTATGTTAGGTACAAACCTGTGAACAAAGAGAGTAAAAAGACCATAAAGACCTAACAAAACAAGACACTGGTGTCAAGTGAGTCAAACAACATGAGATTAAACATACAGCTAGTTTTGTGTGTCTTCTAGAATCATTAAGGTTGGAAAAGACCTCCAAGATAATCAAGTTTGATCTTTGAGTGAGCAACACTTTGTCAACTAAACCATGGCCAGTTGTTTCCTCAACACCTTCAGGGATGGTGACTGCACCACCTCCCTGGGCAGCCCATTTCAATGCTTAACTACACTTTCAATGAAGAAATTCTTCCTGATGTGCAGCCTGAAACTCTCCTGGCACAGCTTGAGGCTCTTTCCTTTTGTCCTGTCATCAGTTGACTGATCCATTACAACCTAACACATCTAAATTGCTTGAAACTGTAATTTATACCTGTCCAGCAGGTATAGGTAGTCGATGTTCTTTTGACACCAGCAGAGAAATGAGTCTTACAGAAAACCTAGATGTTGATAATGTGAATCTTTATAAATGTGGTTAGGGATCATTGCATGCATAAGAAACAGTGTGAAGAAAAAAGGTTTTCCAATAGTATTAGGTTGCTTTTTTTTTTTCATGGAATAGTAAGTTTGGCACAAAAAGTAAGTGGAGTGTCATTATTAATAAGGAATTCAACCCATTTTCACTAACTAATTTCTATAATTTTTTACTAATTTAGCTGAGGAAAAAGCCATACATGGCACTTGATTTTCAAAGGGACAATAATGTTATATGACATATCTGCTGAAGTTTCTCCTACAATATTATGTCAGCAAAAATAGAAGAGAAACAATATATATGATCACAACTGGGAGCTGGTTCAGCAGAGTTTTCCTGAATAGTGAAATTTGGTAACACTTCCATGTTAAATTTCAAAACTTTAAATATTCTTTAAAACAAATAAAGATTTTTTTTCTTTCTCGGGATTGAATGTAGATTCAAGTCTTGTATTATTTTATTCAAAAGTGAAGAATGGAATGAAATAAATTATGTTTCCTTCATACTTATAGAATGCAGTTTAATTCTTAATCTATTATCCATATTACACATAAATTAATAATATAAGAAAATTATATTATTGCACTGAATTACAAAAATACTGGCTGCTTAACCCTGTTTCATTATATACAGCACACAGTGAATATTTGAGATATTCCATCAACCAGATCTCAGTCCTTTCATTCTCTTTTTTTCCCCCTCAGGAGAGCAGTGGCTGCTGGGGAGGCTCTCAGGAAACTTTTGGAGACAAGACAAACGAGCAGATTAGTGAGAGACCAAGGCAAGGAAAGCATACCACTTGATTCTCAGAGTAAAACAATGACAGGAAATGAAGACATAAAAGCCATGGAATAATAACAATAGAGTAAGTACAATCCCACCATTAAAAGAAACATCCAGTTACTTCAGGCTGTAGTGACACGTCAGTCTCACATATTTTCCAGAAGCCTCATTTCTGGGTCTCTGATTGACCTCACTTAGCTTCTTTCGTAGGATCTGATGATTACAGGATTGCTCAGTCTGGAAAGGACTTCCTAATGGTTCTAGTTCAACTTTCTGCTCAAAGAACAGTCAGATCTGAGGTAGGACTGAATTACTCAGGACTTTGTCCAGTTTGGTTATGGATGGAGGATGAAGCATCCAAGGTTGGAGTCTAAGCAGCCTCCGTTTACAATCTGAAATCTCTCTGACTTTGCCCAGCCTTCCTCTTTCTCCCTGAATTCACTGTGGCAGCATGAAAAAAAAAATCAGTTTTCTATGCAAGATTTAGAAGTGACATCATGTATGCAGCCAGGGAAGTTACAACTGTGTTTCATAGCCTCAGAGACAGAAAAAAGGTGATTGCATGAATCCACGTCGAAAAAGGTGAAGACAGGAGTTTTTTTAGCTAGTTTTAGACATCTTTATCTGAGCTTGTTATATAAATCCTCTTTATACCTGCAAGAGAAAACCTAGGTCATGAATCATCTCTCATTCACGTAATGTAGATGATTAACACGGGTCAGTCTAATAGTCAGAACTGCATTGACTATAGAGTTTAGATGACTTCTTGAGGAAGAAATGCCTATATTGTGATGTGTTCCACTTAAACTACTTAGATGATTCTTTTCTCATGTTTTTGAAATAATTTAGTCTTTAGAGTCCCTTTACAGTTGCCTAAAGAATTATCACATGAATATTTTCCACGATAAGACGGTTACTACAGAAAGATACATTTATCTCTGAATGTCCCTTCCTTTTATATCAATTATAAACAGATCTGAGGTGGTTAACTATACTTGCCTCTTAAAGGATAAAGTTATTCCAGTTGATCATAGTTGTTTCCAATTTTTAATTCTAGAGAAAAAATTTCATCTGGAAAGGGAGTAGTCAAGAATTCATCACTAATTCAGCTTTGTATTTGGTTGCCCAAGATATTATATATGTCATGAATGAGAGGGTTTTAGTGTAGCCTATTATCTTGTGGAGTTTTGTAAAAATTTGAATGTAGCAATAGCTTGTATGAGAATTTTCCTTCTGTATCCTATTTTAAAGAAAGGTGTAAGAAAATTTTCCGAAGAGAGGAAGATCAAGGCTACTCTTGTTTTGCCAGTTGCTACATTTGTTTCAATATGTTTGCTGATGAGTTCTCTTCTGGTACCACCTGACTGTATATTAGATATATGTATGTATCCATGATATTCAAAAAGTCATGGCAGTCAGGTAAAGTCCTGGTTGACTGGAAAAAAGGGAAACATAGCACTTATCTTAAAAAAGAGAAGAAAGGACAACACTGGGAATTACTGACCTGTCAGCCTCACCTCTGTGCCTGGGAAAATCATGGAACAGGTCCTCCTAGGAAGTTATGCCGAGACACATGGAGGGCAGGAAGGTGATTTGAGACAACCATCATGGCTTCACCAATGGAAAATCCTGCCTAACCAATCTCGTGGCTTTCTATGGTGGAATAACTACATCAGCAGACATAGAAAGAGCTACAGATGTCATTTATCTGAACTTCTATAAAGCCTTTGACAGAGTCCTCACAACATCTTCTCTCCAAATTGGAGAGTGATGGATTCGATGAGGGGACTGTTAGGTGAATTAGGAATTGGTTGGATGGTCATATCCAGAGGGCTCAGAGTCCCAATGCACACCAGTGATGAGTGGTGTCCCCCAAGGGTCTTTACTGGGATCAGTGTTATTTAATATATTCATTAATAACATAGATGAAGGGGTTGAGAGCACCCTCAGCAAATTTGCAGATGACAGACACCAAGACGAGTGGTGCTGCTGACACACCTGAAGGATGGGATGCCATCCCACGGACCTGGACAAGCTTGAGAAATGGGTACATAGGAACCTTGTGAGGTTAACCACGGCCAAGTGCAAGATGCTGCACCCAGATTGGGCAATCCCTGGTATCAACATAGGTTTGGGGGTCAAGAGATTGGGAACAGCCCTGCCAAGCAGGACTGGTGAATGCTGGTGGATGAGAGGCTGGACATGGGCTGGCAATGTGCACTCACAGCACAGAAAGGCAAGAGTATCCTGAGCTGCATCAAAAGCGGCATGTCCAGGGGGGCCAAGGGAGGTGATTCTGCATCTCTGCTCTGGTGAGACCCCACCAGGAGCACTGCATCCAGCTTGCGAGTCTCCCAGCATCACAAGGACAAGGACGCAAAGGAGTAAGTCCAGAGGAAGGCCATCAAGTTGATCAGAGAGATGGGGTATTTATCCTATCAGGAAAGGCTGAGAAAGTTGGGATTGTTCCTGGAAAAGAGAATGATTTGGGGTGACCTTACGGTAGCTTTCCAGTACCTGAAGGGAACTTAAAGAAAAGGTAGGACAAGACTATTTTCAAGAGCGTGTAAGGGGGAATGGGTTCAAGTTGAAAGAGAGTAGGTTTAGATTAGACATTAAGAAAAAATTATTTCCTGTGAAAGTGGTGAGGCACTGGAACAGGTTGTCTAGGTAAGTTGTGCATGCCCCATCCCTGGAATTGTTCAAGGCCGGGTTGGATGGGGCTCTGAGGAACCTGGTCCAGTGGAAGGTGTCCCTGCCCACGGCAGGGGGGTTGGAACTGGGTGATATTGAGGGTTTTCTTCCAACCCAAACCGTTCTGTGATATGAAAAGTGCAAGACCACTGTAGCATGGCAAAGATGAAAATATGTCAGTTATCAAGGTTTTTTGAGAGTCTTGAGGAATGAACTACTGTTCCTGAGGACCCTTTGTTTAACATTTAAACAGTGATATCTATTCCTTCTTATACAGAAATTTTGATGAAGTAGGGAATGTATTCTTAGTTATTGGTTAAGAGTAACTGGTTGATTTCCACATGACATTAATTTTGATTTCTTTATTAAATATGTTTATATGATTGGATATAAATGACAATTCTGATCCTAATGCTTTATAGTTTAAACCTAAATGTTACGATTTTCTGTAGTTCCTCTTTTGTTTCCTAAATGTTTGGGAAGCAAATTTTGGAAAAACATTTTTCATTTAATATTTCAACATTATATTCCAGTGTAATTTACCTATTAAAATAACTTAGGTGTCAACAGAGTAATATAATTTTAACAAGTGATTGATAATAGCTTATAGACAGCTTTGAGATTGGTGAAGAAGACAGTTAGGTTGTCAACTGGCCATGACATGATCTTCAAATTAAAGAAGTACTATGGGAAAATTAAAGGATTTTAGTTAAATTAGTGACAGAAGAAATATAATACGAAGTGAGTTAAATCCATTGGGAAATTGTTGGTTTGTTCATAAGAAAGATTTAAGCCCAAGTTATAAAGACACCATCATAGTTGTGAAAGTGGAGAAAACACTTCAGAGAATAGGTGAGTCACCTTGGGACTGATGGGTTTTGTGACCTTTTATGACACGTCTGCTAGAATGGTACTTTATGGTTATGATGAACATCTTTTATGTAAAAAATAGACTCTTTGAATCTTGATTACATCAAGTAACAGAAAAACAAATGGTTTGAGATTCTAGATCTCTTTAACAAAACTTTGTATAACCTCCCCTCCTCGCCCCAAACAACTGAAATCAAACCCCAAACTAACCAAACAATCAACAAAAAACCCCAACAACCTCACCATTAACAATTTCAAATGTTTATAATCCAGAGTTTGGACTATATATTTCCTATTCTAAAAAACCTGTATGATTGTCATTTCATTCCTCTGAGCTAGGAGCTTGACACTACTGCTCATCACTGGTGGATATAGAAAAATCCAGAAACTCCATTATGACTTCAAGTATCTCCTATCTTTTCTTAAGAACTCTTAGTTTGACATATTTACTACGTTGCACTTAAGATGGCTTAAACATTTTGTCCCACATATGGGATAAAACAAGAAACATACATCCCCAGTCAATTGACTAGTGAATTCTAACCATCATTAAGCTGCTCTGGCTCAATCATTAATTCATATCCCTATGTACTGAGGCTAGTAACCGGAAATTTTGAAACCTAAGGGATGTCTTTAACAGAAGTAATCTTTAAAATGTTCAATCTCTACCTAAAATGTAAAAGGCAAGAATCAAGCAAAGGTGTGACTACACAAGTAAGGTCAAATACATATTTACTGAAAAAATAAAGAATGTGCATATTCATTGAGGTTCAGTAAGGACATAGCATCACTTTTTTGTTTTTCTTTTCAGAAATTGAGTGACAATTCCCCTGAGGAAAACAAGGTAGTTCAAAATAGCATTTAACAAGCAAGTAAATAAACAGAACTACTGCCTTGCTTCATGTGGATATTAGCCTATTAGATATGCAGGCAACATGATTTCCATGGTTACAAATGACCTGCTAATCTCTGAAATTATCCAGTCATCACGAACAACAAGCCTCCTAAATAATTATACCAAAATGCAGAACTGATGCTGTCAGTATTTTCAAAGTGAAATTCTCCCAGAGAGGTTTTTTACCTGGTAAAAAGTTACACCACTATTTCAATGTGGGTTCATCAGTGGCTTTCTTTGAAACAGTTTACCCTGAACGTTTCATTTTAAATAACAGCATTTTGTCCACTGTGTTAGTATTGGAGGTAAGAAGAACAATAACTTATTGGGTTGGGTACAGGGTCTGTTTTATTTGAGTACAAAGTGAAAACTTATTTAATATGCATTTTAATGTTTCTTGGTGCAAGGACAAAATGTATTAGCCTGATGCACTTCTATTATGTTGTTTTCTACAGCTGATAGTCACAATTTTCTATGAAGTAAATTAGTTATTTGCTTACACTGAGTTCAGTTTGTCTAACTGAAGGGAAACAGACAAAAAAAATCAATGGGTTTTGAATGGTCACCATTCATCACATAATAACTACAAATATGTGTTCATAAATTTCCTCAGAAATTTATGAATATAATGTAAATCGTGAAGCTATTCTGAAGTGGCAACAGGAAAAGATCCTTATGATCTTGTAGTGGGTTGACAGTGGCTGAACACCAAGTACGCACTAGAGCAGTCTCTCACTCCCCTCAGCAACTGGACAGAGAGAGAAAATATAACGTAGGGTTTATCAGTTGAGATAAGGACAATGAGAAATCACTTACCAATCACCGTCAGGGGCAAAACACACTTGAAGTGAGGATATTAATTAAATTTATTACTAACAGGAGCAGGAGAATGAGAAGTAAAATAAAGCTTAAACACATTCTCCCCACCCCTCCCTCCTTCCAAGTTCTACTTCCTCTCCCCCCAGCAGTGCAGAGAGACAGGGAATGGGGCTTAGTCAGTTCATCACAGGTTGTTCCTGATGCTGTTCAGGGAGCAGAGTCCTCCCCCTGCTTCCGTGTGGGGTACCTCCCATAGGAGACAGTTCTCCACAAACTTTTCCAACATGAGTCCATCCCACAGGCAACAGCTCTTTACAAACTGGATCACTTTTCCACAGGGTGAAAAAGACTCCAACTTGGGTCTCCTGCAGGCTAACAAGTCCTACCAAGAAAACCTGCTCCAACATGGGCTCCTCTCGTTATGGGTCAACAGGTCCCTGTCAGGACCCTGCTCCAGCACGGGCCTCCCACATGTCACAGCCTCCTTTGGGCATTCACCTGCTCTGGCAAGGGTCTTCTCCACAGGCTGCAGGTGGATCTCTGCACCCCCATAGTCCTTCATGGGCTGTAGGAGGACATGGGCTGCACCATGGGCTGCACCATGGGCTTCAGGGGAACCTCAGCTCTGGCACCTGGAGCACCTCCTCCCCTTCTTTCTCCACTGACCTTGGTGTCTGCACTGTTGTTCTCATGTTCTCACTCCTCTCTTCTCTATCTGTAATTTTTGTCTGACCAATAATTTACTTTTTTCCTTCTTAAACATGTTATCACAGATGTGTTACTATCATTCCTGACTGGCTCGAATTTGGCCAGTGGCAGGTCCATCCTGGAGCTGGCTGGCATTGGCTCTGCTGGATGTGGGGAAGCTTCTGACAATTTCTCACAGAAGCCGCCCCTGTGGGTCCCCAGCTACCAAAACCTGGCCATGCAAACCCAATACAGGTCTCTTACATGTGTGTACCAAGACTGCTGTGGAATGCATCATCATCATCATCATCATCACAGTTTTAATGAAGTGGTAACTCTGCTTTGGTATCTTGACTTAAAGACAGAGCAAAAACATTTTGCTAATGACTGATTCCTTGTATACTACTTTCATTTTAATTAATCCCAAATGCTCATCAAGGTCGGTCCTTCTTTAATGTCTGTACAATAAATCACTGCAACTCCATGAACTTCATTTTTCCTCTTTTGGGGTTCCTTAGTCAGCAAACAGTTTAAATTATTTTATCATCAAACTTCCATAACTTCACCACAGCCTTGTAATATTTCATGTGTTTAAAGCCTCAGTACCTTCTGATCTTTGCTGTATGAGAAATATTTCTTTCATTTGAGAAAACTGATGTGGGTAGAAACTAAGTTTGTATCCCTTACAAATGAAAAGAGCTTGGTCCCACTGTAACATTTAGTTTCAAATATGAGGGAAAGTCAAAAGAATACAAAATATTTTACAAGGTGAAATTCCTGGGGCCTGACTCGAGTGCTGAATAGTAGTGCTATTCCTCTTATGTGAATTGCCAGCTGATTTCACTATGATTTAAGATAATGATGTGATTCTGTTTTGACTTGCTTCTCTAGACTTCATTTGAATCTTTTTGATTTGCCCTATTTAATAACTGAGCTATATTTTTTTTGTCAATACCAGAAATATTGGAGCTAAAGTCCTTATCTCACATTTTATGGCAGGATCTTTCCTTTTATCAGTCTATGTTTCCCCCCCTTTCACCTTTAGCCTTTTAAAGTGCTTTAAAAGGAAGTATCCTCTTTTCAATTTTTCCTTGGACAGTATTACCTTCTATGTGAAGTTTTTCACTGTGTCCTTGTCAAACCTTGTTGCCTTTTTTTTTAATTGTTGTTTTTTGTTTTGTTTTAAAGTATTTTCTCCAAAATGTTAATTTTAGCATTTTAGCCTTCCAGTACTTTTTTTGACATCAGTGTCATTTTATCTTAATCCTAGGAATCTTTATTAAACATGTTTTTTGTGCATTCGCCAAAATGATGGGAAAAAAAAGTAAAAAAAAAATAATATTGCACCGCATGGCTCCTGTTCTAGCTGTTTAAGTCATCGCTGGAGAACTGATCCAAAGTTTGTTGTGTGGTGATTCTCTATAATGCCTAAAACAATGCTATTCTTATTTTTCAGAGAAACATACCTCAGTAACTCTGGCAGTGCTGACAATTACATGTATTTGTATTTCTCTGGACTTATCCAAAAGACTTATAAAACTTGTTGCCTACATATCAGCAATTGAAATAAACTATAAAGTAGGCTAAATGTATAATGTTCTTAAAAAAAATGCAAACCTGTATAATAGGGATTTGGCAAGTTTTTAAGCTACATGTTCTTATATTTCAGTGTTCTTTTAGATCTTCTTGAGATGCTTGTCTTCATGCTGAATGCTTTCTTGAGACAAAGGTGTTTGCTAGGAATGATGTTGGCTTTACTTGTATCCTTTGTCCTGAGTCCATATTCCACATTTTCTCCTATTAAACATAAAAAATAGGATAAATAGGAATTTTCTATCTCTAACAGTTTTATCTATATCTATATTTTCTGTATAATTTATAATGCTTCCCTGTATATTCCTTTTCTTTTCTGTTATGCAGGTTAAAACAGGGAGTATTTTAGTTTTTCCCACTGAAACTCTACATTTTACCTTTGTGTAATGCTCATGTACATCATGTACACCTTTTAGTTTCAGACTACCTCTCTCCTCTTCGTACACCTTCCTCATTCCCATTCAGTGATCTGAACTGTTCAACTACACTACTGCAAAATGTTTAGACTTTCACAGATCTTGGAGCAATGAAGGAAGTTGCTGTTTGATTTTGCAAAAGTGATGCTTTTATTCATCATAAGGTCTGTTTCTAAGAAAGCCATTTCTTATTTTTAATATTCTTAATTATAATTTAGAGATCTGCTCTCTTTCTCGTAGCAACAGTAATTTCAAATTGCTTTTTTTTTTTAAAGGAGCATATTTATTTACTGTTATTTTTGTATACTAAAATTGATGATTGAGACAAGAACCTTTTCACTGAAAAACTTAAAAACTTTTTTATATCTAACATCTATAGTAGATCTAATTGTAAGTAAGATTACATACTACTCAAACTCAGAAAAAACATTCTGAGACCTTCACAGAATATCTCAACAGAGGCTTGCCAGTCTAAAATCTGGCTCTCTAACATGTTTCATCTAATCAATCATCCTCATATTGACCAACAGTAAGAACACAACTCTGCTTATTCCATCTTTCACATATAGTAAGGGTATGTAAACCAGTTTTACAACATGCTTAAAAGGAAGATATTTGGGCTTAATCACTCCTAATGGTTTTTTTACCCCAGGTAATTTGATTTCAATTTGTTTTATCTGAATCAAAATCCAATTATACTCTTCATACAGTAAGGCTACAGCTGGTTGTATTATGTATATTTTTAATGCAAAATGTGTAGAATTGTAATAAAAATGTGTAGAACACGAGGCTCATTGAACTGCTCCTTCCCCACTGAAGAATGCCTAAGAATTGCTGAGAGAGGGGGAAGGAGGTTTGAATTTTAACACTTCATTGAAGTGAAGAGTTGTTTATTACTCTATTCACTTCTAAATGTGAATAAATACTACAACAAAGACATATTTTCTTGTCTATGGAAGGGAAAAAACCTTTATTCTAATAAGAGGTTGGCTAGACTGCTTCCTTCTTAAGAAGAAAGTAAAATAAACCTGGGGGATGAAATATTAAGCTCGTCCAGATCTTTTGAAAAACATCAGAGGAAAGTTTGACTATTAGACCAAATACAGTCCACTAAAAGAAAGAAAATATACAGTCTGATTCCTGTATAGTTTATCAAGATAGAGCAAGTCTGATGAATGTCAGAAAGACAGACCTTCTGACACAACCCTAGGATTATTTGAATGGATGTAAATTTATCATACCCTCTTTTCTAAAGATTTATTTCTGAGTTGTCTCTTTTACATAATAACTTGATGTCTGCATGTTTACTATAAGCTGGCTTGAAGTAGGCATAATTTACAATAAAACATTCAATGAAGGGAGAAATGAATCTATGAACTAGAACCCTAGTATGCCTTATTAAGTAACTCAATGCTTAAACAGATATTCCTCTGTATTGTACAAATAACAGAGACAGTCTGAATAGGCTGAAATTACAAGTCAGAGGATGCAAAAGTTGCTTGGCCATTTTGAGGAAAAAGAAAAAAATGAATGCACATTTGGCACTTCAAAATAGTAAGAGACATAAAGAAGAGCAAGAATTAGTTCCATAAGGATGTAGGTAGCAAAAGGAGATTCAGAGAAAATATGATCTACTGTTAAATGGGGGACACAGCCTCCCTCATGGATGACACAGAAAAGTTTGTCAATGATAATTTTAGCATCAATCTTCACATGTGAAACTTGGTCACTGTTCTTCATGCATGAACCATGTGGGTTCAACAGTGGAAAGCAACAGTCTGGGGGTTGATATAGAAGTTGCAAGTATTGAAATTTTCAAGACCAGATGGGAACTGTCAAAGGGTGCTGAAAGAATTGACTGATGTGATTGCAGGGACACTGGCATGGCCATCTTCAGTGAAAAACTGAGGTGTTGGTGGGAGGTCTTTCACTAGTGGAAAACTATTAACATTATGCTGTTTTTATTAAAGGACAGAGGAATATCTAATTCTAGTCAGTTTGGCTTCAATCTCTGGAAATATAATGAGAACTTCCTCTTGTAAATAATTTCAAAAAAATGTCAAGCATAAGATAGCAAACAAGGATTTGATGTGGGCAAGTTATTCTAGACCAACATGCTGGGTTTCTGTAATGAAGCACAGCTATATGGCTGAAGGAAAAGCACTGGCTGAAACCTACCTTAACTTCAATAAGGCTTTTGCAACCATCTCCTTCAGCATTTGGTTTTGAAAACTAGGAAAATATGGACTGGATGAACAGATTATTGAGTGGGTTAAATTTTGGCTGGACAAGGGTTCTAAAAGAGTAGCAATTGTTGGCTTGATATTTGGTTGACAGTCAACAGCAAATAAATAACCCAAGGATCAATGTTTGACTGATATTATTCAATGCTCATCTGAGTCATGAAATGGCCTGTACCTTCAGTACATTTTCAGATGGTACTAAATTATGATACAAGATTGCAGTGCCAAATGATAGAATTCATTCCAGTGCGACCATGATAAAGTTTGTGACTGGAATCAACAGAAACTACGAGACATTCAGTAATGAGAACTGCAAAGTTCTGCAAAGCAAATGATAAAAAAGGAAAGTTCCATGAATCTGTATAGCCAGGAAACAACTGACTGAACAACAGACACGTTGGGAAAGAGCCAGGTTATACACATGAACTACCAGTATTCTGCCCTCATGAGTAAGTCAAAATGCAGAGTGGGTTAAAAGAGAAGTGTAAGGGAAGTTATTAGGTCTTCTCACTCAGAACTGGGGGATGCACAAAAGTTTGTGCATCACAACTAGTATTAGGACTACATTTAATTTAATTTCTTCACTCTTCATACAGGACATGGTGGAAATAACCTTTTTTATTTCTTTATTTTCCTTATTTTCTCCCTTTTTCTTAATTTTTTCCTGTTTTTCAAATCTCTGTGGGTTAAAGGTTAACCAATCCTGATTGCACAGGAATAACTACTATTTGGGTTATACCTACAGAGTAGACAAAGCTTTCAGATTGCATAGGCTACCAGCTTACTAAGCCCTCAGGATATGTGAGGTTCACCCTACATCCACACTTTCTTTTAATGAACAAAGTGCAGAATACTTAATGCATTGATTTATATCTGTCATCAGGACCCATGTGAAATGGACAGAACCTGGACTAACAATAACATTTCAAAATGCATCTGCAGCTTTGAATTTTATTCTCTTCCATGCTTTTTTTCATAAAATATATAACCTTTAATTAATTTTATGTACTCTTTTAAGGAACACACAAAAGCTTTCAACTAAGAATTGCTGCCAGGCGAATAGTAATGCTTGATGCTGCAGCCTTCTACTTACTAGCAAAATAGCTGGTTCCAAAAACTCTATGTAAGTTAACCTATTACATCATCAAAGAAAGAAAGAAGAAGTTGTGACCAGCATTTTTCAAAACTGTGTTTGGCAAGTAAGGTCAAATCAGATATTACAGAACTTACGACTTTTTCAGAGACTCAGGCAAAGTGTCAAGATTTGCACTTTTCCTGGAGCTCAGAACTTTGTAACATTGTAAGTTAGCAAGGACTGACCAAGTTGAAACATCTCTATCCATTTTTTAACTCAGTAGAGCAGAGGCATTCTCACACAGAGAAAGCAGTATTACCTGGTTGCTATCCTCCTCCCTTTTTCTTAGATATTCTTGAGTGCAGTCATACAATACTTTTGTAAAATACTCTATTGTCAGGCTAGATTTGAGCTGATGGCCATACTCACCTTGTAGGTGATGTGCAGTGATTTGCTTTTACTAAAAAGCTACAGTGACCATCCTGATACTGAAGGCGCCAGAATAGTTCCCTCCTTGGAACACAAAAACACTGCGCTACTGCAGATGACATAGTGTGGCAGCTACACATTAAGAATTGTTACCACTACAAGCAGCAACCAGTACACCAGCTCTAAACTGGTTCAGATTCCTGAGTATAAGGCAATATTAAAATTACATTTTCAAGCACTAGTTTCAGCTAAGACAGCTTGGCAGAAGTTCATTTCAGTTACAGATTTACTGCTAATAATTGCTGAACCAGGAAGGACTGATATTTTTCATGCTGTTTCTCTTTCAATACTCTCTTTCTGTTAGCACTAGCTTTTGTGCTGTTCTAAGGCAATTCCATATTGGGAAGGCTGAGGCCAACCACATAGTGATCATCTAAAATAGTGCCACAGAGTTCTTGGGATTTGGCCGACAGTGTATAATAACTCCTGTAGCTGCATAAAATTTTACTTGGATTTTTTTACCAGGTAAACCCTTACAAATAAGTGCTGCCTAGTATTGATTGCTTTTCTGTGGTTTTGCATAAACAGTCTGGTACAGTGTGTTCACATAATGATGTGATTAAACCATATGAAGAAATTTTTTTCATGAAGTTCCTTTTTTTTGAACCTCAGATATTGACAGAGAAATATGACAATGAAGTCAGAGAAATTTAGATACAAGTACTTATCTTGATATTTGAGCAACCAGTTATCAGTCAATTCCAAGTCAGAAAGGGTTTGTATTATAAATGCAGTTTCTCCACACTGTTTTTTAAAGGCATAACCCAGAAGAAATGTTTCCATTATTTTTCTTGAAGATCTTCTTCCACAGCCTAAAATCTCTTTTAAATAACCAAATAAATGAGCACATGTATACCATCTTGCCCTAACCCTTCTTCATAGATAATTTTTGATTTTCATTTTCCTTTCCTTCTGCATCAACCCTTGTAGCACTCTTACAGAGGCTTCTGTTCAGCAGTCTTCAGAGAGACTTGCAGGGTTCAACTTCAGCAGTATCTTTTTGTAGCATAGCGCCCACCTTGCATTAGAGGGTAATAAAGTGACTGTTATGTCTCGGATTCAGGATGCTCTACCCTTATGTCAGTTCCATCATCAGTCCTCGGCCTGTTGCAAATGTTACAGCTTCTCAAAGGTATAGCATGTTATATGCCAACATTTCAGATTTGTTTTTCTCAGATGCATTAGCTTGACTTTTCCAAAATAAATTTTCCTTCATTTTTCTCATCTTGTGTTTTTATAATAGCTTTTCAAATATTATTTATTTATTTTTTTTTTCCTTCCAGAGGATGTTTATTCTTCATTGTGCTTTGACTTTATTTGTGAATTTCATTAATATGATTAGCCTTGATTGATTGACAGTTAAAGCTACCTGCAGAAGAAGAATTCAGAGCTCTGTCCTACTTTACTGTATGATTGCCATCTGAGTATATGACAGCTAGTTGAAAAGTGAGCCCCAAAAGACATCTGAAAGATTTGAAAACACCAGTATCTCCATTTTATAGGATAAAAAATAAGCGAGTAGACTTAAAAAGATTAAGGGAATTTCGGACTGCCTTGATGTGTGCTATGGAATGTAACTTTAGTGTAGCTAGTATTCAGTTGTATCCAGAGACAATGGGACTGTATGGAGTATAAATGGCAAGGTTTTTGAAGCAAGGAGCTGCAGGTGACCTTTGTGGAGGAGGCCATGTTTGACAGCCCAGTTTGACACTGGTGTGAGCAGCCCATCCCCTGTCAACATTGCAGCCTGATGGGGGACCCTCTGGTTAATTTGTAAGGAAGAGCAGCAGGCCTGAGGAGCTGGTGATCTCTGGATATTGCAGAGACATGCAGAGGGATACACTTTTAAAAAGACATTGAAGAAAAACTGTTGACAAGGAGATAGCTAAGGACATGACTGAAGATACTGTCCTGGAAAGAGGTGGCCCGTATTGGATTAGGGACACCTCTGTGGGACTCTGGCTGTGGGTGACCCTTGTCAGGGAAAGAACACTCTTAAGGGACTTCAGCCTGTGGAGGACCCAAGTTAAGGCACAGAGAATGCTGAGGAACTGTGGCCATGAGTGCCCTGTGCCATGACAGAGACACCCTGCAGGGCTGCAACTCTGGGTGACCCACGCCGAGGCAGGGACAACTCTGAAGCACTGTGGCCCATGGACAACACATGTCAGAGCAGTGGAAAATGAAGAAGCCCAAAGCAGTGGAAGAGACAAGTGAGTGGCATGGAGCAGCAGACAAAAAGCAATATGTACCCAGCCTCATGTGCTGCCTGCTGCTTCACCAAATGAATAGAACAGATAGGGTAGACTGTGTGTAGCCCAGGTTAAACATGATAGAAATTTAGACTAGGAAGGGATAAGAAAGTAAATTATATTTTTTCTTAGGTCATCCCACCCCAGTACCCAAATCAGTGATGGGAAATGAATGATAAATTAAATGAAGTAAAATTCCCCAAGGTTGATGCTGTTTTGTTCATGCTGATGTTAGGTGGGGAATTGTCTGGGAAGGGAAGAATAAAGACCTAAGCTGAATGGGAACCTACCTAAGTGATTATTTGCAATTTGTTGGGGGAAAAATGATGTACTTAAAACATTCATTGTGAGAAAATCAGGCATGTTGGTAATGGGCATCCTTTTTCAGCTGAGAATCCTTACATCAAGTACATCCTTACAACAACTATGCTGTTTAATATTAGCAGCTACTAGGTACTTGGTATTAAATACTTAGTATTGCAAAAATAGAATAGAAGCTGCAGACTAGGTTTTTGTAAACGACTTCTCTCTCATACCAACAAGTTCCGTGATACTTATCATCGTTATTTCTCTTGTATGAAGCTTTTTCAGCTGTGCATCCTAGTGGGTTTGAAGTAAAACCAATTCCACTGAATCCTGAGCAAATACATGGTGGTACTGACCACCATGTTATGCAAAAAGGTATTAAGGAAATAAAAAGAAAAGAGTAACGTAAAATTCAGTGAAGTGCTTTAAAAAAACTTTTTCCTAACAGATAGCAATATAATGCTATGCTGTAGATTTTCCTGATTAACAAGGCCAGTGAACAGTGTTGAATGAAATGAAGAACCTTATTCTTTTTTTCTTATAGTGCTTTGGAATGACTTGATTCATAAAGACAGAAACTCTGATAGTGTCTAATAGTTGTTCTTTTGAAAATAACTGCATGTGGCTTTAAAATGTCCCATCCACTTTTTTTTTTTTTTTTTTTTTTTTTTTTTTAGGCAGTGTTCTGTGTGGCCTCTGAAAGCTCACATAATAAAAATAGGATGAAAAATATAAATGAAGCTGCTGGGTTCATTAAATAGCAAATGGAAAGACAGCTGCCAGGTTGACATGTAAGTCAAGTCCTCTGTGTGTGCTGTGATTTTCAAGTAGAATGCTGTTAGCTCCTAAGTATTTCAGCGTCATGTATCTAAAAGCTGTAATGCAGCAGGCAGCACATTTATTGTGAAACAATAATATCAAAAGGAAAATCAACTTAATCTTCCACTTCAACAAGCCTCACATTAATTTCTCTGGAAGTGCTGCATTAGTTCTATTAACCTCTCACAACCGGTTGAATCTCTACAGTTGTCATTTCTGGAATACCAAATTTCCACTGTTATAATGTGCAAGTTTTGGAGGCTTTTTTTGTGTTTTCATAAAATACACAGCAATCTGAGTTTTCCATTGTTAACCAAGACCTTATTTGATGTTAGCAAATGAAAAGGAACTTCTGTACTCTGCAAGTTGTACTTCCAAGATTATTTCAATCCCACTGAGTACATCAGTACTGTAACTCCTGGTTATCCTCAGTTATCTTTCCAAGGTACCCCAGGGAGGGAATATGAAACTTTTGGAGCATGCAAAACCCCCAAGCCTACCTAGAGGCATAGTATGCCATTAGTACAGCACCACAAAGTTTGGATAGTTTCAGGCCGGTATAGAAAGACTTTCAGCTCCCCCAGAGGTCCTGCTTCGATGGCATACAGGTAAAGCTGGGGGTCACAATGTTATCCTCAAGCACAAATTGAGCACAGCCACACTTGCTCCTGACACTTAATTTACCAGATGTATCATACCATGCTCACGTAACTCTGATCAGATCAAGCTGCATCTATTAACAGAAACTGTGAAATGTGTTCTATGAATATGGTAGGAAAGCACGGTGAGAATTAATGAAAAGGAAATGTGATTCTTTTGTTGATTTGAAGGTATTTTTAATTGAAAAAAAAAAGAAAATAGCATTGAATATATGATGATCATATGCACTGCTGACCAGTATGTTTTCTTATGTGACTGATGTGGTGGTCTTGGGTATGAAAGCACAGAGCCAGCCATTCATACAGCTCCAGGGAATAGTGGGTGATAAGTATTGAATGATTAGTTTTAATCTACTTTTGGTTCTAGTCCAGCAGCCTTCAGAAGAAATCACACAAAAAATATTGGGTTTATAACAAAGTTTTGTCACTTCTACATTCTTTCTCAACAGTAAAAATGAAGTATTTGAATGTTGTAGAAATATATATATATATGTATAAATTTCAACAAGTAGGAAACCCACACTTGTCTTCTCTGGATGCACATTTATCTAAAGGTTGAAACCCTGCAATTTTGCTGATGGAGGAGAAATAGGTTTGCACAGTGTGATGGCTGACCTTGTCTAGATGTCAGCTGCCCATCAAAGCTGCTCTATCACTCCCCTACACAAGTGGACAAGGGAGAGAAAATATAAGAGGAGGTTCTTGAGTTGAGACAAGAAGAGGGAGAGATTACTCTTTGATTTCCAACATGGCCAAAACAGACTTGACTTGGGGAGAAATTTATTGAATTTATTACCAATAAAATCAGAGCAATATAATAAGAAACAAAATAAATCTTAAAGACACACAGGTTGTTTCTGCTGCTGATCAGGGAGAGGAGTCCTGCCCACAGGAAACAGTTGTCCTGAGTGAGAACTTCTCCAAAGTGAGTCCTTCCCATGGGCTACAGTTCTTAACTGCTCTAAGTGTGGGTCTCTTTCCATGGGCTGCAGTCCTTCAAGATCAGCCTGCTCTAGTGTGGGTTCCCCATGTAATCATAAATCCTGCCAGGAAACCTGGTCCAGCATGGGCTCCTCTCTCCATAGATCTCAGGTCCCTGTCAGGACCCTGCTCCAGCACAAGCTTTCCACAGCATCACAGCCTTCTTTTGGGCATCCACTTGTGGATCTCCTCCATGGCCTGCAGGTGGATCTCTTCACCCTCGTTGACCTTCATAGGCTGCAGCTGGACAGCCTGCTTTGCCATGGTCTTCACCACAGGCTGCAGGGGAATCTCACCTCTGGCACCTGGAGCACCTCCTCCCCCTCCTTCCTCACTGACCTTGATGCCTGCAGAGTCGTTCCTCTCACATATTCTCATTCCTCTCTTCTCTGAGTGCAATTACATCTGCACAATAATGTTTTTTCTCCGTAAATATATTATCCCAGAGGTATTACCTTCTCTGATTGGCTTGGCTTTGGCCAGTGGCAGGTCTGTCCTAGAGCTGTTTGGCACTGGCTCTGCTTGACATGGGAAAAGTTTCTAGCAGCTTCTCACAAAAGTCCCTCCCTGCTACCAAAACCTGGCCTCACAAATCCAATACACATGGACACATATGCTGAGAATGTCTCCAAAACTTTTTCTGTTTTAGATACAATAAGCTGAGACTTCTATCTTTTTCATATTTTGGAAAGAACAAGAGATGCATGAACCCAGTGCAAAAGGTCCATTTGGAAATAGAAAGTAATACTGATCTTATCTGGCTGCTTTTCTACCTATTGTTAATATAAATGAGCTCAAAGACCTAGTGTTGTGGTGAAAAAGCATTTAGATACCCTAGCTCCGATCTTCAAAACTATTTGGATTCTAGTTTACTAAGACACCTCAGGCTTCGAAGTATAAATGATTTTATAAAAGCCTGCCAGTAAGTGAACCTTTTAAAACACATTTTTTTTCTCCCTACAGCCTATGTTTTTTAGTTCAAATTCAATAGAACATCTCTGTGAAAAATGTGACATTATTCTGCATCATGTCACCAAAGAACAGGACATTTTATGACTTGTCAAATTGTCAGCCTAGAAGCTCAAATCCTAGTAGCTTTAAACAAATTTAATAAGATAATTTTTCTTTAAAATAGCTCTTAAATTGAAGATGAATTTATTAGGTCATACTGTTATCTGAAGTAACTGCAGATGTAGCTGAATTGAATCCAATTGAAAAAAAAAATCAACTTTTTCATTTTAACAGCATTGTCATTATGGATTTTGAGAGTCTGAGGTCATATAAACCAGCAGAGCCAGAGAAAGAACCAAGGAAGCAAAAATGCATTTGGTTCTTTTAAATGATAGGAAAATTTGTGACTTTGAGTAAGGTTTCATAACAGCTATACTTCAGTCAAAGTTCAACTTCAAGGTAATGGAGTATAAAATAGTCTCCCATTGAGGACTGACCATGTGAAATGGCAACAGATGAAAGTAGCAGTTTTTAAAACCACTGAAGCACAACCACCAGTGCAATTTGAGGACTAGCATCTACAAATAGCTTGAGGGAAAGAGAGAAGCAAGTTTAGATTATTGCATAATATAAATTGTGAAAAAAGAAGCTTGAGCATCACCTTTCAATAATAAAAATGGGACTCATTTAAAATTAATTTTTTTCCCCATTGTGTTATCTGATGTCATGCTTGAGCCATGGAGTAATCATGCATATCAAGAGATGCTAAGTGGTGGTTGATAGTTTCACTTCTGGAAATGGAGTCTGGTAGACTTTCTTCTCCATGTGTTGTGGAATTACTGAGCTAAAATTCCTATCTGCACATTGTTTTCACTTCAGCTGTATTTGATTTGCATTTGGATTGTCATCTTATGGCAAATTATCTGCCTTTTTAAGCCTATCTTTCATCAAGAGGTCTCAAGACCATTATAAAATTTATTTTAAAGTAAATCTGTGAGGTTTTTATGTATATCATTGACAAAAAGATGCTTTTTTGAGGTAAGCTAAGAAACCCCCAATTCCCATATTCCTTAGTCTAGAGTAAAGCAAACTTCTTTCATTCAGTTACATTTTAAACTACTACATCATTATTGAGAAATATTACTATACTCTTCCTTGATCTTCTTTCCCACCTGAAATCAAGCCTCCGAATTTCTTATAGGAGGATAAATCTATATTAACACTATTTATTAGGTAGTTTCTAAGCTTCCATTAGTTTGTGATAAAGAATTACTGACTAGAACTTGTACTTTGTGTTTAATAGCTTTTGATACACTGTTTGGTCATGACTTTGTCTAATTGCTTTTTAACCCATCTCAACTGATAACAGGCACAACACTGTGAATAGTAAGTGCTGCAATGTAGTTCCATGTTACATGAAAAAATATATTTTTTTTTACTTTAGACTAGTTCCTGACTATTTCACTTGATAGCCCTTAATTCATGCATTGTGGAAAACAGTGAATTCTCTGAGTCAATTTTTCTATTTTTTCCTGCATCTCATTAACTGTGAAATAAAACTATGTTTTATCATCCACAAAATTGTCACATTTTTAAGCTTATATTTCATTGATTTTTTCAGTCAATTTGACCTGTACAGAAGTCAAAACTTTTGCTCACTTTTGTAATTTTTCTATGTGCTTTTCCCTATTATACTCTGTTGATTATTATCATCAGAAAATAAAACACTTAAGTTCAAAATATTTACCCAGTAGCCAAATTATATTTTCTGGTTCTTTTCTTTTTTTTTTTTTTTCCATCTCCTCTTCTGATGATTCTGAATGATTTTTCTGTTAGTGATGAACACTGAAATTTTGAAGGACCTATTCACCATAACTCTATTTACTTCAGACTTTTGTCTGGATACAGTTATGTTTGTTTTACTCTGTGTATTGTTTCACATGGCATTTCATAGAATCATAGAATGTTAAAGGTTGGAAGGGACCTTCCAGCTCCACCCCACTGCCATGGGTCGGGAACCTTCCACTAGACCAAGTTGCTCAAAGGCCCATCCAGTCTGACCTTGAAGACCTCCAGGGATGGGACATCCACTGCTTCTCTCAGCAGTACCTCACTGCATTCATTCCATCAGCTAGTCTTTGAGTTTTGTGAAATTCTCATGCAGCTCTTTTGAGTCAGATTTAATTTTTCTGTATCTGTAATATTCACAGACCTTGCTATTTCACCATTCTCTCAATTCACTGTATCAAATGAAAATGCATTGAGAAGTAGAAGTCTCCACACAGACCCCTGAAGAACATTTCCTTCCTCTGACTATGAGATGAATTTTAGTAGCACTTAAGTAGTTAATTGCATGGAGTTTAACTAGTAAATTATGTGCATAATTGAAATGTCCAGGGTTTAATAAAGCTCATTTAAAAATCTTAACTAGCCATAATATTGCTGATTTATTGGTACTTATTCTTTCAGTTTGTTTTAAATACTATTCTATGCTTGGAAATATTTTCTCAAACTCATTTCTTTGTAAAGATCTAACACAAAAACTTCCTAAGTCTCTTTGTGTAACAAACATAAGAATTTTCATCATCCTGAACTGATGTGTTGTGTGCTGGAGTAGTATTTTAAATTTATTTTCCCCTGAGAAATAATAAAGCATTTCTCATTGTCTATTTGGTTTTGAACCTCCAAGACTTTGTGATAACTTTATCTAGAAGGTTCTAATGCAGAACTTAATTTATGTTGTTTTAGAACAGGAAGGCTTTGAGCTAAAAATCAGCCTTGAGGCCATTTCCAAAAGTCAAGTACTACCTAATATCGCCATAATGTTAAATATATAGATTTCTCTTCTCTGTGGCCTCAGAACACTAACATATTCTCATATAGGTAACTAAATAACTTTCAGCTGGTAATGATTTTTTTGGCCATTAGTGACCTGGACTGCATTTGAACTTATGACCTACTAGTCATACTCATACTCTGGATTTTTAATCATAACTGTAAAGCTCCTCAGACCAAATCCTTCTCCCTTTCATTTTGCCGCTTTTTTTTACACAGATGAGTTTAGTCTGATATTCTGCTTCCCTCTACTATGCTTACAATTAAATAGACCTAAGTCACAGTCTTATATGAGATACAATTTTGAAATTATTTTTTCATACCTTGCTTGAGAATAAGCTACATCAGGAATCAGACAACAATAGAAGCTATGACTAAGGATTGGTCTGAATAATACTGAACACTTACATAGCACTTTACGTGCTCAAAGCGCTTCACAAACATCAAAATAAAACAAATGTGTCTCATTAAGGAACCTGTGGACGTGTATTCTGATGAGACAAACAAGCATGCAAAAATGCATGAAAAATTACTTAAAAATTTCTGCTTTGTAAAAGGAATTGTGCCTGAAATGTGGTTCATCTTTTCCCAATAGAATGTTTGTTTCTTTTTCAGTAGTAGAGTGAATAGACACCACTTAAGGTGTCTCTTCTGGGTGAGTAAATATGTTTTGTAAAAAAAATAACTTTGCTAATTCACATAATAATAATGCCATGAAGAATATTTGTCAAAAAATCCAAAGGAAACTTCAGCTTTAGCATTTAGAAGTGAGTAGTAAAGAATTTTAATTTCCTTATTTTAAAGGTTAAGTGTTCCTTCAAGCCTACTTGTTACCATTCCCAAACAGAATAAATAGGGAACTTCCTCTGAGAAAGCTGCCAGTTCATTCTATAAATATTTTAATAGAAAATCTGTTGCTTTCATAATTTTATCCCTAAGTGAGCAGTCAAGAATGAATTTAAACAACTTATTTTTATACAACATGGAAATTTTTCAATTCTAAGCATTTTTTTTTCCAGTTGAATGAAGTGTTTGAGTAGATCCTGGAAAAAATATATAAATCATTGGTCAAGGTGTGCATGAGGATTTCTGAGGAATTTTTACACCTGAACTCTGTATTAGAGATCCATACTCATCAGCTCACTGAGGTTGACACGATAGTACTATTCATATACAATTTAAAGCAAGGGGTAATATATATATTCATAAGACATTTAAATAATCTTCAGAAATCAATGCTCTTATTCTTTTTATGTGACAATCCCTTGTAGGTAAGGCCACTCAGCTGTTTAGAGGTCAAGCAATTATGGTAGATACAATAATGTTGAGTGACACACTGCAATCCAAAATCATGACAGTGATACTGAAAGCATACCTAGTCTACTTCTCTGAATAATCTTAGGCTTTCAATAAATGTCAATGACTTGGGCAGAAGGACCTTTGGACTCTTTTCCTGGCAGAAGCCATTACTTTCACTGAACTTCCAAGCCTTTCCATCCATTTGGTCCTTATACTTAGAAACCCCTTTGTGTCCACTTAACCCCTTTCATTCTCATCCAGGTCCTGTAACTTCCTTACTGGCAAGATACTGACAGATAAGAAGTCTCCTTTCATTCCTGCTTTTATACTTCCTCCTTGGAGGTAACAGCCCTCTGCATAAACAGAATAAAAAGACAGCCTCTGTATTCAACTGGAAACACATGAGAAAGGAAAACACTACTAAGGTCCTGAACATTTTGGATCACATCTGCACCAGCTTGGTAGTGACAGTCACCCCTCATTCCACCCATTCTACCATACGGTATGTTACAAAACATTTCAGGTGTTGTTGCATGGAAGTCAGGCAACTGTCTTTGCAGGGCAGCGTTGGCTCAGAGCACAGGAGGAAGGCGGAGCACTACCTTCATTTGATCATATGGGTGATCATCTCTTGGGACTTGGCTAAGCACTGAGGATGCTAAAATACCCTGCACTGACTGTCCTTATTTTCCTCATCAAAAGCAAGCAACTGAACACACAAACACAGCATAATCAAAAAGGATTATTAAATGGAAAAGCTTAGTCCAGCAAATGATTTATTTTGGTGAGCAATTCTTATTCTTTAACAGCTTGGAAGTACCTTTGAGAAATACTTAGCTGTTTAAAAATTGAACTGGCCCCAAAAACAGTATATGGAGTACAGGTTCCATAAATTTAAGGTTTGTATTATATTTACTCATAAAATGTGTAAATTTATGCAAAAGTTAGAGAAGGGGGCATAAGAAAAAAAAACACCTTATTTTTTTTCTTTATACTTCTCAGGAAATTCTTATTTAGTGACTTTTTTCATAATAATTACTGAATTTGGAGATTCTGTTGTTTTATTTTCCTTATGTTTCTTGCATATGAGCCCATGTTATTACAACAACTATATGTAACAACCCAGTACTTTAGTTTTCTATTAGAAATATAGACTAGCTCATCTTTTCAGATTTTATACAATACAGCCTTGGAAAATTGTCATGCTCTCAAATGACAGCTGAAGGAAAACTTTATGGGTATGATTGCACATAAAGGTTTAAACTGTCTTCCTTTTGAACACAAGTGTTATACTTTGCAAGTTGCTGATGCTTTATAAATATGTACTTTTATTTTGAAGTCCTAAACTATAATCTATGAATGGAAGGACAATTCATTCCAGGGGAAGTTAAAAATTCATTTTTACCAGTCACAACCACACTGGAACAAAACAAATCTTAACAGACAAGAAATCAAATAACTCAGTATGAAATAACAAATCTAAATCAGGAGGTGACACTGAGGAGATCAAGAAAAATATACAAGTAAAATATTTCAGAAGCAGAACTAGTAACAGGTGAACAAATATAGTCTCAGGAAAGCTGCCAAGCATTGAAAAGTGCAGTAAAAGGGTACTCAATTTGAAGTAATTACAAATTTCAATTTTTTTTTTAATAAAAATTAATGTTGAAACAGAGACAGTCTGAATAAAAGTAGTGAAACCGTAAAATGAAGTTTATAGAAGACTTCATCCAGCAGTGCAGTAAAGAGAAATCCATAATTTACATTCAGAAACTTCACACCAAACATAGCTTTCGTTATGACTGACTTTATTGATCAGAAGTTGGCTGTTGGAAAATAAAGGAAAATTTTGTCACTGAACACCTTTTTTTCCTCTAAATTTCAATTTCATAAGCCCATTATTGTATCTGCTCTTATTGACCATTTTAGTTCTCAGTAATTTTTCTAAGGCTATGTTCACTTATCTGGTACCTGTTCACTTTCAGGTATGTTCTTTTGCATTCTTGATCCTTTTCTCGTCATCTCTTAGTTTAATTTATTATTTTATAGTAATTTGTCTGATTAACTATAGGATCAAATCATAGAATGTTTTGGATTGGAAGAGACCTTAAAGATCATCTAGTTCTAACCTCCCTGCCATGGACAAAGACGCCTTCCATTAGACCAGGCTGCTCAAAGCCCCACCCAGCCTGGCCTTAAACACTTCCAGGGATGGGGCATCCACAATTTCTCTAGGCAATCTGTTCCAGTGCCTCACAATGAAGACTTTCTTCTTAATATCTAATCCAAACCTACTCTTCTCAGTTTAAGGCCATTCCCTTTTGTTCTCTCACTACAGGACCTTGTGAGAATCTTTCTCTAGTGTTTTTGTAGGCCCCCTTTAGGTACTGCAAGGCTTTCCTAAGGTGTCCCCAGAGTCTTCTCTTCTCCAGGATGCACTGACCCAACTCTCTCAGCCACTCCTCACAGGACTTGTGCTTCAGACCCTTCACCAGCCTTGCTGCCCTTCTTTGGGCACACTTCAATACCCCAATATCCTTCCTAAATTGAGGGGCCCAGAACTGGACACCATACTCAAGGTGTGGCCTAACCAGTGCTGAGTACCAGGGCAGAATCATTTCCCTGCTCCTGCTGGCCACACTATTGCTGATACAGGCCAGGATGCCATTGGCCCTCTTGGCCACCTGGGCACACTGCTGGCTCATGTTCAGCTTCCTGTCAATCAGCATCCCCAGGTCCCTTTTTGCCTGGCCACTCTCCAGCCACTCTGTGCCCAGCCTGTAATGCTCTGTGGGGTTGTTGTGGCCAAAGTGCAGGACCAGACACTTGGCCTTGTTGAACCTCATACTACTGGATTTGTCCCATCTATCCAGTCTGTCCAGGTCCCTCTGTAGAGCCCTCCTGCCTTCCAGCAGACCAACACTCCCCCCCCAACTTGATGTCATCTGCAAATTTGTTAATTCTTTATTTTTATTCTTTTATTTCAGAGTTAGCATTGCTAAATAATTTTATTTTGATCATAAAAATGCTCCTGTGATTGTCTTCTAGACTTCCTTACTCTTAAGTCTCCAGTAAATATTTAGAGCGCACCAGCTGGTCGGTGGTGCTATTAAAAGCTATTTGCCTGTACGTTTTTGAGATGTTCAGTTTTCCTTGGTATCTTATTCTATTTCTTAATTTTATACCATAAGGCCTTACACAAATCCCAGGATAGACTAAATTACTAAAGAAGAAGCTGGGATATGCTCAGAACTGAGAGTACGTATTAGCAGAGCTGCAGACAGAGATTAAAGTTTCTATGAGATAAGTCTTGAGAAAGAGCTGTGGATTAGTTAATACATAGGGGATATAAAGCACGTTTTTTTCTTTGTCGTGTCACCTTATGAAAGTCATATTTTTCCTATCAATGCTGAAATTTTTACTTGGTTTTGAGTCAACAACTTACCCTGAAACAATAATATTATACTAATAAATGAAAACTTCGATTGCAAACACTTTTTTATCTCCAGGCCATATCAAAAAGCAGACTAATTCGGTGCCCATGGTCCAGTCATGCAATTGTTTAGTACCAGGAAATTCTATCTCTGTGAAAGATTTGATGTTCTCCTAAAAGAAGAGAAACTTCTCTCCCTTTTGAAGGAAAAAGAAACTTGGCTTGGATAGAAGACAATGTTTTCACACCTTGAATCAAGCAGTAGATACCCTCCAAATTAAAAAAACTATATCTGCTTATGGAAACACTGGGAAGGTCCTCCTCCTTTGCATTTTTTTACCAGGAACCAAGAAACAAATGCCTGTTTACCTAAAATTGAAGCTAACTGGCTTCTTGTACACATTTGTGCAAGCTGTTATAGAGACCTGGAAGGAATGGTATATGACACTCTTTAGAGAAGGGATGCCATCCAGAGGGACCTTAGCAGGCTGGAGAAGTGGGCCAATATCAACCTCATGAAGTACAACAAGGACAAGTGGAAAATCCTAGATATGAGCCCAAAATGTGCGCTTGCAGCTCAATCGTATCCTGGGCTGCATCAAAAGAATTGTGGCTAGCAGCAGATCAGGGCAGAGAATTTTTCCTCTCCACTCTCATGAGACTCCACCTGGAGTACTCCATCCCACGCTGGAGTCATTAGTACAAGCAAAACATAGGCCTCTTAGATTCCAGTGAAATGCGTATGAGTATGTACGAGGATTTGAAGGGGAGATATGTTATACTATGTACTTGTGTGGGACAGTACTTAGTGTGCTTAGGTCATGGTATGGAGTTGAGCCTTTCAACACTACATGAGCCTTGTCTACCATAGTACCAGAGAAATGCCAGGATCTGTGGCTGTAATGAAAGAGTATTCCACTTGATAAGGAAGGTACATACTGAGACCAAGGTACTGGTTCTGAAAAACAATTATTTCCAGTTGTAGATAAGGGGATGGCGCTGACTATTTTTCTTTCCTCTTCAGCTTTGTGTTTGCTTTGGGCCAGCTGAGTCTAAAAGTTCACCTAGCTGAATCAGTTGTAGTTATCATTAACTCAGCCAAGGTTTTCAGGAGTGTAACTTGATACTGAAATGCCTTCATCCTGAAAGTTCACATAACTATGACTTAAGTATTGAAATATTTATTAAGGGAGGATTGTTTGATTTTTTGGTTTTTGTTTTGGTTTGGTTTGTGTGGGTTTATTTTTTTTATTGTTTGTTTTTAATTTAGATCTATTAGTTAAAGCAAGCATCAGAACTAAGAATTCATGAGGATTTTACAGATCACTCTTTTTGAGTTTAAATGCCTCCCAACACAACATACAACAGTAGCATAGTAATAGCAAGTTTTAAAAAGAACACTGTTTTGGCTAGTTTCAAAATTGCTATTACAGTAAAGGGAGACTTAGCTCAGTACCCCTTGCAGACCTTTTAAATCAACAGCTTGCATAATATTACCTGCCTTACCAGAGATTTTTTTCCTCTATTTGAGTAAAAAGAGGTATTATATACATTCAACGCTATGAAAATTATTTATAAATAATGTTTGTTCAATGACAAAATTTTTGAAATGTAATGCAATATTTTTTTATCTTTTAATTATGCTCCTACCTTAAGTACTTTCTGTGTCTTTACTGACTTCTAATTCAAGCAAGATTCCGTTTGACGTGCATTTAACTACAGCTTACACTTAAACTTATGCCTTTCCTAAACATATTGTGACATCACCATTTGAGCCTTGGGATGCAGACTTCTAAGTTTTCACAATCCTAGTGGCTTTTTTCAGTGTGATTACCCACCTAAATGAAAATATTAGCTTACTGAATAGTCTCAAGGAGAGACCTCAGGATATGGTCCATTGAAAGAACAAGTCAAGAGAGCACCTTTTATTTGTATGTTTTGAACAATTCTTTGGCAGTGAAGCATAACACCTAAAGTCTCGTCTCACTGTCCTAATTAGTGATACAGAGTGGAGAATCAGTGTGATAGAATGCTATTCTTGTGTCATGAGCACAGCATGCCATCATGGTTCCAGTCACATGATTTGGCAAATCTTCCCTTTTTTAGTGGCAGGTCTAGAAGCCAGAAAACTTGTGGATTTACAGACTAAATTCTGAAAAAATTCAAAATATAATGTTTTATATATCTCTTTGTTTACAACTCGTAAACATCTCGTATGGTGTTTGTTGTATGCCTGTTACTAACTGATTTGTATGCAAAGTGACAATATTAAAAGCTTAAATATTTCTATGACATGAAAGGAAGCTGATATAAATTTTAAATCTAGAAGGAATATTCAACTTTTTTTCATTGTATCAGTGTCAGAAGATTGATACAGCATTTTCCCCTGGCTCAGCCACTTTGCTAGATTTAGCTTTACCTCAGGATGTGGAAAGTATGTAAAACAAACATTGCATATTTTTATATAGTAATCAAAATATTCTACCTTTGAGAGACACTCTTTTTCTAAAGGAATGGACTGGAAAGTACCTCTCTTTACAGTACAGAAAACTTGCAGAGGAACATTGGTAGAATTTATGTGGTTCAGTCTGCTAACACCAAGCATGGTATAGTCATCACATCTTTAAAAAATACAAAATAAAACATTGATTACTGACTCATATCATCAAAATATAGACAAAACAGATACCATTTCCAAAACTGACATCATATATATGGATTTCTCTCCCCCTATAGAAATTAATCAACTTAATTTAAGATTTGTGCATCACAAAAATGGATGGGATTGATCATTACAATCCAAAAGTTGTAATTTGGATATTAATACCCTCCTCTCCAATCAGGAATTTAACATGTAATACTTTTGTAACTCCATATTAATGCCATGAATACCAGTCAAGATGCAACAAGCATGAATACAAGCAAGATATAGCTGAAGTAAACTCTATGTAAAGTATTTCATATCAGAAGAGAACACACCAAAACTTAGTTTAATGAAAGCAGGTAAAAGGTTTGGTCTCTGATCCTGAAATTTTGTTGGGCTAGTGGAATCCTTTATTTATATGAATGTAAATGAATTTAATGAAAATTAAGTGTTTCCATTCAAAAAATGTCTCTGTTTCATACCAATTGCTGAACTGGACAATTCTGACCTAAGCAAAATACAACCTATAATAAAGAAGAAGTTTTTAATTATATTACTTCTAGTCAGTAAATTAATCTACCTGGCTATAAGAGCAGTGTGAATGTTGTGGAGGTGAACTGGCCACTAGATTGAAGAAATCTATGTGGTTGTTTTAAGAAGTTTTATTTGTCCTGTGACTGTGTTTCTATTTATATTTAATAGATATGACAATTCAGCAACAAGGTCTACCTCTTCTCTGGGTCCCATAAAGTTACCTTAGAAGATCCTTTACTTACATTCAATAATTTTAAAAATGCCTGCCCATTCCTGAGCATTAACAACATATTAATTAGTGAATATGATTGCTCATTTGTGAATACAGAGCTTCCTTTTAGTGGCAGTAATGCTGATTATTTCTAATGATTAATATATTAAAATAAGGTTGGCTTTTTTTCCCAATAAAGCTACTTAACAGGGTTTGTGGCTTTGTTTCTGCAAATAATGATTCTTTTAAGGGCATTTCTTACTCTTGATGAGTTTGTTTTAAACACACATTAGTAGAATCTTTTACTCTCATGTCATTGCCCAAGGTTTAAACATATATTGTCACAATAGAATAATCTAGGAATTTCTAGAGAATGTCCATATGTCCATTGTTTTCAAGCCTTGTCCAGAAGAGTGATAAGTGAGACTTAGAAACAAGAAGGAAACAACAATGTCGTCTAAATACCACACTCACTTTTAATTTTACTGCCTATTATCTGTAATAATCAGTTGACAAATCCAATTGAAATAGGGAATCTTAGGGAGAATAAGAGGTCAGAAACTCCTAGGCATGTACAGAGTTAAGATGAGGAATTTGTTTAATTTTTATCATGGAAGTCTGGAAAATAGTCTTCATTGTCCATGACCACACTGTTATAAACATGTGAGTATCCTTATGCCAAATTTCTGTTTCATTCAGAATATACATAAAGCTCAGAGTGATAAGGCAGAGATGAATATCGTTGCCTATTAAGTAATTGAAGATTACAGAAAATACTGATTTTGTGAAATGATTGCTGATAAAGGAAAACAAAAAGCGTGAACATAGAAGAAATCCCAGTTTTCAAGATAATACCTGGAAATGTGTTTGTTTGCCATTTGTAGCAGATACTTGGAACTTTGTTTCTACTTCTGGATTCTTAAGATCACCCTTAAGATCACTATGAATTTCTGTGATGCTTATTGTGATTGCACTGAAAAAGTAAAATATCTGCATTTACTTTATGACTGTGTGGAATAATACATGTTCTGCTCTTCAGTAATATCTTCATTAAGAGGAACACCATTATTTCTATCTATCTTGGAGGGAATTTAAGGTTGCAGCATCCCTATGGAATATCAAAGAAAGATTATTATGCAAGCTGGGGTTAAAACACTCCTTTTATTCTACTGTTTCCCAGAATTCATTCATTCAAGAAAGAAAGAATGGGAGTGAAGGAACATCAGTACAGGGATAAGAATATAATTGAACAACTTCTTGATTGAACTTACCTGAACTTGGATGACCTGTAAAAAGAAGTTCACTGCAGTGCAGCATGTAAGTAACATGTTTTTTACCTTCAATCTTCATGAATTATTTATATACAGAAAGCAGCTTACTACAGGATGTTAGATAAATTAGTAAAGCAAACTAAAGGGGACAGGGGGTAAGGGAAAGCAATGAAAATACAAGGTCATGGAAGATTTACCCAGCTGGTATGAGATCAATATCATTTTTGTAACTCATTATCCTGAGCCCAAAAGATGGTATAAAAATCAACAATGTATTGAAGCAACTACACCTTCCTCAGCAAGATTTATGAGGCAAAGGAGAAAGAGAAGAAACTAGCTCCTGTATTGCCAAAGATATCAAATCTTCATTAATGTTGTGAAAACAACATAATTTATATTTATTTTCAAGGAGTTAGAAAAATCCAATAGATTCATAAAACAAACAATATATGTTTTGCTGTAACATCATGCACAGCATATAATTTTTAAGTGATATTTCCCCCCACCAGATATAACTAATGCAGCCTGGATTAGGTACTGCAGTAGGACACCATTGTAAATTTCCTTCCCTTGTTCTGCATTTGTAGCTGATTTTTTTCTCTTTGATATCAAAACTGTCTGTGTCCACAAGACCTGTTCTTGCAGTGTCTGTGAAAACAGAACCACCACTCTAGAAAACAGTGATAGAGTGACTAGAGACAGAAAAAAAATCAGAGGCCTGGAGGTTATAGGTCATATATAATATGGATATATTTATACATATAGTAAGGCTGTTAAAAAGAGTAGATTTAGTTTTATTAAGACAATCAGAAATGTTATAAGAAAGTAATTATGGAAAAAAACTACTTGTTGCATTTTGCAAAAGGATTATGACCATTTCTTTGGAAAATCTTTGCATTTGAAGATCCATGTTGTACATATTTTCACAGTTTAGATGTCCCTTTCCAGGTACATCCAGAATTTACCTAAAATTTTATTCTTACATGAAGGAATATTCCAATGTCATTCTTGAAGAAACAACTCTGGAGTAAGGCCAGGATATGAACCAAACACTTTCTACGCTTCCCTCAGTCATATAAAAATTATCTCCACTCATCTTGCCATTCAATCATGCTGTGAGTAGAAGAAAGAGCAGAACAGAAAGGTGATACAGAACATTACATGAATTAGCAGACCTACATTTTATGAGATCAAGAAGGTAAGCCATTTTTATTGTCAAGAAGATCTCAACTGTCCCCTATACTTTTTTTTTTTTTTTTTTTTTTACTAAGAGGAAGCTACAAGCTCAAGAACTATTTGTCTTTCTCAGTTGTTATAATATACTATCCTCAGCTTCTAAAATACTGAAATTTACAGTATACCCTTATAAACTAACTTCTGAAGTTATTTCCTCCTTTTCTGTAGACAATACTATATGTGTTATATAGAGGAAAGGCAAAAGTATTATTTTAGTGACATCACAAATGAAAGATATCTGCATGTCAATCTGTGTGGCCTGCATTTTGTTTGAACTCTATGCATTCAAGAACTGTTTAAAGCTTTACAATTTTATGTGTAGGTCTCCAAAGTAGTTGTTGCTAACTTTGAGTCTTGGCGATTTGTTTAATTCATCTTGTTGATTTATCTTACTGAAGAGGAATTTTCTGTTGCATAATTTTGACCTCATTTGACTCAAAATGAATTTTTCAAGTGCAGATGAAGAATTCCCGGTGGATCTTTATCAAGTGTACAACATAATTCTGCAAATTTTGAAGGTTTCAAAGAGCCAGTGCCAAACCCTATGTAGTGAGAATTCTTTGTTAGAGGAGTTACATCATTAAACAAATTGTGAGCTACAGTTTAAGGTCAAGTATAGTTTTTCCCTGTTGTATTTGTGAGTCTTGGTAATACCAGGGAAATGGTAGAGTGACATCCTCAGAAGTGTTCACAAAATGACTGGACGTGACACTTCGTGATATGGTTTAGTGGGCATGGTGGTATTAGGTCAAAGGTTGTACTTGATGATCTTAGAGGTCTTTTCTAACTTCAGTGATTCTACAATTCTGTGAAAGTACCAACTGGTTCACTGATTCACACAATGGACTTTTCTAGCTGTTGATTTTATGGGTATGTTTGAGCTCTGCATAACTAATGAAAAGACAGCCTAGGATGACAGAGTGGGGTTATGCCTAGTCTAAAACCATGATTTTATCAACAGTGGACAGTCCTTTGGACACAGTTGCTACTTTTAAATCTGAAATCCAGCTTTTTGGACTGTTGAATACAACTCCCTGATGTGGTTTCACACCTTCTGAAAAGTAAGCATGCAAAGAAATCTCAGATTTGATGTAGGGTGTAAACTGTGACATAATTTACTGAGTTGTGATACATCACAGGTGGAAAGGTTAGGAAAAGAAAGAGAGAATGCATTTGTTATTCAGTGGCTTTCTCAAACACCAAAGTACCAACGTGTGCACATGGTTCTATCCTGTCCTTTTTCCCTTGTGTGTTACTTCTGTCTCACAGCAAACTGAAACCAGCCTGTATTTAGACCTAAGTTGACTTGTATGTAAAACTCTTGGCTGAGGGTCAGAAAAAAAGTAACAATTTCCCTAACTGTTCCACCTGAGTATTATATGCCAATTCCTGAATTTCAGATTAAAAAAATTTCAGATTAAATATTTGTTCAAAAAGGTACAAGAAGTCAATCAGAAAGTCTTGTATTAGAACAAAGTAATTTTTATTTCCAAAGTTTCTTAATACTGTGGCAGCATAACTCACAAGACAAGAGAAGAAAACAAGAACATTGGAATTGTTCTGTTGATTTTCAGTGCCGTGAAGCCTAAGAATTTTGAATTTTAATTTTTTGTTATTGAAAATCTTTGCCCTACTTCATTATAAAACTTTTCTATGCTCCATTTTGACAGCTCCATTTTCTTCCTAACACAGTTATAAAGCCCTTCCACTAAGCTTTAGGCAGTTATTACCTACTAAGGAAAAAAAATGGGCCTCATTATCAGGTTTTAACCTAACATATCTTACAGAGGGTTGATCTTGAAGTGGTAAGTATTCTTTATATTTTTAAAAGCAAGTTCATTTAAAGTGATCTGTAGTTATTTTTGAAAGTATATATAAGAAGTATGTAGTAACAACCGAATTTTGCTCCTGGAAGTAGTATCAAACAAATTGTTATAGCACTCTTCAGAAAGGCAAAATTTCTATTTTGGATATAATGTGAGTAGGTATATTTTGAATTATTAGTTTATCAGTGGAACAAAGTTAGCATTGATTTAAGATACCAATTTATTAGGCAATGAGAAAAATAAAGATGGGAAAATTAATGCTGGAAAAAGCATTCAGAGTTAATGATAGTTGGGGTTATAAAAACATAGCAAAAATTAATAGATTTGATTGCTTTTTATTACTGAAGCTCTTTGTGTGTGTTCTCAGTGGGATTCTGCAGCAGTTGTTATGAGTTGCAGCATTCGAGTGTTGGGATTTTTTTCACGGAGGAAGTGAACAGTGAATTTCTCCTGTATGACAAGCAAAGGAGTTGGGGTTGACAGTGTTACTTGCAGGAACCTAGCCAAGAATTATTGGTGCATTATATGGTGCATTGTTCTTATATGGTTAGAAGGGGAACATTTCCATTAAGTTCACTCAGATATAGTAGGAATTTTTAAATATCAGGTAGAGATATAACAAGCAGAAAATGGTTATCCTAACTTATACAAAGCAAAGTTCTGTAATTCTTTGTGAGCTTCATTTTGCATTTCTTATTTACCAGACTCATAATTTTTAAAAATCAATATATCTAAGTAATTAAATTAATAGAAAAATAAAACGATATGAAAACTTAATTAAATTGTAATGTCTTGAAGAAGATACTTTAGTATCTTCTTACTTGAAGATATTAATTCAACATACTGGCAGTTCATAGACCATCATTCAGATGGAAAGTACTTCCAACATATAAAGTATAGCGATATATTCAGTAAAGCTAGCCAGACTATTACTGAAGTTCACATTTATCACCAACTGCAGCTCCTTTCTAGTTAATGAATCATCCACAATCTGATTCTTTTTCCGGGAACGTGCCTGTTATTTTTTGTATATGCTCAGGATAGTTTCAACAAGGAATGTGGAAGTGTAATAATGTTTTGACTTTTAATAAAGAAGTGTAGTATACACAGCTTAGAATGACTTGCTCTTTTTATTTTAGGGTATGTTCTCATACATTTGGGCTGTGTCCTTTAGGCTACAAAATACATTAAACACATGACAGTGAAGGCATATTGAAAACCCTGAAGCTAAATTTGATATATGAGTTTTGACTACTACTGTCTCTTTCTAGATTTGAGCCAAATTTTATGGGATCTTGGGGATCTTGTGAGTCTGAGACTGATTTCTGAATGTGCAGTATCTCAATACAACGACGCTAGTCACCACTAGAAGTTCAGGGTTAAGGAACTTTCAAACTGTGGCTTGTGAGAGTACTGCCACTGTGGGCTGCACAGTGGATATTGTTTCCTGTGGCTACTTATCTACGAGTTTTGCAATTATTTGGTTGCCCTTAAATTATGATTCTCTAAGTTTTGAGCAATGGAAAGAGTATCGGGTTTTTTACTAATTTTTTTTTCTTTTTAAGCATAAGGAGAATTTTCGGTGCTTCATTTCTGACATTGCACCGCTGTATTTCAAAATGCAATACTGGATTGAAGACCTGATGGCCTCAAAGTTTAATTGAAGTCTCCTGAACTCAGCTCAAATGACAAGTTGGCCTCTTTGCACAGAAGAATAAAATCAATATTTTAAAAAAAGAAAATGTACTCTACTTTATTCTGGAAAGTACATTCTGGAACTTTTTCCAAGTAAAGTTTATAAAAAATTAATGTTAGATAACCTTTTTGAGGAAAGGAGCCCAAGGTTATATGTATTAAACACTTCTTTTCTAAGTCTGTCAATTGACAGGCTGAGCTCTCTAGCTGTCTAAAAGGTGTTTTAATTAGACAAGAAAAGAACTTAGGGTGGAAAAAAAAGACATAAGAATGGAAAAACTGAATGTATTTCATAGTCTATTTTGGGAAGTGTGCCCAGTTCAAGATGGATTCTGGGGTAAAGTCAACTGAGCATGAGAAAATAGTAGTTTGACATAGTTTTGGTGTGTGAAGAGAAAGTTAAGCATCGTAGATTTGCCTGTAACCCTAGATAAGACCAACATGTCTCAGTAAGAACCTCCTGTGCATCCTGGGAGAAATATAGGGACACCAATCAGATGTTGGTGATTGGACACTAGTGGGATTCTGCAGCATTCTATCTCAGGCCCTGTGCCCTTTGGTATCTTCATAAATGACTTGGATGCGGGACTGGAAGAGATACTAATCAAGTCTGCAGATGATACAAAACTGAGAGGAGCTGTTGACTCCCTTGAAGGCAGGGAGGCCCTGCAGAGAGACCTTGACAAATGAGAGGACTGGGCAATCACCAACCATATGAAGTTCAACAACAGGAAGTGACAGATTCTGCACCTGGGGCAGGGAAACCCTGAATATATGTGCAGACTGCGGAATGAGATGCTGGAAAGCAGTGCTGCAGAAAGGGACATGGGAGTCCTGTTCGATGGCAAGATGAATAGGAGTCAGCAGTGCCCTGGCAGCCAAGGGAGCCAACCGTGTCCTGGGGAGCATCAGGCAAAGCATCACCAGCTGAGCAAGGGAGGGGATTGTCTGCTCTGCTCTGCACTGGGTTGGCCTCACCTTGAATATTGTGTGCAGTTTTGGGCACCACAATGTAAGAAAGACATTAAGCTCTTAGAGAGTGTCCAAAGGAGGGCAACAAAGATGGTGAAGGGCCTGAAGAGAAACCCATGTGAGAAGCGGCTGAGGGCACTTGGTCTATTCAGCCTGGAGAAGAGGAGTCTGAGGGGAAACCTCATTGCAGTGACAACTTCCTCATGAGGGGAAGAAGAGGGGCAGACACTGATCTCTTCTCTGCAATGACCAGTGACAGAACCTGAGGCAATGGACTTCAGGGGAGATTTAGGTTGGATGTTAGAAAGAAGTTCTTCTGCCAGAGGGGTGTTGGGCACCGGAACAGGCTCCCCAGGGAAGTGGTCACAATGCCAAGCCTGCCAGAGTTCAAGAAGTGTTTGGACAATGCTCAGTAAGCACATGTTACCGGCTCATATCAATCTTTTCACACATCAGTACTCCCAAGTCCTTCCTGGCAAGGCTGCTCATAATGAGTTCATCTTCCATTCTGTACTCATGTACAGAATTGGGATTGCCCTGACCCAGGTGCAGGACCTTGCACTTGGTCTTGTTGAACCTCATGAGGTTCCCATGGACCCATTTCTTGAAATCAATCAGGTCCCTCTGGATGGCTCTGCAGCATGCTGTCCTTTCAGGCATGTGAGCTGCACAATTCACCTTCCTGTTATTTGCAAACTTACTGAGGATGTACTGACTCACTTTACATGTCTGATAAAGACTTTAAACAGTTCTGATCCAGTGTAGACCCTTGGAGGACACTGCTTGTCCCTGATATCCATCTGGACATAGGGTCTCCATTAAACCCTTTTGAAATATTTTTCTTCATTATTTGAGTCAGATACATTCCTTATGATTTACCTCTGATAAATCTTTGAACATGCAACTCTCTCTCTCATTTTTTTTAAATGCTTTGTGATAACTGAAGTGCTTACATTGGAAAAAAATTAACATTAATGAAGAAAAAAAATCCAGCTATTTTAGTAATGATGTGTGTAATCTTCAGTCATGTTTTAGATGGTGGTGTGGCAGAAGGACAAGTAGTGTAATTGTGTGCACCTGTACTATTTACATGTCCTCAACTGACTGAAGGGATACAGGATGAGACATCAAAGTCTATTTGGAATATGACTGACAATGGATTTTAACATTACCACTTATCCAAGTTAAGCTGCTGATTTTTCTTATAAGTAACATAACTCTTGGAATAATTTATTCCAGGTCAACATACTATATAAATTAAAAATATCCGGATGACTGAACTAATAAAATAGTTTTTAAAACAGTAAGATTTATCTAATTTTAGGTAAACATTAACCTGAACCTCACTACAACCTAACATTTACCAGTGCTCTTAGGAGCAGACTGAGACCTTAAAACTCTTTGAAATTTTACTTTAGTGTGAGATTACCCTACCTGAGCTACTCAACTTATTGAGCTGTATCCACCAATTACCTTCTTATTGTCTATATTTTCATAAAGACAATAATAATGTGCATTTTACATACATATATATGATTTATATATTATTTTCTATATTCTTTAATTGAATTCTTGATCATGTTAAATATTTGAAGGGCTTTAACCATTTTAAGATATTAGTACAGAGGATTTTCAAGAATTGTCATTCTATAGAAAAAGTAGAAAATAAATTATTAATATTTATTTATTATTGGTTCTGTGTGCGTGTTAGGAAGAGAGAAAACAATGGAAATGTTCTAGCTATAAAACAATATATGAAAAAAATCTAGAATGCATTCACAAAGATATAATTTGTTCTGTATAAAGAACGTTTTTGGGAACAAGGAGATGTTCCAGTTTTAGCCATTGTATTCAGAAAAGTTAGGCATTGTCTGTAAAGATTTACAAAGCTTCAAACTGCCCACCTTATAATAGACACGTTTTTCAGTGAACTATTAGGGTCACATGGAATCACTCTAGTATTTCCTCATTAAAAGCAGCCTTCTGTTTATCCAAACTTTTGTGGATAAGGAAGCAACTTCACTCACATTTCCCAGGCATTCCTTCCTTAATGTGCATGTTATTAATTTATGGCACTGCCTAGATATTTGACTTGTATATGTGAACTTGAAAGGAGGAGAAGCAAACATAGTTGCAGAAGAGGATAGAACCTGGGGTACCACTGGTAAAATTAACTAAAAGAGACATAGAAGGAAATGAATGGCAAAAGAAAGTAGAAAAGACAAGAAAAAGAGAACTAAAACCATGTTTGAGATATGAGAGACTGAAACAGAAGGAAGAAAGAGAAGAATTAAATCTAAGCATGAGAGAAGGATATCCACATGACTGTGATGAAAAAGACAACAGCAAATATAACTTGAAAGGCAAAGAAAGAGATATATATGTCTGGGAAAAGGGAAAACTAAATGAAAAGGGATCAGGCTTTAGGATTAATAGATTCAATTTTATTTATCCCAACCCCTGTGTTTAGTTTTTTGGCAGATTTCCCACAACTGTGTGCACTTAGAAATAAAAGAGAATAACTTTATGTTACTTTAAGGAGTTGACGCATTACATTTTATGTAATTTCAAAAGTATACTACTTGCACCCTTTCTTGGTGGTCCAACAGTACAGAACATTCAGTAAAGTAACAGTTCCTGTGAACATACTTTTCTAGTTTTTTAAGAAATTAAGGGAGCTTTTTTTAATGAGATCATTCTTTTTATTGAACAAAAATGCAAGCCTTAAACATATTAATTTTTCCAGTTTTTTATAAATGGTCATGACATTAAACCAGATTTTTAAATTAATTACAATGTGTATGCTTTAAAGAATCATAAATGTTTTCAGCAGGTATTTGTTTGCCCAAAGATAGCTTGGAAAAACATGAACAAGTTTTACAGTCACCAGTTGCAATTAGTCATCTAATTCTTGAAAAGAAAAATTGTATTTATAGCTTTGTCACCTGGTAGTCACTTTCTCTGAATGTAAGCAGTAATAAACATGGAATTATTCTGTAATAACATCCAAATAATGCCTGGATCTTTTATTGGATTTTCTAATTTGTGAATAAATTGGTTTAGTTTAAAAGAAAAAAAGCAGAGAAAAACAAAAATACTCAGAACAAATGGCATGAAACAAATCACCCTACTGCAAACCAATGCAACATAGAAAAGTGAGAAAGACCAAAACGATGATCTAGGCAACTATACATTGGTCAGCCTTACTTCCATCCCTGGAAGAATGCAGTAACCTTCATGAAAACCCTGAAAATCTTGGAATGTGCTTCTGCACATTTCAAGGAGGCAAAGGTTATTGGAAGTAGTCAATAGGAATTGTCCAGGGATAAATCTTGCTGGCCCAATGGTTTGCCTTTTATAATAAAATGAATGGATTTGTTGACAAGGTGAGAGCAGTAGGTGTCATTTATCTCAACTTTAGCAAGATTTTTGACACTGTCTCCCATAATATTCTTGAACCCAAGCCGAGATACTGCAGTATGGATGAGTGGATAATGAATCTGCAAAACAGTTGTTTGGAAGATTTGGAACAGAGGGCCATAATTAATGGGTAGTACTTGGGCTGGAGGCCAGGGACAAGTGTAGTACTGCACAGGTCTATTCCATGACTTCTCCTGCTTAACATCGTTACTAACAGCAACAGAGAACGGTCTCATCAAATTCACAGATGACATGACAGTAGTGGCACCAGTCAATAAGCTTGAAAGTTGGGCTATCTCATGGAGGGTCCTACACAAAAGGGGAGAAATGAACAAACAAGAACCTAATCAAATCCAACAAGGATAAATGGAAAGTTCTGCTCCTTGTAAGGAGTAGTCCTCTGCAGTGATATGCACCGGATGCTGCCTGGCTAAGAAGAAGCTCTGCAGAAAGGAGCTGGGTATCCTGGTGAAAAGCAATCTGGACCTGAGCCAACAGTGAGCCCTGGACACAGAGGGAGACAACAGCAGCCAGGGCTACTCCAGCAGGAGCTGGGAAAATGAGGAAAAATATTATTTCCTTTTAACCAGCATTCATTAGGTAACATCTGTGCCTAGCTAAGGACCCCCAGTACAGAAAGGATGTTGACAAATTTCAGTGAGCTCAACAGCAGCCATCAGGGTGGTTTGAGTCTGGAATGGTTGCACCACGCAGAAAGGCTGGAAGAATGGAACAGATCTGTTTCAGGCGAGGTCAGACATGGCTTTGAGGGCACCTCATGATCGCTCCAGGTCTTATAGGGGGTTCATCAAGAAGCTGTAACCAGGTTTTTAATATTCCTGCATGGTGAAAAGGACCTAAATTGAAAAAAAGAGGTTTCAGATTGGATAAGAAAAGAGCTTTTTCCTCAGGAAAACAGTCATTGTAACAATTTGCTCAAACAATCTCCATCCTTGGAGATTTTGGATAAAGCCCTGAGAAACCTGTTTGGGCCAACACTACTATCTGGACTGGAGCTCTCCTGAGGTCCCTTCCAGAATGAGTTATTCTTGGACTGTGACCTGTGTCACAGTCTTTCCCACCTTTTCCCACCAGAGAAACAGAACCCAATTCTCAGAAAATTCCTATTCCCCGCTTCCTCTTCCATCAAGTCCTTATTTTACTAATTGTAAACCCTTTATTTTCTTAAATAAATAATGAGATTTTTAAAAAGTTATAATTTTCTAGGATGTGGCTCTGATTTATTCCCATAGAGAGTGAAAGATAGAGTATGACCAAGCAATATATTTTTTTTCAAAATTTCTGTTAAAAAGGACTTTTAAAAATTGTGTTAAATATTACACCTTTGATTGAGTTTTTTTTTTCTTTTTCAAAATCTTCTTTACTAATCTATATGTTTTAATGTTCAGAGTGCTAACATTTTGATATTATGTTCACTTTAATTTCCAGGAAATTGCATATATCTCCCTGTCAAGAGCAGATATGTCAGCATTTTTTAAAGAAAGTGGATCATTCACTTTATCCCTGATGATATCCTCCTTTCTGCTTGATCATCCTTCCAGGCTGGAAGCTCAATTTTCCTTTTTCAGCTTCATCTTGGTTCAGTTCTCTGTTTCTGATTTTGTTTTCCTTTGTGCTGCAACACTACACACTATACACACTATTGTACAATACTTATGCACTTCTTTATTTATCAAACAAAGATGCCTATATATCATTCCCAATACTACTGAATTCTAAAAGAAACCCAAATATATAAAATACATTTCTTGAGAGACTTTCTCTCTCTTCCTAAATTATTTTAACATTGTATGAGAGAACATTCAAATACAAAAGACAAAAGAAGTTTTCACTTATTTAAAAATTATTTTAAAACTGTCTGAATATAAACAGCGTTAATTGTAATTTTATCTTTTTCCCAAGACCTTTGGTAACCTCTATCTGCAACAGGTAGTTGTCCCCAGAAAATGTCTGTTTAGTGTTGAGTAAAGTTTTATGCTTTGGACCAACCTTATGGGCACCTTTTACAAGGTTAATTATAAATTATGTCTGAATATACTGGTCTTATCATAAATACATTATAAGTAACTTAAACTAATGCCTAAAACATTTTCTGGTTCTCTGTGTGATCTCAATCTCATTTTCTGCTTCTATTTTTCAGACTTCTCTGAGAGAATACAACCAGCTGTGCCACCTCTGCTTCCATTTATCAATATATTGATGGTTCATGTGTGGAATCAATGCTGTGATGTCATTTCTCCTTTTTTAATATGGTATACTTCAGATGTTTGAAGCAAATACTATCCAGGATAAATTCATGTATTTGTTGGCTTGCAATATTTAATGGGTTTCATAAGTCACTTCACTATCATGTTGTTTCAAATGCCCTAAGCATAAAAAAGCTTCTCAATTATTATTTTTTTTTTATTGTTGCTATTGTCAAAGCCATAACAAAAAGATATTTGGACATTATGTTATCATATCCAAGATATAATTTTATTCCTCTGTTCCTGTATAATCACAGAAAGTAGTTTGTATTCTAAGCACAGAAAGAAAATTATGGCGTCAGATACTTCTCTGTGGTGTCCAGGCACAATCACTACCCCTGCAGTGGTGTTGCCCTGTCTTCTCACATCCTTGTCTCCCAGGTGCATGCAGACTTCAGCCCCACACTATGAGATACTGAGTTTCTCATCTCATAGCTGACCTTTCCACACATGTTTTTTAAGACTCTACTTCTTGGAAGCATAAAAAGTTTCCTTAAAAAAAAACAAGCAATAAACCAACCAAAAAACCCTAAACTCCCAGAGTGGCTTATAAGAGAAATACAGTATAACAGTAATGCATGATTTAAATCTGACAGCTCGGATTTCTTCTGTAATGTCCCCTAGGGCACCTTATATGATCAAATGTTGTTTTTATTATCAATTGTTTTCACATCACAAAGATTCATTATCCTTAGTCTTTCACTAATTAATCTTGAAGTTTCCTCATGGTTTTTCCGTTTAGGTTCATTTCACTGGCCCTTGCCATACACTCATTTTTCCTCCCCCCTGGAGAGTATTGTCCTTTATTTAAGGACAGGTCAAGTAAATAATGAAGGGAATATGTTTAAGATTCATACTAATTGACAATAAATAGCCCTGGGACTTAGATGCCACAGCTGTCCCCTATTAGATCACTATTCAGATTAACAAGTTAAAATAATCCTTTCTGAAACCTCCACTGTACTGGGAGACAAAGAAAAAAGCATCAGACAGATCCTGAAACCCTCCAGGGTGAATAATGTCTAGAGTCTACAGTAAAAAATGGGCCAAGTGACAGCCGACTTAGTATTGTCTGTTGATGGATCTACTATTCATTGCTTCTGTGTTTTACGGGGAAATGCAGCTGAATGTTTGCAGCTGACTGACTGCCAGCTTTAGTTCAGCAGGTCAAGATGCATGGGGATGTGGAGCTCCCTATCATATCAATACTCTGTCTCCTGTGTACTTTTCTGAAATACGGGATATTAAAGTCAGGCATGCATGAATGTACAATATAGAAGCTAGAGACCTTAATGAGGGGGAGGGGCTTAGACTCAGTATTTTATTAGGCAAGTCTCCTGAGAATTGTTTTATGCTGATTTTTGAGCTGAGTGGTTTCAGGCTATGATTTGTGGAGAAAGAATATACGTTAGAAGAAAGTGCTTTGTTCCTTCCCCAGTCTAATTCTTAATATATCTGGAGAACTTTGTATTGCCATTAGGTAATTAATGTGGAAGATGCTTAAGAAAATAAACTCTTTTCTGGTTTTCAGATACTAGGATTCTGACAGTAGGATTCTGGCAGATGTGCTATACATGTTCTTACTCAATGGTAGCTCTCCCCAGGTAACTAGAGCTAAATAACTATATCAATGTGAAATCATGGTTTTAAATTTTGGTACTGCAACCCCTCAAAGATAGAAAAACACTCAATTCCTTCGATTTTGCATCTGGGCCCTCAGATAGTTATCACTTGTTTTCTCAAAGCACTGGCTTGAGAACAAGACATTGGAAATGTAAGTCTCCATTTCTCACCTTGAAACTACTCTGCTCATCCTGTGTAAACTTGTCATGTAAGTTTTAGCTGTTTTATGGTATCTTTTTCTTTGTCATACACTTCACTATTGTTTTAAAAATATTATTTTTAAATCATTGAACTTCATGTCTAGGTCCAGACACTTTATTTAATTTATCATCAGTATGCTTAAACGATTTTGAGTGATGCCTGCTTTTCAAATTGGATGTTAAATCCTCTTCCTAACCATACTACCTGCCCATTCAGTTAAAAGATAGAAAGAGGCAGAAAGACAATCCAGGTTCTGGCCCTTACAGACAAGACTTCACAAAAGTAGAATCAGCTTCTAGAATTTGTTCCTCTCCTGGGTTTTGAAATTAAGCTATAGCCTATTATTCCTTGGGTGTTTTTGCAACACAACCCTGAAGGCACGTGCAGACAGCATTTTCCATTTCTCATGTCAAATGTTCAAAGCCAAACTCTTCACCAGAAGTAGCCTATGTACTGAATAAGAAGGACCAGTTGCAGATAACAGATTATAAAAAAAACCCAACCTTTTTTTTGGCTACTATTCATAATTAGATGAATTGCCTGCATTTTTCTTTCAATCTAACATGCAAAACACTATTTTACTACCTAGATGATTTAAGTGTCATCACTAGCTGTGGAAAAACCAGGCAGATTCGTCAGGATACATCTGCTTTATTTCTGTTGAGCTTTTTCTTTAAGACTCAAAGTACTCAAAGCAGTATGGGAAAGGTTTTATTTATCATAGGACTTTTCAATTAATAATCACTAATACTGGCTGGCTTGTAGCAGCTGTTTTTATTATTTCATTGATCACCCTGAAACATTATCTGAACTGCATAATTACCTGAAAGGGTAGAAAGCAAAAAATATGCATATGAAAAATTAAAACCCGTATATAATTTTTAGAAGTTTTTACTTATTTTTATTTGTTTTAATAACAATTTTAGCATAATTTTCAAACATATTCCAGGAAAAGAAAAGAAACTACTTAATTTCTTAAATATTGCATAGGGAATACACATAATGTACTTCAGCCCTCTCCAGAATGTCTATAGATAAGAATATTATTAAGAGAGTATCTTGAGATTTCACTGGAGAACCTTTCAGTACTTGACAGGGGCTGATGCTGGATGAACAGGGTAAGCACTGAGGGAATTCTCAAAATAGTTCTTCCTATCCATTAGAATAATTGTTTTCAGAAACATCTAAGAATCATAGAATCAAGGTTAGAAATGACCTCCAAGATCATTGTGTCCAAACTTCACCATGACAACTAAACCACATAAGTAAGTGTTATGTCCAGGTATTTCTTGAACACTTCCAGGGATGGTGATGCTATCACCTCACTGGGCAGCCTATTCCAATGTCTAATCATCCTTTCTGTGGAGAGATTGTTCCTGATGCCCAGCCTGAACCTTCCTGGGTGGAGCTTGAGGCCATGTCCTCTTGTCTTACCACTAATGGCCTGGGAGAAGGGGCCAACCCCACCTGGCTACAGTCTCCTTTCAGGTAGTTGTACAGAGCAACAAGATCCCCACTGAGCCCTCCTTTCTCCAGCGTAAACAATGCCATCTTTTCAAAGAACCTGTGCTCCAGACCCTTCACCAGCTTTGTTGCCCTTCTCTGGACCTGTTCCAGCACCTCAATGTCTTTCTTGTACTGAGGGGCCCTAAACTGAGCACAACATTTGAGGTGTGGCCTCACCAATGCCAAGTACAGAGGGACAATAGGTCCTGATACAGGCCAGGAAACTATCTGCCTTCTGAGCCACCTGGGCACACTGCCAGCTCATGGTCAGTGGCGGTTGATCAGCAGCTCCAGGTCATTTTCCACCAGGCAGCTTTCCAGCTACTCTGCTGCAAGCCTGTAGCAATGCATGGTGTTGTAGTGACCCAAATGCAGGACCCAGCAGTTCACCTCACACCACTGGCCTCAGTCCATCAATCTAGCCTGTCCAGACCCCTTTGAAGAGCCTTCCTACACTCCAGCAGACTGACAGTCCCACCCAACTTGGTGTCCCCTGCAAACTGATTGAGTGTGCATTTGATCACCTCATACAGATCATCAGTAAAGATATTGATGGACTGGCCTAAATAGTGAGCCCCAGGTAATGCCATCAGTGACTGGCCGTCAACTGAATGTAACTCCATCTACCATCACTCTCTGGATCTGGGCATCCAGCTGTTTCTTACCCAGCAAACAGACAGAAAGAAGGAAAGGGAGGTATTTAACCAGATGATTCAGTCCGCATAAGGTCTACTTTTTTTTCTTTTTTTTTTTTTTTTTAATGGTCAATGCTTCTTCCCAAGAAGTAAGAGAAGTTGCCTCCTTTAGTAGCTGTCATTAACTGCCTGTATTGGTCAAGATAAATGTTTCTCAGATAAAAAACTTCATGAAGGTGCATGATTACCACATGAATTTACTCATGCGCTGTCCTTGAATCCATGAACTTTACAGTTTTAAAAACTTCAAAATGGGACATTCTATGTGTGTTAAGTGTGAAAAAGAGTTGTGGGAGGAAACTGTACTGAGAATACAATCAGAAAACAGCTGTGCTGAGTTAATTAGCTTTTTATGTGTGCTGAGGGAAGATTAAAAAACTGGAGTAATCAGTAAATACTGTTGTAATTTCAAAGTGCAAAAAGAGAAATATTTGCCAGTTATAATCAAAGAAATGTAATATAGACATTTTAACTGTTGATTTTTAGAAATTGCTTAGTAAGAGCAATAGCTATATTTTAAATGATCCATTTCAATGTAAGATAATTGCAGTGTATGAGTCACAACTTAATGATATTGGTTGTTATTTCAGGCCACTTATAAGAAGTTACAATTATTATTTTTAATTAAACTGTTTTACGTGCTAGCTGTATTACTGAGGGCAGTCTGGAATCTGCACAGAACTGAAAATCCAGAGGTGGTACAGGCCTCCCTCTGCAGAATAGAACCTAAAAGCAATTAACTTGTCACTCTGCTCAGTATGTCTTAGATGTTTCTGAATTCCACTGTCAAATGTCAAATACAAGTTACTCGAGATTGAAAATTCAGGTAGTTCTTTTTTGTCAGTTCCAGCATGACTTCTCTCAGTATCTCAGATAGTCACTTCCTCTTTCTATTTCTTTCTGCTTTTATGGAAAAATTATCCTTTTTTTTTTTTTAAAAAAAAAAGAACAAGGTCAGATTTTATGCAGTTTTTTACTTAATCATTCATGTTACTTAATTTATGATGCCTGTATGTAGATTTACAGCTTAAAAAAAAATAATGGCTAGACCTGCACTATATTATCTGTGACTCACTAGAGACAGTTTTATTTCTAGAGCAGACACAGAAAAAGGTGATGTTTTGCAAAGTACAAAGCAAAGTAATATGGCATGAAGAAAGGTATGCTTTTATTTGCAAAGTATATCTGACTGAAAAAACACCTCTGCATTCATTTACTTGAATATTGTTTACCTTTCATATTATCTGAAAGCTTAACTGCAAGTATTCATATATGTAAAAAACATCATTGTTCCTAAAGAAAAAAAGGAACTGTTCAGTGGTTTTGTCTTTTTTTCTTTTTTTTTTTTTTTTTAAAATACGAGTAGTGTAACCCCATGTCAA
>JAWMRA010000001.1:78524657-78549037 GCA_035584735.1 Pseudotriccus pelzelni
TGGGGTTTGAATTGTCAAAATAAACTAGAAGATCTCAATTTCTTCATATAATCTCAACTTACTGTCTACCTTTTTTTCTTTTTTTTTTTTTTTTTTAAAATAAGAGTAGTGTAACCCCATGTCAAACTATGAATGACCTCATCTCTCCAGTTTTCTGTAGGGCACCGCTAACACTTTGTGGGCAACAACTTGAACTTTATCTTTGCTTATTAAAATATTTGTAGGCAACAAAAAAATGGACAGCTCAAAGTTTATTAATTTGGAACCCATTTCTGAAAAGCTTTCTCACTGTTCCATGCTATAGAAATAGCATATTTGATTTTATGTAAAAGGTCATGAATTTTCAAGTGTACCATAGGGGGAAAGATTTGCAGCCATTCTGGCACTATTTTTGAAAGTGGAAATAAATATTTTGTTTTACATGAATAAGTTTATGAAGACACTTGGCTACCCCAAGCCTGGAAAGTAGATAGTGGGACAAATAGGCACAGTATTTTATATGTGTAAGACATGATAGTTTTAAACAAGAAACTTCAAGAGCTTGTCAATTACTTAGATAGATGGAAGTTTGGATTCATATTATTGTATTATATTTATGTTTTTATTGCTTCCTATCTCCAAACCACGATGGATCTGAAAGAATAATCTCACTAAGAGCCATGGTTTAAGCCTAGCCAGCAACTAAGCCCCACACAGTTGCTTTCTCACTCCCACCGTAGTGGGGGAAGAGTAAAAGTGAGAGAATTCATGGGTTGACACAAAGACGGTTTAACAGGTAAAGTAAAAGTCGTACATGGAAGAAAAGCAAAACTAAGAATGCATTCACCAGGTCCCATGGGCAGGCAGGTGTTCAGCAAGCCAGTCTCCATCACATGTAACAGCAACTTGGGAAGACAAATGCCACCACTCTGAATGTCACCCCCTTCTTTCTTCTTCCCCATTTCTATATGATTAACATGATGATGGTCTGGGATCTCCCGCTGGTCAGCTGGAGTCAGCTGTCCTGCTGTTCCCTCTCCCAACTCCTTACGCACCCTCAGCCTGCTTAGTAGCATGGCAGTGTGAAAAGCAGAAAAGGCCTTGACTCTATTTGTGTGCTACTCACCTAAAACATCCTTGTGTTATTGACACTGTTTCCAGCACAAATCCAAAACTTAGCCCAATACCAGCTGCTGTGAAGAAAGTTATATCAACCAAAACCAGCACACTAAATCATCATAGATAAGATTACATTATACCTTATTGTTTATCTTTCAAAAAATATGTCAATTAGTGAATTTAGTGCCCTCCAAATCAATTTTCTGAAACTGAATGACCCTAAAATAAAAACATAGAAACAAGAAAATCAGCACATGAAATGTTACAGAAGTTTTGCTCACAGGCCTTTTTCTGGAGAAAATTTATTCTACATTTGTCATATTTCTACCTTTGTAAATCTGCTGATACATATAGGAAATAAACTCATGCTAGATTGATAGAAAGATCCGTTCAATAAAATTGAACTAAAGAGTGTCCTGGAGAGCTGCATTTCTGAAATCACTTTCCTTTTTTAGGTTTGATATTTCTTGCTAATGCTTGTCAACACAGGATGCTTTTGTTCTTTAATGACTTTTATATGGAAAATAATTGAGGACATTTGTTTTAAGGTTAAGTTTTCAAAAAAGAGGAACTTTTTCAACCTCAGGAGCAATGAAGCATTACATAGTCCTGTTATATTCAAATCTGGCAAGACAATTGTTTGCAAGCCTGAAGAAACTCAACTTCTTTCTGAATCTATAAAAGTGCATTTAGCAGGAAATTCTATTTCTCTGTGTCTCTTCTTGGATTTTACACCACACATTCACACTCCCATCGGAAATATAAGAAAATGCATAGGTCTTGAGGGAATGACACTTTTTTAGGAATAGGTAAAATCCTTTCATATATATATATATATATATAAATACATATATATATATAAAAGGAAATCAAGATTAAAATTTCTTAGGGAAAAGCTTAGTGAAAACTTTAGAGGCAAACATATTCTTTTCATATTCTTGCCTAGATATAATGAAAAATATTTATGTCTTCTTCAGGAAAAAGAAAGTGCGCAATTTATTTAAAAGCAAAAATAAATAAAAAAAAAAAGTTCTGTAAACAATTTCAGAAACCTAAACTGCAAGAGTTTAGAAATGTCCTGGCTAAACAGTTCTAAGCACTTATTTGCCTTTTATATTCAGTTACATTAACATCCATAATTTTACTTTCTTCCTATGAAAGCAAGATATTTAATGAAAAAAATCTGAAGACAGAATTCCTGACTGTGTGAAATATTTTGCTGAGCTGTGATATTGTACTCTGTATGCAACACAAATGACTCGGATGCAGGCCTGTAAGGGATACAGCAAGTTTACAGATGATACAAAACTAAGATGAGCTGTTGACTCTCTTGAAGGCAGGGAGACTCTGCAGAGAGACCTTGACAAATTAGAGGTCTGGGCAATCACCAACCAAATGAAGTTCATCAACGGAAAGTGCCGGATTCTGCACCTGGGGCAGGGAAACCCTGGGTATATGTACAGACTGGGGAATGAGATGCTGGAAAGCAGTGTCATAGAGAGGCACCTGGGGGTCCTGCTCCATGGCAAGTTGAATATGAGTCAGCAGTGCCCTGGCAGCCAGGAGGGACAACCGTGTCCTGGGGGGCATCAGGCAAAGCATCACCAGCTGGGCAAGGGAGGGGATTGTCCTGCTCTGCTCTGCACTGGGATGGCCTCACCTTGAATATTGTGTGCAGTTTTGGGCACTGCAATGTAAGAAAGACATTAAGCTCTTAGAGAGTGTCTAAAGGTCAGTGAAGATGATGGAGGGCCTAGAGGGGAAGCCATATGAGGAACGGCTGAGGGCACTTGGTCTGTTCAGCCTGGAGAAGAGGAGACTGAAGTGAGATCTCATTGCAGTCTTCAACTTACTCATGAGGTGAAGAGGAGGGGCAGACAGAACTGGCCTGAAGTTGTGTCAGGGGAGGTTTAGGTTGGATATTAGAAAAGGTTCTTTCCCCAGAGGGTGGCTGAGCACTGGAACAGGCTCCCCAGGGAAGTGGTCACAGTGCCAAGCCTGACATAGTTCATGATACTCTCAGGCACATGATGTGACTCCTGGGGACGGTCCTGGTCAGGCCTAAGCGTTGGATTCAATGATCCTTGTGGGTGCCTTACTAATCAGCATTTTCTATGATTCTGTGAGACTCAGGACTGGTTCCTTTGTTTCTGGAATGCTTCAACAATGTTAAGTTGTAGAGAAATTTGATAGATACATAGATTTGTATTTTGTACAAAACATAGTAATAATTAAATCAAGTGTCTTCTCATTTTTTTGTTTTTTAGAAAGGAACTGAAAACCTTATTTCTCAAAATCTTCTGCTGGAACTCTGAAGGAAGGAAAAAGTAAAAAATGAAATAAAAACAAAATCATAAAAAGCAAGAAAACTTGTATTTATGAAGAATAAATATAGTAAAAATGTTCTCAAAATGTCTAGTCTCTTAGTTACTAGTCACAATTCTATTCATAGGCCTTTTACCAGTAAAGATCTTATGGCATGTTATTTCTTACATCACTATCATAACTATGCATAATTCATCAGATGATGAGCAGAAGTCTGAGTCATGGTGTGTAAAATATATTCCTGGTTATTTTCCTTATTGTTCACTGGGTGGGATTCTTAAGTTGCATTGTTTATTCTGAATGTGGTGACTGAGCGTGGAAGAGACATAAAGCCTTAGAATAGACACTCATCCCTCTTTCCTACAGATAGCCTTGAATGACAAATGCGAAAATAAGCAAGTGCCTTTTTTAAACTATTTGTTGCTGGAGTTCTAAAACAAAACATCCTATGTTAATTATTTGATTTATGAGTGAATATATAAATAAGTAAGCTATAGAAAACATAAATAAGCAAAAAGTAACCATCTATTTCATTTAATAGAACACAGTGAGCCTTAACAAACTGGCTTATGGTAAAATCTGAGTGTATATTTGAGTACTCCATGCAATACTCAAAATTTTATTTTGGCAAGGTATCTTAGACCACTTCATGGCCAAATCTCATCAAAAGACCTAAAGGTATTTCATTTATATATGTGACAAGTCTATTTGTTTGCCTTGAACCTTCCTCAGCTCCACATTACAAGACTGAAGCAAACTTTTTGTATATCACAGTCTGGTTTCATGGAAAAATAGCTTCTTCATTGTCCATGACAGGCCTAAACCAGGTCCTTAATTGTGGTGATCAGGGAACCAACAGGCTGGGGTGGGCGTAACACTTGTGTACAGATCAGTTCAGGCAAGATCTGTGTATACAGAGGCCTTATTTTCAATTCCAGATGTCAAATATTAACTATGAGAAAAATGGGGAGATAGGGAGACAAACACCCCAAAACCAAAATAATGGATATAAATGAAATACATAGTTTAAAATTGTCTGCTCAGTATTTCATCATTTTGCAAACTCAGTAGAAAAAACAGTGCAATTGATTTCTGTAAAGGTCTGTCTACAGAATAAAGCCACTTTTTTCCAAGTGAAACAGAAGCTCAAGGAAGACTAGAATAAGATTTGGGTGAAATAATTAACCTCCACTAAGGTCACATCTCAGGACACAGGGACCTACGTGCCTTTTTTTTGCAGTGTCGTTTCTGTGTTAATAAGCTGCTTTAATATTTGAAAAGAAGTAAGGCAATCATTAATAAGAAAGTTATCTGATCATGAAAAATAGTATGTGCTTACCTACCTGTCAGTTCTCATATGAAAACTGAACCCATTTGCTGTGCAGTATGACAAAAGGGTAAACTACAGGAAAATAATAAACTGGTCAAATCCAATTAAATCTCAAAGTTTCATGAAAATTCAAGGCTTGGTAAGAGACAGAGCATCAAATCAGAGACCACGGTGAAGGAAAATCTTGAGTCTGAGCCAGTGACTTTTCTGTTCTCTTAGATCAGCTGTCTTTTCTAGTCTGGTGGGGCCACAAAGAGATATCAGGGCATAATAAATGTGACAGAAAACTTGTCTTCCTACTAAATGAATTCAGAGAATAGATTAATTAAGGAAAAATTGAAAGCTTCACTAAATATTACTGGAAACCTCCACTAAATATTATTGGAAACCTCTTATTTATTAATTTTTTTAATTGTGAATACTCTTAATATACTTACACATACTTTGCATATACTTTTAGTATAATTCAATACTGAACCTTAAACAAACTCCTCTAGATAATATTTAACATATGAATAGAGTAAATAAATATCTGACATATTTGGTCTTCTTATAAACCTCTTCCACAATTTTTACACCAAACTATCTGTTAGAAAGTAGTTATTGTAGGTAATATGTTCATGAATACTGCCTTGAACTTCTCTGTAAACTTGAAAATAAGTATTATATTAGGTGGCCACACATCTTTGCACAGAAAACTAGATGAAAGCATTAATATTTTTATTTAGACATAATGGATTTCTTAAAAACAAACTACAATTACTCAATTAAATTCTTTGTATAAAAATGTCATTAAAGAAGATGTATATTTATGACATTGAATTATAAACATGTGCTTTATGATTGGAAAACAGTAGTATGCCTCATCATTGTCCTGCAGTGACAATAAACAAAGTAGTAAGAACTGAAAATTGTGCATCTTCGTTAGTGTGAATATGTCCCTATTATTCAAAGGATATGATATTGAAAGACATTCTAAATATAGAAACATTCCACATATGCTTATATTTTGCATGATTTATATTTTGTATTAATTATTAGTTATATACGTTTATTAATTGCCTTACCATAATAAAGGAAAGACAGACATAGAAGGAAGGAATCAGTGATACACCAATTTATTGAATGAGAATGAATATCTAGTTGGTAAGATCTGCTTGCTCAAATTTGTTGAATACAATTGTCTTCAGTGGGACTAGGTTTTCACTCCTGGAATATGTTATTTTGATCTTAATTAGAAGAAATTTAAGCAGTTTATTTATAACCCTTGGTTTCTGTGAGATGCTTTAATGAGAAATTACATAGACAACACCAGTCCTGTGTAACTTCATAATGTGGAGCATTACAATGTTTAGGAAAAAAAAAAAAAGGTGTCATAGTTTCTAAGACTGAAATGGTTGAATGACTATAGTAAAAACAAAGGTCTACTATAGAGTATTTAAAGAGATGACATTAATATTCATTAAATAAATTTATTATTGTAAATTAAGTACGATAACCGGTTACAGTATATCATTAAGAATGCCATAAAAAATCACTATAATGGCATGCTAAAGTGAGATGGGTTATACATCATTAAAGCTGTGTAGTACTTGCTTTATATGGGATATAATTACTGCAATAGAAGATAATGACTAGTTAAGTATAGCAGAAGTATATGATTTCAAATATGGTACTACAACGTTTTGAACTATGGAAGCACAAATATATCCTTTAAGGCTGAAACTAATTATTCTAGTGAAAATGACAAAAGTATCTCTAAAAAAGCTTGAGAGACACTAAAAATGTATCCCAACTCAATGAAAAATGGTTGATAGCTTTGATTACACTGGTAAAATGGTTTATTTTGGATTATTCTTATTAGACTATATGTTTGTTAAGAAAGAAGAGAATAAGGTCCTAATTCTTCAATGATTCAGGTATATGTATATGTATATTGATATCTATTACCTTCTCAGAATAAAAATGTATGTGTTTAAGTTTAGCACATGCTCAGAAATTTGAAAGATTTTTCAAAGATTGAAAATTTATTTTAGGCAGCCCTTGAAATCAAGCATTACTTAAAAGCATTTGAATATTACAAAATATCACTCTGGTTTAAGCACACGATCAGAGCATTCCTCTAAGGACAGAAATCAAAAGTGACCCTCTTTTATCATTGCCTGGTTCATGTGACTTAAATGATATGAATTCTTCTTTTTTTTTTTCTTTTTTTCTTTTAAATTTGGATATAGGGGTGGAGAGGGAGGTGAATTAACTCTGGTAACTGAACTAAAAATAATACTATGATTATTTATTTTTTAAGTCAGACTTGCACTGATTGCCTTTCTACTTCCAAACATATCTGTAATGTATCATTATGCCCGTTTCCGTAAGCAGAAAGTGTCTCATAACATGAAAGCAGTCTAATCTTTTCCATGAGATCCCCATCAAGCCACCAAAACTTTCATACAAAATATCAGCTTATTTTAGGAAATGCTGGGTATGTAGGGATGTTAATAGGACAGTTTTTGGAAAATGAAACTCGTTTTAGTATGATTTCATGTTTGAAAGCTTCATAGAAAATAAACTGGAAATTGAAATTAATGGAGTAGATTGAGCAAGTACAAATAGACAGTAAAGTATTCATTCATGTCTTACTTTCAACTTACCTTTTTAAAGGAAAAATAGGAAGAGAAGAGGAAGATAATTCTGGAACTAAACACAGGGAATTTTATTTAGGCAAAACCAAAACTTGGTTTAGTTTAATTAACAGGGTTATAATGTCCTTGAATCTTGGTTTAAACAGCTAAAATTGCTGAGATGAAGAAGAAAACTGTCAGACATCACAGTGTTGGAAATCATGTCTTCTGGAAAATCTCTGATTTCTTCAGTACAAGGTCTTTCACTACAATTTCTGTTTCCTTAGGCTCTTAATTTTCTAGAGAAATAAAAAACAAACCCAAAACAGATTCAAGTTTCAGAGATATAGGTAAAGAACAGAGGAAGACAGAAATAATCACAGGAAGGGATGGGAAGGTGCCCATATTGAAGGAAAAATACATAGTGGTTTGGAAATGAAAAACAACCTTAATCTGATTCACTTCTCCTGGAATTCAACAGAGAGATTATCTTTGTGTTCAGTCTTCAGATCTGATTCTCATAAAAATAAATACATGGGAACAACTTAAGTTTCATGGTAGGAAATCTTTTGAAGTACAAAGACTAAAAAATAAATTGCATCTTTATTATGTACATTTTTATATTTTACTCTAACATAAATAAGAACTCCATGACAGTGTCACACTACTTTTAAAAAGATGTAGTGTTTTTTAACACACAGAATATGTGTGTTAAAGGAGATAATATTATGCCATCTAGCCTTTTAGTATTTATGGAGGTGCTGAATTGTTTAGATTTGTATTTTTTAGAAGTCTTTTTTGGGGGGCAAAGAAAAGCAAGTGCTGATGATCCCAGTGTTTGAATCTTAATAAAAATGTTAATTTGCTGCAGTAATAATTTAGGATTTTAATTATAAGCTTGAAAAGCAGATTTAGAAACATAGTTGGCACAACTGTAATGTTAATTTGTCCTTTAATGTTTATTGAAAGCAATATGTCCAATGTAATTACAGTGTGTGTCAAATAACCCACTGCTTTATTTTTTTAATGCATGATCTGTTAATTTACTTGATTAAGACGACTTGCCATCTGCTAAGGAATTTTTCTGTGGTTCCATAATTACTTTTAAATACTAAGAAAAGATATAAAGCTTTTCCTTTTATTTTGTTTAATCTCTATTTTCTCTCTGTTATCCCATGAAGTTCTTACTATGGTGTTCATCATCAATTTCTTCTTTCTTTCAATATTATTCAAAAATATTCTTTCAATAGTTACATAGTAACTATTTCACTAAACAGGACAAATTAATTGCAGAATCACATGAGTGCAGTTGTATTAGACATGAAATCAATGTCAAATACTCAGTGCTGTATTACCTTGTGTGGGTATTCAAAGATATATTTTCCTAAAAGCATGACTATTGTCTTATAATTAAAATTATATTCAATCGAAACTAGAGAGTTTATTAAGCTACTTCTGCCATTCCCTTAGTCACCAAACGACAGAGTTTTACAAATATTGCCAAAGCGATATGTAGTCAATTTAAGCCTAATGAGATTACATTCTTAGTGGCTTTGGGTGGGTATAATAGAGAAACAGCAAGTATGATTATGCATTTACATGCTCTCCTTGTAATCCATAAATCTCACGAGTACTATTTGGCCAGCATTCAAAGTTCCTATGTCTAGAACTTTTTGGTAGTGTCTCTTCACAGTGCACAAAACTGAGAGTGTTACTTTTGAAGTCCTTTGATTATGCTGAGAAGGCAATTATTTTTATAAATACACAGCTGTTGAGAAGAAATGGACCTCAGTTAAGCAAATGTCCTAGTTTTCTATTTTCCATGGCTATCTTAGGAAAGATTTCTGTCTTGCTGTACTTTACTTTTCAGGTTTATGCGTTTATCATTTCTGCATGCAGAAAGACTTTTGCAGATCTTAAGTTTACTTAGGAATTTTCCAAAGATTTTTTTAAAAATCAAAACCCAAGTTGAAATTTCAAATACATCTCTCTTTCAACTAGTATTTATTAGGTAATTCACTTTCAATTTTTACTAACTGATCTACTGATGTATGTACCAGCAATTCATGCTAACAAAAGGGAGTCATTCCATAAATTATTGAGTACGTGCAACCACATGCCCTGGAGACTGATGCTTAAAGAGAATGATGAATTTAATCCTGTCTTCTCTGGATGAGATAGAGAGTTGCCTCCATGACATATTCTCCTTTTCCCCCAGGACTGCTGATATCACTTGATAAATATGAAAGCCAAGTCAGAGATGGGGTGCCTAGAGGCAGAGCAAAGAAAATTCAGGCCATCCTTCCACCAGGACCATCAAACTGACAAGGAAGTGATAATGCAGCCCAAGGCTGTGCTGCAGAGATGTTCCTCTGTGAGGACTTGAAAAACTATTATAGGGCAGCCCAACTTGGGCCAGTTTAGCCCAGCCCAGGGAATCCCTGATAAAGTGCTTATATGGGTCTATGCTTCACAGCCCATGAAAAAGGAGGTCAACAGAGCAAAGCAATTATGCATACTTTGTGTTTTCTTACTGGAACTGAATGAATATTTTATCATTCCTCATTCGCCACTGAGGAAATCAGAACTTTTTCTGGTTTGGGCCATTTTCATCAAGAGAATCTACCTGAAACAAAAAGAGGACGTGTTTCTTTCTACTGGATGCATCACTTTGTAGAACCAGTTTCATTTCAAACCCTTAGAAGAAAGGCTGAAGAAATAAAGTTTAGACTTACACAATGGTCCTTCCTGACTCTCTGTCTAACAGCCCAGTCACTAAAACTTCCTAATGATATCGAAAATAGAAAACCATTTCTGAAAACCATTCTTCCTGAAAGAGTCGTTCTGCAGCAGGATACATGAACAACTATCCATTGACATAAACAAGCAAAAGAGATGGGGTGTTTTTTTGGTAGAATTTTTTGCTTAGAATTCTTTCTGTACAAATTAATCTAATATTGGAGCATGAATTGGAATCACCCTCAAAGTGGCTGTCATAAGCATTAAGATGTAAAGCAATTCTCTCACTGATCTAATAAGTACTTGAAAAAAAATTACATGAAGAAAAACTATGTTTGCATGAGACGCTAAGGAGATGATACCAAACTTATGATACTCCTGTGTTTAAAGCTCTCACTTGGGATGAGCAAGAGCTAAGTTAAGATATGCTCTTTTCTGGCTTTCGAGTCAAGAAAGTAGCTGTAGGTCCAAAGTAGCTGACCATGTTCTTGTTTGTGTTTCTTAATGCACAGTGATATAATTAGAGAATGAAAGAACATGATTGTAAACCATCCCGTAGCAGGCTGACTGGATGCCTCTCCTAGAAAATGAGATAGATTGCCTATCATGTGAGATAGAGGGAGAAACTAGACCCTAGTTCTCCAGATCCTGAGTGTGTCGCTATAAGTATTGGGTTACTGAAAAATACATCAACTTTTTGTTTACTAGTAGAATCACTACTAATATTTTGCAGCTGATGTGTTCAAATATACTTATTTTAATTTTGTCACGTATCCTATATATAAAACATTTTGTTTCTCATAGGATAGCTTTTATCTGTTTGTAAGGGATAACACCAGTTTCTTAATCCTTTGCCTTCTATAATAATCTGAAACTGTCACATCCTTGACAACTGCACTTGACAGACTGTAAGACTTGTGTTAGACTGCAACTTTAATTGCATTCCTAAGGACAAAGATACAGTGTTTTCCACACATCCCAAGGCTGCTAACTACAGCACACTTTGAAGGATGAAGTCCGGAAAAAGGTGTACAAAATCTCATACTAGGTGACAGATACAATCTGTGGAATTCATCTGTAGAAAAAACCCACACAAATAAATCTCCAAACATTTACCAGGCAAAGCTACTTTCCCTTATGTAGCTCTTCAGAGAAAAAAAAGTTGTATTTGCCACACAGAATTACGTGGGGAAAAAGGCCTTTTAAAGAAAAAAAAAAAAAGCCTTAGAAATTTTAACTGAATGCATCAGTTGCCTGCAACTGAGTGTAATGACTTCCTACCAAACACAGTGCCACTACTAACAGCAACAGTCCTGCTAAGTAAGCATGTGCCCTAGGCTAAGGCAACTTGTGTTGGCCAGCACAAGCTCAGCTCAGCCTCAGCCCAGATAAAAAATGTTTGACAGTGATGCCAGAGGTCTCACCTACGTGTTGTTTTCAGCTGTAGACTTGTAGGTGCTTTATTGAGATAGGCAGTTAGGAAAACAACAGAAAATATAACCAATAATGGCAGACAATAATTTGAGTAAATTAAAATTAAGTATGGGTTTTTGTCTATTCCCCCCTAGCTTTGGTGGATGTAATTTTGTTTTCTTTTGCTTTTGGCATAATAGTAAAAAGTTAGTTAAAAATAGGAATTACGTGACAAACTGAATTACATTAATCTTTGTAGATCAAATAACTAAAATATTTTAATTTTAACATATACTGTTATCTCAGCGTTTAAGCCAAGAATGTCATAAATCAAGTAATGCAGTAATTTCTACAGTCATTTATTTAGTTTTTGAAAGAAAATAGTTACTTAAGTCCTCAAAATAGAATTGTGTTGATATACTTACAGTAATACGGCTTTCCACATTTTAGAAGTAAAACTGGTTTACAAATGTTCACAACTCACATTGAAGAATTATCTATTGTTTCAAAGTCTACTAAACCTATTCTGTACTATAGTATAGGCTCTTCCTGTCAACATAACATTTAGTTTAAAGTAACTTCAAATATAAAGTGAAAAGATTTGACATAAAAGAATTAAAAATTAATTTTAGACTACCTTTATTCCTTTACAAAAATTGTCAAAAATAATATTCTTATTTTGAGTTTAGGTTTTTATGAATTTTCTAAATTTATTTTTACAAAGTGAGAGTTCTCTGCCTTCTTTGTGTTATAAGATAGGAATGAGGAAGGGAAAAGAGAAGGAAATTTCCCATCAAGACAGAATAAAATTTGGTTTAGGTTTTCTTAAATGTATTTGTCCTTCATATGTACTTTTTTCATTATATCGTATTATGGATTTGGTTTTGTGGTGGATTGATCCTGGCTGGATTCCGAATGCCCACCAGAGCCTCTCTATCCCCTCAAGGGAGAGAAAATATAACAAAAGGCTCACTGGTTGGGGCTCATAATGGCAGGGAGAGCAGTTACCATCACAGGCAAAACAGACTCAACTTGGGGGAATTAATTTGATTTATTACCAATCAAATCAGATTAGGGTAATGAGATGTAAACACAAACTTTAAACAATCCCCCCCTCCATTCCTGGGCTTAACCTCACTACTCCCTCCTCCTCAGGGGAAGGACTGCTGACATTCTTTCCTTGATCCACTGTGGATCTCCTATGGGAGACAGTCCTCCATGAACTTCTCCAGCTTAAATCTTTTTCATGAGCTGCAGTTCTTCACAAACTGCACCAGTGTGTGTCCCTCCCTTGGCATGCAGTCCTTCAGGAACAAGCTGCTCCAGTGTGGATCTCCTGTGGGTTCACAAACCCTACCAGCAGACCCTCTCCAGCGTGGGCTTCTCTCTCCACAGGGCACAGATCCCTTCTAGGAGCCTGCTCCAGTGAAGGCTTCCTATGGGCTCACAGCCTCCTTTGGGTATCCACCTGATCTGATGTGGAGTCCTCCACGGACTGCAGGTGGATATTTGCTCCACCATGGACCTTCTCTGGCTTCAGGTGGATAGCATGATTCAGTATAGTCTGCAGGCTGCAGGGGAATCTTTGTCCCGGAGCTTGGAGCACCTCCTCCTGTTCTTTCTTTACTGATCTTGGTGTCTGCAGAGCTGTTGCTTTCACGTATCCGCACTTCTCTCTCTCCACTGGTATTTTTCTGCGCAGGTGTTTGGTTTTTATTTTTTTTCCCCTTCTTATATCTGTTATCCCAGAGACACTACCACCATTGCTCATGGGCTCGGACTTGGCCTGCACTGGGTCCTTCTTGGAGCTGTCTGGTGCTGGCTCTTTCGGACATGAGAGAAGCTTCTAGGAGCTTCTCACAGAAGCCACCCCTGTAGTCATCCTGCTACCAAAACCTTGCTATGCAAACTCAATAGAATTTCAATGTTTACAACAAGTAAACATTACCCAAGGGAAGGTTGCTGTCACTTAACATTGAAAACTTTGGCACCATCAGATGACAGAACTTGACCAGGATCTGCCCAACTTACAGAAACTCCTGTTGAGCTAGTTTTCTTTTTCATTAAAGTATGAAAATTTCTTCAAGAACAAAATATAGAACAGACCTTGTTAAATTCAGGTAAGAATTATTTAAAAGCAGTCTAATTATTTAAAAACACTAAAAGTTCCACTTCAGCAGAGAATTGCAAGGGAGGCATAGGGATGGAGGTCAATTGTTCACATACTTTTATGAAAATTTGAAGAAAAAAATATTTAAATAGTAATATTTATGACTATATGAGAGATATGACATAACATCTCAGAAATAGGATAGAAGTCAGCAAAATACTGTGATAGTAGGACAGAAATGATACAGAAATAAAGGACAAGGTATTACATGGAAGCATGACATTGCATGTTAAAGAGGTGAAATAAGGTAAATACTTTAACTGTTAAGTTCAAGCATCTTCAGAATCTTTCACAGCACTATTTAATTTCGAAAAAGAAAACTGCATCAAAGCTGAAGTGGTTATTAAAAGCAGCAGCTAAAATTTCAGTGTCCTGAAGGCAACAGCTGTGGAAGGAACAGGGAGATCTTCTTTATAAGCTTTCCAAAGGCTTTCAATAATATCCTTCACCAGAAGAGTAAGGCAGAAAATAATTCACAGTGAGATAAAGGGGAAGGTCTTCCTATGGATAAATAACCGGGTAAACACTGGAAACAAAGTGGTGGTAAAACAGTGCTTTTTCAGTGAGGTCAAACCCTGGCGCGCCACAACAATCCATGCTGCAGCCTGTGCTGTTTGACAAGTTTGTAACTGACCTGGAGAGAGGGTCAATAGCAAAGGACAGAGCTCCCTAATGAATACTGAGTTATTAACAACAGCAAAGCTGAAAGTTCACCTAAGAATGGCAAAGCACAGTACAATACTGTGTGACTGAACAGTATAAGAGCAAGGGAAATTCAGTGCCGACAAATATAATATGGTGCACTTTGTGGAAAAAAAGAATCCTAATTTTAGAGAGAAAGGATGGGCCTGACTTGGCTATTGCCACTCATTAGTGGAAACTATAATGGCAAATAGAATTAGTCTTTTATTTCCAGGGTTTTCTGCTGTTAAACATATTCATAAATTATTGGAAAACAGAATGAATAATGAGATGTCAAGCTTTATTAGTAATAAAAATATATTCACATCGTTAAAACTAAAATTGACTGCAAAATACTACAGATGACTCTCATGACAATAAAATGGCAAATGAAATTCATTGTTGATAAATACAAAATAATTTTCAAGGGGGAAAAATACCAAATGCATCCTAATTATACACACAAAGTGATTGGCTCTAAATTAGCTTTCAGTATTCCACAAGGAAATTGTGTACAGTTTTCTAAATGTCAGCCTCGTGCTGAATAGCAATTTGAAGAACAAATAGAAAGTTGAAATTATCAGAAAGACAATAAAGAACAAGATGAAAGATGTGACTCTGCCGTTGTGTAAATCACTGGAACAGTTACAGGGTAAATGCTGCATGCTCTTTTGCTGGTGCAGGGGTAGAGTGGGACACAAAAAGGGCTGTGAGGACAGTCAGAATTGCAGGAGGCTACCAAAGAGAGGCAAAATAAAAAAAATATAATTGAGATCTAGAAAATCACCAATGGAAGGAAGAAGCTGCTTTTCATTTTTTTCATGGCAATATGTAGGAGACATAAGCAAAAAGTACACCAGTAAGACAAGGCCTTGAAGAAAGTCCTACTGTGGGCTTAATATTGCAGCCTCAAGCAGAGAATATCCTTGTAACATTGACTCCCAGAAATCAGGAAGGTACAGATGGAAAGTGTATTTGCTCTATTTTAGATAAGCTTTTCCTTAAAAGCTACCACTGATCAGTGTCAGAGACAAAGCACTGAGCTGAATAGGTATTTTGTCTTATTTAGGATACCTATTATATAGTATTTTAGTAAATTTGGATTCAAAACATCACTACACAGACACATAAAAAAATTTTCTTTTCTGCAGTTATTTTACTTTGAACAAATCACTTAAAATGCTAAAAAATTCTCATGTGGAAGGTCTACCTTTAGAGGAGTTACATACATGCTTCTCTTGAAGATTATGTTTAATTATTTGATATGTTTTATATAAATATAGATGAAAATAGCACTGGCGTAGGCAGACACATCATTTATTAACTGTTACCACTAGGTTTGGGCTTCTTTTCTGAAATGTTCTATGTTCTTACAAAATGGCAAGTTTTTGGTTTTCTGCAGTTTAAACCTGAATCCAGATATCACATTAAGTTTTTGGTGTTACTTGGACTTGTACTTCAAGACTCTGCCTAGTTCAGGTTCAGCATATACTTGATTCATTTCACGAACTTGTATTTTTATTTCCTAAAATGTTTAATTTAATTTTCAATCTCATGTCTGTTGATTGTATTATATAAAATGCAGTGTTATAGGCTTTGATCTATCTTTTCCCATGCACAATAGTGGAAGGATGATGTGTAAATTCCACTATGAGATTTTATTCTCCTTCTAGTCTATTGTAGGTGTTTCAAGCTAGTGGTCAACACCAAAACACAGAATCAGAAAGCTAATGATTATTCTCATGCATCTGTTTTTTCCTCACAAACCAGCTTTAGAGGTAACTTTAGGTGGTAGTGCAAGGAGCAGTAGACAAGCATTACAACTCTGAAAGTAGAAAGTAGTTATTAAAAGAAACAAACAAACAAACAACTCCCCCAAACAAACAAACAAAAATCCTCAAACAAACAAACAAAACTCCCCAAACAAACAAAAAATAATTTAAAAAAAAAAACAACAGAGCAAAAAGCCCGAATGTTGTGTAGTTCTGAAAAAGTTGCTCTGGGAAGTAGTAGTGTCTCTGTCCTCCAGGGCAACACCCCAGCTGACGTTATCTAATGTTGTCAACAGTCATCAAAAGTCTGTAGCAATTCTTTAATTCTGTGTTCTGTGAAATATTTATTTCTGCACAAGGACCTGCTTATCATGGACCTAAATGATAACATCCTACATTAGACAGTCTGTTTAATTCTAGATTCCATAGCTGTAAGAATAAAGGAAAATAATAGTGCGAAGCAGACTGTGAACAAGATTTCAACAGTATATATGAGTTCCTGATCATCATCCCAAAGAATGGTCTCTAGCTAGATACCACCGAGATACTCACTGCTTGTTTTGTGGTAATGCTGCTGTGATTAACTTATGTTGTGGGGGACTCAGCAAACAGTAATATCCATCAAATTCCTCAAGGTGAAGGAAGGACATTCCTTTGCATGTAGATGTGCACATACTGTTGCATTTCTCAACCTCATTACGTGCAACAGAAGGAAATATTGCTGAACTAGGTGAAGGCCCCTTGCTTGCTGACCTGAAAGGTGAACAGAATTTCCACCCTCTCCTCTCAGCCAAAAAACCAAAGTGGGTATCTAGTCACGCATTGCAAAACTATATATTTTCAGGTTGAAGGGTTAATTGAAAAAGTACTTTGAATAACTTTTTTTGAAATAAGATGAGAAAGGAAAGAAAATTTAAAAAAAAAAAAAAAAGAAGAAAAGAGAAAAGAAAGACAAATGAATAAAAAGCCTTAGAGGCACATTAACTCTTGAAGTAACATATTCTAAAGGACCTGTTATCTGGATCTTATCAATGAAGAACTTGTACCAGCTTGAGCAGAGTAGAATGTTATTTACAAAAGTGAATTCCAATTCTAAATTTACTTCCTTTCCAGCAGCTGGATTTTTTTGGCCTAATTCCTGACAGACTCACAAACTCCAGTAGAATTAGGCTAAGACCTTTATTCTCTCGTTCCTTTACCTGCAGAATAGGATTCTATGTTTTCCCACGTTGAAAGAATGTTTTGAGAGGCGGAACTGATGCATTAGAGAAGGGTCAAGAAATATAATTTCAAAGAACAGAGTTATTAATGTAAAGTGATATTCTTTTAAAGGACTGTGGTCTTGTCCATATATTTAGGTAAACATTGCCCAGAAAAATTTGAAACAATTTCATAAAGAACAACCGGTCTTCGTTCCTTCTGACACTGTTTTCATAAGGTGGACATTTTTCTCTCTTGTTTTCCCCCTGCTAAGTGGTGGTAATTTTCCAAAACAATCAAGGCTTTTCAGAAGAAAATGTGAGGTGATCTGTGTTCAAAATACAGCAAAATAAGGAAGATATGCAAATCAGAACTAGGGGGAAAAAAGCTGGTTTAGCTTTTTTTATCTAATACTTTTGCTGCTAGTAGTCATGGGCTACAGGGTGAGGGGAAGTGCAAACAAATAAAAGAGAGGGTTTTTTATAGGGCAGTGATCTCTTTAAACACAAAAACTAATGATAAGCTTTTTTTTTTTTTTACAAAAAATAGTGCTCTTCTTTGCTGCATAAGTGTGTTCACCTTTTCAATGTCTTTGGACAAACCACAATCCCAAATCAAATATTGTCATGCATTATTAAATTAAGCCAATTATATGTCAAACAGATGACGTTATGCATTAAATTTGCGCCAATAGAGACTGCATTTTTAGAGGGCAGTCAGCGTATTAAATCCTAAAAAGAGGCAATATATTTTTCTGCTTGCAGATCCTTTTGTAATTCACTGGGATACATGATATAAAAGTTCCCACATGCCAGATGCAACCCTAATAATTTACAGGGAAATGTAACGATAAAAAATTCAGAGGACTAGAGGAAATACAAATCCATTATCAACTTTAGACATCAGGCTGTGTTGGCAGTTTTTAATTCTTCTAAAGTTTATTTCCCTTCTGTTTTTAATTTACCTTCAGTTTTCACTGCCCCACGTGACAGCCTCCTGGCATCCATATGTTATCGCTATGACAAAAAAAAGAAAAAAAGAAAAAAAAAGAAAAGAGAACCCAGTAGCTCTTCTCACTAAACTCCACAGTCTCTTTAGTATCTTGTGCATGCTTACCAGGTTCTTATTCTTAACTCTGAAGGAGTACCTAAGTTGCAGCTTTTCTGATTTTCATCTGACCAGCTGTGCAGGGATTGTTTGGAATGTACCTGATTTCTCAGCCCACCAAACTCCACACTCATGAAAGTTAGGTTACAAAAAAATACAACTTTGCAAGTTGTCTAGATTATTGATTAAAAGAAAAAAAAAAAAAGAAATAAAAGGTCAAACTTGAAACCATATGGTAAATTCTTGCCTAATAGTGTCATGAAAATAGCCTTTCCGAAGGGTAAACTAACCTTTCACAGATTGCAATTACTGTGCTACATACATACAGAAAATTCTCTTGTATACATTATGGAATAGGCTTTTTCCAGATGATTCACATAAAGGTTTCCTTGGAAATGCAGAGAGATCTACAGCACTGTTCTACTGGACTACTGTTGCAGATATTATTTCTGTAAACTAAGGTTTACTCCCTAAAATATTCCCTCTGTCCATTGTTAGTTGTATTGTTTAATGGTTGTTTGGTATAATTTTCCAAGGGAATATCCCTTCATACAAAGCCTCTGCTCTCCCTTCCCCTCCCTTCCTCTCTGCCACAACTCTAATCCTAAACCCTTCCTCTATCCTTCCCCCTTTCTCCTTCCCATTCCCCCTTCCTTCTCCCCTTCCCCTTTGAAAAGCAGAAAAATTCTGTTTAAAATAAATATACACCACAAATTCAATTCCTATTCACACCCCCTTGAATATAAAAAAAAAAACCTCCACACTGATGATGACAAATTCATGTGAGTAACACTGATGACAGAATCTGATCCAAAATAACTGAAAATAGTGATATCTGCTAGTATCACACAGAGGGTTAAGTACATCTAAGGTTTACAGAAGTCCTGGATAGAGGTAAGTACATTAGCTTTGCTTTGCACTTTTGGGAATAAAACAGATTGGCCAGATGACTTTTTCAAGTTCTTACAGTAAGTCATGAACAGCGGTGAAAAATACAATACAGAGCCAGCCAACTCTTAACTTTAAGACCTAGACAACATGTACTCCTTCTCTTAGCTAATAGTTGATCTTCAAAGACACACTGGAAGCACTAACCATTTCCTTAAGGCTCATATACGTTGTCTGGATTGAAAATTTTTCCTAAATATTGAAATTTAAGTGCATTTTTGTCACATTTTATTTGTCTTTATTTTCATCACACACTATTCGCAAGGTTATTGCCAGCTGTCTCTGAACAGCTAAGTTGGCAATATGCTCATTTTTGGTTTGGACTGCAAGCTGAGAAAAGGTATGTTGCACCTCAAGCATGCTTCCTGATTTCCTGGGAAGACAGCTGGACTTGTAAACTGAAATTATTCCTTTTTAATTGCTGTTCAGAAATTAAGTGCAGAATGTGCCACTAAACAATCTGCTTTCAGTTTGGTCCCCCAAATCAGCAATCCAACATTAAGCTGATTTTTCAAAGAGAACCAGTGGTAGAAATCCTCCTACTGGAGGTTCAGGGGGAGAACAAAATTTCCTACAACATTTCAAAAACATAAAGGTAAAAAAGAATGTGTGAATTATTTCAAAATTATTTCATCAAGGAATTGTAGAGTTAGGACAGGACAACATTGATTTCTAACTGCAGATAATGCATTTGTTTCTTTAGGTTTTTTTTACTCTCTGACTTGAAGTTAGAAACCAAACCCCAAATATATTACTGATGCTTTCAAATGGGGTTGACAGACAGCATCTTGCCACTTGCAGAAAACGACTGCTATTGCCTAAGGGAAATTCAAGTTCTGTCCTGATACAAACAGGAAAATTAAGCAATTTACAAACAGTGGTCTAGATACTGGTTTTGGATCAAATTCATTTTGTGTAATGAATCCCACATAAAGGCAGCAGAAAAGATTTAATCTTATTAGGACAATTTCTTGATAAATTACACTGTTTTAAATTGCAAATGATGGTGTTAAAATGATGAGTGACTTTAAGCAATGTAGTGAAACTGTTAGCAAAATGAAAACTCAGTTCCATTTGCTGCTGTCACAGTCCTATGTATGGACACAATGGATTTATGGGAGGAGAATAGTTTTTCTACTTCTTCTCTTGATAGATTTAGTGATCAAAAAGACTGTACACTAATGAAATAAATTTATTACATTTTAATTTAGTGAGCCAAAGGTTTGTTCTCTGTCTAGAATTATTTCTTATCTCTATCCACTTTGGTATTTTTTTCTTTTTTTTTTTTTGGGGGGGGGTAAAGATAAGTAAAACTCATTTCTGTCAGCAGACATCATTGAGACATATCTTTAATACTCTTCACATTCACTACCACTTTTTTCCCTCTAAAAGCCAAAAAGGTTCCATTTATTTCACAAGACTATCATCTGTTAGACTTTTGCAGGTTTTGATGCTAGACAAATGGCTTAAAAATAGCTAAGTTGCTAATCTCTGAACAAAACGACTGAAGTTACCTTAGCAAGCCATGACCTGCTAAGTGGTAAAATAACTTAATTGCCCTCTTTCACTAACTAGAAACTTTGTGTGTGTGTATGAAAGCAAGTGCATGCATGTGCATATACTTTGTTTTTTATAATGCTTTCAATAATTTATAATAATTTATGCTCTGAAAGAGCAGAATAGTTGGTTTCTTCCCCTGAACCACAAGACTGAATAGTGCTTTAAATAAATGCACCAATCTAGATCAGCTGCAGATGCAAACGGAGATCCTGATGATATTATTTAAATAGCCATATGGAGTCTGGATATCTCTAAAGACTCTTTAAAGAGATCTTGCTTTTAAATACTGATTTTGTCTATATACCTACTGCCTTCTAATTTCTTTTAGTCATTGCAGGATATGTTTTGTTCAGCACTGTGTATTTTCATGTATTGCATCTAACTTTGAAGGGCAAATACACATAAATTGGCAAAACTCAGTTTAAGGGAAAAAGTGGAAATCAGAGGCATGTCTGTTATGCTGTCAATGTTATCAGTCCGGATTTTCTGTAATATCTTCTGAATTAATTACCCTTCTTCCCTCTGTCTTCTCTGCCACCTAAAATTTTTCCCCCAAGTTTTTCAATAAAATATTCTGTTTTAATTGTAGTTGCTCTGCCTTGTAGAACATTATTTAGCACAGCTTGGTAGAGGGACAAGTTTCTGTAACATATAACACAACTGCACTTTGGCAAGGGTGTGCTGACATGCTTCTGCTTCCACAGCAATGATTCAGATTTAGAACTATTTACTGCCTCTGCCCATTGATTGGCTTTAGAGCTATCAGGCACACTTGAAGATGTGTAGAATCATTCCCTGGTACACACAACTGCTGTGTGTGTGTGTGTGTGTGTATGTCTGTGTTATGACACGAGAATTAGTTCAGTCAATCTTTAGTTCATGTCTTTGATTTTTGGGGTTTTGTTTGTTTGTTTTTGTGTTGTTAGGTTTTCCTTGTCTGTTTGCTTTGTGCCTTTGTTCTATTTTTTTAAAGCCTTTAAAAACATGAGCAAATATTATTCAGCAAAAATGCAAAAATGTTTCCTAATTTAAAGGCTGTAACTTTAAAATAACTTTGGTGATGAAAAAGCCTAGTGCCCTCCTTCCCCCACTCCTGCAATCTAATTTAAACATATGTCTGGACTTTGGTCAGACTTTCCAATGTCATTCTTATAGAAACCAAGTAAGAAAATTCCTTAGCAAAAGAAAACGTTTTATAGTTGATTTTAAGTGAAACCAGGAGGTTACAATGAAACCCAAGCTGAACAAACTGCTACTGCAAAACCTCAAATGGTGGAAACCAAGCCTCACTTTTTGCATCGAAATATCAAAGCAGCTGTTTCACTTGAACAATTTTAAATCCTTTTGGCAAAACTTCTTGTATTCTGTGTATTGGCTCCAGTATGTGCTCATATATATTCCATTTCTGAGCAATGAGTACACTTTTTCCTCTGTACAGAACAACTTGTAAACCCAAGGTTGCAGATTCTACATTGTGACATTTTGAGATAGCACCTCTGTGGTAGATGGGATGGCAGGTGAACTCAGAACCATGCCCTACACTGTCTTCAAAAGGGCTTGAGAGTTGTATGTATGTCAGTTGTCTGCTTTCATCTGAAGTACAGCTTATTGTCATCAGGTCCTCAGCTTTATTGCTATTCTTGTTCTGGGCAGCTAAAACACAGCCTTCAGTTATAGCCCCATGGAATAGAAAGTTGGGGATGTATAGGAAGGCCATTGCCAAAGCCTCTCATGATCAGGCCTGTAGCTGAACTGTTGTCTTTAGGGAACAGTGTTCTCTGAAAACTGTTCTTCCTCACAGTCCTCTGCCACAGAAGCCTGATTTTGATAAGTAGCAGCTTAATCTTCCATTTAAATAGTATGTTCTGCCAGTACAGAGTCCCTCTAATTTAGGTTTGATTTGATGGCCCTTTTTGTGATTCACAGGGTAAATCTTATGGGTTACTGATTGCCAAAATTTTGCGAATGATCATTTGACGTTCACAAAAAAATTCTATGCTGAATAGACCTCTGCATTTACAATTGCAAAAAAGCTCCAGGTATTAAGATGTAGAAGTGGATTTATAGCCTGTTAAGTCCTGCAATAATTTTTATTACAACAGTTAACTTTTTGTCCCATTACTTATTCTGAGTAATGAAATGTTTTCATTATTTTACTGGTATATATTCACAATCTTTGCAAATTTCATGGTCAGGAAGATTTTTCTCATGTTTAAGCTTACTTTTTTTCCCTTCCCCTGCTACTCTTCATTCCTCTTTAGCTCCTCCAGTCCTTCTATAAACTCCTTTATTTTTGAGTTGTTTTTCTCCTTCATTTTTCCTTACAAAGTATTTCTTCACAAAAAATTTTTTACTTAATAGTAACTAGTTGGAGAATGATCTGTTTCTTTGGCTCGTTTAGTTTGTTTTGTAATGGTTAACAGTGGAGAAAAGAGAGGTGTTTTCTTTGTGAAACCTTTCAGTAAATTTCAACATTTTTCTTCTTGTTGTCTATGAACTAAGCATATGCTTACAATTGCAAATGTCAAAAATACTAAAATTTTATCTGACCCTAAATTTGTAAGAGAGATTGAACCATTATAAAACCAGAGATCTAACAGAACTGCTGATGCTGATTGTGATGATATCACTGTTTCATCTAATTCATTGAATGACATTTCAACTGGTAGTGGCCAGGCATGAGAGTAATGTGGACCAAAAAGACTTAAGAAAGAATAAGAAGGAGGAGTCACAATATGTTCCATATGATGAGAAAAACCATGATTCACTGCAGGAAATCAAACCTTTTTGTATTCAAAATCCTGGTTTTGCCTAACAGATGAAAGTGCACAGAGGTATATGTGTTCACCATTTAGGAAATTTATATATGATTACAGATAGTACTTGCACTATTCCAATGAAATGTGGAAACAAGGTATGGAAAAGGCAGGTGACCCTGTATCTCCAAGAGATACATCACTTTACGTGCAAGTTTTCTGCCCTAGAAATTTGAAGGCTTAGAAACAGATGCAAGCTTCAGTGTCAGTACTAGTCTCTATACATCAGACTGGGTATGTAGGAACAGAGTCTCAGAGAGAGCCAGATCTCCTTATAACCTGATACCTCTTTTCTCTATTGGATGTCAGTGAAAGTCATGCAGAAGCTAATTCATATTCAGGATGTGAATAAGGAATGCTGTTGAGCTGTGAGCTGGTATAAAACCTTTACTGTTGTCTGCCTGTAGACCAAGAAACATCTTTTTGAAGAGTATTACAGAATCACAGAATCAGTCAATAAGGTTGGAAAAGACCTCTGAGATCATTGAGTCCAACCTTTGACCACACCACCAACCATGTCAATAGTAAAGTAAATGGCCAGTCTTCGCGAACGAAGAACCGGGGAAGGTCTTTACACCTTCCAGCCTGCGCATTGGATTT
>JAWMRA010000001.1:78549137-78561295 GCA_035584735.1 Pseudotriccus pelzelni
TCCCTGGCTGGAATCGAACCCAGGCCTTGGCGGTGAAGGTCCTGCGATCTAACCACTAGGCCACCAGGGGCTCCCCATGTCAATAGACCATGGCACTAAATGTCCAGTCTTTTCTTAAACACCTCCAGGGATGGTTACTCCACTACTTCACTGTGCAGCCCATTCAAATGTTTAATCACTCTTTCTGTGAAGAAATTCCTCCTAACGCCCAACCTAAACCTTCTCTGGTGCAGCTTGAGACTATATCATCCTGCCCTAGTTGCCTGGAAGAAGAGGCCGATCCCTACCATCCTACAACCTCCTTTCAGGTATTTGTAGATCTATCTCAAAACTGTGGGGGGAAAATCTTCAGAACTCAGAAAGCCCATTCAGTAAGAAAGATTAATTTAAGTTTCTTTGCCAGTGAAAGTCTTCAGATTTTTCTAAAACGGGGACCCTTTGAAACAAGGACTTTTCCTAACAGGAAAGCTGCATAAAAGTTTTCTTATGGAACCTATGGATAGGACCCCATTCTGAAAATCATGCTCACTTTTGTAAAGTGCAAGTGATAAAAATGGAAAGGTAGGATTGCCTTGTTTTTTTCCTCTAGCTCCACTATGCAGTAGTACCACAGATCATGCTGGGTACAGACAAAAATAATTTTTTACTTTAGATAGTACTTTCCTTTCTTCAGGAAGTTTCACAAATTCTTTCCATTCTGCCTTTGAGATGGGTTTTGCATGTGTATTTTGGCTAGATTTTTGCATTAAAAATGGCTGTGTACTTAAGGTTACCTACCTATTAGCTGAAGGGTAGGAAGAAAAAGAAGGGAAGTGAGGGAAAAGAAAAGATTGCCCTAAGTTATGTGAAGCTTGCTGTGGTATAATGAGTAAGTTAGGCTATCTTCCTTAGTCCTTAGTATAAATTGTTTGAGGATTATATAAAAAACTGCACCAAAAGCAATACTTCACAACATTAATATAATAAACTTCAACATATATAAAATTTCTATGTATCCATAATACTATCATTATGCCATTTATCACGAAAAGCAAGTATACCTTCAATTAAAACAGTCTATTCATAGTGAGTGTCAGCTGACATTTATATACCTTGCACAATATATTGCCCACAAAAATAGTGGATTTAAGGTAATTTTTCCCCAAAATATATACTATGCACCACATTCATCAAATTAATTCCCATATGTAATGTTCTCATTTTTTTTATTTTAAATGATTGGTTAGGGGTTTTACTTTTAAAATGTATGGCACAACAGGTATTATTTTTGTTTGCTTGTTTGCACAATTTCAAATCTTAAGTGGAAATAAAAGTAGAGGCCCATTGTAGGACCCAAATCATGATCTAAGTTTCATTTGGGCTGAACTCTGTACCCCTACAGACTTGTTAGGAGATGTATGGGTAGGAAATAAAGTGATTTGTAGTCTGTGTTATGAAGTCAATTGCTAGAAGAAAGCATTTCAGTATTTCATTACCAGGAAGTAAAATTCAAGGGTCATCATAAGTGTTTTGTAATATATAAATTTTAAAATCAAATGGGATTTCATACTTTTTGGCCAATGATAACACACTGGATGAACCTAAAAAAGTAGAAGGATAAGAGCAAGTCACTCAGAGTGCAACAGAGCTGTAGATTATAGCAGCTCACTAAAATATAACTCTTGACTTTTAGAATATATAGGAGAGTCAAAAACCAGATTAAACCCAGGTGCATACAGAATACTAAGTTTTACAAAATTAGTGGTGTTGTGAATGAACTTGTGCCTCTAGTTGTTTGTAGTTTGTGTCCTGCAACCATCTCAAAAGATTGTCTTTGGAATAAATGTCAGATTGGTCCCACAGCATCAGATTCTGCTCTCCATAAGTCACAAATTAAAAGGTTAAAATTAACTAAAAATTATTATGGATGGATTATGATGGATTAACTAAAAATGATAATGATTATGCTCCATATAAACAGAGTATTATTGTACCTAACATTGTAGGAAGCTTTGAGTAAGGCAATAAGTCTAATGAAAATGAAACAATTTTGTTTTAATAAACTGAATAATTCAGTGATGACTGAAAACCTCTCTGATTGCATTTGGGTACTGGGAGGATGGTTGAGTTGTGTCCCAGACTTTGAAGAGTACTTCCTGCTGGATAGTTTCCTGTTTACTGCATGAGGGTTCCTATAAAAGAACCCAAAAGGGTAGATAATTTGTCTTTGCTAAGGCTTAATACCAAAGTCGAGCATACATTAACCCAAATGAGAAATATGGAAACACTGATGAAATAGTAAGATATCAGCATAGTTTTTCATGTCCTGTTTTCTTCCTCTTCCATGTGGAGTTTTGAGATGTGAAAGGAATCTAGGATTTTTTAACCTAGATCTAGATCTATTCTTTAGATCCATCTGGAAGGAAAACATAACAGTGGCAAAATGGCCCCACATTAAAAAGTAAGATTGGAGCCTAAATAAAGTCATAGATAGTCCCCAATACTAACCAGGATCACCATATTACATGGATTCAAGCCTTTAAAGCCTCTTAGTTGACTATTTCAGCTTTACCCATGTTTGTTTCCCCTACATTAGCCTGACACATTCTTGTCATGCTAAGTTTCCAGTGGTAAATTTTCTTAATGACTTCCATTCTCTGATTTCATTGCAACATCTAACTTGTCCTAAAATTTAAAAAAGAAAGTATAGGTACAGTGTCTTCTCCATCCTCACCTAATATATCACATACATACTGAAATATCAAAGTTAAATTGAAAATTCAGGAGAATCTGGGGCCTACACTACTATTTGATGGGCCTCGTCATGATATTGTAAAACCTCAATGAATTTAGAGGAATTCTAAAATGTTCTTCCTAGGAGGTAAGCACTGTGAGATAAGGGGCTCTTTTTTTACCATGAGAATATTGTTTATATTTTGTTAAGCAATGGCAGTACTGAAAGGCTGAGTTACCAAAGCACAGGAAACATGAGAAAACTCCCCTGCTCTCAGAAATTAATTAAAAAATATTTTTGAAGAAAATTTAACAGGGATGAATATAATACCTACATACCTATCTACCCTTAAATGTGTACTTGATTAATTGAACATATTACATGAGGTGTTTAAATTTTGTTCTCCAAGCAAGAGAGATAAAGAACAGCATATATCTACTTCTTCTTTGAATGAAAAATTGACAGAATCTTATAAGTAAAAATATTTATGAAATTTTAAGACTTTAATTCCTACAATATTACATGAAGAGGTAAGTCTATGTCAATATTTTTTTCATGGTTCATATTTCCTCTATGAAATAAAATGTGAATCTTTGCTGATGGCAGTTATTTCTTAAAAGCGACTGATTGAAATGTCAGAAAAGAAGTGAAAAAAGGACATAATTTTAAATAACCCATACATTTACTGACTAGATAAATTTGAAATTGGAAAGGAGTCTACGATATCAGCTACTATACACTCCATGACACACCCAAATATTATGTCAGTTTAATTTTTGATAGATGTTAAGCTATACTTAGCTGCCTAGCCCATGTAATGATCAGCAGATCTCTTGAAATATTTGCTTGAATATGTTAGCAAACACAATGTGCACTTTTCATAAGAGAAATGCAGAACGTAAGAGTTTCAACCACTTATTTAATTTTCAGTTTTTCCAGTATTGTGCCAGAGTTTGAATAGTATTCCAGAAAATATAATTTTCTTACATTTTGAGTATTGCTGTTATACTCACCTGGGCTGTTTGCATAGTTAGCTATTTATTCTCCATGAGTATGAATATCAGTATTAATCATATAACTACATTTGAAAAATATAGGCTTTCTTCTTGCTGCTGTTCTTGTAGAGGCAAATAATTTCCTTTGGATGATTAAGAAAGTGACTGTGGCTGCAAAGCAGATGCCTAAAGCTTTACCACGTCTTCTGTTTCTAAACTCTCACTTAAATGAACTCACAGGATTTTTTTCAATCTATTTTGCTCTTGAAAAATAGTATTCTTAGAAAATTCTTTAAAATTCCCCTCTGTAATGAGTTCTGCTATTTATGACAGCAGATTAGAATTTTGTCTTTGCGACAGTGTTACTGGACAGAAGACTGTGATGTCACCAGAATAAGTAGTTTCTGTTAGAGGTTCTAGAGGAATGTGAGACCAGTTATGGCTTTCCACTGACCTGGATTCAGATCTCTGTGCTATGCCTCTGGGATGACTTCACTGCAGTCAACAGTTCTGGCATTATGTTCATTCACATCACTAAATACTGTGTGTTTTATTCCCCAGCATGGAGGTGCCTTGTGCAGCAATGTACATCTGTGAAAAATGAACAAATATAAAATTTTACACGTATTCACATCTTGGCACATACAAATTTTATGATTTAGCACTTACAGCAGATTTTACCTTGTTTGACTTTGGTCACGTGAAAATTCAACATCTATTTTAATCTGATGATAGGGTAATGTATTCCAGGCTAAAATGGGTCTCTAATGCAGGTAAAATGGGCAGCTACCTAGAGGTATTTGTCTCTCTCAACTATACATAGCCTTAATGGCAAATTAAAAGCTTGGTCTTTAATCTTGCTTAAGTTTAAAGGCTAAAGTTAGGAAGACTTAACTTGTCAACACATTGCCTCAGCGTACAAGGGCTGAATAGGGAGAACTGTATCCTGCAGGGTCTGTAAAACCTTTGATTTAAAAACATCAGTTTTAAACTTTCATCCTGTAATACACAACAGATGCAATTGATTATAGAAACAGCTGAGCCACCAGCACACCTGAGGTTTTTAGGCCTTGTTTTAAGAATGCTGATAACCCAAATGTCACTGGAAGTTGGAGACCACTGCACACATTAAAAACTATTAAAAATTAGTCACTAATTTGTTCAGTAATCTATGTCACTGAGCTTTTTTTAAGCACAGTCTTTATTATGCTAGATTGAAAAGTTGTTGCTGAGTCATAAACAATTAAATAGTACTTACCATTAAAAAAAAAAAAAAGAGAGAGAGAGAATATTGCCTAAATTTGGTTTTATTTTGAAAATAAAATGCATCATAACACACATGCCCTTAGCAAAGGATCTGCTAAAGTGGAAATCTTTTTTTCCCCCTCTTTGCCTTAGTAACTGTAGCTTCCTGGCCTTTGTAACACTGTAACACTAGGGAGCACACTTTCATCAGGAATTATGCTGTCTGCAGCATCAACAGAGGCAGGGAGATAGTCAGTTCTGCACATCAGCAGTTGGGCAGTGAGCCAACCCCTGCCCTGCTGCACAGAATGACAAGGCATGCGAAGATGACAGAGCTAATGGTAAACAATGACAGATCTGTCGAGAGTCTGATGGGATGCGTCTCTTGTTTGTTCATGTACAGTAGAAGAATCAGAGCTATTTTGTTCGGGGTGTGCTTAGGTGCCTGCCTGAACTATTCACCCCGCCTTTTGCAAATCAGACTTAGCAGCGCAATAAAGAGGGTTTTTTTGTGAGTATGAGAGACTTGTAGTAATCTGAAAACTAGGACAAGCAATTCCTAGAGAAGGAAGAAAAATATACTTGCTCATTAATTTTATTTATTTTAAAAATGCCCTTGTTTTTCTTGACTGGTTAATAAAACCTTATTGTGTAATTATTGCTTCTAACAATAAGATATTTGTCTATAGAATTAGAGGTGGGAAAAGATAGAAAGGACTTCTTTCTCTGGAATAGTTTTATATTCAATTTCACTCATAAAATAATTAATTAAAATTTAAAAGACACTAAATTATTGCTTCCTCCAATAATTTCAAACCAAATCTATTTTCTTATTAAATCAGTTTATCTGCTGATTTATATTTTTAGATTAGCCAAATGTGTGTATCTTGCATATAATACCATTGTTTTTTACAGAGTTTAAAATCTAAACTTAAAGTTTTCATTACACATTTTATACTTTTGATACACTATTCTTTATTTCATTACGGTAGTCAAGTTTGTTTTTTACTAGGTTGAGGAGTTATGATCAGGTTAACTTTAACCTGTGTAACTTAGATATGATCACACACAAAGATGTCTAGAAATCCTCACCATTTATGCTTCAGAAAACTTGTGCTTATCAGAAAAGGTATGTTGCACCAGACAGTACTAGAAATAACAAATAAAAAAGTCAAAACAACAGCAACAAAAACAAACACTCCAAAACCTTTCCCACACCTTCACTAAAACAGACAATCAGATCTGTCATTCATATAGTCCACTTTTATGTCCATTTCATTAGCTTCCTGGAAAGTTTTAAAATAAAATACAAAGAACTTTTGACAGGCCATGAGCTTCAATTCAAAACAATATTTCAGGTGTTTCAGGTATTTCAAGCTACTGATTTTCTTTACAATATTTCTCGGCTCTTCTACATTTATGCAATCTTTCCTGTTGCCTTCTGTGTGCTCAAGCATGGTGAACCAGAACCTTGCTGATTTATTCTTGTCTGTTTGTGCATTAAGAAGGTTGAAATACGTAGAGCAATGGGTCTTTGTGTATCAGTGCTCCCGATCCTCCTGTCCTAGGGGGGGCATTCTGTTCTCTGGTAGAGAGCAACTCCCTTTCCAAAGCATTAAAGTAGACTACTTGAAAAGGCTCTGCGTATAAAACAGCAGTCACCGACTGCTAAATAAAGAACTCCAGAGCTACCATATTCAATTAAAAAAATTCCCATTGAGAAATTCTGGTATTCAGGTGGGTAACAGAGCATGGGATCATAGAATAATTAATTTCCATCAGGAGAACTGTACCAAGTCAGTTTCTGTAGCTGTTACTTTGAGTAGAAGCTTGCCTGAAATGAAACTTATAAAACATTACACCACATGAGATCAAGTTTGGGCTGTAATTCAAGAATCTCGACACCTAATCTGAAAGACAATCAAGTGAAAATCTCAGACAATAGAGTGAATAAATGTAAACCATTGACAACATGGACCATACTGCACCGTCAATTTTTAAGCAGAAGTTCTTATTGATTTCAGTGCTTAAAAATCGATGCATTCTCTACAGAGAAATAGATTTAGATGAACAGTGATTATTTATCATAATGACTTTTTTTCTGAGGATATTTCCCATTTCATAAATATATGCTTAGTATTCTTGTTTAATACACTTGACTGTTGCGATATTCCTACTACTGTGTGAAGAAATCATCTGTCTTTGCAAAGTTTCCTCTGTTTTTACGCAAATCTATAAAGAACTTCTCGGGAGACTTGTAATCTTCATGGAAGAGCTCCAGCCTGTGATATTACTGCTGTTGTTTGCTTCCTGTACAATGATACCAGCAGGAGGTCACAGCTACTCAATGGGGATCCATCCTGGGAGGGTCAGCTTGTGCACTCTATAAAAGCTAGATGTTCATCTGGAAGGCTTTCCAGCCTAAAAAGACTGAAGAGTTAAAAGACAAAAAAGGCTGAGAAAGTTCATTTTCCTGGTGAAAGGTCAGTGACAGAGACTGATGCAACAACAGGAACCATAAAACCCTTCTTTAAATCCAGTAAACTGTGCAGAATATACCCAGCGTTACCACTTCCTCTTGAAAACTCTAAATTCAAAACCCTAGGGTCTGATTACTCAAGCTGTTTATGAACAGCTCAGAAGACTGAATTCAAAAGGGTACCATGCTTTGCTAGACAGTCTGCTAATTTCAGAACTGTGCCAGATTTTAGCAGTTTAAAGACTTCCGTGCCTTAAAACTCTTACATATTTATCATGCAAACAGTTCTGCTGATAGGACTATATATAAAACCAGAATTACATATTTCCAAAATGCTCTGGTCACTGTATAACTGATCCCATATATAATGAAAATTTAATTCAGTGTCACAATTACTCCTTTTGAAAGTCAGCAATATAAAATTAATTTAAATGCTGTTTCATTTTGTCTTCTTTTTCCAGAAGAAATCATCTAAAGATATGCTAACTCAAGTGTGTAACTTCTGGCTTGTAAATGTCTGTTTTGTAAGCTGAAGAGATTTTCCTGTTAAATAAGGGATATAAGGAAGATTTAAATGCCTCTCACAAGGGAAAAGTTCTGCCACAGATTTATCCCACATACAAACTTTTCTTTCACACAAAATAAGGAAAGTTTCCCAGCATAATTCTGAGTGAAATGAAAGAACTGCAAAAAGTAAATTTCCTATAAAGTTATGAGAAAATACTGCTTATTTTCCTCAGTAAAATAATAAAAATTTAAATCCTAACATCCTGACATTTGTCGCTGGAAAATGGAAGTTGTGTTAATAACGAGTTCATTCCTAGGCTCCTATTTTATTCCTTGGCTTCAGAAAGAAAGAAACAAACAAACAGGCCTCCCCCAGATTTTAGAAAACTATTGTAATCACATAATCAAATATATGATTAGGAAAAAAAAAAAGATATATTTCACCTTCCATTTTAAAAAATGGTTACTAAATATAGAAGCAGGCCATCTAATCTATTTTTTTACTTTTTCACTGTAGAAAAAGCCTCTTAGAACTCTATTTGGGTCATTCTGGTATACACAAATATTATCTATAATATAAAAGCTACAGTGACTTTTATTGTTCATGTCTTCTCCAGAAGTCACTTAACATTTCCTTTGCTGTAGAAACTTGTAATAAAATGGTTATAACAGGAAAAGCAAGTCACCTAGCAGTATAACCCACAGAAAAATGAACACTTCAGCACTTATTTTTTATGGGCTAGTTAACCTCATTGGATTTATATAACTGCCAAAGCCTGACCTCCATTACTGTTGATCAGAGCTGAAATTTACTTCTATAACATATTATATTGACCACTTTAGAGAAATAAAGGAAAACAGAAAAGTCAGAGAACCTACTTACTCTTATTATTGTATATATTTTTCCCAATCTGTGAGGCTTGCCATTAACTGCTACACTAGGTAAACTGAAAAGTAAATCTGTGTTTATGCTCTAAAGCCTTCCAGTAATGATCTAGCAATTTCCAAATGTGGAAGTTACTATCAAATAAACAAGAAGGGCAAAACCCTTAATATACCTAAAAAAAAAAAAGTAACTTACCACCAAGTGTTAGGAGCTGAGTCACATTAGCTCTGAGTTCTGGTTTTGTGATAATACATGCCTTTATACTAGGTCTCTATTTACCAGTTTGCCAGCAGTCATTTCTCACTGATTATCTGAAATACACTTTGTCTGTCCTTTGATCCCTTAATATTGACTTCTTTATAAAATCTTAGTTATTCCACAAACATATTCTACACATTCAAAAGTTTGGATAATTAGACTCCTATAAATATGGCACCTTTATAAAAATAGTGTAATTAAATTGAAAAGCCTGGTAGGTGTACACCATGAAGATGAAAAGTCATTTAAAATAACTAATTATTATTATTTCCTTTCTCTTAGAGGACAGTAACCCTCTATACTAGATTATCTGGAGTCACAAGTGAGGTGAATAAAATGTATGAAAACTCAGAGTGTGGCTATAAATTTTAGTTGACTAATCTGTCTCTTTGGCCTCACCCTATAGTTATTTGTCACACTAATTGAGAATTTCTGAAAAGCCAGGCACATATATGTTCCTATGTGTACTATTTAGGAATTGTGGTCTTAAAATTTATGTTAGTTTTATTGTAGAAAGAAAAGATGCTTTAAATATAGTAATGCCTTCTGTTAGGACTGACATTTTAGAGATCAGTGTAACAATATGGAAGACAGAAGGAATTAAGTCTGACTATTATCAGACTTTACATTATATAGTTTCACCTGTTACTTGTAATTTTCCATCTCCTCTTTCCTTAGTTTATTTAGCTTTCTGACTTACAGGTTTTGCTTTTCCCGTTTGCTGACTTTATTTATTTTTCTTTATTTATCTTTTGGTATTATTTTTATTCCGTTAACTCCCTTATTTTTTAACAGAAAGAAAACAGGCAAAAGGTAGTATTGCACATTTCCTGGAAACACTGTTAACAGAACAATCAGACTTTGGCATTAAACTTTAATTTTATTTATTCGAAGGAAGGTAGGATTCTACCATAAACCTTCAAGAATCACAAGACACAGGAATTGATATTAATTTGAAAATCACAATTTGGGAAGAGGAGAGTGGCATCTTCTGCTTTGCCTTTTATACTTCTTACTCAGATATGCTTTAAAAATTTTGTAACTACAACAGTAGTTAAGAGACATACTAGCTTGGAAATTATTCTGGTGTAATTCGAAAATGTCAGTAGCTGGGCTGAAGAACAAACTGATGCCATGAGACATTTCTTAAAAGCTGTTATAGCTGCCAACTGAGTGGCAAGGAGACAGCTGTTCTGGAGTCTTTCACTACGGGTGTGAAATGTACATTTGGTGACTGTCAGCATTGACCACAACTAACCAAAATGTATAAATGTGAACTTCGCGTACATGTGCTTTTTTCCTAATCTGATAGATTAGCTCAGCTAAGCATATAGTTGAAGTCGGATGGAGGCCTTCTGAAAAGAGGCCAAACATCTCAATGAATTATTTTGAGGATATATGTGTTGAATTGTATTCTTAATGGTGCCCTTTGGGCAGCATCTTCAGGGTACCTTTTGCTTTTACATTCCTGAGGGTAATCTAGTCCTCTTTTTGATATTTGAAATCAGTATTTTGAAAGAATTTAGAGTAAGTGTACCAAGAATTAATAATATTTACCCGTACAGTAAATATTCATCCAGAAACATCTAGAGCATGTCTTCAAAATTTCTTCACTTTTTAATTTAAACACATCCTAGGAGGCCAAGAAGAAAAGGACTGGTAAAGTTAGATTTACATTAGAGTGATAAAATAGTGATATTAGATTTGATTTTGAAAATTTAATATTCACTCCCACTGCTGGCTGCAATGATGCCAGCATACGTTATGTGATTACGCTTGTTACCAAAGATTAAGGCTAGATCCTTGTTACTGGAAGTTTGCAGATTGCAAAGAGTCATAGTGCAGTTAGTTAAAAAAAAAAGGATTAATAATGATCCTTTCTGCATTTTTGTAATAAAACCTCCTTTGTAGGGTAACTGCAGACTTTCCCTCATTTAATAAATGAAATCACAAAAAAATTAGTTTTATGGAGAATAATCCCTTTAACTGACCCTTCTGAGAACTCTCTGGCTTGTCTGAACATAGGATCTTTACAGCTGAGCTCGAAGACCACCAATTTTTCTGTCGCCCTACACTGAGGATAAAAAGGCCTCAGTGATGAGTAGGTATTTATGTTTCTCTCTCTCTTTTCCCTCTGGTTCCAAGATGGCAGGTGAGCGGGTGGCCACGCGGCCGCCGGGCTCCCACACCTCGCTGGGGACCCGCTCCCGCTGACCCAGCCCGGCGCCGCACTGCTTGCATGGGAGACGCTGCCGTGCCAGTCCGTGCAGCTGCCGCCGTGGAGGAGCCGCCGGGGAGTTCATGTGGACCACCGCCGCTTCTCTGTCGATGTCGGCGCGACAGAGACGGGCAAGCAGAGGGCACATGGCCGCCTGCCATGCAGGGCAATCGCCAGGCCGCGGGGCCAGGCAGGGCCGGGCGGGAGCTGGGAGGGGGCCAGACGGGCCGGGAGTTCCCTGGACCACGGCAGGGAGGAGGGGGGGGCTCAAGGTGGGGGACAGTCCGGTCTAGGGAAGGGACCAGCTGGATATGTGGGGCCCCCAGACCGGCGGGAGGGCGGCCGGGGCCACGTTACCTGCGCCGGGCTGCAGGTAAGTAGTGCAAGAGCTTGTGCTGACACGGGGTGGTGGGGAGGGTAAGGTTAGGGCGGGTAGTGGGCTTTTCTGGGGGTTGGAGGGGTTCAGGCTGGGCAGGGGCCACAGGAAGTGCTCAAATCCTGGGTGGATGTGGGGATCCCTTACATGTGTGCCTACCCCACCCGAGGGAATGTCGGGATCTCTTCTGTGCCGGCATTATTGCAGTGAGGGTGGGCCTGCCTGCAGCTTCTGCCCAGGAACAATTTGCTTCAGTATTACAGCATTCTGGAAGGATGTTTAGGGCAATGTCCCTGGGTTAGAGTGTGTGAGGAAGCATAGGAAGAGAGGGTCTTGTTCAAATCATTTCAGTGGGGAAGAAGCCTGTATGCCCTTATGAGGCTGCGAGCTGTGCTGGTGGTGGTTTATGCCTCCGGTAGGGTCTCCCTTGCCAGACAGGTCAAAACTGAAGGGTCAGATAAAATGTGTCCATGGGCAGGAT
>JAWMRA010000001.1:78569885-78781805 GCA_035584735.1 Pseudotriccus pelzelni
GAACCTTAGGATTAAAGGGTGGGCTCAGTTCCACGCACACTGTGTCTCACCTAAAAAATCCAATGCGCAGGCTGGAAAGTGTAAAGACCTTCCCCGGATCTTCGTTCGTGAAGACTGGCCATTACTATCAAGCTTCATAATTGTATGTGATGACACAAAGATATTTATGGTACAGATGGAAATGGTATGAAATTTGAGGGCTTTCCATGACTAACTTTGTGATGAATTCTTCAAAATCGTGAAGTTAATGCCAGGGGAATTAATTTAATTTTGAGACAACAGCAACAACCACCACCAAACCACTTTTTCTAAGGGGATAAAAGAACAGAAGAGGGAGGTAAGTGTACCAGTGCTAGGTAGAAGTAGCCTGGAAAGTCACTGAAGCATATCAAAATGATGAAATTAAACATCTGGAGAGTCAGCCAGTAACTTCAGAGAGGTTGCTGTAGTGAACCACATCAGGACCACCTGTCAATTACTAAAAGAGCTCAGAGAAAATGAAAAAGAGAATTCATAAGTCAAAAGAAAAGTGGTAAGAGAAAAGTAACTTCAGATTATGATTTACTCAAATAAGGAGAATGTCCTTTGCAATAGATTAAGAATCACACTCCCTAAATCCCAGGAAATAGCTGTCAAAATCAAGCTTATTTCCTTAACATCTTCAAAGCAGCAATCACATAAAAAATGAGCGGGATGGCGGAATGCATCAACAAACCAGGTGTATAAAAAGTAGTTTATGTAGGTTGAGGTGTTACAGCAAAGATGTTTTCAGGACTGAAACTTTCAGGTCACTGTGTTACTTCTCAGAACAGGCAATCTCTCACTGCTGGTGACTTGTTAAAGCAAGGACCTGCTATTAATAGTTGCAAGGCTTTGCAATGAAATTCTTTTGAAGTTACTTTATGCATATTTTGATGCAAAGGAGTAAAGATAACATAAAAAGGAAGAAATGTATGAAGCACTTACTTGCATTCTTTGCACTGAGATGGATAACCTAGGGTCAGTGTAGCTTTCATATACTTTCAGCTAGGCATATTACTTTCAGACTGTAACATATTCAACATGGTTTTTAAAGAGGACACAATTTTTTTTCTAGATGCCTTATGTAATTTTAAATATCTTCTCCCTATAAAATCTTATAATTTTAAATTGGATATCAAATTGGATATCATATTTTTTCCATATGGATGTTAGTTTCACCAACGTACTGATCTTGTCAGACAAGACCCACAACATTTTTTATTTAAAATTTTTAGTAACTGGAGATACGTTTATATAGATAGTTATGTTTGCAATGCAGAATTCAGCTCCTTGTGATCAGTGGAAGTTCTGATCTGGTTTTCGATCTGGTTTTCTTTAAGCAGTCCGCCAGATTATTTATGGAGAATATTGTACTGTCCTTATTCAACAAGTTAATAGTTGGAGTTTAACACATTGAGAGGTTAGCATACTCAGCTGAGAAGATGAAAGATCAGCTTAACAAAGCTATAAGGCATTTAAGCATTCTTTGTTCTAGGTTTAGAAAATCAGACCTCTTTCCTAATATTTTTAGCCTAAGCTCATACTCTTGCTTAAACTCACAGTCTAGTCATAGCATTGCTTCAACCTTATCTTAGAAGGGAAAAAAAAACCAAAACCAACAAAACCTTTATCTCTTTGTCCTCTTTGCTCCTAGCCAGTCAATTAGATCTTATCCTTTTCAAAGGCCATCTGTGTAGCCATTCAACTATTTACCAGGCTCTGAGGAGAACATGGTGTGATTTCTGCATAATGAACAAAGTTAAAACCAACATAAGAATGTGCTAAATTCAGGTCTTCTTAGGTCAGGAACTGTATGGATAGATGAATTAAACTGTAATTTGCTAAACCTCAGCTTTCCACCCTGCATGCTGTAAAGCATAGAATTCTCTAAGTGAACTCCCAGTCTTAAATATTGATGTGTTTAACCTACTTTCTATTGTTGCTGCTACTATGAGCGTACATCACACATTGGTCCCTCTCTTCCTTGTGATCTCATGTATGCGATATTGGGACTGATTTGAGGAGGACTACTGAGAATCCACCTCCCACAATGAAAATACCTTGTCCATGAAAAAGATTGGTATGGTAGCTTTTGAAAAGAAGTGTTGAGAACTTCAGCACAACAGCTAATAAAGCTGACTTTATATTCAGGGAACTTGTGTTAAAGGGTGTGTTTGTTTGCAGGAAAGAATCAATACATTTACATTGACTCTCTCTATACATGCTGGTACAGTGTTTAATTAGATCCAAAAATATTTTTGAAGACTTCTAAATTAATACTGCCCTACCAAATAAAACATATGTTTATATGGATCTAGAGGAGTTGTAGCTGGAAAGAAGAAATCTTGGTTTCCTCACTAGTTCATGGAACAGTTCTTATATAGGTCTGCTTTTTATATTATTTTTTGCTGTCTATATCTATATCAAACAATGGAAATTTATTGTATTCATTTTAAAATATATGTGAACATCTCAGGAATGGGTTTCCTTTAACCTTAAATTAATTTTATTTAATTAAACCCTACTGCTCTGGGTTTTTTTAAGGTCACCGTGTTTCAAGGTTCAGGATCTAAAATCCCTGCTATAGCAAAATTGGTTTGGACATTCTGTCTTCATGAATGCTTTGAAAGTAAACACATTCTTTTCCATTTCTAGAAGATAGTACAAATAGAAAGAGCACAGAAAATTGGCAGAATTCAATTTGCTTTTGATTGTGTAATGCATTTGTCATTATTTTATTAACTCTGATATTACACAAGAAGTTTCAGTAATCCAATTGTGTCTCAAGTTTAGCTCCCTTAATGGGTTTCTTGACAAGCATGAGCTCATATAACTTACCATCAACTTATATTCACTCTTCCTATGCAGTTACTCTCAGTATTATGTGAATTAGATACTGAAATGGCTCATTGCTCTTGCTCTCTCAGAGCGCACTTCAATGGATTTCTATTTCCTACTTAATAAATGTGCTGTAGTTTTCTGGTAGGAGTCCTGGAAATGAATCTTATTTTTGCAAACGTCCAAAGCTTAGCACATTTCTGCTCAATTTCAGTGTAAAGTGGAAACCCAAAGAAGTCCATGCTAGTACAACGAATCTAACAATGTGGTTTTGAGAGTGGGCTGCCTGCTCTGAAAAGTCAAATTCAAGAATCTAAATGAACAGCACTTAACATCTTTGTGTCTAGCACTTTACTGCTTTATTGGATGTTTTTATCCAATACTGGATCCGTTTGTTTCAAAATACTCTTTCTAAAAATAGTATTGAATCATGCTGACTCCTCACAATTAAGGGGGTGTGCAGGTTTCTCTCACTACATTTCTGTCTTTACTTTCACACTCCTGGAATGGAGCTGAAAGGTAATATTTTATGTAGGTATATGTTTCTGCTCATTTTAACTGCCAGAAGGGAACCAAATAAGAATCTGGAGTAAATGGGATATGGTGCTCCACAGCCTATTAGTCCACTATCCTTCCCTGAAACATTACATATTACACACATATTAGAGTTCACTCACTATAACTTCTTTGTTGACTTTTCCATCAGCCAGGTTTCTTTTCTGGAAGAAGTTTTCTTCCTCAGTAAAGGATTGTGGATTTTAAGTGAAACTACTGTAGTAGGCTTCTTAAAACTTCGAAGAAACTGATTTGCTATTGTTTTGATATCTTTGCATCTGTCACATAAAGTATATTGTTCTTTCACAAAAAAACACAGACTTTAATTTTTTCCTTTTTTTTTTTTTCTGGCCAGTAATGTGCCACCTAATATCACATTCTCTTTCCAGTAATAGTCTGATAGAAAAGGACAATTTTCTTTTGAGATAAAATTTTCTCTAAATAACCATTATTTCCTGAAATTTGTGAACTGTATTGCTTTTTAGATGTTTTCCAGTCCTTTCTTCCATCTACAACTAGAATCAGAAGTACTAATATACTAAGCAGATATTGAGTAGGGAATTAGCTTTATGTCATTTCAAATCTTTTTGCCCACTTTAAATTTTGCTTTGGGAGTGAAAATTGTCTTATTTAGGAGCTGAAAATATTACGAAATTTTGGTTAATCACAGCACACAACACAAATCACAGCAAATTCTGTACAGTGAGTGTTCACAGCAGCACTTGTAATTATGAGTTGCAAGCAGTCTTGCTATGTACTATCATACGTATTCATAGCAACAGTTTCTTGAACATTATACCGCAAGGAAGGGACCTGTGCATTCATATAGTGCCTTTTACAACAAAATCTGGATTATGACTGTGGAGTCAAAAACTGTCACATTTTAAGTAACTGATAGATAGGTTTTTGCTTTGCATATTTGTGGATAATTTGCAAGTAGAAGAAATGGCTGGATCTTTTGACTCAGTCTGAAGTGTGCAGTCTGCTAGTAATATATAAACAGGACAAAGTTTATTGTTGTGAAGTTCAAGATCATTTATGGACTAATATGATTTTTCTCTGTAAGCTAGAACCACTGGAAGTGACAGAAGAGGAGAAACTCCTAGCTGTATTATGCAGCAACAGAGTGGCTCTGTGTTATGATAAAGGAGAGAGCAACCTCAGCTGGAGGAAATTTCAAATGAGGCTTCTGTAAGCAAGATGTTTTTGTACAAGACCTTGCTGAAACTTCCTTCATAATGATGAGAAATTGAAAAGGGTTGGTAAAGAGGTATATGAATAACACAGGCAACAAAATTTTTGCTTCTTTGGAGAAATTAAACCTAATTAAAAAATCTATAAAAATCTATAATCTATAATCTATAAAAAAATATACATAATAGATTAATGTGATGGGAAAATTAAGAATTCTCCTAGAAGAACGATAAAGGGTACAAAGTGAATAAATTCATACTGGAATGAAGCTGATATGAATCTCTGAAAAAAGAAATCTTGTACTGAAATAATGAGGAGGAAATGTTTGTTTTAAAGATTGGGCTGACAACATGAAAAGCATGATTGCATGATAAAAATTACAGCCTCCAGTCATCCTTTACCATTTTGTTTTTATGTTGTTGGGTGCATATGTATTAACCTACAAACTTCAGAAAACAGTAACTTGGCTGTAATTTATGAAGTTTTGCAGTTGTTTGGTTTTGATTTTGGTTTTCCTGGCACTTACCCGCCATGAAGAGAAATAGCATATATTACGAATTCATTGTTATTTCTAAAATTCCCACATTGACAGAATGTTATTTCAAGAAGCAATGCAACCTCATCTACACTGGGTTATAAAGATCTGCTGTAATGAACGAGAGCAGTACAAGACCTTTGACTTTATTATGTCATGAGTTTATTTGGTTAAGGCAGGAGAAGTGATTTTAAATTGTTTGAACAAGGTCCGATGCAGAGTATCTTTATGTCAGCTGTTATAAATTACACTAATGTCAGAACTGACACTTTCTCAAACACGCTTTTTTCTTCTGGGATGAAGTATTTTATTATAATCGGGAGCTACTTGTTTTCTGTGCACTTGATGCCAGTGACTTTCTGCAGCCAGCTCTTGTTAGAAGAATGTCTGTACATAGAAACTGAATAGATTTGCATCTACTATATGGCACTGGACCCAAGGCTGAAATTGAACCTTATGTCATCTTATGGAAATCTTGTCTTAGAATCACAGAATGGCTTGGGTTGGAATGCACCTTAAAGATCAGGTATTTTTTTCTGGGTTTTGTTTTTTGTTTTGTTGGTTTGTTTATTTTTGGGTTTGTTCTTTGATTGTGTTTGTTTTGGTTTGGTTTGCCTTTTGTTTGTTACAGAATCATATATTATGAGATCTAATGTGGCCATCTCAAACCGGAAAAGACATTAATAAAAGGCAACTAATTTTTTTTTATTATTATTTCAAATTCTTATTTGTGTAGAGAGGTTCTAAGTTTTTGTGTGCCCTTAAAAGATTTTCTACATATGTATTCCTATGAATGTGCTTGCATCTTTTCAAAATCAGGGATCTAGCCAATTTTCTTAGGTCAAAACTTATCATGAACCTAATTTGAAACGTAAAATTGAGCTGCAGTTCCCACCTTGATCTTGCAATAGTTTTGGTGCAGACCCAATCAAATAACTAGTGAAATTATTAGGAGTCTTTCTTCTTTCCTTGATAGAGCTTGGATTAAACTGCTGATGTTTACAAGTACCTATTACTCTGCAGTGTTCCCGTATTAGCTGAAAGCCACCTATGTTTCAAATCAACCAAAAATCACACTGCCACATCAGAAATGTGATAAAAACCTCTTTTGGATATTTATTGCTTATGTCTGACCAGATCCATTTCTATTCATACTAACAAAATTTGAAGAGAAAAGAGAATTAGTAGAGGGAAAAATATTTGCTAAGAAATGATGATTCAAGGGATGTTGAACCTGTTTAGGTGTTGAAAAAGTCCTTGTCTGTGTATGGCTACAGTCTGATGTGAAGATATTTTGCATCTTAGAGATATAAAAAATTTAATATAAGAAAAGAATATAGGGTCTTTCTTTCAAGAATTTTTTTTTGCGTCTCTGAGCCTAGCATACTAACTTCATGATGACTATGTCAACAATATTATACCTGTATTTTTACTGGTAAAAATATTAATATTTTATAGTCTTCTTTTTTTTTTTTTTCTTTAGTCCTTATCTTGTATGACCTTCCTAGGATCCAGGAGTCTTTCTGAGGTAAGTAGAAAGCTAAATTTCAAACTTGAGTGAAGATGAGGAAGAGATTAATTGCTTAAATTATTGCTTGTATGAAACTTACTGCATTCAAAACCTCACAGTTTTAATTTTAGCATAAAAGTAGACTCCCAGCAAATTCAACCTTCTGTTTCAGAGCATGGCATATGTATTTGAAATCCACATCTCAGTTGTCTCAGACACCTGAAAGCCTGTATCACAGTGTTAAGGGAACTAGGTATCTGATTCAATCATATTCAAATTCAAATTTTTTTCTAGATTGTCTTAAACCTCACTTGAACGTAGTTTTTAGGGTAAACATGAGACAAGTATCTTATTTGACAACAGGCACAACACAACACCATCAGTTACATACTCTACATAGATCCAACACCTAACAAAGAATTTTGTCTAAAAAATACCATATGAACTGTATATACTGCATAAACTGGATATAAAAGCAGGATTTCCCATTATCCAGTTGTACAGTGAACACTGGTTGAAAGTTGTGACATAGTTGCAATTGAAGCTGTAAAAAGATATGAGGGTAAAGGAATGTGAAGCTAAGCAGGACAGGGTATTAACTGTGTAAAAATCAAGACTCTTTTCTACTCCACAGTCCTTCTTTATGACCTAGAAGAGATTTGACCCTTACCAAGCCTGAAATACGTAGCTGCTAAGGGAGGCAGGATACCTCTTTCAGTACGTTTATCTGCATGTCTCCATACATACTGTATACATTCCCTGTGTATTGTTTGAATAGAAATGACTATCAGTGAATATAAAGACTTCTATTTTTAAGTAAAGAACCCTGGAAAACCTTGAATCCTACATGTGGCTTTCAGTTAAGTGAAATAAATTAGGAAAGAATTGAAATTAAAAACCTCTTTACCCTTTTGCCTTAAAAGAAAAAAAAATATCAAAACAAAAATTTCAAACTTATATTATAGAGATTTACCAGGAAATTGAGTTTTCAGATAAGAATGAGAAGACTGTTGACAGTCAAATGTCAAAATGCAGGAAATTTTGACAGTCAAATGTCAAAGCTGTTTGATGTTCTAAACTTTCAATAGTTTAATGTTCCTGGGAACTAAAAGTCAATTACCAAAATATCTTTTGCACACTGATACATCCAAATGTAAGCAGAACAGAAGGCGACCTGCAAATTCGTGATCCAGCAATTAAGAGTGGTTGCACAACAACAAGTGCGGTTTCTGAGAGAGAATTCTGTACCTTTTACAATGTATCATTTAACTAAGGAATATCCCAAGCATTTCCTCCATGGCTATGCTGAAGCAGAGCAAACAAGTGAATGACTAAATAAATAAATAAAAATTCAGGTTTCCAAAATCATATTACTTCATATCTTAATTTGTTTCAATTTTTTTTCATGCTTTACCACTCTTTTGAATGAAAGAAATTACCTGCCTTTTGTTCTGAGACTCAACCATGACATGAGTTGAAAGTTCAGAAGACTGTACATTAAGTGAATTAAGACTTTAAAATGCTGACAAATACTACAACTTCATATGAACTGGGAATTCTGACTTTAGTTCAGAGCAAGACAACAAATATGACATTAAGTAAACTATTGTGTGATCTGCTTGCTGAAGGCACTCTGTTGGATTCTTTGGTGCACTTTTCTTAGTAATGTAAAAATCATTTCAGAATCGATTTCTTTCATCATATTGGTCTCAATTCTCTAGAAATCCATTTTAGCTCTTGCTCAAAGTATTTTTTTAAATGCTAACATTAGACAAGGTTGTATTTTATCTTCTGTTTCATCCATTCTGCCTCTTGAACATACCTTTTTTTCAGAAACTCAGAACATCACAATCAGTTATAATAAGAATTCTTAAGTCTTTTGCCATTTTTTTTTAAATAAGTGAACATCTCACTTAAATCATTAGCATACACATCAACTTTCAATAAATCTGAGACATAGGAGAAGCCTACAGCAGGGCAGGCATGCTGTTCAGTATGTGTTGGCTATGCAAAGGTGGCAAAGAGTCCCTGGATATTTTTCAGTCAAAAATATTTTTTCACAAGAAAGTTCCCAAACGACAACTGGTAAAAGATGACATAAGTTTTCTTGTATCCTACAAGCAACAAAGGAAAGAAAACAAAAAAGGAAAAGACACTTCTAAGGTATACCTCCCCAGAAACCACAGCCATATAGGTAAGCACTCACCTGGAATTTATGTATAAAGGTTCTCTAACTTGTGGAGCTGCAAATGTGTTCTCAGCTCACTCAAGTCTGCTCCTGGATAGATTTTCATGTGAAGATGCGTAGTACTTTCAGGGACACAATCATCAAAATCGTTTTAATAATTTCTTCTTGTAACGATTGCTGCAGGAATTCACATATCTATGGAATGTAAATCCCTACCAGTTTATTCAAAAGACAATTTCTAAATCTAACCTCTTTTTTTAATTATTCTTTATGTGAAGACTTTCCAAATGCATGTTGCAAGTTGTACTTCCAGTAACTCTATTCCAAATTTGCTCATGAAAAGAGCTTGGACAAACCACATAAAAATCTTGTGTTAAGAAGTTGTTTCAGCAGTTTGTTTCAGCACCAAAGACAGAGAACAAAACTGTGCATTAAACTACCCATACACAAATCCAATAATTGGTCTGCTGCAACTTGAAATGCTTAGAGCAAGCTGTATTTTACAGAAACTTGAAACAACCCCACATACTAAGGCACTGTGTCAACATATTGCCTTCCCTTAGTTCTTTCCAGACTGATTTGTGGCCAGGAAATTTTGCTTCCTCGGGAGATCAGAGCACATGTTTCTGAGGGTCTTTTGCTCAAAAAAAAAAAAAAATGTGGGAGGGAAGAGAAAGCAATCAGGTACTTTGGCACCCTTCTAGAGTTCTACTGCCTCCCTACATGTGCAGGTACCTGGCTTTCCTCCAGGTCTGGAAGATGTTATTTTTAAAAGATAAGATACCAAAGGCCTATTGACCAGAGAGGCATTTTCCAGGGCACATTTCTTACCTCTTAACAGGTCAGAATTAATTTTAGATTTTCTGTATGAAGTTATTTGCAAGTGAGACATTTCCTAGACAGCTGAAAAAAGAAAGCCCATCCATGGGGATGAAATTAATTGAAAGAAACACTCAGGCAGAAACTTAATCCAAGTAGTTAATCTGTATAAACTCTTTAGTGAGAAAAAAAAATCGTAATAGTGTATTCCACATTCAGTACTCTGCTCTTGAGATCTTAAAATACATAAGGGTAATCAATAGGAAATTGCACAGGAATAATCCTTTGGATGAAATGCAGGACTTTCTACTGCATAGATTTTGCTATTTTTTTTCTTTTGTTGAACTAAGTGAATTAAGAACGACATTGAAGGTGCTCTAGATGTGATTATGGCTCACCTTCTTTCAGACATTGTTTATACAACTGCCATTACATACACTAATTTGGAGAAACTAATTTGCAATTTCTTACTTTCAGGCTGACTAGCAGATTCAGTTATTATTGCTGTACAATACTTTCCATGAGTCCATAGGGGAAAGAGTTTTATCACAGGAGCTAGCAGGGCTTGTTGATAGAGTTTTAAACTAGCTTGGAAGGGGCAAAGGGACAAAACCACGCTCATCAGTAATGAGCAACGTAATGGTGTGCCAGAACCTGAAGAAATGAGCACTAATGGGGTTCCTCAATCTGATTCACGAGGTATTTGCTACAGTACCACCACTGAACTGATTCTACAGCAATGTGCACAGCATGAGGAGCAAACAAGAGGAGCTTGAAGCTTTGTCCCGGTCCCAGAGACTGGCATAAGTGAAACCTGTTTGGGTGAGACGTGTGACTGCAGAGCCCTGTTGAATGGTTACAGGTAGGGTAGTAAAGGTGGAGAGGTGACACTGTGTGTAATAGAAGGGTTAGAATGTATGGAGCTCACAGTTGGTGCTGGCACAGATGAGAGCCTCTGGATATGAGCTGAGGGGCAAGTAATAATGCAAATGTCATTGTGTGATTCTGCTATAGACCTCCTGGCCAGGACTGTGATGCCAACAAATTATTCTTTGAGGAACTAAGGAACATTTCCAAGTCAACTGCCCTTGTCCTTACGGGGGACTTTAACTTGCCAGAAATTAACTGGGAGCATCACTCAGCTGGTGCAGTCCAGGTCAGAAGATTCCTAAAAAACCTGGATGGCAATTTTATGGAACAGGTCCTAAGGGAGCTGTCACCCTTAGTGAGGAGAGATTTCCGTGACCTGTACTGTTTGATTTGATGGCAATGGCCCAGGAAAGCCAAGACGGTTGTGCCTAACCAGTCTGTCAGTGTCTTGTTATGGGGACCCTTCACTGCTCAGTCCTGCTGGATCAGGGGGCGATTTGACTGCCCTTTTTGAAGAACTATGCCAACAGCCTAAGGGAGACTGGTCAGCAGGCATTCCCATTTCACTTGAGTGTGTTACCCTCTGCCAGCAACTGCTGGTGCCTGTGAAGGGCTCACATGAACAGTTTATGGAATAGCACTCTCTATCAATGTAAATATAAAATTGTGACAGGTTAAGGTTCGAAGATTGCGGATGATAGCAGCTAACTGTGCAAACGTATTCAAAGCAGTGAAAGTATTCAGCACACTTAGAGTGTAGTTCTTCCTCAATGTGTATCACTATGGGGGGGAAATGGACAAGTTTAGCCCATCAACTGATCACAGAAGTTATGATAGAGTCTTCCCTAACTTTTCACTCATTCTTGACTTACTTTTATACTATATATTTAAGTAGCACCTGAGTGACTTTAGTCATAAATACCTTTGTTGCTGATTAATGTAAAATTCTCTTGCTTTGCTTTTAAAGATACAGTCAAAAAAAGTTGAAGTGCACACAGTAGGGGTGGTCATACCTTAGAGGTGGGTAACTGTGAGATTGAAGTGTGAGTTAATATTACAATTAGGATTCAATGAACCAAGTTCATCCTAGAAACAACAACATTTTTTGGCTCAGCAGCGGTACTTCTCCCATTTCCCTTGAGTGACAGGTGCTATGTGATTTTATCAACTGCAAAGTACCACAAAGTTCCCTTCCATGAAAGGATTTCTACAGAGCATGGCCATGGTGTCTTCACTGTGCTCCACCCTCTATTCGATCGCTCTTTCTAGGTGCTTACTGTTGTGTGGGAAATCATCATGGAGCTGCCAATATCATTCCATCCAAGGATTAGCAGCTGCATTTTACCTTACAATTTCCTTACCATTATAAATTCTGTTAGGATGTATACATAACTTATCAGTTTCCTCTGATTTTTACAGCACCCATCTTCCCACAAGAGCTGTTCGGAAAAATGCCCTCCTTGATCTGCTGCTTGTCAAGAGATTGGATCTCATGAGACCACTGGGTCTCAAAGTGGCTGTCTTGGCTACAGCAACCACAAAGCAATTGAGTTTAAAATCTCTGTTGACAGGAGGAAAAGTACCAGCAAAACCTCAACTCTGAGAAGAGCAGATTTTGGGCTGATAAGGGAATTAATAAGATCCCCTGGGAAAATGGTGCTGAGGTCCATCAGTGCTGTTCACTTTTCAAACCAAACATCACCTCCTAAAGACACAAGACTCAAAATATTAGAAGTCAAGCAGGAGAGACAGAAGGCTGGCTTGGCTGAGCAGGGAATTTCTCTTAGAAATAAGACAAAAAAGGATGCCCAGTAGAAACAAGGTCAAGGGACATGGGAAGATGTTGCTTTTTACTCTAGGGAGAAAATTCATGAGCTGCCAAAGCTCAGTTGGAGTTGAAGCTGCCAGAAAAGTGGGGGACAATAAAAAGAGTTTTTTCAAATACATTAATGGCAATAGGCAGTATAGAAATATCATTGGCCCGTTACAGTATGAGGATGATCACCTCACAAACAGGGCCAGAGACAAGGCAGAGGTGTTTAACACTTTCCTTGCCTCTGTCTTCGAAACAGATGAAGGACCAAAGGGGTATAGGTGCCCTCAACTTGGAGGACCATGACTGTGAGAATGATCAACTCCCAGTCAACCCTGAAACTGTGTGGGGTCTGCTGCTCCATCTAGATGCCTACAAGTCTATGGGGCCTGATAGGATTCATCCCAGGATCCTCAAAGAGCTGGCTGATGTTGTCACAAAACCTCTCTTGAGGATTTTTTAGTGGTCTTGGGAATCCAGAGAGGTCCCACTTGACTGAAAGCTGAGGAATATTGTCCTGATCTTGAATAAGGGCGAAAAGGAGGACCCTGGAAACTACATGCCTGTCTGTCTCACTTCAGTGCTGGATAAAGATGGAGAAGATCATTCTGGGGAGTGTTGAAAAACACCTGAAAGACAACACATTCATTGGTCACAGTCATCATGGCTTCATTAGAGGAAAGTCCTGCTTATCCGACCTTATTTTCTTTTATGACAAGGTAACCCACCTAGTTGATCAAGGAAAGCTAGTTGATGTAATCTTTTTGGATTACAGTAAAGTTTTCCATACAGTCTCTCACAGGATGCTTATGGACAAAATGTCCAGCACACAGATGTATAAACACACCATGTGGTGGGTAAGCAGTTGGCTCATGGGTAGAGCACAGAAGTAATAGTGAATGGGGGAGCATCAGACTGGTGACTTGTCACTAGTGGATTTCCATAGGACTCCATCTTGGGTCCTGTGCTCTTCAACATTTTCCTAAATGACTTGGATGCAAGACTGGGAGGGATACTAAGCAAGTTTGCAGACCATACAAAAGACTTTGACTCCCTTGAAGACAGGCAGGCCCTGCACAGAGACCTTGACAAATCAGAGGACTGGACAATCACCAACCATATGAAGTTCGACAAGGGAAATTGCCGGATTCTGTACCTGGGATAGGGGAACCTCAGATGCACACACAGACTGAGACGCTGTATGTACTGCATCAGTACAGACTGAGGGAATGAGACGCTGGAGAGAAGTGCCATGGGAAGGGACCTGTGGGTCCTGATGGATTGCAAGTTGAATATGAGTCAGCAGTGCCCTGTCAGCCAGACCCCTGGCAGGGTCGGCCATGTCCTGGGGGGCATCAGGAAAAGCATCGCCAGCTGGTTGAGGGAGGGGATTGTCCCGCTCTGCTCTGCACTGGTGCAGCCTCACCTTGAATATTGTGTGCAGTTTGGAGCACCACAACGTAAGAAAGGCATTAGGCCATTAGAGAGCGTCCAAAGGAGGGCAATGGTGAAGGGCCTTGAGGGGAAGCCATATGAGGAGCATCTGAGGTCCCTTGGTCAGTTCAGCCTGGAGGAGACTGAGGAGAGACCTCAATGCAGTTACAACTTCCTTGTGATGGGAAGAGGAGGGGCAGCCGTTGATCTCTTCTCTGTGGTGACCAGTGACAGAACCCGAGGGAACGGCCTGAAGTTGTGTCAGGGTAGGTTTAGGTTGAATATTAGAGAGAAGTTCTGCACCCAGAGGGTGGTTGGGTACTGGAAGAGGCTCCCCAGGGCAATGGTCACAGCACCAAGCCTGTCAGAGTTCAAGAAGCATTTGGATGATGCTCTCAGGCACATGGTGTGACTTTAGGGGACAGTCCTGTGCAGGGCTGAGAGATGGACTTGATGATGCTTGTGGATCCCTTCCAGCTCAGCATATTCTGTGATTCTGTGATTCTGTGATATCCAGAAAGGATTCTGTAGAGTGTTCAAGACCAAACTGGATGGGGCTCTAAGCAACTAATTAAAGCTTCTAATTAAAGGAAGAGGTTTTGTAAAAAACAAAGCTAGATCGTAGAAAGACAAAGCAGGGGAAAAGAAGATTTAAAAATAAATTTGAATTAAAATGCACTTTAAATTATTTAATTTAAATTGTTCTGTTTTCTTTCATGAAGTTTTGGTCTCACATATATTGTGAGTATGCTGTAATATTCCTTAAGAGATGTTTAGAGAGCAACTCAGACACAGAAATCACAAAACGAGCAGTGACTTTCAAATGGTTCTCTGATTTTGGGATGAATAATTTCAATTCATGTATAAAATTTTCAGTTTTATTCATTGATTTACTAGAAAAATTTAGAAAAAAATTGTAAAAATTTTCTCATATTTTCTGTCAATTCCATACCTTGCGAAAATGTCTCATTTGAATTTTGAAACATTTATTTACTGACATTCTTACGGAAGTTTCTGGATATCAAAATGAAATGAGATCAAGAAAAATATTTCAGATAAGCACCCATAAGATTTTATTAATATGTAAAATGGCTTACCTCTTTTGATTTGCACAATTAGGAAGTTTTCCTGCTGGTTTTTGTTTGGACAATATACCACACTAATAGCTTTTGCTGGTTTAGTTTTACACTTCATTTTTCAGGTTTGAGATAAAGAATTATAAAGTTCTGTGGAAGTGAAGAAAATTGAACAAGGTGTCTGAGTGTATTTCCCTATTAAAAGGATGCAGGTATAAAGATAGCAGGAGTGGTAATGGCACTCTGGAAGGAAATAACTTGGAAAAAGTGTCAGGATAGGCCAGCAAATCGTATTTGCTCTAGTGAGGTGATGTGGTAAAATGGAAAATAATTTTTCATTAGTGAGATATATAGTATTTGTTAATATAGGAGAGGACAAAAAAAAGAGAACTTTGACGCTGGAGCCACATACTTGACTGTCACAAAAAATAAGACATTCGCTCTATAACAACAGATATTACCCTCTTGGAAAGGTTGCTGAACAAAGCAGTTGATTTTCCACCTCTTAATAGCTTAAATCAAGATGAGATTCTTTCCTGCAAGAGTTGTTCTTGGTAAACACAAGCTATACTTCAGTCAAAGACAAGCTATTTGTCTCCTAAGAGATTTAGTGAGATCAAAGGGAATACCCTGTGAAACTGACACAATATAATAGTTCTCTATCCTTAAATGCCGTAAATTTATGAAAACACAAACATGTATTTTATTTTCTTTTACTATGTGCATTTAGTGTGGATATTTCTGTTGCAGTTCCTGTTTTCACTCTTTCTAAATATAATACTCTTTTAAGTAAATTTACACAGTAAACTGGTGAAATTGAGGGCATGCTATGTAATACTTATTTAAAACAAATATTTTATTTCAGTTCAGTAACATGGTGAAAGTAGCTGTTAAACTGCTAGAAGAATGTACTCTTTTTATTTAATTTGCTTTGCTATTTGCATTTAGTTATACTAGTTAAACTTATTTTAAGAAGTAAGAGGAAGAAGATACATTTTCTAGAGAAACCTTTAACTGAGGTCAAGCTCAGGGAATTAATAGAAATTTTTGCTATTCTAGGTGTAAGAATTTTTCTGTTTAACTGCTGATCTATGAGAGGTTTTTTATTTTAGTCTTATGACATCCACTTTGTGGATGAAGAAGGTTTATACAGTCATCGGTGATAATACATATTTGAAAATGACCCTTTATGTGAATTTTTATTCTTAAATTTTTAATACTCTTCTTTTTCTTCTTTATTTGATTTTATATGGAACAATTAAACTTCCACAAACTAAATTATTTGATTATTACATCTCTTTCAATGGATACACAGCATGGAAATTATGAATAATTTACATGTTATCAACTGTTGCTTTTGACATGCTGTTATCTAATACGTCCATACATATGGCTACAGTGATTGTGTGTTTTTATATCACAGCTTATAATATTTGCTTCATGAATGCGTATCTTAGTTTATAGGCTAGATTTTACAATGCCTGACTGAAATACTTAAACAGAAAAGATTTAAGAGAAACACAATGAAGGAAAGAAATGCAGAGCCAAGGCTCTTTTAAAAAAACTGTGAAAACTGTGAACAGAAGAATGCCTTTGACAAACATTAAGTGCTGAAGATTGGAGGTGATTTTAAAACCTTTAAGGAGGAAAAGGTGAATCAGTAATCCTGAGCTGTTCTGCTGAGGTTAAGTCTCTAAAGGAGAGGCCTGTTAGGGTATTGATGCTGATGAAATAGGGGAGACCTGTGACTCAGAGACTTATTCTAAGAGATTTCATCTCAAAGACTCAGGGAAAGAAGGTGATGGTAAAATTTGTACCCAGGCAAGTTGACAGGGGAGAGGCTGAGCCTCTTCGGCCAACTCAAGATTCAGGAGGTATTTCAGATTGATAGAAAGTCTCTCATAATTTTCTATGCTGGGGCAATCTAGCACATCTGAAACTGATTCAATTTCATGGTATCACAAGCCACGTTTATCTCAGTGTACTTTGCCCAGGTTTTTGCTTTTTCTCATAACCATATTTCTGTCTGTAGAGAAAAGGTCCTGCATTTTAACGTGGAACTTTTGCCCTTCATGTGTCTGTTTTCATAGCATGCCCACTGGGGTGAGAGTATCCAAGGCGTGAGAAGTGTCTGCCCTATTGTCTAGTTTGAATGCAGATTACTGTCTACAAGTGACTTGTCGTTTTTATTTTGCCCACGTTTTCTCTTGGTTTTCTTTCCCCAAATCATAACAAATGCTGATGTCTTTGGTCCTTTGCTCATACTCTAGCCACTACCAATCAATCATAGCAGTAAAAAAAATAGTCAAGTAAATACAGATGAACCATGTCACTGGCTACTGCTTAATCAAGCAAACCAGACTGAGAACAATCTCACGACTTTCCCTTCCCTGCTGTGGCAATGTCACTGTTCCACTGCCTGTCAATAGAATGTTTCCCAAAGAGTATCAGTGCCAGTTCTGGTGACTAATCCATGAAAATGTATTCATACTAAATAACTGTGAATCCAAAGCTCTTTTAGTCTTTTTTTGTTGTTGTTTTCTAACTATTGTATGAAAGGTGGAAGCTCTGTTATAACCACAAGAATCGTGTTTGAGTATGCTGTTTATTCAACAGACCCAAACAGGTGAATTGCACAGCCATAGAATATCAAGGGAAATTTTAGAAAAGGTAATGCTGTGAAAAACACTTTTGCAGAGATCTTGTTTCTTCTGAAAACTAAACAGAAGCCATTTTGGTGTGAAACTGTATATACCTTGTTTCTTGGCATTCTATTTCCATAGGCCTAATGGCAGTGGAGTTGACTTTCTCTGAGTTGGAGATGGCATATTTACTTAGGAAGACATGAAAGACCCTCCCTGCAATCTACCCAGAGCATTTCACCAAAGTTTGGCTCAGCAGAAACTTGGTTTTAGAAAATTATCCAGAGGGAAATCTGAAGTTCTCTGTATGAAGTGATAGTAGTAGTGGCTGAAGAAAGTGTGTAAAACAGATCAGTAAATATTTTAGAGGAGTTAAAATACATCTATCCTCCTAAAATTAATAAATCAATTGCTGTTGATTTTATTCTTCATAAATCTGCAAATGGTATGGTTCTGTAGTGTGTCTATCATGTAAAAGAGCACACTGTGGATGCCTGACATCAAGTAGTCAATGTATTTTGGAGAGAGCAAGGCTGAAATTCAACAGCGAAAGGTAAATAATGATATTTTCATCAATTAACCCAGTCTAGTGTTTCTGTCCACAGATAATGTGGAAGCTGACTTCAGAAACTTAGTCAATGTGAGGCTGAATCACAGCAATATTAAATTATGCCAAATGGAAGCAAGGCAATTACCATTAACAGTGAAGAACAGAAGAAAAGCAAAAAAATCCCAAAAGGAAATCCCTCTTTAGATTCACTCCAATAAAGTTTGTAAATATTTGAATCTAAGGCATAATATCTATCATTAATTAGCCAATAATTGAATAGAAAGTGATAAAGAATTCAGCAGTATCTCAGGTTTCACTGTAACTATGTTTGGGTTTAACTGAGTACAATATAATGCACAAATCCCTTCACAACTGGCACTGTCAGTCAGAGGACTGTGGAGGAAGAAACACTGAAAGTCACTGATAGTGTGAATATCTCTACAGTTTCAAAGGGAATGGCCAGTAAAGACAAAAGATTAAATTGGACAGAAGGATGTAAGTAAACACAGCAATGCAATAAAATGATTTTGAATTAGACAGTGATAATTTTTTTATTTCCTGTTTCAGATTAAGTTGGGAAATATTAGAATGAACACAAATGTTATTTGTACAGCATTTTCTAATTATAAGAATAAAGACAATAAAATCACTACATGAAATCTTTTTATCCTCTTATTGTTGGCTGAAACAAAACAATTTATACTTTACCTATTTACTCCCATAACAATTATGGATTCCAGAGAAATTGTCCCCAAGTTCCTGAAATTGACTAAAGTTACTATCTTCCAGAAATCTTTCTTTTCTACTATTGTCTATAGCTTACTTGTAAAATTAGAGGGTATTTGCATCTTACTTGATTTCTGACACTTGACTAAGTTCTATTTTTGCTTACACATACATGGAAATTTATTATTTATAAATTTAATTTTATAAATTATTAAATTATTTATACGCAAACTAGAAATATAATTTTCACACCCGTGTACCTGAGAGTAGGATTTGGTTCATTGCCTTCAGATTAATTCAGATATGAAGAAGGAAAAAAAAGAAACATTTTCTTCTATCTTAAAACATGAGCAATTGAATTTTATCTATAAAATGCATTAAGAAAAGGAAATTTAAATTTTTAATTTCTCAATTATTTTCACACATAAAATTTGGATTTTTAGGCATAAGAATGTCTACCTTAAATCCTATCTATTAATATAAATAAGAATATAAATGTATTATAATCATTAATTAATCAAAAGGAAGCAGGACAGTTCCATTTTAGAGGACTCAAATTTTATTCATAAAACAACAAAGAGTATAAGATATCCAACAGAATAAAATAAATAGAAAGATTATGGGTATCACAACATGGTCACAACTGTTCCATAAGTACATTGAACTATAAATTTAACTGAATTGCATAATGAACAGAACTGGAAATCACCTCGTCTAATTCCACGCTGAGCAAGTTGACCAGGGTTGTGCCTATTTGTTTTTGAATATCCCCAAAGACACAGACTACACAACCTGCATGGGTCAGTTCTCGAGTATAACCACAATCATAAGAAAAAAAATGAAAATAAGTAAAGCTCTTTTAAATGCTTGAATAGAATTTTCTGTGGTTTAGTTTGTGTGTACTGAGTCTTGCTCTGTCGCTGGACACCATCGAGAAGAGTTCTGTCTCCTCCTATTATATATTTATACATATTGATAAGATCCTCATGAGCCTTTTCCAGTCTCTTCAGTCCCAGATGTCCCATCCTCAGCTCATGCTACAGCTGTTCCAAGAACTTCATCGTCTTCACAGTCCTGCACTGGACTTGCTTCAGCAAGCATATTTCTCTCCTGTAGCAGGTAGCCCAGGTCTGGATGCAGCACATCAGATGTGTCTCATCAGAACTGGTCCTTGACCTGCTGGTGAAGCTTTCCTAGTGCAGCCCAGGATACTGCTGGCCTTCCTTGCTGTGCTAGTTCATGGTCAGTTTGTCGGCTACCAGGATTGTCAGGCCCTTCTTTGCCAAAGTGCCTTCCAACCAACTGGCCTCAAATGTATACTCATGGATGGCATTATTTCTCTCTATGTGAAGAACATTGCATTTACCCTTGTTGAATTTCATGATGTTCCTGTCAGCCCATTTCTTCAGTCATCTAGTGTATCAGATGCTCACACCAGTTTTGCATTCTCTGCAAACCTGTTGAGAGTGCATTATGTCCCTTTGTCCAGATAATCAAAGAGGATGTTAAATGCTGTTGGTGCTGATATCAACCCCTGGGGTACATTATTTGTGGCTGGCCTCCAGTTGGACTCCTTATCATCTTTCAGTCCAGCAATTCAGCAAATTTTATTATCAGTTTACTGTCCATTTATCTAGCCCACAGTTCATCAGCTTGTCTATGGTGAAATTATGGGAGACAGTGTCAAAAGTCTTGCTAAAGTAGACAAGATTCACTGCTCTCCCCTCATCTAATGAGTCAGGCTTATTGTGGAAGGCTATCGGGTCAGTCAATCACAGTTTCCCTGCCAGAGATCCACTTTGACTACTCCCAATCACCTTCTTGCTCTCCATATATTTAGAAACTGTTTCTAGATTGATTGTTTCATCAGCTCACAAGGTGAGACTGATCAGCCTGTAGTTCCCTGGATTCTCCTTCTTGCCCTTCCTGAAAATATAGTGGCATTTTCTTTCTTCCAGTACTCACAGATCTCCCTTAGTCCCATGAGCTTTGATAGATGATCAAGAAAGGCCTTGCAATGATGTCAGCCGGTTCCCTCAGCACTTTTGGGTGTGCCTATCCTGGTCTTCTGTGTATTCATTCCATTGAAGTAATCCCTAATCTGCCCTGAGGATAAGCTTTCCTTGTCCCAGATGTTGCCACTGATTTTAGGATCCTGAAAGTACTGTAGCAACATACACCTCTCACAATGAAGGTGAGGAAGATACTGAATGTCTCTGGCCTGCTTCACCATTTTAAAATACTGAGGTTTAGTTATGAACTGTGTTATGAGCAGAGTTATGAACACAGTGCATGTAACATAACAAGAAATTTATAAAATAATATTTTTCCACTTCAATTACAACATACTGTAGAACATAGACTTAAATATCATTGTTCTGGGAGCTGTTGTATGGAACATACTGATTTTTATGAAACATAAAAACCTAAGTTACAGAATTCCATATGAAGACATTTTTCCCTTCATATGGCAAAATGAAAGCACTGACCTGTTGAATCAGCAAAAGTAGTCTAAAGGCACTGCGTATTTATCCAGTTTCTCCAATAACAGTCACTCATTTTATGGAGCTGGTACATATAGTGTTGAGTTAACTGCAAGGTATGATATTGCGATTGCTGCTGTGTTTGGGATATGTTTCTACTTAGGTCTCACTTTCAAGTCTAATTCTTCCAAGATCATAATGTTTGATTTTATGAAATCCAATTCTAGATGTCTGCTATGTAAACTGCTTTATTTTTATAGTAATTTAGGTTCCTTTCAGAATCTTAAAAATGAAAGTATACTTAGGGAATGCAATTCACCTTAGTTATATCAGATAATGTATCATGATAAAAATATATTGATTCATAGTAAAATTACGAAATGTCTTCTTTTTGGCATTAAAATATAACATTTTTCTGTTATCATGTAGTAATTAATAAATGTGTATCATTGCAAACAGAGGAATATAATATTAGCATGCAATTCTGAGACAAGAAAATCAACAGCAATATTCTCTCACCTTTTTCTCACTTTTCTGTTTTTGACCATACTAATAAGGTGAACTGTTATCTTTTCAATTTGTCTAGTTTCTGGGTTATTGCTCGAAAGCTAGCCCTTCTTTGGCTTTTGTCTACAGTGAATAAGGCTAACCTAGGAGGTCTAGGGCCAAAACCTATGGTAATAAAGCAAATTACATTTATTTTAGAGTTCACATCTTTGAAGATCTTTGTGTAAGAAAGGCTTTTTTATTATTTTTTTTTTTATTCTACGTGAAGTGTCCATGTTTTTCAGACGCTTTTTACAAGTTTTTCTTCAGATGAAGGAATTTGAAAGTACTTGAAGGTTACCTCAGAGCCTAGTGCTAATAATGCCAGGGTTTTGGTTTCAATCCGTGTATGTGCCATTCACTTAAGAGTCGGACTCAATTATCCTTGTGGGTCCCTTCCAACTCAGAATATGCTGTGATCATCTGTGTGAATAGTGTTTCACCCTGGAAAATGAAAGTAGGATGGAAACTTCAGGGAAGAACAATGGAAAAGTCTAAGATATTATTTTCAGAAATCTGTTCTCTAAAGTTTCAAAAACAAAATAGGGAGAGTGAAGGAACACAAATCTTTCTTTCTTGGGCTCCAATGTGAGAAAATTAACATCATGAACTGACCTATTTCCCATGGAAATATAGTGGTTCCTTATTGTTATAATATATATGTTTGTGTATGTACATATTTGACTTGGAAAAGTGTCATCTGCTATACAATACAGTAAAAGCTACGTCTAGTATCAGTGAAGTGGCTGTGTGGGGGTGTTCAATATATATGCAAATTATAGTAATAATGGAAAATTTAGAGAAGTTGTTTTTCCTTTTCACTGTTCTCATATCTTGCTTAAACTTACAGGAATATCTTTTCTGTTTGAAAAAGGGTAAGAAAAACCCACAGATGAGAAAATGAAAGTCACAGGAAATCATAGGCAAGACTTCCAGTTACAATGCTGATACCCCGATAAAAGAGAAAAGTTATTTCTTCATGATGTTTTCATTATAACAATGAAATTCGTGTTTAAGCACTTTTCAAATAGCTGTAGACCAAGATCAATTGCCTAGTGGTTAAGTGTATAAATCAAAAGTAGCCCATATCTTTGATTTTGTACCTATTTGAAAAAAATACTATTTTGTCATTACAAAGAGATATATTTTATTTTTTTAATCATCTCAGTAGCATGTTAATAAAAAAACGGGACAAAAAAGCCATGAAAATATCATCTTTCCTTATAAAAGTCATGTAGAAAATACACTACAAGCTTACCTATCCTTGATCGTACAACAATATTTTACCCTTATTTTATTTTTGCTTAATATATTTAATAAGTTAAATAAAATTATCTAAGAAAATCATAATATAAATATTAACGTGTTTAAAATAACTAATAAATGTTTTAAACCTTTAATTCTATCTAATGATATCTGTTATTTTTATTTAATCACTGGTGTCAGTGGTGAAATAGTCACTCTAACAGAATTAGTCTACAAATGAGGGCCACAGACTAGCTAATTTTAAATCACATGTTCCTTGTCAGTTTTCTTAATCATTTTTAAGTGTAAATAAGCCTTCTGGCTGTGCCACATTTGGTCCTTTCTTGCTGGATTTGCTCATGTACTGGACACTCAAGGAAGCTACAAGATAAAACATATTTCTCCTGAAACTCAAATTAAAACTTTTTACAGGAAGAAAATGTTTCTTTGGATATTTTTCTTAGTTTTCAAGGATCTGGATACTGTAGTGAATATGCCACCATTTGTCTTTATATTGCCTGAAGTCCATTCTGCAAAGACAAGTAGGACATAAATTTGAATTCGGGTGAGGGTACTCAAAATGCACCTACCGCAGTGATATTTAATTACCAATGGGCACTACAGCAGAGCACATTTCCAGTTGCTGGGTGTCTTAAGAACTAAGACCAGGTAAAATCCTAACGCAATCACTATGCTATTTAACAAGATATGCAAATAGCTAAAAGCTTTAATTTAAATTTAGCATATTTCAGGGGTTTATCCCATGAGTTTTTAAATTATTTGTTTGAGGCTCGTTCCCAGATCTGAGGGTGTGTCCGGTATTCAGGACACTGCAGTTCAACTTCCTAATAATTTCATTTACAGTGTATGTCTGTGCATTTCAGGGATTTATGTATTCATTTATTCCTGGCTGCACAGGTGAAAACATTCCTGTTTTCAAAGTTGCTGAACTCCAAGTAAGTAAGACAGAACTATGTCTTTTTGGGGATTTGTTTGTTTGTTTGTTTTTGCTTTTGTTCCTGTTTTGTTTATTTGCGTGTTCTGTTTTGCTTTTTAATGAAATTGATTATTTTCAGTGCAGCAAATTTCTGTGTTGTGTGTGTGTAACTGTGGGATTCCTCTCGTTTTTCCTTTCCTTAGTTTCAAACTCAGGTTTTCTTCCCTACCTTTTTTTCCCATGAATGCTAAAGCAGAAAATTATATGACACTGTGTTATTTATTTATACACAAGATGTACGGAGTCATCTTCCTCTCAATCTTTAAATTATTGTATGTATTGTAAAAGCTGTAGCTGAGTTAATTGCAGAAATTTGCAATTTGTTTAAAATATCAGCTATATACCTGGACTGACTGCAAGTTGGATACTAAGAGTAGTAAATATTTCTTTATTTTTTTTTACTTTATGTGGTTAATTCCTTTGTAAAATCACAGCTGACATAGGTGACACTTCATGTGTCTTAAAATGTAGTGACAAGAGTACTACTACAAGCCTGCTTGAGTTTGGGAGAAGGCTACAAAAATCACATTCCCTTAAATTGTTAATGCAGTGTTAAAGGGAATGCATTCCACTACTGATAAGACATGACAACAAACGCAACCTGAGTTAACAGTCTATCAGCCATTAACCAAATTTTCGTTTAGTTTATCAGTTAGGTGAGAGCATACCTAAAATATTACCATTGACATAGTATTATACTAGGTATTAGAATTCTTTGTGTTCTGAAGAAGGTTGCTTTTAGTTAACAAAATTAGTAACAATGCAGAAATTTTGCTTTCCATTAATAGTAATAGACAAACTCAGTTGTCTTGGTGCCATTACACAGTAAAGAATTTAAACAGACCGTCCTTTTCTACATGTTATTAGCAATATTAATATTATTCAAAGAGTAATGTCGGTGTTTGATACTACTTGACAGACCAAATCTGTTTGAATAAAGAAATAAAATATTTTTCCTGTTATTTGACTGGATTTGAAGCAGCTGTTCAGTTTGGCAATATCTATTCTCTTTATAATTAAAGAATTTTGAATCACAAAGTATATATGAGGAAGATTAGTTCTTCATCTTCCTTCACTATTTGTATCTGAATAAGACTACTGCATGACATCTGTATTTGCATTCTTTTGTTGACCATTATTCTGTGATGGTTTTTTTTTCCCAATCCAGTGCAGAAGAAAATCTAAACAATCTATTGATAAAAGACTATGTTGAACTTCCCCTTTCATAGGGCTTCCAGACAGGAAAAAAAAACACCACTTTTCAACATTCTCAGCACTGTTCCAGAATATTTTTAGTCATAATTTTTCTAAGAAATCTGGCTTTTCAGAAAATTTCCTTCTAGAAGCAGTATTTGGCAAAATGAGAGAGGATTTGAATTACTCCTAAGTAACTCAGCTCTAAGGATAAAATGAATTCTTAATCATGAAGTGTGGGATCTATCATAATAGTATTTGTGGGAGACAGACATAAGGAGAAGAGATTCTAATTGCCAAATGGTAAGGTATTAGCATATTCCATTGGCTTTTTATGTCATAATGTGGTTTAACACTGCTCCTGATTCTACTTCCTACTGTTCATTTCATTAGAATCCAATCCCATTGTAAGTGCTGCTCTATATTGTGGCTGGGATATTGTCTAAGGGTGTCCCAGTAGTGATCATGTTGCTAGTTCTTTCCTGAAAACAGTCTTCCCTGAAACATATGAGGTGTTTGAAAAAGCACAAAAAAATTCCAAATAAAGTGAATTTCTTAAATTTTGAAACTTATATTTAGTCTAGATATTGCCTATCATTTTTTTTGTTTGTTGATTTTTTCTTCAGCTAATACAATCTACATACCTATTTATTACAGATATGCTGTTCTTTAAAGTGGTGAGGAACCAAGAAATATTCCTTGATTCTGCTATGAAGTCTATCAAGACTACGCATATATGGAAACATATGTTGTTATGTATATATTCTGTACCACAGACAAATTGCTAGTTTTCTTAATGAACACATTGCACTCTCAAAGAATACTTATGTATTTGTCACTATCTCCTTCCATTGTCAGTCCCTATTAAGTGTTCCCTACAGGCCCATCAAACATGGGCTCTTGTGAAATAAAGCATTGCAGTCAGGCACTTTGAAAAAAAAAAAAGGTATTACCACCCTAGCAGATGGAACATCAGTAATTTAGTACTAATCAGCTCAACTGGTTTCATAGAGTTTCTGCCTTTAATGTTCGGTGCCTTCATTGTGTGTTATTTACATCTGACTTGAGTGTAGCTTCAAAGGCTGGCAGCTATCAGTGGCTGACTGGTAATATCTCCTTATGAATAGAACTGCCTTGTAAAGCAATGCCAGCACTGAGTGGCCAGGAAGATGCAGATTCTGCTACACACCTGTAAAATTACTTTCCTTATGCTACACGGAACTGTGATTAGGCAGATAAAGGGCAGTTTATGTTGCAGACCACCAAGCAAGCATGCTGTTATCCTGTCAGCTTGCAGTGCTGGGAAGACAGATGAAGACAAATGGTATATTGCTGAGCCACCTTTGCTCAGACAGAGGTGAACGAAATGTCAAAATTAGGGTCTTCCCTGGACTACGCCAGCTGCTGTCTTTTCCTCACAGTATCAGTTATTATGACTGTTTGAATTATGATTAATATTTCCATCTTCTTGTCAAAGCTGTTAAAATTTGTCTATGAAGCACTTCAGGGAACTGAAGACTTTGTATAAGTTTCTTCAATGATTTTTTTTTTCACTTCAGTTTTACCAAGTATATTGTACCAACTGAGGTGTTTACCTTTAACAAACAGGTATATCTATTACACTACACTCACCTGTGCATACTGTTGTCATTATATTGACTGAGAAAGTATTGTCTTCCTGACAGAGCATCATTTTTAAACTATTCATTCATACTTGCAAATTGAAAACCTGTGGAATGAATAAGTACATGTGTGTATGCATGTATACACCACAAAATACATATGAGCCTATATGCAGATCTGTCCTTAAAAAGTTTTGTTTTTAAATTTCATCCTGGAAATTAACTACAAAACTTGAAGAACTTTCAGCTTTTAGGTTCTGTATAGATACAGGCATGGTGCCATTATCTGCTGAAATATTCTTCTCACTTGTATTAATCTATTTTTAATGTATTAATAAGGTTATTTACCTTGGTATATTACAGGAATTCAAAGAGTTTGTATATATATATATAAGCTAAGATAACATTTTTACAGGTGTGGGAAAGACCTAATAAACCTAATGTAGGCACTTGGACCTCTGCTTTTAAATTACAGATAAATTGCTAAGTCCCAGTACAGTAAATGGAAAGAGAAAGGAGTGTTTGAAGGTCTCTAGGGAGAACTTCTGAGCCTAAACTTAGATGTCTTCAAAGGTTAAGTGTGGTCTTTGTGGTGCTTTGATGGTGTGTGTGTATGTATGTGTGTTTTAACTCTTGTACAGGTAAGGTCAATTTACTTTCATTCATACTGACTGTGGTCAAGCAGTTCTCTTGATAACAGTGAAACTTAACAGCAGACTACTCGTTAGTGTGAGGAAGGATATCAACAGGGGGCCACTTATGCTGAAGTTTCCCTTCATGACAGTGGGACTAGGTTTTGGCATTTAGCTTGTGATTTTGACTTTCATATATTTTCAGGAAAAAAGCACTAATAATGTGAAGCTGAATGGGATGGTCTTAACAATCAGAGCATCCTTTGACTGCCCCAAGGCTATTAGGATTTGCAAAAGAGGACTCCAGTTCTTTTTGGCATAACCAGAAAGGAAAAAAAAAAAAACAAAAACTAAAAACCAGAGTGAAGGATATGAGAAAAAATACTAATAAAATGTTTAGGTAAATATTTTGAAAAGAATTCCAGGAATAGAAAAGTATAATGCTTCCTTATGGAGCAATAATAAAACTTTTCTTCCCAGAATGTGAAAAACAAGGGTTAAAGCTAAATTAAATACTAAAAGTGTATGTGATAAATATCAACCTTGAAATCCATCTGTCTGATATCCTTTCACTTGCTGTGTTAGAGACAAGATTGCATTATTGGGAAAGAAACAAAGCAACAATAACAACAAAAACTACATAAACTTCCCCTGCCCTTTAGGGAGCATTCTGAGTTTTGACTTCATCAGGAAGCAGTTTGTATTCTGAAAAACTGAGAAATTAAACAAACTTCTATTCAAGGGAATGGGAATTTGTCAATATGGCATCCGTGCCTCACAGAGGGGATATATGGGTTTGGAAAGCAAATTGCCTGCTGTTAGGTGCCTTCTGAATTGGGAAGGAATGTTTTTCACAGAGCTGTTTTTAACAGGCTGGGTGCACGTTACAACCATGTGTCAGATGAAATTCAGAAGTTAATTAAATCAGTTTTCAAGTGTGCATGATAAGAGTGGTAAAACTTCTATAATAAAGGTAGGATATAGTACAAGCCTTTGAGAGGTGACCTTCTCCTTTATTGTACTAATTCCATAGTGGGTAGCAGTTATTTCATCTTTTCTTCTTCCTCAGTAGAATCGCTCTTATTAGATCAGCTACAAAATCAGATGCTCTAATAAAGCCAGGTACAGAGTCTGTAGGAGACAGCAAGCCTGGCTACTACCATGCCCTTTGTTATAGTCTACTGCTTTGGTTTTTTTTTCCCTTGCAGAGACAAACTGTTTCAGATAATTTGATAACTGTAATGATTTAGAATAAAATAGAAAGATAAACAGCCAAGGAAACTCTACCCAAGTGAACTACTCAACCAAAGAACTTGTACTTGTTAAAGACACACAACAAAAAATGTGCCAGATGTGCCTATTTATTTTTGTTTGCTTTAGAAATTTTTTATTTGTGAAAGATTTTCATATTAGTTGTTGTAAAACAGAAAGCACTTGCAGTTCACAGAGCAGATATGGCAGTGGGAAATTTTCTAACTTGTTATTTTGATATGCATTAGCTGTTTAGAGTTTTGGTAGGGAGTACTGAAGAGTAGCAATGCTAGTTCCTCAGTCAAGTAATGTGTATTTTGTGTCCCTAGTGTATACTTCAGGGTCTTTTGAGGTGAGCAACTATCTAGGGAACTTCGGAAATAGTATATTTCTGCATTGTAGCAGGCTGATTTCGAGAAAAAGATAATTTTTTTTTGTATTACAAAGACACGAAAGAACCCTTAATAATAACTTTAGCTTGATGATAAAATATTGAATTATATTGAAGTGCTCCCTGTCCTCTTATCTAACTTTCTCCTGAAACTTTTGCTGCATGTATTTTTCCTTACATGTGAACAGAATATGGACAAATGAAAAACAATTCACTAGATTATTAGAGAAAAAAATTAATTAGAAAAATCTCAGATAAAATGAGAAACGAACCAAAAATGAAAAATTATTTTAGCATTAGTATTTAAATACTTCATAATTGCTTCCACTATTTTATTATTGACAGTATTTTATCTCTTAAAATCTCACAGTGTCCTCAGCAGGTCACCAGTATCAGAGAAAAATACCTGTGGAAAAATGATGCTATGCAGAAATTTCAAATATAGTTAATAATGTGACAATGAGAAAGAAATTTAAAAGGCAACAGGTGTAAAGCCAAGAGGTAGATGTAGTAATTTTAATAGCGTTGCACATAGAAAGTAAATTTGGAGAGGTACATGACACCAGATGAAAACCTGTGCTTAGTTTTCCTCATGTCATCCACTTTTCCTCCAAAGAAAACATAGATATGATTTTTTTTCATTGAATTTGTTTTCTTATTTTGTTGTATGAGAATACTGATTTTTTAAAATTTAAGATAGCTCAGTTATGCTTAGTCAGAGTTTTCAAAACAACTAAATGTTACCTTAATTGATTTTTGTTTGAAGTAAAGGATAAAAACTCCTATCAAATCTGAAAGAAGCTGAGTTAGGTCAAGGGCAAATAACTGAAAAAAAAAATCCCATTTCTATAATATGATGTAGGACCTTTGAAAATGCACAAAAAAGTACTTAAGTTCGCTTACAATCCTAATGATTTTCATTTTTGAAGACAGACCATGAAGTGGTAGCATAACACTTGCTTAAAATAAAAGTATTGATGTGTATTTTTTCTTGAGTGTTGATATAAATCTAAGTTTAAATAAAATATATTTATATATAATGGCATGACTCTCAACATCTTAAGCCCAGAATATAAATTCCGTTAAGATCAACATTGATCCTGTGTCAGCACTAAGACATTTTGTGTTTGACAGTCTTTCAACCTCGCTGTCCTATAATTAATGGCATACAGTGACCACCATGGTCAGCTTCAATGTCAATGTCTCCTGGTAGTTAAGGTGAGTTAAGAAAACCTACAAAAGTAATTAGAAAATGTCAAGGGTAAGTGTCCCTGACACACAAATAGCCTGATTCTCCTGCTGTGAAAGATATTGTTGTGGAATTCAATGAGAAGCCTCATTAATGGTACTAATTATCTCATGCTGCTTTGAAATGTGAATTAAATTTTTTAAAAGTTTGCCTAGCTAAGACTGTGGCAAAAGTCACCAGTAGCATAACAGGGTCTCTAAATACATACAGAACCCCATGGTAACATGAAGGCATATGCAGGCACCATTGTGTTCTTCCATTCTCATTTATAGCCAAGCAAAATTCCACTTAAAAACCAGCAATAGGGTGTTTATAATGTTTATTTATACTGGTGTATCAAAGATATGGAATCTAAGTAAAGAAAAATTATTTTAGACCAGTCTTTATCTTGATAAGATATTGATAGCTCAGATGGAGAAAAGGCAAACAATCTTAGGCAAAGAAAAAAAAGTATAGATATTACGAATCTGATTGTTTAAGACTGAGATCAATTAAGCTGAAAAATAATAAAGTGTATTCAAAATATAGTCAAGTATCTATACTTTTGTTACTGGAAAATCAATTAAAAAAAGAAAGTTTCATAGAGTTCCACAAAAGTTCAATCACTCTTGATAACTTTGATATCTTTACACATTATTTCAGATTATTTTTAGAATGCGAATTTATATATTTATATAAAAAGTAGATTTAATTGTAATTTGGAAAATACTGATTATATTAAAGATATGTATAGAGTACAGTATATTTAAATACTGCAACCAGATGGAGGTCAAAAAAATAAATCCAGCACAACAAAGTGAAAAATATTTTTGCTTTCATTTCAATGCACAGAGACTCCTTGTGAAAGGTACCAACGTGATTTGGCAGGGAAAGACATGGCTTGCAGGATGCTCTGCAGGGGTTGGCAGTTTTGGAGCTTTTTTAGTTTGTTGTTTTGTTTGGTTTTTTTTTGTGGCAGAGAAATGCATTGGTTCTGCTCACAGGAATATTTCTTTGGGGAGTTTTCTTTAAATTTATATATGTAGGGCATGGTGCTTCCAAGATATCCTAAAGACAGACTTTTACCTATGTCTTAGGCTGTGAAGGTGAAGAAAGGTACAAGATGAAAGTCTGGCAGATATGTCATTTTATCTGTCAGAGCACAGTGACTGTCTAAGAGACTACATGCAAGTTTAGTTTTGAGAAATGAGGGGCCTTGCCCAAAATCAGTGTTGCCTACGTTTAAGATATAAATTATGCCCATACATAGACAGGAGTTTTCTCTTACCAATCAGTATTAATCTGGTTTAATTTCAAGTTATATCCAAAATTTGAAATAGAAATTCTGTTATTTAATATTCTAAATATTTTCTAGTTGTGGAGGCAAAGAAACACATTTCAAAGAACTTTGACCATGTGTGAAAGCAATGAGTGCTAAACTTTCTCCCTAGCTGCTGAACCAATAAGGAAGGAGTATGTTATATCTTTGAAAAGGGAAAATAACTCCCTAAAAAGGGACTTGAGTAGTGTACATATTTGTAGGAGCAGATGTTTTTCTGTATGGAAATAGTGTAGTTATAACAGTCATTAGACATAAATATCTCCATTTTCTAACATCATAACATTTATGGGTTTTCACAATTAAAATTAGGAACACCTATTTCTTAATTCCGTATGTTGATAATGCAATTATTGCTTTTTAAAAATAGGAAAAGGAAAAAATGCCATTACAGGCTATAACTGTTTGAAAGGATCAAAATGAAATGATCCTCTTTACTCGGTGCGGTCTATTGTAGTGTTTTATAAATCAGTGGAATTTTAATATAGATGTGTATTTCAAACATGATGCAAATTCATTTTCAAGTTTCTTTAGGCTATATCGGAATGTAAGATACAGTAGAATTGAGGTTTTCTTAGATGTGGGCCTACTTCAAAGAGCAATATCTGCACTGCAGCTTTAAACAAAAATTAAATCTGACAATTGCCTGAAACATTCAGAGACATTCTGGCAAGAGATATAGAATTTCAAAAAATATCTGACTTTCTGCCAAAGCCCAAAGAGAGATGAGCGAGTCTATTCTGAACGTCAAAACTGACACAAAAAATTGAGTCAACTGGTTAGGACAAGATATTTTTTAACTTTGCCCTTCTTTGCTGCATTTTTTTTGATATCCCCTATATGAAATGTGCCTGAACAAAGGAAAAGTAATGTCACTTTCCAAATTATTTTTTTCCTACTTAGTAAAGTGTGATATAGTATATTCATCTCATCCTTATGATGAGGAAACACAAGCAGGTTTGTAGTGTTCTTTAGTGTCTTTATTGAGTTGTCCTATAGACCTATAAAGCGCTGCCTTTGGTGAGAATTATAATAAAGTAGTTTGACAAAATAGTTTCTGTCAAGTTTATAAGACTATTGAAATTAGCTGTGAGCTATGAACTATGAGCTGTGTTCAGTGAGCTTTATAGCACTGCATCTAACAATTTACTCATGTCAAATAATCAATGTCTACAAAGTATTGATGAATCGTCACTTTAAATTGTTACATCCTTTGTTCCTTTTTTTTTTTTTTTTTGGTGTTTTGGAATGGAAGATTGAAAAGTACTTATCAGACATCACTTTTCTTCTTTCCTAGTTAACTTATGAAGAAGAATACTCAAGATAAAGCTTTAAATACTATGAGACACCGTATTTTACAATCTGACTGCCAAAAAGTTTTCTTAGACTTTACCTGTTGAGCAGTTTTGTTATTTCTTGGTTTTATTTGATTGAAATAAAAGAAGCAGCTAAGAATTTCTGATATGATCCCTTATGAATAGTTTACATTTGTATTATTCTTCATGATCTTCATATTTAAAACAATTTTTTATCCTTCTCTGTTTTCTCCTACCCTTTTCTTCATGATTCCTGCTTAGTTAGCATTGGAAAATGCTAACTAATGATACCAGACAGATGGCTATTGTTGATTTCTGCTGTCATTAATGCTGCTTTGCATTTATTTGTGTTCTAAATCTTGAAATTATACATTTAGCAATCCCATGTAACTATGACCTCTCGAAGTTTTAAATTTCATTTTTCAGCTTTCATCCACACTCCACGTATTGTATCTTGTCTTAGGTTTACATTAAGAGCAAATCTTTCAAGTCCATTGTTGTAATTTCTATTCTGTCCAGAACAAACCACTAACAACTTAAGTGAGATCTCTGCACTAGTGAGAAAATTTGATGGTAGAATATGCCAGATAACCAGACAGATGTATCACTATGTTGTTGAACTCTACATAAGCCGTTTTCTTATCTAGTTTTTCACTAATATGCTACTTGTACATTTTTATACAATTTAAATATACTGTATGTTCTCAAATATGACAATATGTTTAATTCAAATGATCTTGATATGCATTTTGAATATATAAAAGTGTATATATGCATTAATCTCTGTGTGGAATTGAGTCAGGCATTTGAATTCTGTTCCTAATTTCAGCTAAGTTTGACTCAACCAGATTTTTCTTTTTATTGTATTTATGATCTAGCTTAATTAGTCTACACAGAATTTTCCTTTGAGAATTTATCTGCAAAACAAAACCAAACTCTCCTTCAACACGAATACGTGTTACACGTACTAAGAATTATGATTCATTTGTTTGTTAAGATAAGGTGAATGAGAAGTAAACAGTGTAAAAAAATATTTGGAAGATGTGAAGAATCATCATTAGCCTCTGAGAAAGCCCTAGAACAGTTAGGAAAAGCCAGGTTAGTCACTCCTACAGCACTGCTTATTGTGTCCATTCTTACTAACGACATTCCTAAATTGTCCAAAAATACCTATAGTTTTCTGAAGATACATGTTTTCTATTACAACAATTTCCTCTTTTGTCTCGCTATTCTGAATCATGGTAGGGGAAAAATTTCTATACCCCTTTTCCTTAAGTGACCATTCCTCTGTGACTGTGTCAGTTTTCTAGTCATCATGTCAGCCTGTTTCTCAGTGCCTTAAATATTTCCATCTAAATTACCTCTTTGAAAGCACAAAGTTAAGGCAATTCTAAAAGGATTGGGCTGTTTTTTATAAAACTAGAGCATGCAGCTTTGGAGCACGTAGCAGCTTTGTCAGTTGTGTTAAACTACTCTAGGTATGGCTGAGTAGACTAAAATTACCACATGCTCCACAACAGTTCCTAGTAGTGATTTAGGAGAGATCTTTTCTAGCAGCAATGTGCTACAGAAATGCTGCAGATAAAGATTACTGTAGATGGAAGAATGATAAGTAGCCTAGTAACTGGAAAACATCATGACTCAAAAGGCACGTGCCACAGATTTTCTAGGTGAAACTTCTGGACAAATCCAAAGCTGGCACTAATACAGACTATTAATTATTTTTAAGGCATTAAAAAGCAAGGAGAGGAATTTGGAAAGCCAGATGTGAGGAAGAAAGAAGAATGGAATAACTTATTTTATATCTGTCTTATAAGTCAACATGTCATTAAGTCTTGTCAGTCAACACGTCCTATAAGTCTCAAGGACAGAAAGATATCAAATGATATAATAAAATTCAACTGCAATTAAAATTGAAGATGCAATGAAAAATTAGGTCTGAGAGCTTTAAATGGACTCTGTACTTTACAACATCGTGTGATGCCTGAAGATTGATAATGAATATTTTACATGTTCTCATCATAAAGTTTCTTTAAAAATCAAATTCTCGTGACTGAGTGGTGACTGGAATTTGCTGCTGTTGTATGTGCACTGATGTCTTGTAAGGACATTTGAGGTATAATGTAACTCATATATAAAAGAGTTTTTTTGATGGACCTTTTTAAAGTTGTTTTATTCAAATGGATTCCTTTTTGGGTAAAGACAAAAGATTGTAGGATGGTAGAAAGAAAACCAGGAGAACAGAATTAAAAAATAGGAAAATGGAAAGTAAGAGACCCTGACAGTCAAAATTTTCAGGGATTAGTTGAATTAGAGTTATACATATCTCAGAGTGGAAATATTTTTTGTTTATAATTAGTGATGGTGTTATAGTGACAAGGCAACAAATATCCAGAGTATATTTATTGTCTTTGTAGGACTATGTGAAGTCATGAGAAAACAGGACAATAATAAAAAAATCCTAGGGATTTCTATGTGACATTATATTTGGCCAATAACTTTGATCAAGTCCTTTCCAAATGTAGCAGAAGTGTCTTTTCAACAGTCTTTTTCTGTAAGTGACAGTGAGATTGTTGAAGCATTTCTGATATGAAAACTTATCACAAGACCCCCAAAATGTGTTCTTATTCTTAAAAAATGAGTGCAAAAATTAGGCATCCGAAATTGTTAACCATTGTCAGATAGTCCATGATTTTTAGTAGTAAGCAGTATGGTTACGTTATGCCATTAGGAAAAAATCCCAAACCTCTAAATTATCTAAAGGAAAGTTGTTCAAATATTAAGAACTTTACATGCCCACATTACTTTGGAAAAATCCTATCCTTAAATAAACACCTTGATTTTTAAAAATATGTTAACTAGGTGTTAGGGAATTTGCAGCTGTTGAGAGCTCAGCAAATTAAGAAATTGCATGTTTTAGCAGCTTGTCAGCATAGACAAGGTAGTTTGGATAAAAGCGAAAATTTAAAGCAAATTATTTTTGGTTGATTCCATAAGAAAGTGAATACCTATACCTGGTACTTACTATGACAGTAAAAGTCTAGCTTTATTTCTATCTGTAAACAAAATCTTCATGAAGATTTTAGGAAGTTTAATAAATCGTAACTTAAGTGGCATTTTTCTGCTGTTTCTGGTTTCAGTAAAGTTCATGCAACATTTCCTAGTAAAGTAACTGGCTTCTGCATTTTTGGGTGAGAAAGCTGAGAACATAATTTACTTTGAAATTTCTTAAAATACATTCAGAGTTGATAGGGAAGCCTGTTTCTAAGTCCTAGCATAGAAACCGTGTTTGAACCTGAAGCTGTGATTCACATTTTCTTCTGTTGATACTTTTAGCAGCTAAATATTGCTGATAAAGCTAACACATTAATTAAAAAGCTCTCCTAATATATTAATCATGATGGAAATTGACAGTCAGTAGTCCTTCAAGGAAATACTGAGTGAAAATATAATACTAGAATACAGAATTTGCAGGCTAACAGTGCACTGGGACCTCTACAAATGCAGATTTCAATCACTTGGATGATTAAACGTCAGAAACCAACCTCTCTCACAGAAAACTTATTTCTCAAGTACCATAAATAAATACTTAAAAGAGTAGCTATTCCCAATTTTTAATTAGTCAGGCCTTTGGCAGAGACAGTTCAGACAACATGGCTATTTAGATGTCATTTCTTCTTAGTGCATTTTGCAGCTGAAGGGCACTTTTGCTGTGGTCAGTATGTTAGGTTGCGTGCAACCTTGATTTTCTGCACTTTGAAGCCAGTTAAAGTCGAACGATGCCAAGACATCATGTTCATTAGTTAGATCTCATAACTCTGGTTTACAGCCATGATCCATTTTTAAAGGCCTTTTCACAAAAATTAGTTTGCTACAAATCAGAGGGTAGGTTACTCATTAGTTAAAAATGAATGGTCCAAAGTTATCAGTAATGCCTTGAAATTTGGGTTATCTAAATATTTGTTGGATCTACTGCTTGTAACAGGTTAACCCTTTTGGTTCAATTATGTTGGTCAGATGTTCCGGAAGTTTCCAGACAAAAGTAATGACACTAATATCTCACTGCTTAAGCAAGTGACCTTTAAGCTGATTTTGAATATATGTGGCTATACTTGACATTTCCTTTTCAAACAGAGCTGGTTGCTGAATATATAATATACATGTTGTTTGCTACATATAATATGATGGAATCTAAATTTGGCTCCCTTTCTGAATTACTTTATTGCATTTGGTGCTAAGCAATGTCTCAGTTCTAAGGTCATCAGGATAGATCTGGGCAGGTGTGTGTAGAAAAGGCCCTGTATGTGTGTGGGAGGGTCAGTTTTTTTAAATACTGTGCTATGCAACTGAGAAGAATAAACAGAAAAAGGGGGGAAATTATAGCTGAAAAAATGGGAAATCAAGAAGGCTAAGCATGTGTTAAACAAAAGGTATGTGCAGGAAAGTTAGGATTGATTCATCATCTAAATTATAAAAAATCAAACTTAGAACTTCCAGTTTCTTTCAGATAGCATACCTAGGGAGGAATTTTTGTCTTTTACTTGTAGACACTTTTCTGCTGCTTTCTCTGAAAGTAACACTTCCCATTGATGTCTTAACTGCCACTCACCTCTCCACAAAGCCCTCCATTTTTTGCTGCTTGACGAGTGTGCTTTCTTCTGTGTCTTGCAATCATGATAAAATTACAGGTTTCAAATAGTCTGCATTTTTTGCTACAGAAGTCCTTCAAAGCCACTGTCAGTTTACTTTTAAACTGTTGGAAATTATGGAAGTGATTTCAAGTTCTACTTTTAATTTAATGTGAAAAGTGTTACTTCCGTTTTGTCATAGACATGTCCAATGTTCTATTTATTTCCAGTATGCTATGTGACTATCTGTGTCTGTCTGTCAGTGTTTACTTAATCATTTATGAATAATTATGTTGGTTAGCTTTTTAAATTTACTTTGTCATTTTTATTTAAGTTGAACAAATAATTATCTGACTTTTTCATGGAAATTTTGACAAAATTTCAAAATTTTTCTCAGTAAAAGTGAACTTTTGCCTAAAAAGAAGAGATCTGTGTGGATGTCCTGAAGTACTTTTTTCTCATTGTTCTGTACAGTTGGGATCTGGCACTAAAGTACATATACTAGACAAAAATGAAAATCAGGAAATTTATGTACTGGTGAGTTGTAGTATAGTCTGTGTCTGGGCACAAGGGACAATATATTGTAAAGCACTGTATCTCTCAACCCACTGCACAAATTCTTCTTCATGTGAACAATGGAATGAAAATGTCTGTTTATTTTGTCGGGTTTTGGGTTTATTTTGTTTGGGGTCTTTTGTTTTGGTTTGGTTTTGAGTTGTTGTGTTGGTTTTTTTTTTCCCCAACAGGTGAAATTCTTATTCTTTGATTATTCCTAGATACAGTAAAAATCTCCTCTATAGATTGAATGCATTATTATTATTAGGGTTTTTCTTCTTTGTCTGGTGTATGAATGCACGTATTTATTTTTCATTGTGCACTTTTTCTGTCATATTTACAGAGCTTATATTTCCACTTGATCTGACCCCAACACAAAACAAGTTGATGGTTGTCAGTTCATTTTGGTCTCACAGAACAAACATCTTTCAGCATAAGAAATTGCTACATAGAGTAGTTTTTTGTTTGGTTGGTTTGGCTTTGGTTGGTTTTGAGTGTGTGTGTTTCGGCGTGGTTTTTGTTTTTGTTGCTGTTTTTTGAGTTTGAGATGGAGGAGATAGTTTTTTGTGTGGTTGGGTTTTAATAAAAGAATGCAGGCATCAGAATATACACTTACTGTTAGAAACAAATAAAGCAGAAGGGTGAAGCAGACAAATATTTTTGTGTTTGGGGCAGAGCTGCATTGACTGATGTGTTTGACTTTTACACAAGAGCTTAGTGCATGTAGTGATACTAGTAACTCATGATGGAGGTAAAATATCACACATCCCTGTCCTTCCTTACCTGGGGGCTCAAGCCGACACCTCTCAGGAGATCATCAATGCTGCACGACAGATGGAGTCAGAGGTGAAAGTAAATTTCAACTGGAACTGGAAAATACTGGACAATGGCATTTTCCCTCTCAAATGCCACAGGATTGCAGCCAAACCATGGTTATCACCTTTCTAGCAGCTGGCACCCAGCTGGCATCCTGATATGAGCCAAAATATCTCTTTTGTTCACCAGAGGGCATATTGGTTTCCCCACACCCACGCAGCTACCACAGACTTCTGGAATCCATCTGGAACAGGTGGCTGAAAGTTAACTTTTGCACAACCTAAGTTGTAGCTGCCAGATCTTTTTGGATGTAGCTCATTAATAGGCGGGAAGAAGTATTTTGATCATATTGTAAAAAAAAAAAAAAAAAAAAGAAAAAGAGAAGATAAGTGCTGTTCTGAAGTACAATTCTATTAGTCATTGTCTCTTGGGAGCAATTTAAATTTTATCTGCAGCAAAGTGTAAAGCTCGTATTACTGACTTTCTACTCTCTGGACTTCTGTGTGATCAAATAAAAGTAGCAGCAGACAACTCCAGGTAGCAATAAAATTTAAATGCTCAAAATTTAGGAAATAAGTTCAAGGAATAAAGACTCGTAAGTATTATAAAGATGAAGAACTTAACTGTTTTAGAGGTAATATTACAGTAAGAGAAGAAGCTTATAAAAGTTCTAATGAAGAAAGTTGACATGGATGAAGATGAAGATAAGAATAGTGTTGGGACTCTGCAAATATTACTGCCTTGAAACACCTAGAGAAAAAGGAGTGACTGTAGTGCCTTCTCCAGCGTTGTCAGTTCTCACTATTTTAAATATGAGTCCCTTGTCCTGAGGTTCAAAGCTTTATGAACAGAGTTCCATCTAAACATGCCCACAGATTTGATGGCTGTGGTAAAAATTACACATAAACATAACCAGAAGGCTGATGTCTCAACATTTAGTAAGATAGTAGGAATAAGCTAGACAACAGTGTGCCAAAAATGGTTATACTTTAAAAAAAATCACAAAATGTAGGTCTTGTACCTCATCACTTCTTTGCTTATGTGGAACTTTAAAAAAAATAGAATCCATTTTGTGACACACCTTGTCATATTTTTTCTGAAACAAAGTTCTCAGCCATGAATATGTTTGCTTAGTTACAAGTTCAAGGAAATTTTCACAAACCCTAATCTGTATTTAAATACTCAGCAACATGGGTGCAGCAAATCAGTTCTTTGTGATGTAAATTTAAAAGAGATGTTAAAAGATTTAAAAGGAATCAGGAAAAAAAAAACCCTCCTGATTTTTATATTCATGCAATCAGAATAATTCTTAAACATTAAGGACTGATATATTCTCAGTATTTTTTAACAGATACTTTAGTCCCTACTTTAAGAAAGCAAATTAATATCAAATGGACAAGCACTAGCTTTAAATTTTTTCTAAACCTATAAAATAAACTGAATGGGTGAAAAGCAGTGTAAAGTCTGGGGGTGAAGGGGTTGTAGATTAGTCAAGGGGAAAATCTCAAACTCTTTGGTTTCCTGCTTATGCTAAAAATCTTCTCAATTGCTCTTTGTCCTTTACTGATATCCATTTCCAGCAGTAGTTTTTAGGCCTTGAAGAAATTTTAATTTGTGTCATAAAATGATTTATAGCAACTTTGGGACAATATAAACATACGTATAGAATGAATACCTTAAAAAAATAAATGCCTATATACATACGATGGAGAAGAATGAACATTATTTTTTCCATAGAGTATGCCTGATATACCATTAAAAGTAGGCATTGAAAATGCGAATACAAAATATTTTTGCTTGGCAATACTCTAATTTTCAGGTTAAAACTGTGTATTTTTATTTGTCTTATTAAATAGTTGAAATCAAAGTTAAAAGGGTTGGGTTCCTAAAATTTCCATAGTATAATATGTCTTTGCACTTTTTTATAGATTAGAATAATATCAAGTTGCAGGTATGTATTCTATATGTATGTTAATATATAAGCTACAGGTATGCTAAAAAAGTATTTTTAACACACTCATGAGTTGCCTAAATGGTCGAATTTCGTTTCTGCTAGCAGAATATTTTATTAAACTTGACTGGAATTTGAGCTGGACTTACAAATCCTCAGGGATTTACTCAATCCAAAGAAATTTATTTTTATTTGTCTGCATATATATTATTATGATGTTGTCTGATGAATTTGCATAAACTAACACTGTCTTGGTTGAGTGTCTTGGAGAAGAAGTGACAAGACGTTTTTCCTTTGTGTCTGATCAATTGAAGCAATCGCCTGTAATCATGTTGCTCAACCAAACGCAGAAACAAGCTTCAGTGACTCTCCTAGGTGAGGATGGCTGCATATTCTTTGTTCTTTTCCAGCCCGACATAAAAGTAATCCCACTGTGAGTACGCCTCTGAAAACATAGTAACTCAACAATAGCTATTTTTTTCTGGTTTTTATTTTGTTCATTTATATAATCCTGTGGATCCAAGGGACATGAGAAAGTTCCCTCTATCAGTTATGGTTTTCTGGCCCCTGCTGCACCAGGAATGCCCTTTTGAAAGATACTAATTGGTTGCACAGCATTTATTGTCCAGATGTCATGTGGGCTCACTTCTCAAAACCACAGGACACTTAGTTTCGGAGGCTTTGTCTAATCAAGTAATCAATATCCGCTGTTACACGAGGGCATCAGGCCTCCCGGTACAACTGAATTCTGTCCGGCTGATTAAAAGATGTTGTGTGTCTCTGTTTTTATTTTAGATTTTGCTAAACTTGTAGGGTGGCTAATGATATACAGGGTACTCCACCACAAAGATGGATCTTATTGATTAATTTAATGCCTTGGTTTTGTGTGGGAGCAAAGACACTATTTTCCTTGTACAGAGACTCCAGCCAGGAGATGACAAAGCTTGTCCTTCTCAGTGCGAAGATCCCAGAAAACTTCAGTGGGTAAGTAGTGAACTTGGTCCACTTAACCTCCTGTGACCAACATGGTGTTCAGGCCTCAAATTAAAAGGTGAACACTAAATATTGTTTTAGAGTAGAACTAAAGGGCTCAGCAGGGCTTCCTAAATGTTGTCATTATCTTGTTTGCTCTCGGTGCACAGGCTACACAGACCCAAACCCTGTGAAGAAAGATGTTAGCCTTTTCTTGCAGCACAACATCAAAATGCCCAACAACATGGTCATTTCAGGTGTTCAGCCTTTATCTTTAAAAGGGCTATAATATTTATTTTATATGTAGTTTCACAAAGTGAAATTTTCGAAGTGCCATCTAGGTCAGCTGTGCAGAACTGCAGAGAATGTGGTTTCTGGACTGTCATATTTGACTCCAAGCACCGTGATGTTTGCAGTACAGGTGTAATTAGCAGGATGAGCAAACTTCCTGGGCAGTAGCAGCATCTGGGGCCCAGGGTCTGCTCAGGGGAATCACCAGTACTTGCTGGGCAGACGGAGAGGGTCTGGCAGTGGGAGAGATTTTGGACTGACATGGTTTGGTTGTGCTTACAGATCTCCTCTCTGCTTCCAACATAACTCTGTTATCCAACCACTACGTTTAAATCCTTAGCAGGGTCCTACTGTCCTTATACACAGATTTTTGTAAAATAAGAGTCATGTTTCTCCTTTTTAAGAAGCAATGTGTATGAATACTGCACTGAAATTTTATGGTTTAGGCAGAAAGTGACCTGACTGACAGAAAAGAAGATGTAACTTATGAATGAACTTGTTCCTAAGGGTTGCATAGGGTCTGCATTAGAAATGATTGCTTATATTTTCCCTGACAGTATTAAAAGGAAAGGAAATATTCTCTTATCAGGGATGTGATGTTTTTATGGGGGATGTTTTTTTTTAACACGTGTACTTTACTGGTGTGTGTTATAATATACAATATATATAGTTAAAAGTTAGGACTACACAGTAACGAATATTTATTGCCCCAGAGGAAAAATGTGAATTTAATGGAGCACTGGCAAAACTTCTCACTTATTTTCTATATATATCATTTTCTTATTTTCCACAAACTATTTTATTCACAATCATGATTTCATATGATTTGTAAATACTGCAACTGTGTTCCTGTGAACCTTTTAAATAAATATTTGTAATGTGAAAGTTAGGGCTTGACCCATTGCCCTTAGTAGTTAATAAGAACTCTTGTTGATATAAGTGATCCTTACATTACAGTCTGAGTAGTCCCCACTGCTTTGTCAGACTGCCACAGTAAGGAAGAGAAACCCATGTACCTTTAGGGTCTCCTCAGTGATGTAGTGAGAACTGAAAGCACATGATGCAGTGGTTAGGAAACAGTTTTAATTCTACATATTCTTGATTTTTTGAAAAAAAAAAAAATTCTGAGGAAAGGACAAAGGAAATTAAAAACATCATTGCCATCAACTTTTTGCCCAGAGTATAACAGCTTTACTATGAACTGGAATTGTTTTGATTGCTAATTCTCAGAATTTTTTAGCAATGGAAAACATTCAAAAATTCAAGTAAAAGTAAGGTTGCATTCAAGATATTTCCATCAAATGCCTGATTTTAATTTTTAAAAAAATAAACATTTTAGACCAACATTAACTGATATTTGCTTAACTAATATATTTAGAGTCTGACCAAAAATAGGTAGGAGACGATGAGACTATGGCTACTCATTCCAACCTTTCCTGATTTCTTTGAACAATTAATATATTTTGTATAAGTTGAAATACATTCCTAATAAGTTACAAAGGGAAAAAAAAGCTGAATTATTCATTGTTTCTGTATATATCTAGTAATTCTTTTAGCTGTTCACTAAATAAACATAGTATGCACTTTCTGCATTTGCTGTTACCTTATGGTACATATTATTTTATGGTTGTGGTTATGGTTATAAGATAAATTATGAACATCACAAGAATATGCATATTCATATATTTTATTATGATTCACATACATCAACTGATTTCTGAGATGCAGTTTTTAAAAGTCTTATTAGTTCAATTAAATTTATAGGCTGATAACCAAAAGAAATTAGCAGAGGAATTCAGAATGTTTTGGTGGAAAGGGAGTGAAAAAACCTACAACACACAACCTCTGGATCTAGATTTTTGAAATTAATATAATTTGGAGCCAAATGTTATATGTGATTTTCTCTGAGTAATTCAAAGCACATTAGCAGCATTCATGACATAAAAAAGAAAAGCTTAATAAATGTCTATTACACAAAGTAGGCACAAGTGGGTAAGACTGCAAACTGATTAATAATTAAGATAGTTTGCTAAATATGACTTCTTAATTTAGTCAAGTGGGTTTCACTTTCAAAACATTTGCTTTGAGAAAAGGAAGACTGAAGTTCAGCATAAGTGGGAGGGTAAGTCTGCAGTGAGTGAATGGTTGCTTGCATGCTGAATAGTGCCACAGATAACAGTTTCTGCGATTAGATCAGCGCATATCTGAAGTTACTGGAACCATGCACTACTACAAAATTATTATTAAAATGTCTGTTATTGAGATGTAGGTTATATGAAATCAGTGGGTGTTTTGTCATGCGGTAAACATTATCTGGAGAGTCTCTTTCCTCTAAAAGCCCAGTGGGCATCACCAGATCTGATAACCCATTTACCAGGTTGTTTGCATGGATCAGATAGACATGGAAAAGAAGGGACTGAGGCTGTTAATATAGACAGGCTCTGAAATTAAAATTGACTTGGGGATGGGTAGAAGAAAACAGTCATTCATGATTTCTTCTAAATTAAGAAACAGTGGTTACTGAATAAATTTAAAAGGATGTGGTTAAAGCAAACACTTCTTTTTTGTGCTATGTAAGCTGTGTTGCCAAGAGGACATTGTAGAGTCTACGTCAATGATCTAAGAGAGCACAGAGTCATCATTGCTTACTGAATACAATACTGAATATGAGAATCTGGAAAGAAAAGAATGAGGGAAGCAAAACTTCGAGGAGATGGTCCAGCTAGACACTTGTCATAATCTTCTCCTCGAGTCATCCGTTGATGGTCATTGGTGAGACCTACTGTTTTCATGACAAAAGAGACCAGAGTTGTAAGACATGAACTATAGAGAAACATTGGTAATAGCAAATCCTGAGATCTAAATGAATGCCATGAATGTTAACCCTTTGGATAAGTCTGGGTGTTACTTTGCATCCGGTGAAGTTATGGGCCCCTGAATATGCAAAAAATACAATTGCATGTGTAAAGGGATTACAAAATATTTCAGGAATTTTTACTTTACTCTCACAATTACAATGAATGTTGACTATTCAGGTTGTAGAAACCCCAATCTTTAAATGATCTAATCATGCGAGAGGTTTTTAAAAGTCTTTCTGCATCTTAATAGGTTAGCAGAAGTAACTGCCACTATATTTTTTGATAAATGCACTAAAGCAGAACTCCAAACTTACTGTGGTGTCTTCCCTGATGGTAGTTAGTGTGTGCCAGGCACTATTCCAATGCTCAGAGCGTATGTGTAATTTCAATTGATTATTCGTTGGCAACTGCACCGTGATGCTCATGTGGGGTGTTGCTGAGGAGAACCAAAACATATGTTTCATGGAAGAAGCAGGTTGTGTTCTGACACTTAACCAGAGAGATGTGAGCACGTTTTATGTTACAATTTTATGACACTATTTTGATTTATTTTAGTACTGGACCTTTAAGCAAAAGAGTTAAATATTAATGGTTTAATAAAATACATTCTGAAAAGCCATGCAGTTGATAATGTATACTTTGGGGTTTCAGTGCTGTTTTTTTACACATTTTTAAAAATACTGTTTTTTGAGTTCCCCTTTTTCCCTCAGCATTTTCCCATTTTCTAAGTTGAATAGTCAGAACAAGATCTTTAAAGACATTTTTGGTATGAAAATTAAGCAGAAACGACGTATTCAGAAAGTTGCTTGCTTATTTCTGTCTCTTCCTTTTCTTATGTTTCTAGAGAAGAAAAACGGTCCTAGTTTATTGCAGTTGAGAAGCTCTCACTGGGTTCATTCTTTCACTCTTTTTTTCTTTCTTTCAAAGATGACTTTTCTAATTTATTTATTCCTCCTATGGAGGAATGACAGCAGAATTGGAAAGAACAACCAATAGCAGTATTGAACAGTGAGGGAACAAAGGAGTTAGTGAGCTATTCAGGATCTTTAATTTGCCCAGCCAGGACTTCTGAAAAGCTCAGATTTGAGTACCAAATTTAATGGTTGAAGGAACTTGGCTTGTTGGATGCTGAGCCTCTGTAAAAAACATGGTCTTCAGAGGCATACTGGACCTGCTAAATTATGAGCATTTGTGAACACACAGGCTGTTACTTTGGTGCCCACAAAGAAGCTAAGCTGTCTTGACAGTCCTGTCCCTAGTGTGCAAAGGCACTCAGTGTGGCTGGTGGTGGTGTCAGGACCTATATGAGGAAGGGACAGTGGAAAGAAACAATTTCATGAGGCTTGGAAAAAAATGTATGTATTGATACAATCAAAATTTTTTCTTGTATTATTAATCAGTGATTCCCTTTAAGGCTAAAGTTTTGTTTAGCATCAAAAAACAAATCAAACAATTTTTTGACAGAAAGCAAGCAGTCTATTCTGGTTTGGCAATCAGGCAAAATAACATTAACATCCAAATACCAAGGATCTAGTTTTGTTTAGCTTTTTGCAGGCAGAAGAAGACCCTTAAAATCATAGTATAACACGTTGTCAAAACAAAAGAAAACTGAACAAAAAAGAGCCCTTGAATCAACAAGAGTTTTTTGGAGGGAATGCAGAAACTGCTGACACTTACTCCAGGCTCCCAACACTTTGGCATGGTGCATCTTGGCCTGTGAATTGTGGGTGAGGCTCTCCTGTCATACCATTATGGCAGGAGGGACAAGGGAGAGATGCGGTTTTAGCATCTTATATAATTTTAAATAATGTATATAAATCAGGACATATAAGTGCCTTAGGAAAAACATTCATAAAACAGATTTTGCTTTGCAAGAATATGGTGCTGTAATGCATCTGGGCGGCAGTGCTAAAGCATCACATCCTGCCATGGAAGAATGCCCAACATGGATCCAGCACCAAACTTCTTCCTTTATCACCTTCATTTAAAAAGCTTTAAAACAGTGCTTTCAGCTCTCTGTAGAAAAATCTGCAAACTAAGGAGTATAATATATGTCAGGAAGTTAAATGATTCTCCTTTCAACCTGACAATCATTCCCTTAAAACGTCTGTTTGGTTTTATTGTACTCCTGATATTTTTGGCTGACATTTTCTCGGTTTTCTGTAATTTAAATGTGAAAATAGTTTAGCAAATGAAAAAGTAACTATAGCAATTAATATTGATTCTTAAATATATAATATTGTTTCTAGGGATTTTTATTATTTATTTCTACTAAGTGATTAGATTTCACAGATTTAGTGCAATCACAGATATAAACCCTTTTATAATTTCTAAGAAAACCATATTAAAAATTAAAGGACTGTGAAATGTAATTTACTTCTGCTTTGGATAAGTAGTGGCATACTAGAAAGCATAGCCACAGTAGCTTAAGAGGCTAAGCTTTGAATGAAATAATGACATCTTTTATTAGTTAATTTTTATAGCTGGAAAAAATGGAAAAGTTTTCAGGTTAATAAAAATATGTGACTGAATGTACATTTACTCTAGCATATTGCTTAATGTAATCAGAAAGACCAATCTCTCTGGACAGATCCTGCCTACCAGTCCGTTAAGATACCTTAGTTATTTTCCTTTATATGCTGTTCCTCACCAAAGGAAACTGAGCTATTTGGTGGCTGTTATGGACTAATAAATGCTTAACAGCTACAAAAAAGAGGATGGAAGTACATAATAATATTTAAGATGTAAGAAAGTTATCAGTTCTGACAGCTGAACTCTGCTGTTTGTCATATTTCTCAGTGAAATTAAAAGGAATGAAAACTGAATTGACAATGGCATTAAATACTACAGTATTATTTTTGATAATAAAATCTGAACCTGACTCTGGAGAGCTTCAGATGACTCTAACCAGAGCAACTGAGTGATTAAAGTGAGAGGTGGGATTAAATGACAGTAAATGCAAAACAATGTACATGAGGGGAGCAAAAAATTCGCATAATCAAAAATTGTTATTTGGGAAAACAATTTTTACTCATTGTAACATCTGAAAATATCAAGTTAGTATTCAACAATGATTGAACATGTGCACAGAGGTACTTTCAAAAAACAACAGAAAAAAAATAGAAAACATACTTATGTGTATTGAAATCCAGATCAGGAAATCCCAGAACCTCTAAATGCTGGAAGCTAACAAAAAGTAACTCAAATTTCTGTCTAAATCTAGGGGCCTTTTTTTCGTTTTCCTGAGCATCCTCCATTCACTACTGCAAGAGATAGTATTTGAGGTTAAAGTAATATTTAGCCCATCTCATTACAGAAGTTTTCACATTATTTAAAATAGCTTATTATTTTAAAAAGAAAGTCAGACCATATTCTAACATGATGATGGGCCCAGTTCCACTCAATTTTGCATGAACAAGATGATTTACATCAGTTGAAAATTTCCCTCACTCTCCACCCTTTTAGTCTGGAGATTACTTCCAGACATTTGCCAGCTATTGGGCCTTTTTTGCTCGTCATGAATTCCAATTTGTGGATTTACTAAATTCACTTTTCTACGTCCGCTATGGTTATAGCTATTCTATTCTCATATAGAGACAAACTGTTTTCTTAGTAAATCTTCCAGTATATTTTCTCAAATGTATCAGAGTAGCATTTCAGGCATAAATTGCTCTTGTTCACAGACACTGAGAAGACAAAGTACTTAAAAAACTCCAAAAGACAGATCTGACACTTTCAGTGCTGTTTATAGTTAGCCTATTATAAGACGACACACTGAAATCAGGAGATTTTCTGAAGAGTTAATTTAAAAGTTACTATTACTCAAGATTTTTCTCCCTAAATCATAAAACATATACATCTCACTAGCTGGTTGGGGAGAAGGGTTATTTCTGTAGCTAAAGTGGGTGCTTAGTGGAGTTCCTTTGACTGTAATTCATTTCCTCACTCATTCTGTAATCCCAAGCACCAGTCATGCTGGCAGGTCAAAGATTAAACCAGACAACTGAGTTCTAACCTATGGGGTCATAGAGTGGGAAGCAGACTAGGATACAACCCTGGAAAGGCATAAATGTGCAATTATCACATATACTTTATTTTACAGGTCACTCAGAATTTGCTGAAGAATTGTGCTCTTCATGCTATCTCTTCCCTTTTGACAATAAAGTTTGCCAAGGTGTGTTGCTGTGTTATACCTGCTGCTTCAATAAGTGTTAATTTTGACACAGATTTTTCTAAATTATTTCATGCCTTCTCAGGAGACCAAAGTTTGTATGTAATCTAATCCATAGTTCTGACTCCTACAGTGTCACAGAAAGTAGTTTATGGTAATGGAAGCAGTGACATGTACTGACAAAGAGTAAGATTTTCCAGGTTCAGTACAGCTCTGTATAGATACATTATATTTTCAGGAGTATTTCACTGGATAAACTGATTCTTGGAGAGTTTAAATGTAACTGAGGTTCACTAACAGACAGGAAATGCCAAAGCTGGAATTTCCAAACTTATCAGATACTTATGTGATATTTATTCAAACTTATCAAATTACTGAAATACAGTCACCAGTATATGTGACGTTGCATGGGCTGTATGTCCTCTGTAAAGCTTTTCTAAATACTAGTGAAGGAGTCTTACTGCTTTTTATTTTATCATGTCTTTTGTTCACCTCTTATTTGTTTGTCCCTTGACCTCAACATCAATAATGTCAAGAACATAATTTCTACAATGCTTATACATTCCTGAGACTCAGGAATCCAGTTATAATAAATACTAATGCAGGTCAGTGACTTCAAGCAGAATCTAGCTTTGGGATTGGTGGGTGATATAATTTTTACTTTGACTTTGAATAAACATTGTAATGACATGGCATTGTTGTCATTGTCTTTATCTAATCTACATCATACAAATACTACCACAAGATACTATTCTGCTCATTAAAGGATAATTATTCAAATCAGAAAATCTGTCTCTTGTGCTTTTACAATGCCCTAGAGTAGAAATTCCTGATGAGAATTGTACAGATGCTCAGTGAGAGGAAAATCAGAAACATACTCCATATTTTTGGAACTAGGCCAAACTATTTATGTTCTTCTGAACTGGGACTGAGATTACTGGTGCTGTTGTACAAGTATTCACTCAGAGGGTGGTTTATATATAATATGCGGCATAATTTCTGGGCTACTGCTGCCAACTGGGGAGTCTTCCAAAGAATTATCTCAAAGACTGAATTACATTTGAATGGGATGCATTTCCCTGTTATTTCCCAATACATCCATATTCCATCTTGCCTTTTTAATTAGTGAATATATTGACTGTATATGTGTTATTATAATTGCCTCTGCCAGCCTGCACGCTTTTAATTGTGGATAAATTTATCCCATCATCTCTCCCTAATTGTAGAAGTCTATGTTTATTGCAATTACTACTGACTGCTGGAAAATGGTCTGCCTACTCCTGAGCCTTACACTCTGTCATACATATGGTTGCAATATTGTTTGTTAGATACTGTTTTTCCACCTTGTCTCTGCCTCACATAGATTTTGATCTTTTTCTTAATGTCTATTGTGACTGTAACATGCTTCAAGATTCTGGGGATTTTTAACTGTAAAAATACAAAAGATCCCTGGTTAAAATATTTGTAATTGCCCATGTTTCTAGCTTGGCTTCTGATACAACATAAAATATGAAGGCCGTTATCAGTAATGGTGCATTTGCCACATTGTCTAACATCATGAAGTACAAATATGTTTAATAGTAATTAATTTAATAGTAATGGCCATACACTAAAACACAAGAAGTTTCACCTGAGCATGAAGAATAACTTTCTATTGAGGGTATCAGAGCACTGGAACAGGTTGTCCAGAGAGGTTGTGGAGTCTCCCTCTCTGGAGACATTCAAAACCCACCTGGACGTGTTCCTGTGTCACCTACTCTAGGTGACCCTGCCTTGGCAGCAGGGTTGGACTGGATGATCTCTAGAGGTCTCTTCCAACCCTAACAATTCTTTGATTCTGTGAATAAAAATTCACACTATTTTCTGAAAGAAACAATATCATTGAGGACTCATTTTGCAAAAGACAGTGCCAGGAAAGTGAATTTTCTATTTATTTTGAATATAGAAAAACTAAGGAAAACTTTTATTTTTTCTAAGTGTCATGATTTCCACAATTGCAAACAACAAACTAGTGCTAGTCAGGGTTCTCTCACTGAACTGCACTTCTGTGTATTACTTCTCCAGTTTTCAGGTACAGACAGAATGTATTTCTGAAACTGTATGTTTCTGAATATTTTGTTCTTTGCTCCATATTTACATTGCCAGAACAGATCAAAGAAAGACTTATTGTTGTTTTCCTGCTGAGGTGATATTGTTCAGGCTAGAAGCAGGCTGTGCATCTGGTTAAAATGTCATCATTCAGATTATATTCCTATTATTTCCCATTATTTTTGTAAACATCTTTCCTAGGAGTTTTTCGAGTGTAAAGGGCAAGTTCTCAGAAAGAATGAATAACACTCATTTTTTCTTTTCTTTTAATCCTTAGCTCCTTTGTGCTACAAAACAAAACTAAGTATAACATAAAAACTCCTTTTCCTCTTCTTTTGTCACCATCATTCATGTCCTCAAATGCAGCAATTTGAAAAAGTTATTGCCTACATACAGATCCAAATTGCTACAGGCAAATGATGCAATCAGTAACTAATCTTTATTGTCTTAGTCTGGACAATTCAAGCACAGCCATTCCATGTTACATAGTGGGTTGTAATTTAGCATTTTTAACCTTTTGTTTAAAAAGTATTACCTTCAAATGGATTGTACTTACTCATGTAGTTTTGGGTTTAAATAAAAGTTGAATAACATTTCAGACCTGTCAGCATCTGAGCTTCCTGAGGGAAGTGAGAGATCAGCAATATCAAATAAGTAATCTGTTGGCTTATTGCACTTGATTATATCCTCTATATCCCTAAACAGTTGTAACAGATGAAGAAGCAACCACAGTCTGAAGAACAACTATGAGACTTTAAAAGGCTGGAAAAAAAGGTGAAGATGAAGCTGCCAGGGCATTATTCTGATCTTGAAAATTTTGTCTTTAGTGGATTAGCAATGTAAATAAAAAATTAAATAAAAATATATTTGTTTCTCTGTATGCTTTTTTGACTTTAAAAAAATCAAAACAACCATCTTTATATTATTTTAAAATATTTGCTTTGAAAATAAAATATTCACTGACAATCATGAACCATCTTTTTATGTGGGATAAATATTAAAAAAAAGGGGTCATGGTATCATTTTGAGTTACCTGTTAACATATTTAAATATCTTATGAAGTTATGGAAAGGAGTATTTGAGGTATTATGTGACTTTTTAATGTTACTGATGAATTTTGGTAATTTGAAATGGAAATGCATCCAACATTTTGAATTAATAGTTTTAATGAAGAATTGAAATATTAAATTATCTAAGAAAACAGGATAAGGCTTCACATTTAAAAAAGAATAAATAAATCATCAACCAAGGGTTTTGTTTTTTTCCAGTGCCTATTCAATCATATGAAAATGTTGAATTTTCTAAAAATTGTATAGCCAGCTCTTTAGAGGTTTAGAATTGGTAAGTTAATTTGTCTCAGTAATCTTTCTTAGCCTTCCATAAACATATATATCCACATATTTCAATATATGACTGGAGTAGTCAGCCATATATAGTTAGAGGCAATCAGGAATTATTTTCTAATAATTTAGCTATTTCTGAACAAAGCTTAATTTTTGTTTCTGAGGGTCCAGCATCTTTGGGGAGATATCACAGACTTACTGGATGCTTCTGTTATTTCCATTTTATATGTATATGTGTGTGGAATAGGTGATGTTGCACAGAAAGGAGTATACCAGATTACTTTATTTCCTTAATTAGCATTATAAGGCTGATTTTGTCTCTGGTGAAGGTCGATCTTTTACAGTAGTAGACTATTTGGTAAAAACTCCACCATATTTAATAGAGTTTCTTCTTAAAGAAGAACCATACTGTAGAGAACGAGGAAATTTCTGCATAATGTTTTATGTGACCTCTTAACTTTTTCAGTTGATCCTTCTCAGCTCTTTTCAGAAGGATGAATTTGGACTATCAGTTATTTCTTTTTCTTTCATTCTCCCTTTGTGGTCTGTAATGATTTATGCCCTTCTGGGACCTCCAAATTTGGTGAAAGGTTTCTTAACTAACCCAAATTCACTTTTACTTTTTTTCTTAAAATAACAGTCTTGACTTGGTCATTGGAATGAATCACAAAATGATTGAAAAAGATAAAGCATTCTAGTGCATTTTATAAATAAATAAATAACCAAGTTTTCAGATAGAAATCTGCAGTGTCAATCCCAGCTCAAAGGAGGAAGACTCTAGAAGATACACAGATCCAAGTTCTACAGGAAGCTAAGTTAGGTACTTTGTGTAGGATGTATAGCTAAAAAACACACAGTAAAGGTATTATTTGACAAGTATCACCTCATCAGTCTCATAGAGCACATTACAAATGAGCACACTTCCAGGTCTCATCCACTTATTTCTTTGAACTTGGCAAAGTTTGATAGAATATAGTTGCACTGATATGTATTTTGTCCAGGAAACCATCGCTGTGAATGAAAGTACACTCTGCTGCTCTTCAGTATCCTATATAAACTTGAGGAATTTCTTTTAAATTTTTTAAGTGATTGAGAAAAGGCTTACAGAACTTTTTGAGGACAAACATTCCCCTGAACTGCCAGGGCTATTTATGGATTTGAGTGTTATTTGAATCCTATGACAATATTCCTTTGCTGCTCTTTGATGAGGTGAGGGTTTTTTTCTGTCCTGAATGGTGCTTCATTGCACTTTACAAGTGTGGTGTCAATTCAGGTTTTGGTGTAGACTCAGTTTTGGCCTTAAAACCATATCTCTTCAACTGGAAGAAGAATTAAGCCTTTTTTCTTTTCTTGCTACAGTCCTGTATCAGCAGACAAAAAGCGCTCTTGTTGGTGAAGATGAATGGAAGACCAGAGCAAAGAATTTTTCTGTGTTAAGGTCACAGCGTTTTCAGCATCTCAGCAATTCTGCGCATGAGGAGTTACTTCAAGAAGTTTTTAACATTGCTTATAAGTAAAGAGAACTCCAAGAGCTTCACATTGCCTATAAAGGTTTCTCAGACAGCTGTACAGCACCTTGGATGTGATCACCCCAAGGGCAGGCGAACCTCACAATTAAAAAATCACATCATTCTGAAGTGTCATTCTGGAGATCTTCTCTCAATTGACTTTTATCTCCTAGAGCGCTTATCAACACCCAGGTTCTAAGAGATTCTGGAGTCTCCTGAGATGCCTGTCATAAATTTGAAAAGTTTTCCTTAGTGGTTTTTTTCCACTGTAACAGAAAGGAGATGGAAACTGGCTTTACGCAAATGGTAGATGACAAAGGATTGTCATCAGGGCAAGAAGACTTTGCTCTTATTCCTTCTACCTGCAGAGATTTACTAATTCTTCCTGTTCTTTCTTAACTATATAGAAAACAAGCTCCTAACTATATAGAAAACAACTCACACTTCATTCTGTGACTTTCTCTCCATCGTAATGCTTTGAGTTGTCTCTTGTCAGAATTTTTGTAAGTCTGGAATCGATTGCAGAAGTCATATCTTCAGGTTATGAATATTCTGCATTACACTCAGTTATCTTTGCATGTAATCGTGAGTATCTATTTTCTTCCCAAAATATTATATATCTTTACAAAGTAAAGTAAATCCTTAAATTTTCTGTGTATGCTTTCTTTGAATTTGTCTGCAATTAAAACTGACAGAGGAAATCCAAAAGGAGGAAAATTGAAGAGCCCATGATCCTTATGCCTCAAGTCCTCTTCTAGGGAAAAAAAAAAAAAAAAGAAGAGAAACAGAGGAGTGGTTGAGGGCTCCTCCTTAATTTGAATCCACTGGAAAAAATAGAAAAGGAAAAAAAATCATACTTTTATATTCTGAGTGGTTTGTACACATTGCACAGCACATTACTTTTCTCTTATATACATGTATAAAAGGGCTAAACCCATCTTTCTTTTTAGTACTCCAACCCAGCCCAAACCATTACCACATTATAGATCTTACCTTGTCTGATTAACAGACATAGTTTCCTGGATTTACAGTCCAAGCTGGTTGATTCATTCTTGGTTTATTTATTATGAACTTGATATTTTAAGGATGTAAACTGCAACCTATTTTATAGTCTGAATTTACCCAAGGATTTGTTAATCTCAGTAAAAATGTAGTTTACAGACAGACCTGGTCTGTAACCAGGTCAGAACAAATACAGTTTGGTGCTGTCCTCTTAATCGGATGAATTTAAGTAGTTGTTCTCTCTCAGTGTCCTTTCTCTGTGGTAGCTGATAAGACCACAGCTGTGGCAAATGTTTCTCCCTGTGTCAGACGTCTCCCACAACACAATCAATACACTTCATGGTGTGTTTGGCTCAGACAATGTTCAGTTATTAGTGTGAAAAGGAGAAAGGATGAATGAATCTGTAATGGTTTCTATGTCTAAGAGAAGACTGGTGGTGACCAAAACCTTTTGCCACACACAGTTCCTTTCTCCGTGTCCTCTGTGTCTTTCTCTTTTGGAGCTAGGAACTTTCTGTGTTTCTTTGCTTGTTGCTTTCCCTCCTGAACAGCGATTTGTCTTCTTAGTGTTTTAAAAACAATTAAATCTTATGGGTTTTCTGTATGTTTTTTTTTTTCATTGAAATCAATACTGTAACTTAATAGTTGTGCTTAAGAAGTGTGTAAACAAGCACAACTACTGTATGTGTTTTCAGCTGTTTGGTGGGAAAAAAACTTCTCCAAAAAAGGCCATAGTTGGATGCAGTTTAGTGAAAACAAAGAGTTTGTTTTCATAACATAAGTTATGCCTCTTGGAGGCACAGTAGTGGCAGACAAGTTCAAGGGATCAGTCCCTCGGATCTGTGCCAGAAAGTTTAATGATAAAGTGTGTACCATTTGAAGCAGTGAGGGTGGTACCCAGCACTGTGCTAGTGCAGCAATTGCGAGACCAACATTTGTCTTGTAAAGCAAATGGAGACTTGATTGCTCCTTCTCAGAGCAATGATTTAGCAGATAAACATGAAAAACAGTTCTTGTGTGGACTCTATCTTTATACCTATAAATTCTAGAACATTTAAAATGTACAAGTGAACTTAAAATGTAGTGCTTTGACTGAATGGAAGAGTCCTAGGTGTGAAACTGCAGATTTTTTAATATTAAGTTCCGGTTTTCCATTTTGGCTTTAATCTCTGTGACAAAGTGCCCAACATTTCCAACATGTATATCCAATCTTCAGGTATTTTGCACTTTGTCTGGTATGTTGGCAGAAGCATGCAAGGGATGATATGTTTGTCCTCTCTAGCACCATGAGTGTATGAATTCCCTGTAACTTTGCCCTGTCAGGTAGGGTAGGTTGCTCTGTGCTATTATGAAGGTGTAAACTGTGGAAATAGTTTATTTTCAACCATAAAAATGTTACAAAATAAAAAGGAAAAACTAGAAGTGTAGAAGAAATTATTTTTAGAGAACAGTGTTACTGTATTATCAAAAGGCCTTCCTTACAGAGGAGAAAACCCCAGCATGTTGGAGATAAAACCACAACACAGAAGAGTACCTGAAATTAAATGAGGAAATGAGAACACTGGCCTCGACTTTGGGCTTTAAACTAGTCACAACAGAAGTTAGCATCAGTATATAAGGAGAATTTGATTTAATGTTAGCAGTGTAGAGTTTCTGGGACAGTGGACAGTGGACAGTTTACTTCTGTTTTCTGTAGATCTTTAATTTTTTTTTACTGTGAGCTGATGACAGAAACAGCCACTCAGTAAAGAATTCCATCTTATATAGTATTTTAACAGCTTAAATTGAAAAAAAAAGAAACTTATTTACTACATATTGAATTCTTTCAGCTTAGTTACAAGCAGTGATGAGAGTCTTGAACTAGACTTGAACTGCTATTTCATTGCATAGGAAAACAGGGACATATAAGACCTTGGACATCATCTTTACTCCCAGCTAATTCTGTCATTCACTGATACACTCTTGAAAAATAAACTATCAAATTCTCTTATGTTATTTTGTCTAGCATTTCTTTACCTAGAGGGATATTCCTGTTCTCTACCATGCTTATGACTAGAAAACTCCTAATATTCAATTTGAATGCATTTAGGTTCACTTGATAACAATGTGCCCTTATCGTTCTTTTAATGACTTACTTTTCTTTCTTGGTGTTGCAGAAAGCCACTGCTTTCCTGTCAGCTCTTGTTTAGCTAGGCCATAATGACTCAAATACCACCACATTTTTCTCCCTTGCCTGTTCTTCTGGAGGAGGTTCAACATTTCAACATCTCGCAAGCATCAGTGACACAGATTTGTGACCAGTGCTACATTCACCCTGCTTGGTGCAACTGCTTGGAAAGCGAAAGGAGATAGTGGCCTTCGACATGCTACACTACCAGAGGCAACGAAAGAACATGAGACAGGAGGTATTTCAGCCTGGTTAGCCCCTATGACTTGCAAGATCCCTAATCCTGTGATGTGTAAATCACTTTGGAGCCCACCTGGAGCACATGAGATTGGTCTTTCCTGCCTGGGGAGTGTCTTGTCAATCTTTTGATATGGTATTTTTAATTGAAAAATTCAAAAGAACATTTTGCATTAGCAGTGAGAGTTGCATACAAAACTGTATTATCAACTTAGTATGAATTTATTGTATTGATTCTTTCTATTTATAGTACATATGAAGTGATCCCCCTTAAAGAACACAAACAAAAAAGCTCAGAATGCTTTAAAAAGCAAGTGACCGTTTGTTTAAATGCTTAGTTTATGGTGAATAGCTATGGTCTAATGTAAATGTCACTTTTTTTTTTTTTTTTTTGCTGCAGGGATTAGGTTGGGTTCATTTTGTCCGTAAAGATCAACTGCTGCACTTTTATTTATTATTCCATACCAAAACTGAGTACCTTTAATGCACACATGCCTGAAATATGAGTGAACATAAAAAAGATAGTTCGAAGTATGCACACTTGTTCTTGAGTTTGGACATCACATAGTAAGATGAAAGAGAAGGAAAGAATCCTCACACTTTTAGGAGCAATAAACTGAATGGAGAATAAAATGTACCTTGAAATATTTTTCTCAGTAAATTGTCACTGTCCTTTAACCTAAGTAAAAAAAAATCACTATAAAATAACTATGTCATTTCTAAAATGACATTTTTTCATCTGACACTTTAACCTGTTAGTGCAGTAATTCTTCCCTTACCCTTTAAGTGCCCTTAACTTAATTTAACCTTGAAAGCAGTATTGGCATAGCAACTCTTTTAAAGAAAACATCAAAGTTTCCAGCCTTTCTGCAGTTTAAAGGTTAATTATGCACACTGCCAGTTTCTGCGAGCAGCCAGGCTTTGTACACTCTTCTAGTGTTAAGCTGAAAAGTGCTATGGGAAGGGGATACACATTTTAAAATAAAACTTGTGAAGTCCCCCTTTTTCATTCAAACAGCCTGCACTGTCAGTTTAGCTAACCTTTGTTTGCCTGTCACTGTGTTCCCATGATTAAATGTGAAGATTATAATCATTAACTGTGTCGGGGGTTCACTGTGGGTGGAATTTTGATGGGTGGATGACATTCTGTTTATACGACGAAGTCAAAATCAGACTTATCTCTTCCAGCTCAACACCCGGAGGTCTCTAGGTTAGCTACCAAGGCCTAGATGCAGTCATGTCACCTGACTTTTATATTAAATACTGCATCTGTGGAAGATTGGAAGGTATTTCACTATACTCTTTAATCTCTGTCTTTCCTTTTAACTGGAATAATCTACTGGACATCAGTGAACTTGATTTGACCTAGAGATGAACAAGTATAAAAAAAAAACACTAATGAAGGGGGAGAGGGAGGGAGAGAGAGAAAGAAAGAGGAGGAATAGGAAAATCTTTTTCAATGTACAGAAAACCAGAATTTTTATATTCTTACACTATTTTCCCCCTTTTTCCCCTGTAGGTTAAAAAACATGTATTAAATTTTAATTTCCCTTTTGAGATCAGTTCTTACACTCTTTTCTTTAGCAATCCTATTGATGATGTATGAAAGTAATGAGGTGTAAAAGTTGTATTAGCATGAGAGCTAATTCTTCAAAACATAAATTTGAAAATAGCATTTCTGAAAATGCTATTGTAATTTTAATTACAATTGCACTTCATTAGTGATAATTTATCTTCAAAGACGTAGAGTCCTAATATTTGAAATTGCATCACATGGAAGACAGACTGAAATCCTTTCTAGATAGTAATAGGAGAAAAGAAGCCATACTAATGACTTGTTTGATGTACCTGTTTATTATATGATGTGACATCAATTTGTTAAAACAACAGCACATGTTATGTTGACTTCTAAGTATTAAATTTTAATTTTTATTCTTTTAGGTAGCCAGCAAAGATTTCACAGAAAGTTATTAAAGTTTAAGTGCATACAAGTGATCAACAAACTCTCTTAAACTTTATGAGATCCACTAGTTTAGTCAGCTAACATTAACAGAAAAAAATCTTCACACAAGAGAAAAAAAATGTTTTTTATTGGGCATTTCCTTGAGTTTCCTGCTAACTCACATCATCTTTTTCTCATTTCCTGTCAGGTTTCACCATCAGATAAACACATTTCTGAATTACATTGGGGTATGTACCAAGACTCCATAGGCTTTCGCATGCATACTCTGATCTCAGTTTTGTTGTTTTCAATGTGAAAATACTAAAGTGAATAGAATTTGGAAAGAAATTTTGGCAGGTATCACAGGTACAGCTCAAATGCAGGTGACTTTTTCTGTCTTTAACAAGTGATGCTTAGAGGGCTAAAGGGCTTGTTCATCAGCGCTTGAACCTCTGATGAACTCTGATCTTGCCTTTAGCCATTCAGACTCTCCTTCTCATCATCCTTAAATTCATGTACTCAGTCAGAAGGGGCCTGTGCAGAAATATCTTCAAAGATCCTTTGCTGCTGTTTTCCAACAAATTTAGGTGAGCTAATATTTTGTAATATTATTCAGCTAATTATGTGAGAGAAGTGAATAATCTTAGGAAACCTGAAAAACAAATTTCAGTTTGTCTTTTTTTTTTTTTAATTTGTGATGAGATCTTTCTTTCTAAATGTCTTCAGACATCTGATTCCTTCTGTGCTTTCTCACACTTGAATCACTGTCTGCGTTGGTCAAGGCACTACTCTTATCTTGCTCAAATGCATATTAAAACTGCACTTCTATCTTGATTTTTTAATAAAATTATCCAAGGCATAAAAATCATATAATCTTACACAGACTTTTTAACCTTTTGGGGAACATCTTGGAATATCCTCTACTTGCAGTCAAATCAGTGTGGAAGGATTAATTCCATCATGTAACATCGTATCAAGTCTGAAGATGTAGTTGTGCTAAGTCAGTGCAGAGAAGTGGGCAACTTAAAAGGAATAGAGTAGCTTTTTGTATGTGTGTGCCATGCATTTGTATATGCCTCACTTCTAATGTGGAAGATATTAGTAGCAAATGCATATGAAATTTTGTTACCTAAAGTGCCGTGTTGTCCACAGCCTAGCAAGATATCCCATTTTCTTATAAGCATATATGATGTAGGAAGAATTTTGTTCAAAACAGTGAATAATGGAAAACTTCTCTGAAGATTTCATCATGGCTATTACATATTTTTATGAGGATGCATTACATTAAATCTGCATGTTTGTGCAGATCACTTCTAATGGAAATGTCATTGAAAAGAAAAATAGAAGAAACATGGTCAACATATTCCATTCAATTATGAGTAACGTTGTAATTATTTCTTCCATTAATTGGGCATTATTCAAAATATAGTGATTTCTAAAAGATATAATGGTTGTAAAATGTTGACAGTTGGAGAATATCTCATTGAAATAAAAAAGATTAAGGTAAGAATTTGGAGGCTGTTAAGCTGTTAATGATAATGAGTACAAGAAATGTGTAACTAGTAAAGGTGGAATCCCATTTAGCTCTCTTCACAATGGGTTTCCATAAGGCAGATTGAAAGTAAAAAGGTTGCACTGAATTTGACTGCATGAAGTTAGTATCAAGGATTGATATATCTCAGTTGGTAGTAAATTATTTAAAAGCTTCATATAAATAATTACTGTTGAAATTGAAAACATGTACACATGGGAACCAGGATATAAATACATTTCACATATCAGAACACATTTTTAAGCCAGCAGTTCAGGGATAAGCTCTTTACCTTTTCCCTTCCCCCTGCTCCTTCTCCCTGAAGTCTTTTTAATGCATTGATGCTGAAATAAACTAAAAATTGCACTGTGAACTGCATTCCACCATAGTATTTAGAGACTGATCCTGCCTCAGTAAAGGTAGTAAACAACATCCTACTGATCTCCCTTACCTAATATTAGATAAAAAGGAATTCTTAAAGGAATTCCAGAAGTCCTCTGTATTTCCAGATTGATAAAAGACCAGATTATTGTTCAACATTATGAATCCATATATCTATGTGACCTTCCTTTTATGTTTATTTTGAAATCCACTAATTATTTTGAGCCTTTGATCACATGCATTATTATAGCGTAATGAAACTGCTGCACGATATTCAATACTCTTGCCAAAAAATATGTAACTAATTATCCTGTCACTTGTATATGCATGTTTGGAAATTGTAGGAGCTGCAAGTGCAGCTGATAGCTAATCTGTTTTACGGCTTGAAATAGACGCTTAAAAGAATTGATCCATTACATAAAGTATTACAGAAAAACATTTTTCAGAGTAATATAACTTTTCTGCACTTGCTTATTATAATAAATACTTGACCATGTAATAAAAGTCTATTTGGACCCTTACTTAAACCTTGGTGTAAGAAATATACAAAAAGCCTTATCCTACTTCATTTCTCACAGAAAGAGAGCAGTCAAGATTAAAATTGACTCTCAGAAAATGAAATTCAGTGTTTCTACTCAGCACAGGGGTTCATAATGCAAAAATTCCTCAATCTGTTGCAGAAGAGAAAGCAAAATCTCATAATTCAAATGTAGAACCAAAGCCTTTCTCCTGCACATCAACTTTAGTGAGAACTCTCTTTTGAATATATGAAAACTGGATTTGTAGACTCACTATATGTTAAAAATATTAACTTGTTAAAACTGGCATAATTATATATTGCCCACACTATTTATAAAGATAGAACACTAGTCTACTGTGTTATCAGTGTGCGCTTTTTTAAGTTCTTGAAACAAGTAAGAAAAGAAAAATCCATCAATTGCAAGTCAATTATAGCAGTTAAGGTCTTAAGACTGCTGGATTTGTCATTTTAGTTGGCAATACATTCTAGGACTTGATACAAACATCAGGTATCAGCCTACTTCTCTGTGGCACTTCTTACTGAAGGTTATTCTGTCAAGAGGTGAAAAGAGTATTTTCCTTGTGGAGATATTCATTGGCTGTTCTCTTGCCTCTAGAGAGAAGAAATTTATTTATTTACTGGCAAAATTCACCATATTTGAAGCTATATTAGAGTGACAAGAGTAGTTTTCTTTGTTTGACGAGAAGCTTTGAACACATTGACTTTCAGTGATGCAGAATTTTCATGCTGCCAACAGAACCTTGCCAAGCCAAGAATCAGTCGTTTGAATTGGTAAGCTGGCCCTCATAGAGCATAGACACACCAAACGAATGACAAGAGAAAATGTAAACAGAGAACAGAAATAAATTAAAGAGAGAAATAATAGTTTGATAACAGTATGATTTAATTTATATTTATTGACTAGCTGGCCTTAATTTTTTTTTACATTTTATTTTATTATATTATCTTCCTGTTGTGGAAGTGCGGATATGTCCATGCTTTATGTTATTTTTTTTTCCTATAAAACAAATCTTGCCTTATTCTAGATTAAAAAAAAAAAAAGTAAAAATGGAATCTTTCTTCATAGATACCATAGAAACGGTACAAAGGGGGCAGCACATAGTATCTACTTCACACAATGCCATTGTGCTATGGGAACTGCCACTGGCATTACAGGGTATGGCATCAAACCTGCATTTACTCTGTTTTGGAGCACCTTTCACCTTCCCTGCCTCCACTGTTATGAAGTCAATATCTTACATCAGGTGACTGGGATGCACTTGAACAGTGCAGCAAGTTTTGATCTGCCTGTATGAACTGCTAACTCTACACTGTCCCCAGTCTTATCTTCTGTATGGACCTAAAAGCCTGTCTAAAACTTTAAGTCTTCTCCCCCACCCCTTTCATTATTTTCATTACTTTTGGCCATTTCAGGATAATTTACTCATACTTTTGAACAACATTCAAGTTGAGGTCAATAGCCCGTGAAAGCACAAGTAGAAATAAGCCTTCATAAATAGGTAATGACTAGAAATAAAATTCTGGTTTGCATATAGGAAGAATACCAAACCTTGGGACTTCTCAGAGCTTTTTTTGAAATCTGAAGAGTTTACAGTGTACACTATAATTGTTCAATACTCAAAGTCTGAACCCATTTAAGCATAAGTTCTTTTTATACCAGAGATGCCTTGACACTGATGGAAGGAATTCAAATGTCTAAATACCTATGGCTAGCTCAGTGAAAATATCGCCATAATGCATTGTGGTGAATATAGAAGTCAATAAACCTGAATGTGTATAGAAACTAAGAACAACATTTTTTTTAAAATATTAAACTGTACTGTAGGTCTATGGTTATATTTGAACAATAACAGTGATGAATGCAAAATATCACAGATATATATATTCAAGATTGGTTTAAACTAGTTAACTTGAGTACCAGTATCAGTTAGACATGGCAGCAAGAACAATATATTTTGTATCTTGGATGAACCTTGCGGTGAATCAGTGCCTGCAGCACTGGCATGTAGTTCTCTCATTTCAGAGACTGAGCAGTCCTGGGCATCTTAGTCAAAAAATCTTACTCCTAGCAGGAATAAGAGGTTTTCAGATGGAATTTGCTGAGAGTGATGAAAACTAATCACATAACCAATAATTGAGTTTTCTAAAGTGAATGGAGACATAGAAAGTAGGATATGTTTCATATACTAATAAAAAATCCATTTTTTTTCCACATTTTTCTTATTTTCACAGCCCAACCAGTATAATATAGGAAGAGTAGCCAACAGGTTCAAAAATAGGAAATAAATCAAGAAACTCATTGCCAAGTGCCATCAACAATAACGAGTTAAAAGACTGAAAATTAAGCAGAAAGCTGAAGTGTTTCTTGTTTCTCCAGAGCAAGAAAAGATGTTCAGTGTCATGAGGTCTTGGAACTCAGTATATCCTGGGCTGTGATCACTGGTTTAGGCTAGTGGACTGATAGCTAGTGACCTTAATTAGCCAACACTTAGACTTTTTTATGAATGAAAATTAGAAGTGATTATATGTGTGATTGTAATGTTATTACAATGCAATCTGTCTTTGAGGATAATGATAGAGAAATATGCGATCCTTATTCCTTTAACCCGATCATCACTAACCTTCTTACTGAACAGACCTATAAATTATAGTCTACTGTGGGGTCAGTTACAAAGAGTAAATAGATTGAAAAAGAAAAAGAATTCTTAAAGCAAAGGGGAAAAAGAAATGTGTGTGGCTTGAGAGAGAAGGAAAAGCTCAGGCCGACCAATAGGATCCTGAAACAATGGAATCATCAGCACTGCTTTATACAACAGTCTAATTCAATGTGTCAGGCCATAATCAGCTCCGTTTCACAGTGCTTTGCTCCATAAAAGCAGATTTGTTTAACCACAGCCTCTATTTCAGCTTGACTGAGAATGAAGAATAACCAACGAAGCCAGGCATATCTCACGGGTTATGTTATGGGCATAGAGTGAATCCATCATTTGCTGAAGAGGTAGAGAAAAAGTGACAAGCTCATTCATGCCTTAGAGTCATTTTTAGACCTATAGAAAATTTTAATCTGTGCACTTTGGATGAACTTCCCCACTTCTTAATTTAGTATATGTAGCCATGTGATAAAGTCTGTCTGCCTCAGATAGGGCAGACTTACTTCTCTAGGACATCAGCCCCTCCAAGCAGTTTTCTTCTATAGATTCAGCCTGGCTGCCTTGAACTTTACACAGACACATAAGCCCCATTTACAGGAGGACTTCAGAGTTAATTAAATGCTGAAATCACGTATACCCAAGGGCTAACGCAACACCATTGCAGCAATAATTTTCATTTAACATTAAAGAGAGTGTACATTTTAAAATATATTTTCTTTTAGAAATACACATCCATATTTATTAGCATGGTTCTCCTCTTCCCTCCTCGCATAATATAAAAGCTGTTTAAAAAAAAAAAAGAAAAAGGAAAACAAAATGCAAAAAAAGAGACAATTTTAAAAAATGTTGCAAATCAGCAAATTCAAGGAAATTGCTTATTTAGAAAGTGTATGCAGCTGTCAAATAAATGAAATTGTTATTAAAAATGGTGGCAGCTTAGATAAATGAGGTAAAAGCATTGGCTTATTTCTGCTAAAAGATTTCATGTTTGCCTCTCGGTGCCATAGATTGTGCTGCACTGTGCATTTGCTGTGCATGACAGATATGTTTGAAACATTGGAAGTACTGAGGCACAATGTGCATAAACGCTTGACCTAAACTTGACAGTCCCGATTAATAATATCAAGTCTGGAAAATGGCAGCATTTACAGTACTCACGCACACTCCGCCATTAGATTCAACCCTTTGTGGAAAGCATAAAAAGATGTGTGTTAATTTCTTAATGCCCAAAGTGAATGAAAAACCATTTTTTGTGAAATAGATTTGGTTTCAAAACATTTTCACATGAAATAGGGCAAATGCAGTGCCTTACATTCCTTTTATTGACGTCTCTGGGCTACAATATTTTCAAGATGGCTGCACTTCAGCGAAATACACAATTTGATGGCTCACAGGTTTATTGCGAACCTTGGGAAAGAGCAGATCACTCTGATGTTAAAATTCAAGAATAAATAAGAATGCTCACATTTTTCAGGTGGTAGAACCTTGAAAAGTGTGGGTGGCTTTGTTTTGCTTTGTGCTTTTGTAACCAGGTTTGAAGCTAACAGCTTGCTAAGTGTTAGGTCTAAATCACGTCACTGTCTGCCCGCGTCTGCCCATCCTCTCATTTCCAGACCTTTGAATTAAAGATTAAGAGGCAAAGGGACAACTAACTATAGGTATGGAGAGAAATAATAATCAGCCTTGCTCTTTTTATACTTCAGATTTCTATGTAGAACAAAGCCATTTGAACATACGGTAAGCCAGATGAGTATTTGCCTGATTGAAAGGTAAAAAGTTCAAGGGGTGAGGAAGACCAGAGACACTAGTGAATGAAATGACTATAGTAAAACAAAACATTACAAAATTAGGACAAAAGATGTCCAGTCTCATTAATCTTTTTTATCAGAGACTTTTTAAAAGGCAGTGGAGCAATGGAAGAACTTGTATTATTTTTTAAGAGTGCTTCATCTATCTTTCTTTGTCTAAAAAAAAAAAAAAGTAATAGGAATATTAAAAGCCTCTGTCAACCAGCACACTATATATAATATATTAATGACAGAATGACACTTGTTTCTTTTGCACTCATTACCCATGTGTATTTTTCTTTAATTTGTTGCCTTTTATCACACTTAAAATAATTCATTTTACAATAAATTTTACAAGATTCCTGACACTATTAATAAAATGCCCTAACAATGCTATGTCAATATTCTAAATTTTCATAAAACAACTATGTTATGTCTGAATGCTATAATTGGAAAAGGAAATCCATAAGGAAAAGTTAACCAAGTAAACATGTATAGTAACAAGAAACAATGCATAATCTTAGAAATATTTGCATTCTAAAGATGTTACTGAAAACATGTTTGTTGGAGCTATCTGCATTGTTGTCACATCCTGCCTCATATTATCAAGTAATAGAACAGAATACATCTTGAAAAACACTGGAAATTATAATATCATTCTATTTTCTGATATGTAGTCCTCTATGACATAGAGACAGTCTCTCACAGGATTCAACACCTTATGTGTTAAGAACCTACTTGTTTCTGTATGCACAGGCTGAACAAGGGAATGCAGGAAACCTGTAGAAAAGCTTCATCAAAATGAATACAGTGGCTTGGTAAGTTTCTCAAATGTCAATATCACACATCAGCATAAAATACTACGCATGTAACCATAAAATATGTTGTCTTTCATAGTCATTTAATCTGGCATCATTCTTTATTAATAATAGAAATTTTAAAAACAGGTATTAAAATGTTCTTGAAATCATGTATTTGTACACACATAGTAGCTAGCAATAAGAAAAACTGGATTGGACAGCTTTTTCTATCCCTGGTCTGTGCCGTGACCACCAATCTCCAGATGAGAAATAATTCTCAAGTCTGCCTCCCTGTAATTGTTCACAAAACTCTGCTAGCTTGACATGTTTCCTCTTTAAATGTGTGTATCTCCAAGAGATTTCAAAGCAATGTTTCGGGTTTAATTCTTGCCCTCACATCTTCTTGTTTGACTTGTATTCAGCTGTGAATAGCTATGTATAACACAGAAAAAATTATGAAAAGGAAACTTGAAATGGCCAATATATGTTAACATAGTTCATTGTGTGTTAATAATTCTGTATTTATTAGTTATATATAAAATATTTTATTTTGCAAATGGGAAATTACCCTAAGAATTATGATCAAGGAAGCAGTAAAGATCTATTTATTGAGAAAAGAGCAGTTCTTTAATTTTTTGTTTAAAAATATTATAATCACAGTATTTTATACTATATTTATTATACATTGAAATTATATTTTCTGTTGTAGATCTTTCCTAATATCAAAATAACATTCAGTAATTTTTTTCTGTTTGTGTAGCAACTACCTGAAAGATCAACTTTTATCATCTTGGTGAGTTTTAAAGTTCGACAGATTTTTAGTTTATTTCAATGAATCGGAACAATTTTGGGTTTCAGTCACCCGTCACTCAGATGTTTGTATGATATGATTATAATTCTTGAACATTTTTTATATCCTTATCTGTTTTTGTGAAAAAAATGAGGCTTTAGTTCTGACAAGAAATAGATTACTTAGAGGATTTCTAATGCTTATGCATCTGGACATGAAATAGGGATTTCAGTTGTGAATCTCCTTTTCAGATCAGAGCAGTGCAGATCATAATATTTTGACTTTTTGATTCTTGTGCTAGGATTCAAATAGAAACAGTTATTCCAATTATTGAAACCCTCAGATATAAATTTCCAGTTCAGCTTGAATTCATTCAGGTTATTTTTGAATCTGAACCAAGTTTCAGAAACAGGGATAGGCTATAATTTCAACTGTTATTAAAATAAATATCTTCCAGCATCACCTGATCCAGCTTTCTTGCTTGTTAAGAAATCAAATGATTCTTACAAATTTCAGTGAACAGTGTTTGACTGACTCTGATACAGAACTTGAAAGTTCAGTTACGTAGTTATGGTTTCCACCTTTAATATTTTAAATTCACAGTCTTGGGTGATTTTTGTGAAAGAAAACAAAAAACTTTTTTCTTTCAAGCTCAGGAAAAAATTGTGCTTTCTGAAAACAAATTAAAAATCAAATTTGGTTTAAACTGAAGCTATAAGTATATATATATACATATATATATATATATATATATATATATAACAGAAGACACACTCTCATTTCTTGGAGCGAGGTAAAAGAAATCAGTGGTCAGCAAAGCCACATGCAGTTTTGCCCAGAAGGCAAACATTTAGCACTTTCATCAGTTTCCTTTTATTTGCCTCTCTCTGTCGCTACCACTCAGCTCAGCCTTCGATCTGATGAGAGGGCACTGGTGTCATGACAGAGAATGTGAGCTAATGAAAGTGTAAAGCTTTGGTTCAACAGAGTAGAAAATTCCCATCTAGTGAGCAGAAACTGCAATCTGATATGATTGAGTTTTTGGTAGGTGTTGCTATTAAGTGCTTAAAGAGCCAGGACAGTTAAACTTGTGATCTTCTAAATATTAAACATTTGTACTTTTTTCTTTTTAATTATTGTTGTGGGTTTGTTTTGTTTGGTTTGGTTTTTAATTTATAAAGACCTTTAACCCAAAAAACCTAACATGGTAATTTTTTTAAGTAGCATAGGTCATTACATTACACATGCTTTAATTAACGATACCAGAGGAGTGTGACAAATATTAATGCAAAATCAGAAAAATTAAATGCAAAATCAGAATTTATGAAGCAGAATTTATTTCAAATGCAGAATCAGTTTAATATAAGGTTTAAATCCATATAACACCTTTGTAGAAAAGTTTTATCATTACAGTAAGCACACTTTTGGAGTGTAAAATCTGGGCACATAAAATTTGGAGTCTCGTTTGCCTTGTATTAGATTATTTCACTCAGAAACCTACTGTCCTGCCTGATCACCACATTACATATTTCTAAGGTCAATTTGGTTATGTAGCTATTTGCTATGAAGCTCTATGTGAAAACGCAGAAAATCTAAAGAAATTAGAAGGGCTGGACCACAAGAAGTAATGGATTTGCTGCTTGTTGTCTTATTACTAATCATAGGTTTTTCTTAAAATACTTTTTTCTGAAAACACCATGGGAGGAATAAATATGACCTGACTTAGCCCTACAAAACTTAGAATTCAAATTACTGATTTAAAACTGCTTATTTAGACACTTGCAGAGGTCTTTTATTCCTTCATCTCAGACACTGTAAGTCATTCATAAGAAAAGTCTTTCTCTCCATTGACTACTATGAAAGAAGCCCAAGCTGCCAATTTTCACTAACACCCATTTTACGCTAAAATTCAATCCAATTAATCAAATGTCTCTCTTTCTTCAAGAGTTGTGCTGACTGCTCGTTTCACTAGTTTGGTATTTTGCTGCCTGCTTGGAACACAACTGATTTTGAACACTCTGGAAAAGGGGAAATTTTATATCAGTCACTCATACTTTTATATTTTACCAAAAAGGGAACACTTAGAATAAATGATTCTCTTGGCATGTCTGCCATTCCATGCATCATTACACAGGAAATGTGGGATTTCAAAAAACATTGGTATTCTTGGCTAGTTTGCTCCCAATGCAAAGGTTCCGTGTGAACCTTTGGCATTCGTTTTGTAGTTAGGAGGTACTCAGTGGTCTTTCAGCATGTAAGATCTCTTCTAAGGATCTATCTTTCATTGGTATTTGTCAGTTTGCTTATTCATAGCAGAGCTATTTTTTTAAGAAAAAAAAGTTATTGTAGGCTCTGAGAAATACTACTTCATTCCAGTTTTGCATAATATCTATTGCTTTTATCATAGAGCCAGACTGTTATCAATTAGGATTTCTCTTTCATTTTAATTTTTGCATTTCTTTAACAACTCTGCAACACTGTCTTACAAACAAATTACTGCAAAATTAAGATATATGCTTTAGCAGCTCACAGGAATTAAGAATGTGCTGAAATGTATTTTTGTGCATATTTAATATACTATTAACATGCTGCATTTTTTCCTAGGGAAGCAAGAATTCAGATATTCAGAACCTGAAGATTACGTTGTCAACCCCCCCTCACTGATAATTTGTGACCACTATACTATCTGAGAGTGATTCTAAAAATAAAATATAAGTGAAAATTACTTTGAATGAAAGAGTTTCAAATATTCAAGGTAACTTGTGTTAGCATTTCTAAGATGTCTAAAGTGTCAAAGAAGGTTAAAATGAAGTTGTAGCATCTCAGCTAAGAAGCTTTTTGATAATTTTTTAAAATACTTTTCTCTTTGGTAACATGACTGCGGCAATAGGCAAAACTATTTTAGTATAACACTCTGCTTTGAACCTTGACAAGTCTAAATGATCAATTTAAGATATTTAATTTCAAACAATGCAGAAAAAAAATTCCAATGAGTTCAATCTCTGGGTTATTTTGTATTAAGTAATTCAAAGAATAATACATGCAACACTGCAGTGTCAACAAGGTGCCATCCATTAACATGATGCAAATGTATTTTGACAGGTGATATTGCGCTTGAACTTTTCCACAGTGTTTCCACAAATGTGCAAAAGAACCAAGCAGACAGACAAATGTTATTCCTTTTATACTACCTTTGTGTTCTTGTTCATCACGTACAACACTGTATTCTGTTCCTTCACAGCTAATGTGAGGGATAGAGGGTCACCAACAGGGCTACATTCTGAAAGAAATGGTCTATATTTTTTATCTTTTGTTCTATTGTTGGTGGCTGGTTGACCTATTCCAGCTTTCCGTTGGATGACAAAAAAATCCATCTTCATTTTTATTGGGGGTTTGTGTGGGTTTTTTTTTTGTTTGTTTTCTTTGGTTAGTTGGGTCTTTTTAATAGATTTTTTAGAAAAGGCAGATAAGGTTCACTTTATGCTAGTGGCAGACTAAGTATCCATTTCCTTATCTCTGTAATAATGTCAACACGCTTCTGTGGTGGATAGTCTGGACACAGACTTTATCCACTTACATATTTTCAAAAGTATTTCAGTTACAAAAGAATTAAAAAATATAATTAAAATTATCCAAACAAGCCCCAAACCTCTGAAACAACAGTGCATGACACAGACTTGAGGTCTACAAAATTAGAATGGCTTCTGTCTGAGACAAGCTGCAGAGAGCAGTGTAAATATTATTTGACGCAATTCCTTTGCAGCTTGACACAGGACGGTAGACAGAAAAGTATCTGAAAAACTGACAGCAAAATGTGAGGAAGTGCAGTTAGCTAGCTCTTCTTCACCTAAAATGTAAGCTCCTCCCTTCCAGCTTCAGCTCAGAGAAGATGTTTATCACTAAAAGGAAGTTACTGACTAAGAGAAATCACTGCTGATTTTCTTCTGCTGGTGTCCTTTGAATGGATTGGTTTGGAATGATGTGCTTTAAAACGTGTTTTCTCAAAGTGAAATACATTTCTGTGACTACATGCATGACTTCTAGTCAGAGACACAACCATAATGTGTTAATTTGCAAATACTTGTTAGATATACTGATGACAGCTATTCGTCACTTACTATGAGAAGGATTAATAACAAGGATGTAAATACTAGGAGTGGAGTTCGTAGCATGAATCATGTTCATTATACAGCCTTGTTTCCAAAGGACCTCCTCTAAAGTCTGTGATATTCCCATTAGGTACTGAGGTGTTTTGCTATTACTCCATCAGATCAGTTACTAAAAATTGTGGTTTTCTCCACTCACTCAAAATAGAATACATGGTGAAAACACATATGCTGTGTTGCATTTGTCACACAGTGTACACTTAACGCTTGCCCAAGACAGCCCAACTTCCATTTTAAAAAAGAGAAATTATTAACAAGATTTTGATTGGGGATAATCTTAACTCACTGTAATTGGTATTTAAAAACTATTTTCACAGGTATAATTTTCAAAATGCATGTTCTGTTTCTTCCTTTCCTACCCTGCACAATATCTTAACTGATCCTTAGTACTGCTGACACTGGTGTTTCACACAAGTAAATATTATTCAGACCATGGCTGCAAAAAATCGGTTAAGTATGAAAAGTGTTGTATGGCATAATGACTGTTTTACAATCAATAGGCATTTAAACTGATGATGTTTTTTGTGGTGTGAAATTCTGTTTTATCCAGCTCAAAGTCCAAAGACTATTGATTCATATCAGTTAGTTACAAGCTGTGGTGTTAATTCTCTCTTTGGTGTCTATTTGCAGGTTGTTCTCTGATTAACAGATGCTTTTAAACTACATTAAAACTGAAATTTGTGCTTCTCTGTAAGGTATATTCAGAGAGTGTTGTGGACTTTTATTTTACCACCTGTGTAATTGCTACTGAATACTGTGAACTGCTACTAAATTAGCATTTTAAAAATTTACATATTTAAAAGCATGTGCACAGAATTTCTTTTTATAATGTAAAACAACTATCTGATGTCCTTGAATGGTAAGTCAGAAATATTTTGGGAGAAATTTTGCATAGTTTTTAAATGCCAAAATAAATATATTTTAATTCACACCATGCTTTAGTTTAGACTGTTTAAAATTTCTTTTGTGGATGCACCATAATTAATATGGTCTTGCAAATGAAGAAGAAAATATTATATACTCTCTGTACTGCTGTTCCACATAATATAAAACTTTGATATTTGCTTGATTCTGCATGTGTTCATTCTCATTGAAACAAAAAGAAATCTCCATTGTAAAATGTTATGTGTTGGTTTGGTTTCTCATCTTTCCCTTAGAGCAGTTTCTTCCGAAGTTTTTCATAATTCTTCTAGAAGAGTTAGTTGTATATTGGGCCAGAATAGAAATTAAAATTATAGGCTTTACTTCTATCTGTCTCAAAATGAAAAAATACCTGCTATTGTAGAATATTATGCTCAGTAGGTATCCCACATGGTTCAAAAAAAATTGCATAGCAGGAATACAGAAACTAACTAAATTTCTTTAAAAAAATAAATAAAATTCTTAAACACTGTATTTGAAAATGTCGTATTTTTCCAAATATTATTTTAGATATGTTCTTGTAGATCTTTATTCACTGAAATACCTAATAACATTCTTTACTTTGCTGAATTGGAATAAATTTAAATGCATGTGTAATTGCTGAATTGGAATTAGGAGGGAAAGGTCCTCCTACTGGCTCAAAACTCTTATGAGCTGCTGGTTGATTTTATTATGAAATTTATGTTTCTCCTGGTATATCAGCAAAATTACAGTAATAAACTTACCACTCTTCTGCCTAATAGAGCAGGACAGTGTAGCAGTTAGGCAAAAAGACCAGTAATATGCCTTCTATTTTTCTACTCAATAAATAGAACTGAAAATATTTAGGAAAACTAACCCTTGACCTGGGGTTCAAGGAGCAAGAGAGAGCTTTTCACTACATTTTTTTCCACGAGAACGCTGCTCACAATTAATCCATCTAAAATCTGAGGGAATAGATATCAACACGATCAAAATCAGTCAGTTGCTACTGAATTTTCTGAAGTCTTGTAGAAAAGATAAACCCTTGTTTTACTGAATACAGACACTGACTTATTGAAGAACATATTTGAGGTGGTATTGAGCTGCTGCTGCCTGTTTGCATATTGAAGACACTTGGTCCGTTTTGTCACAAACGTTGTCAAAACACGGAGATACTACATAAAATTGATTTTTTTGGTTATAATTGCAATCAAACAGCAGAGCATTTTTTCACTTAATGTGTTTTTCAGACTAGCTTCTTAATAAAATGAATATGCAGATAAGAGTGCTCTGAGGTAACTGTCAAAGCTTGAATTATTCTCAATTTTCTGTATTAAAAAAAAAAAAGAGCTTTGGAAAAAAATAAAATAATGATAATTTTTCAGGGAACAGTTGAAGGTGGAATGGTCAAGTCTTAACTCTGCCACTGAGAACTTGTCCTGTGGTGCAAATTTCAAAGCAGGTAACTTTTAAAAAGAATAATGGGATGACTGTTCTCTCTGAAAAATATTTGAAGACTCAGAAAAAATCTCCTTTAGTTCTTGGGTGCCTGATACTCTGCTTCTCATTGGTGCACATCTATTACTACCCTTGGTAATCTCTGTATCTGTTGGTAAAATAGGGAGCACTGCCTGCAGCAGGTTTACTGTGTTAAAAACGTGCCCTTTGCTCCACGTAGAAGGATGGAAGCATTGCAGACTTCTCACTCCCAGTTCACAGCTATGTATGTGCCAGAGAAACAGTCTGCCTCTGAATAAGCACAGTCTCCTGTCTGTGAAAGTTTCATGCATGCCTTCTCATGTTATTTAACAACTGACACACCCTGTCAAGTTCTACTTCTTATTGCACTATAATACAGGTTGACATGATGCAGCAGGCCACCCCACACACCTACACACAGGACAAATTCATGACCAAAGTAAGAGGTGGAGAGGTATTTCTTCTTGTAATGACATTAGTACCAAATGAAAAATTTAAAACTCCTGGGAGGTATTAAGTTCATGTTGCAACACAGTAGTCTGAATTGTGTCAAAAGGCTTTTAGAACACCACAGACCCAAAAAGGAAAAATGTGTCTTGTTATCTGAGCTAACAGATGCAAGTGCATTTTATTATGTCTCTTTGCGTTAGGAAGCAGCCATTAAATAAAAGAAAAGCTTTCTAAAGCACCCTAGAGGGAATACACAAGGAAGCGTGCTTCAAATGCCCTCTGTGCTGTAAGTATTACTGCAAAGCTTGTTTCATACACAGTAACTTTTCTGCATTCACATTCCCTGCAAGTGACACTGCAGCTGAAATGATTTAATGCGGAATTATTTGGTTCTGAAATAATAGACAGTATCCGTGTTCCCTAATGATAACATCATTGCCTGCAACAGATTCTTTATGACATATTAAACAGCAGAAGTGCCCCACGCAGCTGTCAGCTGCTATTTTCTGGATAGGTAACAATTATGGATTCTTAAGGTATATACAGTAGAAAGAAATAATAAAGCAAGACACTAACTAACAAAAACCAACAACAACAAAAAACCAAAACACAAAAACTGAATCATTCTTGTACTATCTTATTTTTTCAGAGTAGGTCACTGAGCACTGAAAATAAAACCTAATTACTCCCAGTTGAAAAGTTCAATGTCACTATTATGGTATGACCTACTTTCTGAAGCTCTGAAATTTTTTGCTGGGTGGATAATGGTTGAATATATTTTTTCACTTTACAGACAGCCCTCTGGATCATTTTTAATATACCACAAAAATCTGAACATCAACTTAAATAAATTGATACTATTATTAGATGAATTTATGGAAAATTTAGGTGAAGCATGACAAGCAACAAAATGGTACAATTATATAGGGCTAGAATATGTATTTATGACTAGAATCAGATGCAAATTGTGCTTTATAAATAGGATAAAAGAAAAATAATATCTTTAAGGATTATTAAAATTAAGTAAATATAGCATCTGCCATTAATTTCATAATAAGTATTTATGGACTCTGCATTTCAAAATTTTTTATCTAATGACATTATTCATTTAAATTCTGATCCGTGTATGAATGTTTCCACTGCCCATTAGTTTTGTTTAGAAGTGAAGACATGTCTTTGTGTGAAAAATGGGAGTTATTAGGAGTTTGTTGGACTGCTCCTGATAGAAATTATGAAATTAAATCAAGTAACTGGCTGCTTTTCAATTTATTTTCCCCACTATCTTGACTGAAAAAATAGTCTTTGACCTGCTAAACTTAACACCTTATCCTCAGATATCCAAAAGAGTGAAATATGAACAAATGACAGACTGAAATGTTTTAAAAAGATGGGCTTTTGACACATAAGAAAAGTATGACAAACACTGTAGTTATGTAAATATGTGAATGCTGAGTTGTTAAAATAGAAATGTTTAAATTTATTTGCCTGCTCTGCTGTGGAAAATAAATTTAAACTATTATGATTTGTGGCAGTGGAGAAGGGTGTGCTAATTGCTTTTGGAATCTCAGGTACCAAAATAAGTTATTGCAAATGTGGATGAAGGCAACAGTTGGATGGTGGAAGTTCATGGTGTATAGGCACTACTAATAAAACAGTATTTTGTCAATAAACTATGTGAATACACCTTTTTTGTTAATATAAACGGATTTCCTTTAAGATTTACTCAAACCTTCAATGCCACTAGCAGACACTGAACTTGATATAGAATAAAAAACTTGAAGGAAAAAAAAAATCATTCAAGTGATTACTTAAAAAACACCTCTTTGTTTATTATTTCAAACAATCATATGGATCACACTATCAAATACATGCAATGAATACATAACACTTATGTTAAAAATGTGACAGATATCATATTCATAAATTAAGCCTTTCCACAAATTGATTCTGATGCCTAAAAGCTTTGTTTTTTAGATAATTATATTTGATCTTCAGTATTTTATTCCCCTTCTTAGAGGAGAAAAAGTTGTGCACTTGCAGCTGAGAGAGTCAATTTTATCTTGGTCTGTATGAAAAAAGGCATGGCCAACAGGTCAAGGAAGGTGATTCTGCCCCTCTACTCTTATTTTGTGAGACAACATGGTGTCAGCTCTGGAGCACCCAGTGCAAGAAGCATATGTACCTGTTAAAGTTGCTCCAGAGGAGGGCCATGAAAATGATCAGAGGGCTCGAACATCTCTCCACATCTAATCTAATTGAACATCTAATACAATGCCTCTGCTATGGACAGGGACATCTTTCACTAGATCAAGTTGCTCAAAGCCCCATCCAACCTGTCCTTGAACATTTCCAAGAATGGGGCATCCACAGCTTCTCTGTGTCACACCTGCTGCAGTGTTACACCACACCCATTTACTGGAAACACGAGATGAGAATGAGATGAGAAAAGGAACAGTAACAGCAACAGTATTAACGACAAAAGTGTACAGAGAGAGAGTGATTTACATGACAATTTGCTCAGCACAGAGCCTGACCCGATGCAGTGAGACCCTGCAAAAATGAACAATGGCCACCCCACTTTTGTTTGAGCCAAAACAAGAGTCGCTTACTTCTTGTGTGTGTCTAGGTGGTGTAGCAGGGTGCTAACCATTTCCCCTTGGATTATAAGGGCTTCTTTCTTCTCTCCGCCCCTGTCTTCTAGCTCAGGATCTGAGTGCCTGAAGAATAACTGGTCTTACTCTGGAAGACTGAGGCAAACGCAAGCAGTGCCTCAGCCTTTTTCCTCATCCCTTGCCACTGTTTCCACCCTGCATACAGTAAAGGATGATGATTCTCCTTAGCCATCCCTTTTGTTAATGTGTTTATAGAAATATTTTTTATTTTCTTTTTGCATCAGTAGCCGGATTAAATTATTTAAATGAATTATTATTAAATGAGATATCAAGGTTATTAATTTTTTTCCAAAATAATGAAGTCCGTTTGTAGACCAAGCCACTGTACTTGTTTCCTGAAAGTGATGGTAGGTGAAGGTGACACGTGCAAAATCTGGTCTTTTTTTTCCAGACGGTCAAACTGACTCTGAGGATGCAGACATGAAAAAATAGTATCTTATTTTCTGCAGTTATAATTATTAGCCTATTTGTGTTTCTTGTCTCTTCGATTCAATAGTCATTGACATACAGATAAGAAGAACTGACTTATTTTTGTCACAGTACATAAGACTCATTTATCAAAAAATTTAACCTAGATAATTCAGAATGTGCTTCCATTAAGGTCTGTTTATTTGAATTGCATCAGCAAATGACAGGCCAACGAGACAATAAATTAACTGAGATGTTTACAAACTCTAAATTGAATACTTTCGTATGAATATGCACTTACAGTTCCAACTATTTATAAATCTGTTTTTCTTTCATTTTAACACTAATTCGCTACATCTCTGGTCCTGAGTTACCTGGCATCCTGAAACAAGAATCATCATATTGTGCACTGAAGCTTTCTACTGCTAGAAATTTTGGCATCCAGTTGCCACCTACCAATCCTATGTGGTTAATCTGATAGTTTTGCTGATCCTCTCTGTTTTTCCATAAAGGATATATCATTTAAACAGAGGTCAATGTCATCAACTATGAAAATAAAAAGATTTGGAAGTTGCTACATACATTTTAGGTATTGTAGATTTGTTACACTTGCTCATTCTTTCATCTATTCTGTACTTTACTTTTCTATTTGAGAACTTTAGGCATTATAACTTTAAGGAGATATCAGAGAAAATTATTACAGGATACTGCTCAAATTATTACCATCTGCCATTGCTAACAAAAAAAGGCAACCTTCAGTCTCTTCCCTAAAAAGACTGAATTTTAAGAATACATATATATATATATAACAATATACGTTTCATTTAAAAAATTAATGCTTTATGTCATAACAGATTTGAAATAGAAGACAAATTGAAATAGAAATAACAATGTAAAAACAAGTGGGCTTCTCACTTTACTAGTGGAAAGAAAAGATTGTAGAACAAAATATGATGAACGGGTTTCTTAAAAGTATGTGACTGTAGGAAGTGTCACTGTATTGTATTCTTTTCTAAAAAATAAAATTCTTTATCCCTGTAATAGAGAGTGCTGCCCTTCTGGAAATGCTCTTATTAGTGCAGAATTTCAGTAGTCAGAGTTTTCAAGAAAAGTTTATAACTTTTTAGAGTGGTTGAGTGTAGAATTGAAATTGAAATAATTCCTCATCTGTCCTAGGCTACTGACTATGCATAAATTAGTGTAAAAAAAATTAACTATGACTTTTGATATTTTTTCCCTTTTTTTTTTTTTTGTTAAAAATTGAAATCTTGTTTTCCAGTCATGCAAAAAGTTATTCTAAGGGCTTATTCTATGGATTTTGAACAAGTCACCTCAAGTCCTATGGGTTAAAGCTTTTCAATCTTCGTTGTCTACACATGTACTCATGAGTATGAAGAAATGCCATTAGACACTGGAACACATTTGTTTATAATGTTATTTGTTAAACATATTCTGAACATGATTCTACCATTTTTAAATTAGCAAGCTCCAATACAACACCATTGCATAATTTGAAATTTTGCACCAATTAGGCACCATTTCTAACAGACATACTGTATCAAGCCATTCAGTTTCGGATGGAAAAAAGTATTAAAAATAAAGACAAAGTCCATTCTGTACTAAGGGTCAATATCTTCTAATGTCAGTATAATCTGAGGTTTGTTCTTTGTCTTACTTCAGGGTGTAGATGAAACTTTTTATTTGGCTTTTTGTGTCTGTCCCAGTGACCCATCAGGATGAGCCTGAACTGTGTTCAGAACAGTTTCAGGTTCCTTATACTCTAAGGTAAAGTCATAAACCATAGGTAAGAGAAACAAATAGCATCAGTTTTATTATAAGCAAAGGGGTTATATATTTATACTCTTAAAACCTGGGGATAAAAGCTACCTTTTTGGGGCAGCTGGCATCTGGTTGCATATTATTCTGCTGTTTCCTCTTAATCATGAAGTACCATTGTTTTCATTTAGTATTGATTTCTCCATTAAACTATTTAAATGTTTCTTTGGCTCAGGGCCTTTGATGCTTCTCCTCTGCTAGACAAAAAGTTTTCTGAGATATGTCCTCCTTTAGCTATCAACATGTATGACATTTAAAGGTTTAGGCATCCCACATGCAATGAAGAAATTACCATAGTTTAAGGTAATGGAAATCTTTCTGCTGGATTCTCGAGGGACCACTGCAGCCAGTGAGCAATCTTATATTTCTCTGGGTGTGCTTGGGGTAGGGAAAACCTCAGGTGTGCAGGCAGGGAGAGAGAAATCCCTTAGGTGCCAGGCACCGGGTGAAACATGGCTGTTGTATTTGGCTCAGTTTTAATTAGAATATTTTTGTTATTTTGTGAGAAAACAGGTGATGTAAAGTGATGCAAGACAAGTAAGAACTCAAAAAGAAGCACACTTGTTGAGGGGAATATGACCCAGAAATAGAAGAGGAAAAGCTCTGCACTGTAAAGTTTAAAAGATCCAAGGAAAATGTCTTCAGAAGACAGTAAATCAGAAACATCAAGGGTCAGATGCTCCAAGGATCAGTGGTGGAAACTGGTTGGCTTGCAAAGACTTATCAGGTTATCTGCATCAGATATGAGGAACACGTAATGTATAACTTGGCATAATTAGTCCTAATTATTGTACATATTAATCACTAAATAATTGCTTTGTATGCCTGGATAGTATAAATTTCCAACCCAAAGCATTCCATGATTCTGTGATACCATGCTCATGAGATCTAAGTCTGCATGGTCGAAGAAACTGAAAGAAAAATTACCTGGAAAGCAAGATGTATTTCATGTACAAAATGATTGCATATAGTGCATGAAACTTCATTGGGATGTGACAATGCTTTCTATCTCTATTTCACTGAGCAACTCTGAGAGCTTGTCACTAAAGTTAGATCCTACATGTTCTCCTTTTCAGAGTACACCTCGCTGGGGGAGTCTGACCTCTACGCTTGTAGGCAGAATTGCAAAGGTAATTAAATGTCAATAATGTGAATTAAAATGCAGTGATAACTAAATTCTTCTGGGCAAAAGAAAGATTTTTTAAATGGAAAATGGAGATTTCTTCCTCAGCAATGGAAATTACTTTTTTTTTTTTCTCCTTCCAATCCCTGGCCTGCAAATGACTCATGTATCTATCAAGAATATCAGAAAAATAATACTTTCATGTCCTATTGCAACAACTGTGAGCACAATGAATGAATCATTAAAATTATACGTAATTTGTGTCTTAGATAACTTTAATCAGAAGGATTTATCACATTAATCTGAGAGAGCAGAAGGTAGGGTCTCCTCTTTTTTGTAATATACAGAAACTGAATGTTAATTGGTGACATCACAGACTTCTGTTGACAACACCTTGTAATTCAGATATGTTTAGCCAAGTGTTTACTTTACACATTCATTATCCACGACTGAAAGCAAACCATTCATGTTTGAAAGTGGTATTTCCCTTTTTATCATGTCTAGTGGTAATATGGACCACTTTTATATGTAGTACCTGTGCTTCCAGAAACACATTTAAATAAAAACATTGGTTTTATAACAGGTTTTTGAGGATTTAGTGATTGATTTCTGAAGATAGACATCTGGATTCTAAGACAGGAAAAAGAACAGGTCTCATGTTTAGTGCAGTTGCAGAAGTTTGAAAGCTAGAAGTCTGACGTTTAAACAAAATCAATAAGCCATCAATCCCTAGTAATTTCCTTTTTGGAATATATTTCATATTTATAGCTACAAAGCTGTTATTCCCTCAGATGATTTTAAATAGTAACAGTTAAAAGGTTTCTGGCTGATAGTCATCAGGAAAATTAGCTAACAAATACAGTAGTTTTGAACTGCAAAAGGATATGGGCACTGCATCAAAGAATCATAATTTTCTCCTTTTTTTTTCCCTGGCTGTGCCTGTAAACCATTTTGGGGCCTTTGGACTGCCATTGCTACTGGAAAACAATTCATTTGGAATAAATATAATATCAGAAAAATCAATTTAGGAGGTGAACACAGTCTCTTGATACGTGATAGAGACTGAAATGAAAGCACGAAAACGGCCAATGGCTTGCCTGCTGTATTTAATTCTGCTGAAATCATAGTGCACAGTGGAGTTCTGTGCTGGCAAAGACTATAGTAAAAACATAGATTTTATCTCCATAATGCTGGACACACTTAACTAAGGAGGTTTTCATACTGAATGACTGTCATTAAAATAGAAAAAAAATTAAGAATGTTTATTAAATTGGTGATGTGAGTTTGTTCAAAGCAAAATAGATAAAAAGACTAAGCCTTCACTAGATTATGGGCTAACATTACCTGATGTGGGCTAATCTAGATTCCTTCTGTGGCAAATAATAAGGTGACTTACAGCACCTAAACTTAGTCTTTTCCTTTCAATGTGCCTCAGAAGGAGCCTCTATTGACTAAAATGGAGCTAGTACTAAGCTTTAAAATACCACTCAAAGTGTGTGTTTCATCAACATTTTGACTCATGTCCTCTTTGCTGAAGAGAGTTTTGAGAAAATCTAGGGAGGGCCTATTAGAAATCCATAGAGTAAGCTGAGCTCAGCTTTTGTTTTGATTCTATTCCAGGTTGTAAGCTTTTATTCTATTGATTTTTCTTAATTAGTTTTGGCATTATCTTATGCATCTTGAAGGCCATGTCAGTACTAATACTTAACATCTTCCAGAACTGATGGTAGTCATTCTGTTAGTGCAGACTGGGAAGGTCTGGCTGCCAATGTATTAATCTCAATACATGCAAGTCCCATCTTATTCAGGGTCAGCAATGTAAGAACAGAAGTTCTGTCACTACCTGTGTTGTTCCTTTTGGCATGTCTGCTGGCAGTAACAAAATAAAAATGCTATGTTAACTCTTGCTTAATGGTGATAAAATGTGTAACTCCAAGCGCAGTATTGAAAAGAAACTACTTGTACTTTATGTGCGAAAAAGTTGCAAATATCAATACCCCGTACGCAGAAATCAAAAAATATTATCAATAATCTGGAAAATAAAAAAGAAAAAAAGAATTTAATCCAGTAGAACAGAAAATATTTTCTCAACCAATGGATTTTTACATGCAAATTTATGCAGAAGGGAGAGTGGTTAATCATTACTGGTAGTGTATTTTTTAATGCAGCAGCAGAGCAGGTTGGGATTTTTTGTTTGATTTCTTTGGTGGATCTGCTTTTTTTGTTTTTTTTCCTTTGTTTGCTAAAGGCATCATTTCTGTTGGTGCTAGCAGGTTCTGAAGAGCAAATGTCAAATCTCAGTGGAATAGTTCAATGAATGAAGGGTGTCTATGGCATGTAATACACGTGTTGCCTAAGGGAGATATCAGATCTCAGGGGTTTTTATGTACCTGTCTTAACCTTTCACATAGTTTTCCCCATTATATTTAGTACATCTGAATAAGTGTTCTAAAATATTTTGTTGTTGTAGTTTACAATTAACAATCATCTTTCCTGGATGAAAAATGACTTGTTGGAATAGATGTTACACGTCAAAAAAACCTTCATTTTTATCACAATCACCTTCACATAATTTGTTTGGTATATGCTTCTTTAGTGCAAATCTGCTAGCCAAGAGCAAAACCAGAGAGAATAACTGATAAATAGGATATATGCAATGTAATATCTGGGATCATAATTTTTCTTTTCTCCCTTTTTGAATATGACACTGCAATGTTATAAAACTTTCCATGAGGTGACACTCTGCTTTCCTTTAGTGAATGTGTACATGATACGTTCATGCGTGTCTGCATTAATGATTGATATGAGAGAACAAAGAGCTAAATTTTAAAACGTGTAAATCAGGAAAATTCAGTGGAGGTCAATGGCAATTCACTGAGGCATACAACTGAGACTTTATCAGCAGAAAATTTCTAAATCCTTCAGCATTTCTGTATGCCCACATTGCTGAATCACACTAGGTGTGACCAAAAGGCATGGGCAATAAATTAATAAAGATATTGATATTGGTTTTAATAATTTCCATGGTAATAAACATGGATTAATCATTACTTAAAGTATTTAAAATGAGTTTACAGTGGGAATTGTGTGGTTTGATGAAATTCCCAGGAGTTTTCTTTTCTCAGATTAATTTTAGACAGTTAAAAATAGTTTAGGGAACATTACACATAACATTAAAGGTCAAAAGTGGTGTAAAAATATTTTCTTTTTGAATTTAATTCCCATCTCTGATTTTCTAATACTAATAAATGTTATGTAAAGCTACAGAAATTTTTTGTTCCACAAACATCATTGCGTGCTAAGCAGAATGGAAAGAATATGTACAGAAATATTCCCTAAGCAAGGAAACATTGCCAAGTTCAGATAAAACAAAACATTTTCTTTATGGAAATAACATAAGTTGCTCTTTTATTTATCAGATTCAAAGCTATGTTTCATTGAGTAGCAACATGACAGCATGTGGCTTTTGGATGTATCAAAATATACAAGAATTCAGCAGAATTTATGAAGAAAATAGATTGATTTGCATTGCTAATAACTGTAGCGGTTCCGTAAATGCCACCCATGCAATGAGCTTTATGCTGAACAAAGCATAAGAGGCTGTGTAGAAATGGAAATTCAATTTTTTTGGAAGATTACAGTTGTTGAAAAATTAGACCTGCACCTCCATGTCATAAATCCTGAATCCACTGCAGAACAACACATTTTATATTTTTTCCCATTCTTTCTATTCACATTAAATTCATGTATGAACTGTGAACTCAAGTACTATGGGGAGAGGTGAGAGCACCTGGAAAACATGTTTTTTCTCCGGTCAGGAATTTGTTTGTCAGTGGAATTTAGGATTTGCTTTTAAAAAGTACTTAGTCCTACACTGGTATGGTACAAGATACCTTTAGCTAATTGCTTTTGGAAGACAAGTGTCAATATGCTAGTGATTACTTCGTGTACTTTTGGCAGCCATGAGGAAGACAAATGGGTTTTTGCCATATACATTTAGAAGCTCCTAAAGTTCTGTAAAATTGTGAAACGCCAAAATCAGTAGTGATACTTGCATTGTCAAAATAAAAAGGAACATGTCCTCATCACTCCCACAGAAACAGTGTTCTTTCATGTGTTTTAACAGGGTTTTTGAGCTGTTGACTTCACTTTTTTTTTCCAATTTTGTTTTCTTGTTATTCCTAGTTGAAGTCTGAAATAACAGAAATCTTTCTTTAAAAAAATGCAATTTACAAATCAGAGAAAAGAAAATGAAGAAAAGTGGTACATAATTACCCTAACATAATTGGAGGACACAATAGACATATTGGTTGCAGGTGGCTGACGATAAGATAACTAAGACAAAGTAAACACTGTTAGCAAAGTTCCAATTATTAAGCGTTGCATACTAAATTAATATGTGACAAAGAAATCACAAACTAAGGAATTTGCATGAAAAAAACTCAAGAGTAAGTAACCAAGATGCTGTTGTTTGTATTATCAGAGTCATTTTGTGACAAGACTTTCTCATGTTTGAATTGGGCTGCCCAATTCAGTGTGAGAGAACATTAGCCATGTTCACAGAGAGGCTGGCAGAGTCCAAAACAGTCTTTCTGAGCTTGAGGAAAAGCACAAAAGAGGTCAGCATTGATAAAAGCTTATTTAAATCCACATGGAAAGTACACATATGATGATAGAACGTTATCTAAAATTAATGCTTTATCTTAATGGGTCTTGTTCACAGAAATACCTAAAGCTCTTGGCTTTCTCTGCTTTAAAGTCACTCAGCTGGTGCCTTGCCTTGCTGAATTAGTGACATTATTGAGATTTATATTTTAGAGAGCCAACATCTTATTCTATGTATTTTTTGAGCCTTTTCATATCAAAGAGGCCACACAAAAAAAATTGGGGGGCACCAAAATTTCAGCGGCTTGGAATGAATTTTAGTTAACAAGCGTTTTTTTTTTCTCTCTTCCAGCTGATGGACCAAGGTGAAGGACACTGTAACATACCTCAGCTAGCCCAAATCTTACTGAGGTAGGAAAAGAATGACTAGAAAACACAGTTTAAAGACACGAAGCCAGTGATGACTGGCAACAGTGCAGCCAGCTCTTACAGCACTTTTGCATGGACTTTGTGCCAAGCAGGTGTGATTACACCACTACCTGACCTGATCTGGTAAGATTGGAAGGTACAAGCTTCCTAGCTTGGATTTCCATGTGGCCTTACTAGAATGAGTAAGAGTTACTAGTCTTACCGTATGTTAGTCTAAATGTTAAGTACCTCTGTGCTCCACTGTAGAGGACAAACATGCCCTTATGAACACGTGGTTCTCAAGGTCACTGCAGACCATCTGACAGTATTTACTCTACTTGCTGGTGTAATGTCAGGCTGTTGGAAGAACTCACTTGACAGCCCTCAAATAAGTCATAGGGTTCAGTATAAAGACAGCATAGTCTTGTGAGTCTGTAATAAAGCATGAAGCTGACATAGTGATCTGACACCTCACTCAATAATTTCCAAGAAGAAGGATAGCTTTTAATAATTATTATGAGATAACACAATTCTCAAATGCTACTGAATCCCCTACATTATCTTTAAAACTCTATGATTAAAAAAAATAATAATAGAAAGTGTTTCTTTTTTTACCAGTGAGATTACTTTCAATATCTTATTATTCTATTTAAAAGATTTTAAACAGCGGTATGAGGCAATTTGAAACAGCTGAAACATAACATGTGGCCAAATCTCATTAAAAGGGATTATAAAAATAAAAGAAAATCTCTTTCCAATATTTGGAAGGTGAAGGCTAATGCCCAAAATATTTTGAAAAAAAAAAAAAAGAGATAGATGTGCTTACTGTAGGTATATTTACTGACATTTGTAATTTATTTGTCTGCTTCAGGATTTACATAGAATAGATTTTGCATAACTGGTTATAAGGGCTTTATGCATAGCAGAATATTGATGATCGTATTTGAAATTACTATACATTTAGTTTTAAGTGGTTTTTTTTCCTCAGAAATGGAATGTTCGCTATTTTCTTTATCAACAAAATACTGTTCATGAAAATATTCTTCTGTGATGAGCCATGATTGAACCTTTAGTGTCCTTGATCCTTTTTTTTTTCTGATCTGGACTCCTGCTTGGAGTAAATCATGGCATTGTCAAGCTGACTGCTGTGTAAATACTAAATCTGCTGATTTTGAGTTACTATGTAGAGAGATTGAAGTTAACATGCTTATTTCATTCACTGGAAAACATAAACCTTGAAGTCTAATAAAAGTTAAAGAGAGACTAAAGTTTTCGTGTATCAGGAACTGGAGACCCTAAATGTTTATGTTGTACAAATGGAGAATGAAAAAAATTACCATGTTTCTACAAACCAGACTTTGCACCCTGAATTTAATGTGAATAATGATTAAAAAATAGCAATAAAATAGAGCAGAGAACATGCAGGTTACTAAGTGTGATACATACATGTAATTTCCTGGACAATTTGGGAAGGTATTGTGAGAAGCAGGTATGAAAACGGATGTAACTCCCTCAGGGACTTACATGGAATGGCAGCTTCTGAGCACAGTGTTAGAATTGTACTCGTATTTTGCTTAATCTCAATGCAGCAAACTTTGAACACTTTTATGTTGCTTTGAGTGTCTTAGAAATATTTTATATTCAATTGTGTAGCTTATGTTGTCCAGTAATAACTAATAAAAATGCAGAAAGTATTTTTATGTTAACTTTATAACTTGCTTTGAATTATTGCTATGTATTTCAACTACACTTTTTTGGGTATATTTAATATAACATTATCTTGTTTGGGAGATGCTTGAGCTCGAAAGGAAAGGAATAGAGGGTATTAAGTTGTCTTCAAATTCATGCACAGACTACATATACCTTTATCAGTTAAAAACAAAAAATCATTATTTTGTTGTATCTAATTTAGTCTTGTTCTGTGGAGATTCAGGGATGCTAAAGCAGAAAGGATGCTTACAGTGAAAATTTTTTAAAATCTGTGCTGCAACTACTTTACCCTCTTCATTTTGTATTGGAATGGTGGGTAAAGATTTTTCTCTGCTTAACTTTGCAATCTCATAAAAAACATCTACCAAAGCTGCAGGTAAGAAATTGATTAGGTCCTTCTGGTACATGATTTCTCTTCCTTGTTTTAGTCCCAGGATTAATATTAGAATATATTTATGTGACGAAGAGTTCATACTAATCTAGTGCTCTTGTCTTCTGCTTATCTTCCTTTAGTACTTTAATTAGATATTGATGAATACACTCATGGTCACTTTGTAAAAATAATAATTGAAAAAACTTTTTAATGTATATATATATATGCACACCATACTGTAGAAAATATGTGTGTGTGTGTGTGTATGGTCCAATATATTCCTGTGGATACACAGATATTCCTTTTTTCAAAGAACTGATACGTACACGGAATATATTTATATATAAGTTACTGCATATATAGGAGCATATATGAATACAAACACACACACATATTCCTTTCCTCACAGGACTGAGGATTTTTCAGTTCTGGAAAGGTAGATGACCCATTCTGTCATTACACAACACTGAATTTTTCAGATATGTCCTTACAGGTGTCCAAATATAAAATGCCTATAGAAGTTACATAGGTGATTTAATATAATCCTTAGCAATATCAAATACAAATATGTTATTCACTAAAAAAACCATGATTATATGAGCTACCTGAAATCAGACAGAGCTCAAAGACAAGTCCTTCCTGTGCTGGGGGCTCAGAGCTGGATGCAGTGCTGCAGGTGGGGTCTCACGAGAGCAGCGGGGCAGAATCACCTCTCTCAACCTGCTGGCCACACTGCTTTTGATGCAATCCAGGATACAATTGGCTTTCTGGGCTGTAAGCGCACATGGACAGCTCATTTCCAGCATCTCATCCACCAGCACTCCCTTTTTGGGAGCAAAGTCCTTCTCGGCAGAGTCGCTCTTGATCTGCTCATCCCCCAGTCTGTATTGATACCAGTGGTTGGCCCAATCCAGGTGTAGTATCTTGCACTTGTTCTTGCTAAACATCATGAGATTCCCATGAGGCCACTTTCTGAGTTTTTCCAAGTCCCTCTGGATGGTATTTTGTCCTTCAGGTTTGTGAGCAGCACCACTCAGCTTGGTGTAATCTGCAAATTTGCTGAGGGTGCTTTCGATCCCTTCATGTATGTCATTAATGAAAATATGAAGTAACAGTGGTCACAGTACAGATCTCTGAGGAACACCACTGTCACTGATGTCCACTGGAACTCTGAGCCATTGACCATTACCCTCTGGATACAACTGCCAAACCACTTGCTTATCCAACTAACAGTCCACTCATCAAATACATATCTTACCTAATTTAGACAGAAGAATGTAGGATAAGGATAATAAGAAAATGTTTTGATAACAGTTAATGAATTAAATAAAACCCCAAGAATAAAAATACAATATGAGAAGACAGACATCACAGAAAAATTAATAAGAGACATAGCCCATTACAGTGCCATGGGCTATGTGTGTATTAGCAAGTAGCACAGGGAATTAATTACCTGTGGATCTGTAGAGAGAAATAAGCTGAACTGTGTTTTGCTTTTTTCTTTTTTTACTTCAGAGTACTTCCGGCCTGATGGACAAAATTTCCATTAGTAATTGATTGTAACATACTGGGCAAGCTCACAAAGTGCACTTTCCAGAAAATTTGTTGTTGAAAGAAGTCCAGCTCATGTGCTCCAAGCCATGATGAGAATCAAAACCCAATAGGGCACACCTACATAGCATCTTCCTTTGAATCAGGTGTACAATTTGGAAACATATTCCTCAGCTGTTTCTCCTCACTGCCCTTTGCTTCTTATTGCAGAGAAATCTTAGAAATCAAAAAGTAGATCTTATTGGATAAAACTAAATTGAAAGGCTCATGATAGACTGCAACTGGAGACCAGACTATTTTAAGGTCACTCTCTACTGTGTTGGTTCCTCAGCACCCTGTTTCATTTCACAGAATGGCTTATATTCCACTGTGCTCTTTGGTCACTGTGGATGTTCGGAACGCTTGCTTCTGGCACCCACTCCTGACACAGGCTGAACTGCTGATGTCAGTATATCCATAGAAGATAAAGTCTGTTTGGTTTGAATAGCAATAAATAACAAAATATTATTAAAATAACTAAAACAATTCTAAAAAGGAAGCATTGTTTTTGAAAGCAATTATGTCTTTAAACTTATAGGCCAAAAAAAACATTTCTTCTGTTTCTCATCATGTTTTTAATGATATATTCACTGTTGCTGACAATATTATTTCCACTGATTCTAAATACGAACTAGTTGAAGAACAGAATTAGACCTTGGGCTGTAGAAGAGTTGTGAATGGGGAATTATGTCAGCAGCATGCCTAAAAAAAAAGAAAGGAAATAAAATGCAGAATTTTAAAGCAACAACGACTGAGGTGTATACCTATCTATGAAAATGAATGTGCAAGAGTTTTCTGAAAAGTGGCAAAAATAAATCAAAAATACATAATGAGAAAAAAAAATTGACTAAATAGTTGATAATGAGAAAATTCAGTGTAATAATTGTTGTTCAGGAGGAGAAACGCAAGACTAAAGCAAAGTAGCTTTGCACTGGTCCAGAACTTGATCCAAAGCCTTTGATGTCAGCAGAAAGCCACTGGCTTCCACACGCTTTTTGGCAGCCTTGCACTGTACTCTCAGTGGGAGAAATCTGGCACATCTCTCAGTTGCTCTATAATTCAGTTGCAGTCTTACAATGCTGTTTCATCAGTTCATTCCTTTACCCATCTTCCTAAATTAATCTCTTGACAATTCATTTTATAGACTCTTTCTGACCTATCTAATCATGATGGTGCTTCTAATCTAAATGGTGATTTGAATAAGATTCCCCTGTATTTGTCTTTCCTCCCCAGAGAAGAGAACATTTGCCAGGGTCAGCAATAAAAAAGAGTAACTTACTGGGAAAAGTGATTTCTATAATATTGTAGGTGTATCAGAGAATCAATGAACATTTTTTTAACTTATCCTTTTGGCTATAGACTGTTAAATTCCTGTCCATTTAACTTTTTGCTTCACAGCCTGTGTGATAAGCTAAACAGTTTCCTTCGGCCTAGCATTTCTGTCCTTAACTAAATCATCCTCTCCTTATTTTTTTCCAGAAATGTTGGGTCCTCAAGGAATACCCAACTCACAGGGAGAAATTATATCTTCAGGATGTCAGAGAAAGAGCTGGAGCTGTTCAGCAGAAGTGGCAGAAGAGCCAGGAGTGTTGCCATGCTGTGAGATCCACAGCTGAGAGTTCATAGGGATCTACTGGGATACCCTGACAGCTCCCTTAGCTCTCCAGCAGTCCTGACAGGAGTAGCTTGTGCTCCCATAGGATCTGGGCAAAGCTGGGCAGCCCTTCCACTGGCTGGGCCTTCATTGACATGTCACCATTTTTGGCTGCAGGAAAACTACACAGTAAAACAGTAATGCAGGCAATACCCCTATAATTTTAATAATCTGATAATTTTAGAGAAATGGAGGCTTTACTAAATCTGAAAATGTCAGCCTGATGCTGGTCCATTGGTAAAACTACTATGCTGAGAAGTGTAAGAGATTTAAATCAAACCAAACAAAAACAACCCACAAAAACGCCAAAGCATAAAAAAGCTAATCAAAGCAAAGTAAAACAAACCAGCCAAAACAAACCCCAAACCCTTAGCCACAGCTTCATTTAATATTATTTAAAATATTTAAGGTATAGGAAGCTTTTCACAGTGACTCCATAGTCCTCAGTATTTTGTAAAATGAAGTGTTTCTGTAATTAATGTTTATAGAAGAAGCAGTATATATTTGAATAAAGGGTGGGATTTGGATGCAAATAAGATTGACTTAATTTGAAAAATTGGATACACTATTTTTGACATGGAATTTCGAATGTGAAAGATCAGTACTGCATTACAGTGTTGTGTCTCCCTCATGGTACTGGTTTTATCTGTCCTGTCTGACTTTTAAGACTAAATCATGAATGAAAACCCTGGCACCATTCCCCCTGTCCCTCAAGTTTTTTCTATTATCTCCTGATCTATATCTAGTTCTGTTTACAAAAGAAAGCAAAAGAAATTACCAAAACCACTGCATGATTGTGTTCTTACAGAGAGCATTTTGAACACATGCAAAATAAGATGTGTAAATCAACAGCTGATAAGTGAATCATCCACTTCGAATAACTGGTAATGGGGGACAATCACCACAACACAAAATTTTAGGTGAAGAGAGAAACAAGCAGGACAGCAAAAACACATCTGTCATGCTGGTTTACTTGTTAAAAATTAATTCAATACAGAGATTTCAAACCTGATGGTAAAGATGTGAGTGAAATCCAAGCAATCAGAATGAGAGAACAAATAAAGTTGTAAGAACATGGCTGGTGGCAGTTAAAAAATCTGTATGTCTATCACAGAAGAGCAGTCATTGTAAACTAATAGACATGTATAAGATGAGTAGGTACTATAAATTAGAAAAAGGAAAAGTATTTCTTTTTAGGCTTTCATATGCCTGAGAGGACTTGAACATTACTGTTTTTCTTATAATGAATATAATTTTTGACACTTTACCCTTTTCTTTTTTTTTAATTTTTTCTGTTTCACTCTTTTTTGAGAAATTACGCTAAACTTAAAAAGTGTCTGTAAAAAGTCAATAAACTTACATATTTTGTTTCTTTTTTTTATATTTCTTAAAAATGTAACCTCAGCTTGAAATATGATTTATACATAGAGGTAATGCAAATAAATATTTTTTTTTTATCATTTGAAAGGAAAATTCCCAAAGAACTTGTGGTTTACTGGTCACAGAGATAAATTTATTTGGATTTTTAAATATCATATTATTGCAAAACAGATTTATATCAGCTCAGGTTTAGAAGCAGCTCAGGCTTACACAAGAAAGAAGAAACCAACATCCTGCAGCAGTCCCTGAGAATGCAAACACAAATTGTTCCAGAACTCCTCCTCTTAGTTGTCTCGGATGTCTTCATAAACCACGGTATTGTAAAAGAAAAACTACTGAATTGTGAAATTTATAAGTTAAATGGAAACAGTTAGTTGTTTTTCTTGTCAGAGCCATAAATGAGAAAATGAGACAAGAGAAAAATGCAGTAAGATCCTGAAAACCTCTATTTCTCTTTCCTCCTATCTGATCCCAAGACAGTTTCCTAAATTATAGCTGCAGAGATGATATCTAAGGTAAAACAAGCACAGGGACACAAAAATTACTGAAAGTTCAGCTTAATCTTTGTTACTGCTTCATTCTAAAAAAAAAGCATGTCAGAAAGAGAATAGAATTCCAGTGTTTTGGAAATAAAACTAGCTGGCACGGTTTTTTGGAGTCCATCACTCACAGTGAAAAGGTGGAAAAATCAGACCTCTGGAAATCCTGCAGATTCAGACTACTATAATGAAGGAAGTTGTTTTAAAGCAAATCTTCAGCTGAAAATAGGTAAAAATTAACTAGTCTGGTAGTGTGTAAATGAGTAATAAAAAAAACTTTCATTGGAGACATTCTGCCAAATAAATATATTGGATATATTGCAGTCTGTTATGGGGTAGACAGTCATCTGACTTGTTTGGTCAGTTACAAGTTAATTGCAGGAATGGGACATGCTATCAGATAAAATTAGTACTGGTCTGTCAGGCACGTCCTAATAAAAACAAAAGGACTCAATTAGTTGTCATTGTGATTTCCAACCAGCATTTTAAGTATATTTATTGCATTCTTGGGATGCAAATCAGAATTCTGATTAGATGCATCCTTTAGTAAATTATCAAATAATAAGACATATTTACATATAAATGTTTTAAAGTATAAAAATTTTGCTTGTGGTTTTTGCTCCACTGACTGATGATGATAATTGATTTTAACAAGACTTCTCACTAAATGAGGCATTTTCAGTATGCAGAAAAGAAAGAACTAATTCCCCAGCTGAGCTCTGAAATACATATAAAAATTGAAGAAAGGCACACGAGGTGTGAACACCACCTAGCATTGTTGCCTGTAATGCTTGAATCTGATGATTCAGAATAATTTAATCTATATTTATTAGTTTTGAATTTATTTCCATTTCAATGCCCCAGCCATTGTCCCTAGCACAGTTCTGGACAACATCTCCAATGAGTTTTTTTGGTATCTGCCATTTCTGTTGTTTTGGTTATTTATTCTCTCTTTTGCCCATTTGTTGTAACACATAGGAAGAAGTAGAAGGTAATTATACAGGAAAAGCGGTTACACAAGAGAATACAAGGAGACTTATCGCTTGCTGAATGGAAGGGTTGTTTCCTATCAATACTTATGGCCTTAGTAGTAAATAGATTTAAGCAGCCCCACGTGTAAATATAGGTGCACATATATCTTGCATCTGGTAAACTGGGTGGAGAAAACCAAAAAGCATCAGAGGATTACATGCACATGTGCTTGCATAGAAATAATACAAAAATTTGCTATTTATTCTATTATTAACAATAAATAAAATATATTAAAGTGTCCTTAATTTTTTCTCTAGTATCAAAGAAAAACTCTAGAGGATCTGGTTAAAAGATTCAACCTACTAAATGTGCTTAGATCTTTCTGTGACCCAGAGCTTCCATGTATGCTCAAGATTGCATGCCCTTGCGATAGAGATAATAATTTCCTTCTACTTGAGTGAAGTACATTAAAGCTCTTAGCACATTTGAACTTAAAGTGTGAGTCTACATTTTAGCTGAACAGAGGAACATAGAGTTTAAAAGGAAGTAATGACCAGAAAAGTGCATGTTGAATTGCCTGAATAATTTCTTTTTTTTTATTATCTCAACTACGCAGTCATCATCACTCCACTATCCCCCACCAAAAAAAAAAACCCAAAACAAACAAACAACCCCCCCAAAACAACAAAAAAACCCAACATGGAAAACCTGACATATCAAAACTAGTCTATCAACACAAAATTCCATTTAGCTATAGAATGTACAGTGCACTGGGTTGTATTTCAAATGAATAAATGAAGGACAACTCACTTCAGTTTTTCATTTAAGGCATGAAACTGCAATCTATGCTGGCACTTAGCACTGAAGTATCACTGAATTAATAGAATTGCCTGACTGAACGCTATTCACAGCATGAATGAGGATTGTAGAATAATTTTAATCTTGTTGGAATGGCCAAGTGGTTCAGTCATGTTATGGAAAAAGATTTCAAATGTATTAATACTCTAGTGTTTCAAACATAAACATAAACTTTTTATATCTTATCCCCTCTCTCATGTTCTCCTCTTCAAATCAGTAAGTAGTATGTGCAAAGGTTTAAAAAGGTCATAACATTCTCATGTATTACATAAATAGCTGTCTTGGTTTGTACAGGCAGAGAGACTTCGGACAGAAGTCTCCTCTCTTGGATTTAGTATCCCTGGTTTCTCCAATACAGAGAGATGCCAAATAGACCTAGATGTTAGGGGAAAAAAAAACCCTCTTTACCAAGAAGAATGCTGAAAACAATACTGATAAAACTGAGTTAAACCAACTGATGATGAGGAGAAACTTCCCAACCCCCTCCCACCAGATTAAACTGAGATGGGGGCTGGCCTCCCACATTCAATAAAAAAACAGGTGGACACAGGACAGAGACAAGATAGGAACCCTTCCACATGGTTCACCTCCCCTATGCCCGGAAAGCCCAGCAGGAACAGTTGGAGAGTCAGCACTGTCAGGAAACAACGGGTAGCTGGGAATTGGTACTAGCAGATGCTTGCCTGGCGCTGAAGCGAGGCTGCAGTGTTGATACAGGCAATCGGAGCAGGGCTGCAGATTCCCCAGGTGACTGGAAGGACCAGCAAGACACTCTCTGGATCCAGAGGTGAGACTTGGTTGTTGCAGTTCTAATGATCACTGGTTGAAGTGGTGGATCCATCAGGCTGGTGGTGGAAGCCCTGGGTGCTGAGGGGAGTTCCCAAAATGCTCAGGTTCAGTACCTTCCCTGGGATGGGGAGTTTTACACTGGATGATGTAATACTGTCAGTTATGGATACATCCTGTCTTTGACCCCTTCTAAGATATTGCAGCTGTCTCTTATGTCGGTGCAGTGAATACATTATGGCCAGTTATGACTCATCAACAAGAGATGAATACCTTCAGGCTACATGTGAATGTTCCGGGGAGTTATCACAGCTGAGTCATCTGTGTAAGGAAAAAAAAACACTCTCCCACCTCGCTGGGTTTGCCTCTTCCCTTATCTTGTAGCCTGAGGTGTTGGTTGTGGGTGACTTCAACACATGACCTGAGTGGCAACTCTGCACATTGTCAGCAAAGCACACCGTTGATTGAGCCACAAGCATCAATAGTCCAGTCTCTTACAGCACCTAGGGGTCACTGCAAGTGATGGAATGTTTGAGTCAATAATCACTAGCAGTTCAATCTCTTTAAAGAAGGTAAAACACCCAAAAGCCAAAAAGGCATATTTGGAGCAAAGAGAAAAGAAAAGGGGGATGCCAGAATTTTTGTGTAACCCAGGACAACAGCATTTTGAATAGTTAATGCACTAAATGTTTGGTCAATGATTCCTAATTATTCTTTTTAATTAAATACAACATTTTATCCTTGATAGATTTAAAGCTTTGATAGTAAGATTTTGTAACTTCTCATCCTTCTGTTAATTCATTCTCCTAATTGAAAGGCCAGAAGTAACTTAATGACTCTTTTTCAAAGAGTCCATATCTATATCTAAGACAATACATTCTGAAGTTAATTTAATTTACTTGGTCCATAACTGACATATCATTGTAGCTAAGCATTTTCATCAATGTACACTTAATGACTGAACAGATTACCATAGGAAATTTTATTAACTTGAATACTAACTCCAACTCTAATCTAGTTCCATTGTCAATTTCATCTGTTATGCACAAAATATATCTGAAGTGATTTTAAAGAGAATTATGTCTGACTCATAAAACAAACCCCAAAAAGGTGGATTTTAGATAGCTTTTTCTCCTTTGCTTTATCTTACCTTTTCTTACATATTTTATAATACCCATTTAGTAGTTAGACATTGTATTGCACGAAATACCCACCACAGAGACAAAATTTTGGTAAAGACATTTTATTCAACTCTGATGAACATTCTTTCTGATGATATTTTCATTGTTCCTATTTTTATCATAAGAAAAATCAAAATTCTTAATTATTGTTCATTTTAATTCTCATGAGGAACTTCAGAAGTGATATTACCTTGTAGAGATTTTGCATACTCAAAAAATTTTACAGTTGCAGCTGAAGTTATGTGCAGCCCCTTCAGAGGAAACAGGAGTAAATATATGCATATATTATGATCACAGAATGTTCTGAGTTGGAAAGGACCCACAAGGATCATTGAGTCCAGCTCTTAAATAATAGGCACATATAGGGACGAAATCCATGACCTTGGGGTTATCAGCACTATGATCTAACCAGCTGAGCTAATCTCAGGGTACTTAAGATATATATACATTTTACATACAAAGGACACCTACATGATATTTGATAATTTTAATAAAGAATACAGTTAATGTCTGATCATTCTGATTTGTAGCCACCACAAAATCACAGTATGGGTGAGGTTGAAAGGGATCACAGAAGGTCATCTGGTTCAACCTCTCTGGTCCAGCAGGGTGATCCTGGAGCACATAGCACAGGGTTGCATCCAAATGAAATGGTTCTTGAATATCTCCAGGGAGGAAGATTTCACAAACTCTCTATCAGTCTATTCCAGTGTGTGGTCACTCACTCACACAGTAAAGTTCTTCCTCTCTTAACTTAGTTATACTAAGTTTGGAGTTTTGTGGTGACAGTACCATTATTGTACAAACTGCCACACTGTGAAAATTCCTTCAAGGTTCCTTTTGTATGGTGTAAAGCACCTGAGCTTCACTGTAGCTATTTTTCTGTAATTCCCTGTCTTTATCTGTCCATCTGCCTGTATCGAAATATGTCTGTCTGAATGAAAGTTGTGAGCAGGACATTATTAAAAAAAAAGAAAAAAAGCACTCATTTAACATATATTTCCCTGTCCCTTCTAATGAATAGATATCAGTTTACTAAATATTTGGTGAAACATCTTTAAGTTGTAGTTAGTCTGATCTTCAGAACTTGTCTGGTGAAAACATCAAAAAACAACGTACTTTTTTAAGAATCAGTAAAATATGAGGCTAAAAAAAGGTATGATTTTTAGTACTGTTCTCTGTTGTCCTCTCTTGAGGACAGTAAAGTAAAAAAAAAAAAAAATCCCAAAAGAAAATAATGTTGTAGTAACTCTTAAAGATCCTTTATACAATGCAAAACTCTTTATTGTAAGATTGTTAGTAATAACCTATAAAAATTCGTCCACTGCATAAAGTAATTAACATGTTCGCATTAAAATCATAAGTTCAGTGTACAGAAGGGATTAAAATGAGGTGTACATACTGTGTTACTAGGCAGGATAGTACACACTGGTATGATTGGATATTGAATCACCAGTGTGGAAGATGCACTCATCTTCTCTGCCAATAATAAGTATTTAAAAAAAATTTAACATTTAGTAGAACTGAGTGATGTTACAATGGTAAAAATGCCTCCCATTTTCAAAGGAAAGAAAAAAGCAGGTTTATGAAGAAAAAAAAGTTGGCTGGGAGAATGGAAAAGTGGAAATGGAGAAGCAAAAATGCTAGGTTATTGATATACTGATATCCAAATATGGGAGTAAGCATTTGTGACTCGCTCCCAAATGAGAAGAAAACTGAAGGTTTGTTTCTGCCTAGAAGTGAGGGAAACTGAGCCACATCAAAAGGAGGATAGACCGTAATGATGTCACACATGCAGACTGAGGGTCCTTAAAAGCTTTGTGGGCATCTCTTAACATAGTACCACATTGGAATACTGTGGTCACAGCTGAATGAGACAGCTCCCAAGAAGGAACGAACCTAGCCACATCACTATATTGTTACATTTGGGCTAACTAATACTACTGGGAAATACTAGCCTTATTGTTTCATTGTTTTATTCATCCTTCTATCAGTTCTGCATTTCCTCTACCTCAAAATTAAAAATAAACTTACAGCTTTGTACTTACTCTTTGCAGGAGAACGAATTATCTGTTAAAAATTTAAGAAAAGAGGAAAAAAAGAGAAAAAAAAAAAGGGATTTTGATCCCTGTCTCATTCATAATAGCTCTTACACCTCACAGGGAGGCTTCCAGACTCAAATTTTTTGCAAAGGTTGCAAGTCTCTTTTTGTGGTCAAAGCTGTGAACAGATGCACTAAAGAAGGCAGACATTTCAAAAAGAGTCACATGGAAGGCAGAGATACAGGGAAATTTTTAAACCTGAGATATTGTTACTGTGCAGCCAAATGCACTGCCAATAATCCACAGATGTAAAGCACATGAGTGTGCAAAGCTGTGACTGTTAGAGGTGTGAAAGGAGTTCTTAGTATGTTTATTGAATAGCAAACATACCCATCTGTTCTGCGGAAATAAGTAAGATTTACATCTAAAATCTCATACGTTTGGGAAGTTAACATTTCTGGGGAGTGATATAAGAGAGGTAACAAGGTGTGCTCCCTGATACTGACATGGGTAAATTTCTTCAGCATTCAAAAGTAAAAGTTCAGGGCTTATAAGAACCAGTTGTGCATTTTTTCTCACTTATGTTTCTGTCATGTCGTTTCCTGTCTATTCAATTCCAGTCCATGTTATCTTTTCAGGGCAGAGCAGCAACACACCTGGCCAAATACCTCTTTTGTGTACTATAAATGGTGACAAGGAAATTGAATGATAGTCCCCGTGGTATGTATTTATGGAACAATGAGTCCAAACTGGAAGGTTCTTTCTAACTCAATAGCTATTGGATTGTTATATATTGAGAGGTTTGAAAAAAAACTCAGGAAATATTTTGAGAGCACCTCTTTGATTTTGAACTCTGAAATTTCCTTCTCAAAAAAAGATGGCACTGCAGATCACTCTCCCCACTGCCCTAAAAAAAGAGACTTTTTCCATACAGCAGCTTCCTCAACTTGCTACACACCTGAATCTGAATCTGAGTAGGTTCACAGCTCTTCTCTAAGTCTCTTTGCAACCAATAAGGAGGGAAACAGATATCTAAGCTCACTAGTGCCCAATCTCATAGCCACTTCTGCAGCATAGCTGTCATATACATATATATATCTATGTGTGTGTGTGTAGATATCCATTCTGGATTGAATCCTATTATAATCATAGATCTTTACTGAGGTTGTGATATTTAGACCACTCACCAAAAACTGGGAAAACAGTATTAATTTGTCTCCATCATTCAGAGAGAATTCTTTCCTTTCAGAAGAGAAGATTTCAGCTGTGAAAAAGCCATAGGCTAACATATTTTCTAGAAGGGTTCTATCTTGTTCTCCTTTTATAGTTTTAAAGTTGTCCTAGAGAATAGCAAATAATGAACAGTATTTGCAGTGAGAGCAGCATGCAAATATTATCATGGGACTAGATTAATGGGGAGAAAACAGAGCCCTTAATCTTTCTTGTCTATGATGAGATTCATTTATGCATTAAAATTAATCAGTCACTAAATTTATGAATAAAAACAATAACAATAACAAAAACAAAAACAACAATAATAAATCTCCCACCCAAATATAAAGACTACTTTGGAAGCAGGATCCCTGTATCTCAGCTGAGTGTCCAAAACACCAGGTTAATGAGTTGTATTCCAGTTAGATGAGTACTGTAAAGTATAATATAGTCTCTTTCTTAGATAGAATTTTCCTTTTAAAACTGTTTTTTGTTCCTGTTGTACACACTAACAAATGGAAATTCAGAAATACAGAATTCTGGCTGAATTTTGAAGTCTGAATGGCCCTAATGACTACAGAACTGAGAAGTGCTTTCTTCCTCTATGCTTTAGAGTTATAAACTCCCACCTCCACTGTCCTCTCCACCCCAGAATATTTACCTTTCTCATATAAAACTAATACCAAATGCAAAACAGAATCTCTAGTGAAATAATCTCATAGCGATAGTAGCTACTGTACTTTTCAGAAAAAAATCTTGACTTGTGGTTTGTTTGTTCTGCTAATGATTTATTTTCCATGTGAATTGCTCTCATTTGACAAAGTGATAGGAAATGGTTCTTGTGGGTTTTGAGGGTGCACAGAGATATCAGGCTTCTTTCAGAAGGAATAATAGAGCTGGATCAATGCTGTGCTGTTTATCATTTTGTCAGTGATACTGAAAGGTCACAGAACAATGCAAGTTAAGAAGCTGTGCTCAAATCACACATCTGGAAAATGTGGCATGTCCCTGTTCTGTGTAGTCTTCATTTATTCGCTATTTGTGGCCAATCAAATAAGAACTTCTGATGCTGCTAGACCTGATGATTTTTGTCCAAGATATCTGCCTCCCACACTGCAAAAATAAAACTTTGTGTTAAAAATTAATTAGCATCAAGATTCACTTTAAAATATACTTGAAATTGAAATTATAGAAGCTGAAAGGGAAAGTCAGGCTTAGTTAATACAGGGAGAAACTAACAACTTGCTGATGGAAAAACATTTTAATCTATAAAATCAGTAAAAAGGGCCTGAAAGCAAAAGAAAGATGTCAATATTGTAACAGCATATAATCTCACCAACGATGGCCAGTGTCACTGTATGAGGATTTACAAAACAGAAGTACATTTGCAGCCTTGGGCACTGGAGACTTGGTGTATTCATACTGACCTGCAAGTTATACCAAAAATCACCTGTGGTTACATGTAATTCTTTCCTACAGCAAAGACAAAAAAATGTTGCAGCTCAAATCAAAAGGCTGCAAGTAATTCACTTGCACTTTGTGATATTCATATTTCATATAATTTGTTTGATAATATTCAGACTATCAATAAAAAACACTGAAGGGAGACATTTGTTTCGGAAATATCTCTTCATTAAGGGATAGTGGTCTCTCACATTCATTGCTACTATAGTTTTCTTCATTATTCAATAGCGCTTTCAATCCCCATGTGTGTGACTTTCATTATTACGGATCATTTTTCCTTAGGATGTGTGGTTTAATTTTAATGCAGGAATCTAAATCAAAATCCTTTGCTATTTAGTGGCTCTCTGGTGTAATAAAAGAGAGTAAGGCTTAGCCCTATGCTTTTGTGCTCAGAAGCATTTTGCCATGTATTTGAATTATGATAAAATCAATTGGAAGAGCCTGACGGTGAAAAGGAGGAAGAAAGTTTCCCTATATGAAGCTGGAGAATAATTACAGGGTTTTTTTCCCAGCACAAAAATGCTGCAGGCAAATAGCTTGTTAATTCAGCATCTATCATCATTTAACCTTGTTTGTCCTCTCGTTGATAGAATAACACAATTAAAAGGCTTTCCCTTTGAATTATCAGTGTCTGAAGCTAAAATGGCCTGTGTTTTATGAAAGCTGTGTTCTCTTTTACTTCCATAAAGACATGTCTGAATTGTTCGCTGGGGCTTGCTCACTCTTAGCGTCTCTGGGACTGCAGCACCAATGAAAGCTTTTCTCTTCCTGGCACATAGCCAAGGCGAGACATGATCTAATACTGCAAATTATTTTTCTCTTTTGCACTGGGGAACTACTGTGTTAAAAGCTAGCTTCCTTTCCTAGCTCCAGGAAAGTGAGGCACAGACAGGTGTAGCTCATTTGATTGCACTGAAACCAGTCTCAAGGCCCTCCACAGTCAATGCTTCAGTGCACAAGCATGAAGGAGAGTGAGCGTATTTTTCCTTACTCTCCATTTTTAAACCATGGCCTAATCAGCAGCTTCACAAAAGTGTCTTGGCTTGTGAATTTTTTTTTCTCTGCCTGAATACAAAGCTGAATACATGGGAAATTATGGCACTGAAAGAATCATGCTGTTCTTACCTCGGTGCTGTCTGTCAGTCCTGACATGATCTGGAGCTTGAAATTCAAGAAGTATAAATGGTGTTAAAAAAATCAGACTTCAGTATAGGTAAAATTAAGCAAAAGTATTTGATCTAGGGCTTTTTTTGCTGAAAAGGATGGTTTTTTGCTGACACATCCCCTCCTCTCCAGCCAAAGAAGAGGGAAAGGATGTGGAAAAAAGAGGTTCATGCGTGGAAAATACTGTAAGAATGGTGAAAAATATAGAAACAGTGTTATGTACAATGTGGAAAAATAAATTTCCTATTTTAATATGTTGACCCTAGATTTTCATGCTATCTTCATGCCAGTTCACCTTAAGCTGGTGATTACAGCTGAGCAGCTGACAATTCCTCATTTCTAAAGGTAGTCCTGTTGCTTTTCCAAATAATGCTCAACACTTGCACTGCAAAGAGTTTACCAGATTGTAACATAATACCTGATATTTATTAGGCACTTTTTCCTCTCTATAAGCTTATATGATCCTCTGAGGGCTCTGCAAGATACACTTCTCTATGCTAGAAGCCTGTCAGCTCTCGAGAGATAAGGATGGTTGACCAGATTCAGAAGGTGGCTGACTGGGGTAATTCCTTCAGTTCCATGGCAGGAGGGACCTTGCTGTTGGATGGCAGGATCTGTTCTAACTGTGTCTCTGAGCCCTTCCCCTGGTGTGATGTGGTGTTAGAAGTAATATATATTTCTGCAGGGTGATGACAAAAGTTATCATTGATGCTTTATTCCAGTTCTGTGATGGAATAAATGACATCATGAAAAGAGATGCTGTGAAGAATCAGCTCCTGCTATCTTATAAAATAGATGCATAGCTGAGCCCTTTACCAGCTGAAGTTCTTCTGCCTGAGAGTAGAGTTGAAAACTAGCTTTGATGAAATGTTCTTTCCTTTCTGCTCTCCCCAGCAGTATGACCTCCCCTTCTGACATCTGCCACTTCCCTACCATCATTAGTGTGTTTATGCGATGATGAAGTAAACTGAGCTACAGGTTGCCCCACTGTGCCCTTCCCACCAAACTCTATCATTAAAATCCATTCCCCAATCAGACAAGATGCAAATTTGGATTTCAGAAGCCAGTTTTTGTCCATGCTTTAACCTCTAAAGCCCTCTGTCACTTCTGTCCCTTATTCTGGACTTCCCCTCCATATTGAGAATGCTCCTTTCCATTTGGATGAAAGTGTGTGGTTTTTTTGTACTGATCACAGTGAGAGCTTGTTTCCAAATGATGCTTGGACCATGCATCTGTACCTGAGATGTTAACGTTCTTCTGTGCAGCTGGCTTCTACAAAAAAGTGCTTATGAAGAATTTCTGGATGTTTTCAAGTTAAGGGAGCTGGCCTGTATCACCTTTACTGGTGATTTTAACAGTATATGGTTATGAATGGTATATGCTTTAAAATAAACTGTCAAATTAAAAAAAGAAATTATACAGTAAAGGGGGCAAAAAAAAAAGTGCAGTCTTTAATGTAGGAAAAAGGGTGGAAATCTTCTATAGTAGTGCTTTACTTATTCACTGTGATCATACAGAGTGCTTGTTTTCATGATATCTCACACGCTTGCCAAGGTCCATGCAGAGGTTTCTGGTGAGATTTTTAAATGAGCAGTTGTCTGCCTCTCATGCAGTGACTAGCTTGAACCATTTTGCCCATCAACCAGATGGCCCTTTCCTCTGACACATGTTTTTTCCCATTCCTTCTTCATTTTCAGCTTGGCTATGCAGTGTTTTTGCCTGGTACATTTGCCTATATAATTTCCCCCAAAATATTTCAGACAGAAAACAAACTAATGAATTAATTTTTAATTAGAATCAGGACATATGCCAGAAAACTCATAATAAAAATGACAAAAGAAAGAATTTAAAAGTCTCTTTAACAGATATTTATGCAGAGATTATTTTTTAAAAATAGCCTAGCTGCATAAGATCAACTAGGCAAATGCTAGATTCCATAGTCAGCTGACATGAAAATGTACTGCAAAGGTAGAGATGGTATTAGGTTTAGATCATCTTTATAGCTGCACCTTATAAACACTTTCTAAGCCTCATATTTTCTATTTACAGGTTTTTTTAAAAAAAGTTTAAATAGTTAAATTTATATATAAATAAGATGAAAGCCGCAATACAAAATTACTGATAATTCCTGGTGTTTACAGGTCCAGAAGTTTCAGATGTTTCTTGTGTATCCAAAATGACTATGTGTACAATCACTCTGTTGAACAGGTATTTTATATATAGGAAAACTGAGAAAGGATTGCTCACTGTCACTTTAATTACCTGGAAACATAAACCCACTCACCACTAAAGTGTGGTTTAGACTAGTAGGTTCTTTGGCTTAAAGTCTTGCTTTCTCCCTATTTGATTCAACACATTGTTTTATTTTTAATTTTGAGCATCATGAATTTGTCTTCTCCCTTAGTAACTGACAATTTTTGTCCAGAAATTCTTGTAACCCACTATTGCCAAATCTAATTGTTGTGGCTGTTTTTGATGATGTGTAGCATTAGTGATTGCAAATTGAGGGAAAGAGATCTGGTACCAAACGAAAGACTGTCAGTTCTGGTACTGTATTTTTTCAGATTCATATTTCAACAACTTTCGCATTATTTAAATCATAGAATCACAGAATGGGTAAAGTTGGAAGAGACCACAATGGGTCATCTGGTCCGATCTCCCTGCTCAAGCAGGGTCTTCCTAGAGAACATTGCACAGAATTGCACCTAGGTAGTTCTTGAATATCTCCAGTGAGGGAGACTCCACAACCTCTCTTGGCAGTGTGTTCCAGTGCACAGTTCCCTGCACGGTAAAAAAGTTCTTCTATATATTCAGGTGGAACTTCCTGTGCACCAGTTTCTCGCTGTCTTATGTCTTGGCACCACCGAGAAGAGCCTGGTTACGTCTTCTTGACACTCTCTCTTCAGATACTTATACACATTGATGAGGTCCCCTCTTAGTCTTCTTGAGTCCGAACAGGCCCAGCTTCCTCAGTCTATCCTCGTAAGAGAGATGATCCAATCCTCTAATCATTTTTGTAACCCTCAGGTGGACCAGCTCCAAGAACTCCATGTCTCTTGTACTGAGGTGCCCAGAACAGGACACAGCTGAGTAGAAGGGCAGTATCATCTTCCTCAACCTGCTGAAAGTGGTATTCCTAATGCACTCCAGGATCCCACTGTCCATCTTGGCCATAAGGGCACATTGCTGGCTCATGGACAGCTTGTTGTCCACCAGAACTCCCCGGTTCTTCTCCTCAGAACTGCTCCCCAGCGAGTCAGCCTCCATCCTGTACCGGTGCCCAGGGCTACTCATTTGCAGGTGCAGGACACTCCATTTGCCTTTGTTGAACTTCAGACAGTTCTTCTCTGCCCATCTCTCCAACTTGTCGAGGTCCTTCTGAAGGGTTGCACAGCCCTCTGGGGTATTAGCCACTCCTCCCATCTTTGTGCCATCAGTGAACTTGCTGAGGAGGCCTCTGCCCCTCCATCCAAGTCATTGTTTAATAAGTTAAACAATACTGGGCCCAGTACTGAGTCCTGGGGGACACCACTAGTGACAGGGTTCACACTAGAACTTGTGCCACTGCTTTCGACCCTCTGGGATCTGTTGTGCAGTCAGTTCTCAATCCACCTCACTGTCCACTCATCCAGTCCACACTTCCTGTATTTGCCTATGAGGATGTTGTGAGAGACAGTGTCAAAAGCCTTGCTAAAGTCAAGATAGACAATATCCACTGCTCTACCCTCATCCATCTGGGTAGTTCTTTCATCATAGAAGGCAATCAGGTTGATCAAGCATGATTTACCTTCAGCGAATCCATGTTGACTACTTCCAAGTATTGACAGCTAGCATTGATGTTGGCCCATCACTGTACCAAAAAAACCTCCAACTTTTCTGATGAAAATAAATCAAAATTGTTTCAAGCAAAGTCTGACTTTGTCTCCTATTAGAATCTACCTGTTTCACAGCTTCAACTCTTGCTGTTCGTCTGTCAGAATGGTCACGAACCAGGCATTTCTTGGATGTGTGAGAGTAAGGTAGGACAGAGAAACCATTCTGAATGTCTCTCTCCCAGGTGAAAAATGTTTAATTCAAACTGCTACTGCTTTATAGCAATCACAGGAACTCATTCAGCTATTAGGAATGCCATGAATGCTCATAGTCATACCAGCGTTGTTTATAACACAGAAGTATATTTTTTACCCTGGGGGAATTATTTGCAAAAGTAATTTTTTCAAGTATATATTTTTTTTTAACCAGAAAAGCTTCTTGTTTGGGGGTGGGGTTTTGTTTATTTGTTTGGGGGTTTTTTGCTTGTCTTTGGTTATTTGGCTTTTTTCTTTTACTGAAGAATTTCAAATTGAAAACAATGTATTTTGGTCTTCAGAAAGAACATTTTAAAGAACTCATTCCTTTTTGTTCGGTTAGAAAACCAGCCATGGAATACCATGTCCCTCTTCAAGCAAGAAAACACAGTGAAGGGTGGAAAATGTCATGGTTTCCACAGTATGCTCCTGCTGATTGATCCTCTGAGAACAAAGACACTTTAGACTAACTATAAATAAAACCAAACAATATACAATGTAAATATTTTAAATTTTTTTGTATTTCAGAAGAAAACAGATGATTTTCCACTAAAAAAAGTTTGAGATCTAATTTTCTATCAGATACTAAAGTCAATGGCAAATAATTCATACATTATTCCTGTTTTTAATTTATTCCAATTTTGCACTAGAGCTTTAATCTTGAACACTTAATTTTTAAAGTTTTAGGTAAATTCTGGAACAGGAGCAAGACGCTTTTAAGAAATGTAGTCCTATCAGCTCATAAGAAGTGGATTCTCTCTTCTAATAATGTTATCCCTTCTGGCCTACTTCACTTGAAATATCTTGGAATTGGTGTCAAATTTGATGTATTTATGGATACTGACAGGTGGTAGGTGCTAGGGCAGTAAATACTTCCTCCAGGCTATGTCTGCTACAGAAGACTCTTCAAGCCACCAAGGCAGCAGCACAATCCATGGTGCCACATATAAGGAGTAGCCAGAAGAATAATAATTCATAACCAGTATCTGTTGTTCCTAAGAATGATAGCTTGTATCTAGATTTTTATGAAGTCTAGTAGTTACCTGCCTGGATGCCCTTTGAAAATAAATAAACTTTCATAATTCATGTGAATTGTTTAAAATAAGAGCATTCTGCAATCCTCATACAATATCTCTATTCTATTTCTTTAAATTTACGGGGAGAAAAAAAAAAAGAGACCTCTTTTCTTGCTTTCATTTTCCCAAGCTTTTGTCAGTTCTTTCAGAATGCATCAGCACTCTAAGACAACACCCTGTCCTCATTTCTACACATTGTTTGTGTACCAGGCCCAGAACTGCCATTTCAAATCACAGTACATTGATTTTTAATGTTCTTTTAATTTAGGCTAAAGATGCAGAAATCTTAGCTCAGTCAGGCTGTATGCTGACCTGCATTTGAACTTCTTACCAGCTGCTTCTAGGTCTCTGACAACAATTCTGTTTTTAAAACCACAATTAAAAAACATTAAATTATATTATAGACTGGTTTTAATTATATTTTAACATTATTTTTGTTCAGTGACTCACAAATGTGTGCTTTCAAAATGGTTGTAAGGGACACAGGATTTAAACAGATGTAATAATCTCACTTACTTCTGTGTCATTCGCTCTTTAGATCTATTGCTGTTATCTGATTTACTAAGACATAGCAGCTGGTATCGCCTTTTTGAGCTTGTTTTGCAAGATTAAATTCTACCACCTTGACCTAGCATAAATATTGAGAAGTGGCACAGCCCAGGTTCATCGTGGGATCTGGTGCATGAAATTAATGCTGGAAAGTAGGATAACAGAATGACAGTGACAGGGATGTGTTGGTCTGGATAATCCTGGAGTTCTGGAAGAGGAGAAAAGTTCAGTAAGACAGCATTACCTTACTGAGCAGTGAAAAAGAAAATAACACATTCCCACGTAAGCTGTTTGGGGTAGAGATGAGTAGCGAGTAGCGGGAATAACATATTACCATATTTAGAAATTATTGATATACTCTGAAAAAGGACACTTAGGAAGCTTCTGCAGTCCTTTTTTCACCCTGATGCTACAGTTTGCACTTAGTTAGCAGTTAGCAAAAGAAAATAAATGCTCCTGAAAAAGCTGGAACAGTGAAACTGGAAGCTGGTCCTGCAATTTCAATAAATGAAGCTCCCTTCACTGGATATTTTAAGCAAGCATAGACTGCAGAAATAACTCAATCTTTTTCTTTTTTTTTTAACAGAAAGTATGACTAAAAATGAGGGTATTTTTAGTATACTTTTATTGTTCTTTCAGAGCCAATTTTAACTTAACCTTCTCTTTCTAAGGCATGTTGGAAAGCTGCAAAAACTGTTGTATTCTTGGTTTCATTCCCAACGGCATACTGGCATACTACTTTCACAAGACTGCCTTGAGCAGTATTCTGTAAACTAAATGATGATTATGCGTATATGAACACTGGGCCAATAAAGCGGAGAATTTGCTATTCACTTTTGTAACTGCTGTGTGGCATCTCTCTCTGTTAAGGCAAAGGAAAGCTTCCTTATATGTTAACATACTGAAGAAAATTAAAATCAACTTGAAAACCTCTGTGTAAGAATATGCACACAAACCGAGTTTAAATTAATCATATATTCCTTGGTGGATGCAAGTAAAAATAAATGAATTGGCTGGTTTGGTACTATAAATTTTAAGATACTAATTTATTTCCAAGCTGGAATTTTTCTGTTTGTTCAAACTAGACATGGAAGCTCATAATAAAATAATAATTTGGTCTGTAGTAAATGTCATTCTGTAGTAATGTTCATAGCGTAGGCTTCTAAAGGGCAAAATCAACTCAAGTTTAAAAAAGAAAATTTACAGAAAAACCCCACCTATAACAGATGCTCTAGCATATGGCTAGGTTTTAAGTGAGTGCATAGTTGAGCACAGAAAATAAATAAGGGCATGACAAGACCCCCCCCCTCCTTCTTTTGCCCCATAGATACACTAATCACATGGTCACCAGATGGTATATACAGAACTTTGAATGCTGTACAATATTTATAGCCACCAATTTGCAGCCTTAAAGTCAGAATATTAAACTGTTTGTTTCATATGGCAGAAAAGAGGCACTTTAATGCTGTTTATTTTTGTTGTCATTACTATTCAGAGCCCAGGAAAGAACTGGTTTGTGCAACTGAAGCGGGCAACCATGCCTTGAAATTATCTCGGTGGTTTTATGGTCTTAGTGAAGACAGAAAAGCCAACTGTGAAGCCATTATTCTGGTAACCTCTACCACCTTGAGTAGAAAAACACTGGACTTAATTTTGTTGGAAAGCTGGGGAAAGGTGATCAGCCTCCCACAGTGCCACAGAATCCCCATAGGCAAGTATGGCAAGGTGGCTTTGCTCCTGACCCTGCCATCACAATTATCCCCCTCTCCGGTGGAGGGGATCACATGGCACAGATGCCCCTCCAGTGTCAACATAATGTCTGGATCCTATGGCACTTTCCCCTGAAGTCTGGTTTTCTCCCTAATTATTACAGGAGCAACAGCCGTGCTGGATGTCAAAACAATATCTTTATTGCTCTTACTATCAGAGGCCACAAGAGGGAGAAGAAGATAACGAAGCCACAGCATAAGGGGTTGTGTGCTCCAAATCTTTCAGCTTCACAAAGTCAGTCTGCTCTTCCAGTTTTCTGGGTTCAAGTAAATAATCATTAAGTTTTCAAAAGCTGAACATCCGAAAATCACAACTGAAAGGTAAATGAAAATGACACTGGAGGAAGGTTCGCCTTTGTGCTGTACCATACCCTGACCAACAAGGACTGGATATTTCTACAAGAAATAATGCTAAATACCTCATGGGGGAAAAAAAAATTAGTACAAATAGAAATCCAATCAACTAGAACACATTTTCTGCCTTGAACACGTTTATAGCAAAATAGTGTGTAGGTTTTTCCTTCATGGAAGGTACTGCAGAAGCTTGCACTGACTTTGGGGGTTTTGAGCATTTATGAATCGAAAGATAAATATTCAGCTTCATTTGTGGATGTTCTTTTATCTCTCAAGAAGCCGATGCATACTCTGACTATTTTAAGAAAAATCATTTCCATTGCAACAAAAATTTCTTAGATGCAGTTGTATTGAAAAAATATGCAATATTGTTATGAATATATAGACTAGAGAAAGCAAAATGTAGGAAATAGTGTTTCTACTAGACACTAAATCAGCACTGCTAGCTTTAAAACACCCAAAATTATATAGATGTATTATCATCTTGGAGAGTGTTTATGTAACCATTCTCATGAGTTCACACTGTCACACAGGGACCTTTAGTGAACACACTAGTAGTGAACACACAGTAGTTTAACAACACTACTGAAGAAAATATGCAAAGATGATGGATAAAACATATTGTCCTGGGCTATAAAATATCCCTTTCCCTTCTTCCTTTTGGTTTATAATTTGAATGCTTTGTTGTTAACATTGTTTGAAGACCACCAGAGGACTGTGGCAATTCATAATATTGCAACATCAAAAATAATGTATTTGATTTATTTTTAATGTGAATACAGTACTGATTTTGTTTGTCAGAAGCCATGGGGAACAAAGCTAAATATTGTAAATTATCAGCTTCCACTTAATGCAATAGGAAATGTAATTAGATCATAAGCAGAGATAAGATTTTAAAAATGCACTCTTTTATGTTTAGTGAAATGATATTACAATGTTCTGCTGTTATAAACAGAATGTGCATTTCTAGTAAAATTGTAAAGCTTCTATTACAAAAAAAATAAAAAAATATGGAGAGGAAAGACAATAAAAATTAGCATAAACTACATTTTTCACAGAAAATTTTATTCTGTTTCTGAACTGATTTTTTTTTTATTTCGATTAATTTCTTTTCTCCACTTTCTCTTTCTGATATAAAAAGAATAAGTGGCAAAAAGAAGAGAAAATAAATGGATAGAATAGCTTAATGATTTCAAAAGTTGTGCCTAATCTTGTGCAAGTACTCATGAAAGACCGATTAAACTATATATGCAGATTTTTGTTACAAGAGACCCAACCAGTTTAGTATTTAGTTGAGAATGACAGCATGCTCTTAAACTATATATTTTCTCTCTTTTTTCTGTTTTCATTTTGTTTGTTTTTTTTTTTTAATTTAATTTTATGTTACAAATTACATTTATGACTTACAGAAGACAAAATGTATACTTTCATCATAAAACTGTAGGGGTTTTTTCACTGTGTCAATCCTATACTTTTCCTGCCATGTCCCCATTGCAGATGGCTTAAAAGTTAGATAGTCAATTTCAAGACAACAAGATAAAAATAACCTTGCTTTAATGCAACCAGAGCAGTAATTTTGTTTCAATTTGCTTGGACTTTGGAGGTTTTTCTAAGTACATTTTTGCTAATTACTTTTTAAATTCAGTCATCCTTTACAGATCTAGGAATTAAAGTTTTCAAACTCATACATTACATTTTATAATTAGCTGTTAAGATAAACAAAAAAAGAGTCCTCTCCCCTTCAGTTTTCCCATTTGTTACATTTTCAGGTCATGGTGCAGTTCACCATTTTGCTATAGCCGTTATTTCAGCTTTCTTATTAGCCTGATCATGGTGAGATTTACTCAAAAACTAAACAGAGCAGGTGTACAGAAGTGTGCATTTTGTTGATGTTGTTGGTTTTGGTTTCGGTTGTGTTTGTTTCATTTGGTTTTGCTGGGTTTTGTTTGTTTGTTTTGTTATTTGTTTTGCCTTGGTTTGTGTTGTTTCTTCTACTGCAAGGGTTATAAAACGTTCTGGAAATCTAAACCAACCCCAGGGTACAACAAACAGTAAGTGTCACTGCTTACTGACTGACAGATGCTTCACTGTTGTGACAGAAGACGTTGTGTGGGCCACCTGGAAGACTAGAGACCACCACTAACTTGCAATCCACTGTCATAAAATATCTTTGATTTACCATCTGCTTTTATGAAATGTCCCTGAAATTAAATATCTTAATGGAAGCATGGAATTGGGTGGTTCGGTGTGAAACTTTCTCTATTTGTGAGTTCACTGAAGGAATAAACTATAGCTGCTCTGTATATGTTGTGCTGTTATGGTTTTTATAACCTGTACTCTGCCTTTTTGCCTGTAATAAATCCAATTTGCAGTGGATGTCAGCTTTTATAGTATTACGATGAATTTTTATGCACTATTATTTTTTCTTAACAAAATAGGTTTTAGCTCTCAGAAATTAAAAATACATTGCTCAAAATGTTAGTCTTTATATAATGATAATACAATTTTTTATATGAATTTGCAGGAAAATAAGCTATTAATTTGAGTACAGACGTGTGTAGATCAGATTTACATTACTGTAATAGATTTCTTTATATAGACCTTGCTCTTTATCAATTTATAGAGACAGTTATTTACATACAAGTCTTCTTCTGGAAGGAGTTATGCAGGAGAAGCTTAAATTAATAAAATATATTTCCAGAGAATTCTTAAATGAACAAGAAAGAAGTTGGCAAGAATACATTTATGTGTATGTCATTATGAAAAGATTTTAAATAATGTAAGGGAAATATTCACTTTTTATTAAATATTATGATTTATAAACTCCATGGATTTGCTCTACGACCAAAAAAAATGTGTTCCATTCATAATATAGATGATAGGATTTTCCTAAGAGTACTCATGTGAACAAAGATTTGAAAGACAGCAGTGAATAGATTTGCTAAGTGCTAAGGGTAGCAAGAGAGATTTGAACATTGTAGTGTTTGGTAACTGCAATGTATGCACATGAGGTCCGTTTTTATGCATCATCTGAGCTTGTTGCTTGTCTTTATAAACACAGCTAATATTTGGAAAGTTTTTATTTACTTGTCATTATCAAAATCTTTCCATTCTATCTGTTTGTTAGATTTGTTGTTGTTTTTCTTGTGGGTTTTTTTGTGTGTTTTGGTTTGGTTTTTTGGGGTGGTAGTTGTTTTTTTTTCTTCTTTTCCTTTTTTTTTTTTGACACCTAAATTCTATGCAAATAGATATACAACGTTTTGTATGTGTATTTGAGTGAGCATTCGTGGAGAATTTCTATATGCAGTGGATGAAGCAGGATTTATAGGGAGAAAGAGCTGGTGATCAAAAAATTTATTTGCAAAGAATACTGGCTGGAAGCAGTTCCCAGTTTGATGTGCTTGAGCTGGTTGAAGGCTGGAAAGGCAGAGATGCTCTTGCTAGAGTTCAGCAGCAGACACAGAGCCACATCCAAAAGGCATACCCGGGAGTTGGAAAGTTCAGGGCAGGCCTTAAGCATTCTAGTATTTTGGGAGAGGAAAGATTATTAGTGTAAAAAAGTCACTGTAAAAAATATGGCTGCTATGGAGTAAGTATATAATGACAAAGGTTGCTGATTTTCCTTTCTCAGTTGTTGGGTTTTTTTGTTTCTTGGATTTTTTCATATGTTTTAATTCTCTTCCAAGTTCATTCATATAATGTAGTTAGGGAAATACATACACTTTCAAAAGCCACAGTTTTGCTTGGGTTGTGGAAATTAGAGGGAAAGTAGTATAGCTTTGTGATTGTGTGAGATAGAAGATTATTTTTTGCACAATCACATAATGAGAAATAAGATAAAATATTTTCTTTTTCTTTATAGAACAGCTTATTTGTGTAAACTATCCCATGGAATGTCACAAAAAATATTCTTTTAATTATTAAATACATGATTTCACAACATTATATACAAAATCTTTTAATGCTTTTTATTTTAACTCGATCCATAAGTGGTGATAACATCTATGCCTTTTTCTGATTCAGTTTGTAAGAGAATACTAAACTCATGACATGGCCACCTAATTTTACTTGGGCTCTTTTCCCTTTTCCATTTAATAATTTATCTCTTTAAAAATAATTCCTATTATTATAAAACTTTATTGAAAGATTTTTTTCTATTAATATTTTGTCTGCTAGACATTTATGCAGGTTAAAATGCCTGAAATCTGTCCCCTCAATAACACCTTATTAAGGAATAGATGGAGGGTTGTGTTTGTGAGTGTATCAGAACTAAGCCTAAAGGTGGCACAACTTCTAAATACCATTCACTGTCATTTTAAAACAGCATTTTACAAGTGTGATGACGTGAGAGTATGTAACTGAATATGAGTGAAAAAAACCCACCAAAAACCAGTAAAAACTTGTAATGGCTAGCAAAATGGGAACAAACTGTGCTTTTGTTTATGGTTTCTCCAAAACAAAAACTAACAACTGTAAGTTATTCACAGTTACATCCCTGATTCCTGTGAAAATGGAAAGCATTCTGCAGGGTATAAAACACCTGCTGTTACATACATATCGACAGACACAAATATATACATCTAAAGAAACTTTGATTCAGACCTCCCATTCTTCAAATAAACCAAATTTAAAAATAATATTCTCTTTTAAGACAGTGACAATAATGAATCAAATTAAATATGGTAATGGGATAAATTATAAGACATGATATATTTAGTCCTATCACGGAGACTGACAAAATAGAGGGGAAAAAGCACTATTGCCCTTTGTCAATATTTTGTCCAAAAAATTTTTATATGAAAAGTTCCACATAAGACTAAGTGATCTTTCCCTACATATAAAACTAACTTTTTTATTGCAGAAAGATATACACTCACCTCTGAGACCACTGTGGTCACAAAGAGTGCAATAGGGAATAGGCAGAACATGAACTCATTAAAGGGACAGCAAAAAGCCTTGGTTTTTCTTTTTCCAGAGGTCTTGACATGTTTAGCAAGGGTTTGCAATCCCATGTTATGTAACACAGACACACATGCACATCTAATTAGATATTTAATAGAGCTTGGGTGTGCTTTGTACCCCCAAAGTACATAAGCAGGTTTTTTTCCCAGCTCACTTTGTGGCTCTCACACGCAGTTTATTTTTGGAGTCAGTCGACAGCCCATGAACAGCCATCTGAATGATGTACGTACACGTGGAATTTTGATGAGATGGTAGTAGAAATTAGATGGACCACTTTTTATTTCTAAAGTGGTCTGCAAATATTAAAGGTCATTAAAATGAAATAAAAATAATGTTGTCTTTACAGATTGCAGCTCCTTTATGTCCCAGTCTTGCAGAGAGCTGCAGGTGGGCATACAGTTTTGGTTAAATACAGATTGTTTGCTGACTTCTTGCAAGACTGTAGATTTCAACAATGTGAAAATGTCAATACACAGATCCTGCTTTTACTCTGGAAATGACTTTTTTTTTCAATCGAAGCAATTATTTACTTTTTTTTAACACAACTGTAAAACTGACTCTTTGTGTTCATAAGTGGAGTTGTCAAATTATGCTACTTACTTTGGTGAAACTTCTCCATGAAGAGAAAGACATATGAAGAACTCCTCAAGAGAAAAGTCTAATTTCTTTCTGCTGAGTACTATGGGTGGAGTCGGACAACACTGTACCAGATCACTTTTCTCTCTACTGTTGTTGTCAATGAAAAATGTAGAAATATTTCACTATTCACTTTTTGCTTACAACAAAATATTTATTCAAGGAGGACAAGGGGAAAAGTGAAGTATTTGCTACAGCGTTCCTAAGGGAACCTTTTATGGTTTGAAATTATTTGTGGCTATACCATTCCTAAAAGAATTTCTGTTCAATGCCCATCATCTAAAACCATAGAATAATAGAATAAATAGGATAAAGACCCATAATACTCCCTGATACCCTTCTGATTTCAGTAATTCCAGGGCCCACAGAACTATTTAGTTTTTATAAGTTTGGTAGATATACATGGCTGTATTTCTTGCTCACTGTCTACTGCCAATAATATTTCGTAAAAGTTTCATAGATTTTCTTTTTACATATTTATCCTGCTATGAATGAGAAACAGAGTATATATAGTCTTTAAATATAATGAGGGAGATAAAGTTCACTGTATGTATATAATTAAAGTCAGCTTTATTTTTTGTCAAATATTTCCATCCCAAGGAAAAGAAAATCTTTTTTATTAGGTAGTGTTTGTAATTCAAAGCAGTTTATGAAGAAGTGAGTATAGAAAGAGAGAGAAGGAGACAGAGGAGAGATAACACATTTTTCGATATATTTTGAGATATATACATATACAAATAGATACATTGATATATTTGACTCAGCAGAAACTCAGCCTGTTATTCCAAACGAGAAACAGTTCAATTTTTTGTATGGTGAATGAGTTTACTTGCCTGAATGGCAGGCACACCAACTAGTGCCAAAGGTTTGAGGCAAACACTTGTGTTTCCTCCCATTAGTGAATGTTGACATTTTTAATGGCAATGTCCTGCCATTTCTGTTCAGCAGGGAGTACTTCAGTACCTCCTCTCCAGTGCTAACAGCCCTCAGCAACTGCTCAGTACTTGTGTGCCAAAATGGTCTCTGCCCTTTTCCTGTGAGCAGAAGGGAAAGCACTGAAAGTGAGCCTTATAAATCATCCACTGTTTAGCCTATTAACACCCACGATGGTGTAATCCTATATGTTAATTATATACGGTAAATTCTATTTGAAATTTATTTACCAAATCTCTTAAAATCATTTCTAATAGTGTTTATGGCAGCACTTCAGACCCTTCCCTTGCTAGGAAGCCAGTTGGTTTTACCAGTATAGTATCCTTGGCTGCCTGATTGCACTGTTCAACATCTTTCTTTTGTTTTGTTTTTTTTATGTTTTACAGAGCTGGCAGAACATAGAAATAGTTCAGATTAATCAAAGAAACTTAATGCATCTCTATGGCTTAAAAGAATGTTTAAGGCTCCAGCACTTTCCTTCTTATGTTTAGGAAATGAAGACTTATATTTATTTTTCTTTAAAAGTTAGATTAAGTACTTCAGTTTCTGACTTGGTTTTCCACACAGCCCTTAGGAAATTAGCCTCTTTCTCACAGTCTTCTACACAGAGTATATTTTGTTTTAAAAATCTGACTTTACTATTACTCCAGTAAGTAGAGGTTTATCTCCACACTTTCAATTGAATAAAATTAGTTTAAAAAGCAATTTGCTTTAATAATTCTATTTCTGGAAGAGATATACAAAACCATAATGGAAATTTGTGTTACATATGTTCAATTTTGCTATTACAGAACTATTTATTGTATGTCTGTGAAAGCTTTAGAAATGTACAGTAGTGTGTTAAGTCTTTAAAAAGCTACTTTAATCCAACCTATTATATTAACAAAATGGATTCTCTTTAAATTTCAGCTCTTAAAAATTAAAAAAAAAAAGTTCATTGTTGGTACCCACTTTCCCAAACCTTTCAAATGGGAAATTTTTTTATAGGTTTCATACTGAATCTAATTCTCTGTAGACAGTCATGAGTTTTCAGGGAAATAAATGCATACCATTGTTGAGACTCATCAAATATTTTTTTCTCCTTCACCATCTCAGGTTCCAAAGATGTTTTAGAAGCATGTATCGCATTATGTCCACTTCCAACTACATAGTAATTTTGGTTTCTATGGTTGTTATTTCTGAAATTACCAGAAGAAAAAAGGACTTCAAATCAGTCAGTAGCCTGATCTAAAATGTTTTAAACAAGTAGAAAATCTTGCAGTTTCTGCAAACAGTTTTGAAACAAAACAGGACTGAATGTTTTTGTCTTTTAGAGTTTAATTTAACTATATGTATTTCTTGACTGTTTTCCATTTAATTTCAACTTGTCTATGCAGGTTTTTTATATGAAAAATAGAGATAAGAATTGCTGGAACAATATTCAGTAGCTGTTGTCTTTTCAGTGAGTCATCCTTAATAAAAATCCAACAAAACAACTTTCTTCCAAGCTTAACAATTATTATCAGTTATTTAATGTTAACGTTTAGAAGTAAATGGTATATTGCTGATAGTGGAGGAAGTCAGGGAATGCTATTGCATTTACTCCCATATTTATTAGGAACAATAAGGATACTACCACAGAGTAAAAGGACCAATGATCCAAGCTGTTGTCCTCTCTGACTTCCTTTTGTGTCCAAGTGATTTTTGAACTCTAGAGCACAGTTAAGCTGCTTCTACAATAATATGTTATTTAAACTCTTATACTTCATATTCTTATTGCACGTCATTCAAATGATCTTTTGCACCTGGATTTTTAATTTGGTAAGCCGTGACTAGCAGGAAGATTTTTTACTGTGTTTAAACACATTTGCCCCCTCTTAACATGATTAAGAATAAGACATTTTGCCTTTGCCCTCTCCAAGTTGTGCTGGAAGCAGATGTTAATATTTTATATACAATTTTCCTTAACCCATAATTGGCAATAAAGACAAAATAATGTTATGTTTCAAGATTCCTCAGTATTAACTAATTAAACCAGCAGCAGGCCTCGAGCATGGGACAATGGCAAACTTTCAGATGAATTAATTTTATGGAAGACCAGCTGAGTAATTGGACTCCAATTACAGGCTGTTTAGCTCCCTCATCACCTTCACATATAATTAAATTCAATTGGTTGATACAGCTTCTATTTTTATGAGGCCACTTACAAGCTTTTTGAACCCCACTGTGACTTTGGATTTAGGCCAATCAATTATTACTCATTTCTCTTTCAAATGGAAATTCTCTAGATTAGTCATATCTTCTGTAATGTATTACTCGCATTTAAAAGGTACTTTGCAGCTGAGGCATGGATGAAGAGAAATGTTTATAGATATTTTTTTTCTACTAAAATATAAAGTATGCAACAGTATGCTTTTCATGGGTATTGACGAACGGAGGTCACGTGTTTTTATGACTTGTCTTGAGTGCTATGATGCTGTACACAGTGGGTTTTATTTACTGTATCATTATATTTGCAAAAACATTCTTGTTCATGTTAAAAATTATTACTGAAATTGCTTATTAGACCTAGAATTGTCTCTCTTGACATGTAAAAAGTAAGTCATTATGTATAGCTAGCTGACAATTCCTTAGTTGCCCAGTTTTCTTTCTTTAAACGCTTTTCAAATTAAATTAAACCATTGTTATTAATTTTTTAAAAAAACAACTAAACCCCCTAAATTACTGTTTATTGTGATAAAAAGTTAGCAGCCCTGATGTTTGAACAGATTCATAGTTTGAACTAAAAGAAACAACATACATTTTTATTTTGAGAATGCTAGAACAGTTTATATTTTAAAGCACTCAGCTTTGAATTAGTACATTTTCAAGTGCGAACAGAAAATAAATTCATTAGTGAGATTGTAACATTTCACACATAACTAGTCTATAAGGAGATTAAACAAATGACTAGAGCTAATATGGCACTTTTGCCTGTTTTTAGTATATTGGTTCCAATGTATTTATTTCCAAAGAAAGCAATATAACATTGCTGATGAAAGAGGAAGCAGAGAAGCAGTAGTGAAATCAGTGATCTTTTCCAGCTCTACCGAGTAATCAATAAAGAAAAAGGCATTGTCAAATATGAAATATTACTTTTCTTTAGACCTTTCAGTTAGGGAAATATCAAACCTATTTTTTTGATCCTTAAACTCTTGAATTTGAATGTAAGCCATTGATTAGCTATGTAAAAAGATGACTTTGAGACATAATCAAATTACAAAAAAGTTTCAATGAAACTGTATTACTACTGATTGACTAGCAAAAAAAAACATTAATGATTAATGATAATAAATATCAGAAAAGCAGTGTTCACTGCCTTCTCCCTTGAAGTACTGCCACCACAGAATGCAGATACTATACATGATCTTCACTGGTAAATTCTGACCTTTTCCAATTACATTCTGTAATTGAAAAAAAAAATCCATATACTGAACAAAACCCCTCACCTTTTCTGTAGGCACATGATATACAGGAGAAAAAATAATATAAAAGATTCCTGAGGAAAATGCTTCCTATTGTTTTACATGTGATGATCATATTAGACGTTATCAAAATACATTATTGATACTAGTTTTCATTATTTTGGAATAAAATGATTGAAAAGTCTAAATCATGTCAAGTCCAGGTTTGTAGTTTGTTTGTTTGCTTGTTTGCTTGTTTTTATTGCTTACTTGTTTTTCTTTCTGAATATTAAAGAAGTCACTTTAAAAGAAACTAAGGAAGTCATATTCTGACTTTTCTTATAAGAATAATGGTTTGATTACTACTGCTATTAATGTTGTAAGGAAGGATAGAAACCAATTTTTTCATAAATACCTCCTATTTCAGATCACAGATGCTTTCATTCAGATTACAGAGGCTCTCATAATATATTTGGTTCCCTGAGTCTAACATGTCCATCGTCCATTAATCCAGTTGCCTCTCTTGATGCCATCACATGTTTATTAATACTCACTTATTGCTAAGAAGGCACAGCATTTATGCTATAAGCAGCATAACTTATAAGATAGCACAAACCATTGCACTTCCAAGGGAGTGCAGAAAATTAGTAGTGCCATCACAGACCTAAATATCAACTCAGTTGAGGAGGCAGTCAGGAAAGAAAACCCTCTAGGTATTATTTTTTACAAAGGTTAGATGCTTTAAATCACAGTGCTCATTAGACTTTGTCATCATTTCATGATTTTGCTTCATCAAGCCTCTAGTGCCACATGTGTTTTGAAGTCCTTTTTTCTCCCTAGACAGGTTAACTGAGATCAGAATGCACAACTGGCATTTCTTGTAGAGACATAGTCAGAATTTATTTGGTTTAGAAGACAAACTGCTCAGAGGGAAAAAAAGGAAAGACCTCATTCAGGGTATAATTTTGCAGGATTTGTTATTCATAAGTGAACAGCCACCTTTTCATGGATTTCTTTCTGAATAATGACAAAAATTAAAAAGGAGCAATTTGGTAGTTGATTCACTGGTATTACATCTATTCAGGAAGAATAAACAGGTATTAGAGGTTTAATGAAAACACCACCAATCCCACCAGGAGAGGAGGAAAAAAGAAAAAAAAAGGCAAAATGAGAACTTTCCACTATTCTTAGAAAACTAGATTTCTGCTCTTGTGTGAAATTAAACCCAAAATGTTCATGATCAGTCTCTGGCAAAACTAGAGACTATTGGCCAAACCATAATCTTGTTAACTGTCCTCCTGCCAAATAGAGTTTTTGTGTCCCATTTTTTCCCCTTCTTTCTGTGACTCCTGACTGAGAGCATATGCTGCATTTTGGGAAACACCTTCAAAAACAAGACATAAAAAGTCAAATCAGAAAGGCAAATTCCTTGCCTCCACATGTGGTTTCTTTAGTGGTCAATAGGCAGCTACTTTGTTCCTTGAACAGTACTGCCGATCTTAAATGTTGACTCTCCATGTGTTGATTCTGCACGGCTTTGAACAGTGTTAAATGGAGAAAACTTAAACGGTTAGAGGAGAAAATCAACAAGTGACTGAAATATGCACAATCTGTTTATTTAGAAGCAAGTAGCTTTCTGTTATGTAAATAAAATATACTTAGGTATGAGGGGAAAATGACCTTTTGTATTTTGTAATAGCATAGCTTTTAAGTCTGATCCTCGCAATACAGTGTGCTGGCAATGCAGCATGTCACTTCTGTGGCTTCGAAGACACTTAAACTCCTAATCGTTGGTACTATCAGCGTTCCCCTCCAAAAACATTCCTCATATACAGTACAACAAAGAACAGTGTGCGCCCATGGCCTGAGCTTAACAAAGTGTATTGAGAAAGACGGCTTCCTGGGCAGAAAAGCACATCAATAACACAGTGGGAAGTGGCACCAACAGAAGGTAAACACGGGTCAGTCAGGGAAGGCTTAGTAGGTGGTGGGGCACAGACCTTCACATACAATGAAGGGAATGACATCAGAGAGATTCATCTTTGTGCTTGAATTCTCTGTTATTAACTAAGGCATAACATCATACAGGACAACAAAGGCCCAGAATCAGCCAGTTTTTGACTGCCTCACAGATGGCACTTAAATGTAGATTTCAGTGCTGCTGAGAGAATGACTGTGGCGATTGTGTTAGCTGAACCGTTCAGCTCTGGGAAAACACAACAAGAAAAAAAGAGTGATGCATTAATGTTCTGGTTAAGTAAATATTATTTAGACATGTAAGCCACTAGGCTTACCCAGTTCTCTGTCATTATTTATTAGGTATATGTGAATGGTGTGTAAGAGTTTCAAATTTCCAAGCATAATTTTTCTGTCAAGGATTGGCAAAAAAATAATAAAAAATAGCTGTTCCATGTATGTAACTCTTTTATTTTTTAGCTGAGCAGGAAATCTTTTTGGTTTGTTTTTATTTTTGCTAAATTTAGCAAGAGATGAGTCTTCATTACAAAAGTGGCTTTTCTTCTCCATGCTGCATTAGTGTATTCATGTCTAACCCTTTTTATTTCTGACCTTTTTCCTAGTAGGAAAATAATTAAGGAATAGGAAAGAATTTAAATACCACTCATATCAGACAGGAAGATGATTTCTACAAACTGTTTCTATTATGGAGAGTGTTTATTTATGGAATTGTTCACAGATTTTCAACACACTATGTTCATTAGTGCTGTATATTTTATTGCAATTGTTAATTTGACTCATAAAATTTAGACAAGAGGTTTCTATTCACAAAACTTATTGTACTTTTAAAGCTTAGAATGGTTTTATAAATGCCACAGATTCTTAATTTCAGTGGTCTCTAAACTTTTTTGACTGTTTAACCCTAACAATAAAAAATTACGAGTATACACCCCCAAAATATGCACATTTATGTTTTTTTATAATTTATATACATGAACTACTATACCAGCGTATTATGTACGTTACAAAGCATGCATAAAATTGAGTGCACACACACCACTTTGGAGATCACTTCTTTATTAACAATTTAATGTCTAATAACTATCAGTTATAAAAATCTAAAACTCACTGTAGAAGGAATATTTTTGTACAAAATATGTAGAAGTTTTATAATTTTTATTTACATTTTAGTATCTTTCCATTTTTTAAAGTACTAGTTAAGTGAAAATTCCTGCAGAACCAAATTGACTTTGCAATGAGACCTTTGGCCAAGTCAGCTATCCATAACTGCAAAATGCCATGATTTTACAAAAATGGAAGAGTAACACAGAAGAAACGGGGAGGTACATGCTGGAAAATGTGTTACTTAATTCTCAGCTTTGTTATAGTTCCAGTAATGTAGTAAAAAGAGAAGTCGAAGTAGATTTCCAGACCTGGATTGTAAATCTGAAATTAGGCCACCTACATAAGAAATCAGAGCTAGCTAGAATGTCAGTCTTTTGCTCAGACAAGCAACATATGCTTTTCCAAGTGCCTTCACTTATCAGAATAAATTAGTTTGTTTATCCAAAAAGAGTTCAGGAAACCAGCTGTTTTATTTTATATGGATTTTCAGATGATCACAATCTGGGACTGAAACTGGAGATCTGCGATATTTAATGAAGCAGACAAATGGGTAGAAATCTACTTCAGAACTGCCTTCATGGAGCCTGTTATCCACTGTAGTGATGGCCTTTGCCAAATGAACAAAGTCCGTGACTGAGTGTTTTTGAAAAAAGAACTGCGTTTATCAAAAGTTATCTTTATAAAATGATAATACAATCCTGTTGGTATTTTATATTTATTTTGTGTATCTATTAAGCATGTATGACTATTATTGGAACAAACAAGCCAAATGACTCCATATAGGAGGGTACAATGAGAAACCACCACAAACAAAGCTCCTTGCTGAATCTGTGGGCCAGTGAGAAGAAAGTCCCTTAAGTAGATGAGCCAATTTGTTATCCTCTGGGAATATTTTATTACATTGATTTTTCTTTTTTTTTCCCATATTTTTATTTTAAATAGCCACAGCTAGAAGAGATAAAAACACTTAGGAAAAAAAGAACACGAAAAGGTAAGGTGGGGGACAGAATTTAAAAACATAATAGGAATTTCTGAATTTCAAAAGCTATATTGTTTATATGATCAATGGGCCTTTCCTAGAGTGATTTGGAGAATCTAGGCGTTAGAAATCAATCTCTGGAGGATCCATCAAGAAAATAAACAGCCTAATTAAGTCACCTACTCTGATCTTGTAATCTTTGATCTTCATATAGGTTGACCATGATGCGTAACTTTATAAAACTGTTGATTTCTCATTTCTAAATACTATGTTTCCTAGAATATTTCAAGATCCATGGATGATATCCAGTGAAAGGTAAGGAGAAACTGGGATTAAAAGTAAAATATGCTGCTTAAAGAAAGTTAATGCAGTTAAAATGGCAGTAACTTTCCTAGAGATAGTGTATTCTGAACATCTCCTTTGGGAACTATATCAAAATTTTTCAGTCATTGTATTTTCATGCCTTCAGATTCAGAAGATGACTCAAAACTGGTTCACATTGGAAGGGGTTTTTTGTTATCTCTTGGTTGAGGAATTTATTTCAGATGTGAAAAGGAAGCCAAGAAAAGGGCTTTTTACTGCATGTTAGAAGAAATGAATCCTACAAAATTCAAGAAAAGATGAGAAATGTTTATCTAAATCAGCCTCAGTAGCACAAGAAAGGATGGCTATTCAAACACACCATTGTCTGTGATTTTTACTTGAAATGTCTATGGCAACAATATGTAAGTATGCTGACTTAACAAGGACATAAAAAGGAGACATGGAATTAGAATCTTCATGAGATTCTGCATGAACTGCAATCAATCAGCAATAGGTCAAGCTGCATATGTTCTCTTTGTCTATGCAAAGATATATATATTCCTGTTGCTGTCACCTCAAACCTCTCTTCTCCATCTATGCATTTATTTTGTCCTTATGTTTCAACTTGTCATTGTCAGCATAAAATTTCTGCAGAATGGAGACTGCTTTTTTTTTTTAAAATGAAAATCTGAATTCAGCCATCAGGGCTGAATAGGGTCATGGGTTGTTCTTGTGATTACATGCCAAAAGAAGAAAAGCCCAACATGCTTTCTCAAGGTTAAGCTGTAAGTTTCCATAAGCATAATTTACATGTATAGGTGGGGACATTTTAGAATCTGTTGGTTTTATAGGACACAGAGACGACTGTGGGAAACTCAAATGCCACCTAATGTTTCCATGCAAAAGCACTGCCACTATCACTAGCTTAATCACATTTCTGTCTCCTCAGGGAAGCACATGGTATCAGTGATACAAGCTGAATCCTTTTGTCAAGAAAACCATCAAACATTCATGCCAAAGCACAGAATACTCACACTGGCTACATAAAATGCTGTTAAATAAAATAATATTTCTATTAAGTGGAAGATATGCCTTTATAGACTAACTAGCAATTCTGCCCAAGCAAAAAATATGACTGACTGAAGAAAAAAATGTTAATAGTTTTTTTCACTTATGAACAAAAGGATAAGGTTGCCTGGAGAAGTATAAACCACTTGAAGAAAAATGCTGGATTTTTTTCCATTTTATTTTTCCCCTCTTTTTTTCTTCTCCCATTCCCACTTCCACCATGGGAACTCGCTCATGATGAGACTGCTCAAACACTTTTCAAAGGAAGAATTTTTATATATCAGTTTTGATAAAACATTGCAAAAAAGTGAATTTAAAACAACAAATACCCTTTTTCAGTCTCATCCAACCTCTTGTTTTGCTATAAAGCTTTAACTTGTGGGAACACGTAACAAAGTCTGCTTAATGACAGAAGATTATTGAGAATAGCTGAATTTAAGTCTTGCTACAAATGGCTGTGGAAAGTTCAGACATCACTGAATGAGGAAGTGATCAAATGAAGAGGTGATAAATTTGTAAATGCAATTACTTCCATGTGAAGTGATAAAGGAAAATAATGCTAACAGTATATGGACAATAGGAGACTCTAAATTAGTTTTAATTGCACATTAGAAAGAAGTTCTGTGAGTCCTTGCAGATCTCCAAAATCATCAGCAATGGTCAGAAAAAGACCTTGTAGAAATGTATGCAGAGGAATGGCAAGTGTGATCAGCTATGAAAGACTAAATAGATTAAGACTTTTTGTTCAGACAAGAACAACCAAGGAAAGGGAGCGAGCAATAATAGCTTCTGTTAAAAAAATGATAACAGACCTTTTTTTTATGAAGAACTGAAATCTAGAACTCATTGCCACACGGGATGTTAAGGATAGTAAAATAATCAAATCTTTTACCTTTTAGGGCTGAAAGGGTCTTTTAGGGGAGAAATCATCCTATTACTTGCCCTCTCCCTTTCTCTCTTAATTGCTTGTTTGTGTTTTTTTTTTGTGTGTGTGTTGTAATTCTTTCCTTAGATATCTGTTACTCATCACTGACTTTATAGATATAAGGCTGCTTAGGGGGATCCTTGTTCTGACCGAGCATCTCCACTGAAATTTTTTGTGCATTTTGGTTTGAATTTCTAAATATTTATAAATTTCAAAAATTGTTGCTGGTGTACTGTTGGCAGTAAATTTTATGTAAAATATTGCAGATCCTGCAGAGGGAGAAGCAGTTTGTACAGACAAGTGTATTTTACTAGTACAGTTTATATCAGGTATGTCTTCGTCTATCTGAATGAAGTCAGCTAAAAATATATAAAATACATTTTTTCTACACCACTTCATCCTTAACTGCCCCTGCTATGCCTACAAAAATACTTAAGTTTAGATTGACTCTCAGCATCCGCTATTTTTTGTTCAAACTTTTCTACTTAGAATGATTTCATAATCACTTTAATGTATAAATACATAGGTATGCACTTTGTACAAAATATGTATATGAATGTGTATTTATGGAACATATGAATGTGTGTATGGAAAATAAGTGTTCTTTTACTGTAAGTGAAATATCTCTTTAATTGACAGATTGTTCTGGTTTAAAAGTAAACCAGCGGGAGAAATGAACCCAACCGGAGAGATTACAAGTCGGAGTTACAATTTACTAAAAAGATTACAATATATACAATAATACAGAGAAGACTAGTTTTAACCCCCTGAGACAGATGTATAACCCAGCACCCTGGGACAAGAACAGAACAGTGTTCATTGGCCCCTGTGCTGAGCACCATGTGGTTCCCCTGGGGGGAAAAGTAGAAAGAAAGGAAACCTTCTGGTCTGGGTGTTGGTTGCAGTTCTGTTTGAAGTGATGATTAGAGTCCTGTCGAGAGTTGCAGTCTCAGTCCTGTTGGAGTTCTGGTCCTCCTCAGGACCCGATGGCTGGCACCAGAAACCTCAAAACTCCAAGAGTATACACGCTCAGGTTCAGGTGGGAATGCCCAGTACCTCCCCTGCCCAGCTTGTAGCCTGAGGTGTTGGGTGTGCCCTGCGCAGCTACTGCAAACAACCATTACTAACAGTCCATCAGAAATGACATAGAGGGTGTAGGATACACAGTTTTGGTAATACCCACATAGTGATAAACTGGTCCTGGACCCTGTAACTAGGACATGGATACAGGAGAAAAAACCCAAACATATTGATATCACGTTTAGTCAAAATAAACCTGTAACACTTCTAAAGAAGCTCTCAATTTGAAAGGCGATCATCAGAAACTTAGACTTATGCTTATGAATAAGAATAAAACTGAGCTATAACTTCATATTCAATATTTAAAAAGAAAATCCATGTGCCACAAATTGCATTATATTTCCAGTTAGACTTGCTAATAGTTTCCATTAAAGATTTCCGGAACTCTTTGTCTAAGGAGCTCCAAAAGTAAGCCAGAAATTCTTCAGATTCAGCACATCTTATCCCAGTTCCTTTCTGGAATCTGAAACATGGTTTGACTCTAATATTTGCTGTTAACATTTCAAATTTAGTGTTTTGGAAAAATCCAAACTAGATTTATCTTCCAGTGCACAATGCATTTACCTCTGAGACTTTCAGCATCTCAGAAATATCACCCTCTCCAACCGTGGTTCATTGAAATTTCAATGAATGCAATTTTCAAAATACTATTGCACCAATAGTGTAGCTTTTCAGGAAGTGCTTTCTTTTTAAAGTGATATTTCTGGAACTCCTACAGTATTTTATTGCAGTAATTGCAGGTTAAGATTGTGAGACAAGGAGGGAAGTACCATATAGAGAAAATATTTCACTAATAAAGAATAAAGAAAAATACTACAATATATTTTCAAAAAAACCCTTTACCACAGGTGCATTTACTTCCAAATTAAAACTATACTATTTTCTTGCATCCATAAAATTATACTTGTTAGTCTTGGCATCTATGATCTTAAAGAAAATATGCTTCTCAGAAGTACTATAGAGTAGCTAGTGGTTCTGGAAAAAGTAAAACATCAAGGGAACTTTCAACTTAATATATGTTGGCACCTCATGACATTTTAGTCAGTACTGCTTATTCAAGGAGGTAAGGAGATTTTGAAAGACCATTTAGCAAAAATCAGTCGGGGAGGGGGATTTACAAACACAGTACCATATAACTGTCTGACAGAAAGATAGAAATAATATCCCATTTGCCATCAAAGCTGCTCCAAAAAACAGAAAAGGAACAATTCTCTCTGGGCATGGCCAGTTTAAATTTGACAAGTTCTCAGAGCTCATCAGATTACCAAACGACACTGAGAAAGAACAGATACACCCTCTTCCTACCCCTCTTTTCTTGGTTCCTTAACATATCGGACCTTTTTCATCAGTCAATTACAGTGCAAAACATTGTTGTCATTGGCAATGCTCTCAAAGGGAAAGATTAAACAATTTGGGTTCAGAAGCACACTGCACTGTAAAAATCAGACTTCCATTAAGTAGCGTGTCTTTAAATATTTAGGGTGCTCAGAGACCACTGGTGATTGAGCACAATAATTTCATTGACTAATAAGTGTATATGTAGTCAGACCTAACTGGACAGACATCTTTTGCAGCATCAATTTGGAATTCTTTTTACATATAAAGTAGTTCAGGGAAAATAAAACTAATGCTTGTTGAGATCTGAGAGCTGAAATAACTGTAAGTGGGCTCTGTCATCTCTTTATTGGTTAAATGTATCTAATGTGTTACTTTTTACTTACTGTGCTTTGCACTTTGATTGTCATGATGAAACTATTAGCTGGAAAGAATAAGCATTAACATTTTACCAGATATTGAATCATTAGTTAGTAAATCAAAATGCATTTTCATCAGCAGAGATATTTCACCAAATCTAGTGTCATAGAGAAAAGCCCCACATTCACGTGATATTAATTTTTTCAAATCCTTTTTCCTGGAAGAAAAGACAAATTTTTTTCAATTCATTTTAATTTGATTTGTAAGAACCATGTTTCCACTGCTTTCACAAAAATAGGCAAAGAATTCCCTTGAAACACACTTGGAATTGAGACAAATATGACAACATTTTTCCCTTTTTTTTACCGTTTTAGAAAACTATAAATACAACTTCATGTAATAGTATTAGAAAAATCAGGTATTAAAAGTTATATTTCCACAGACGTTGTCACACATTTGGACACTTGTTCATTTTGCAGCAGTGTTTTCCAGAACTCTTATTCAGAAGTCCCCTCAAAGTTTCAGTTCATGACTTTTAATCACAAGGACTACAAGACATAAAGAATCTAGCCAGAGTTGAAACCTGGGAGGATCTATAAGTTGAGAGCAGACTTCCAAGACACAGTCTCTTCTGGTTGTGCCAAAATTCCTCTCCCAGCAGTGGACTGATTATGCCCTGCCGAATAAGAGTTTCTCTTTTTACTGTCAGATCCATGAGAAGCAGCAACAGCATTTCAAAACCAGGGAAAAAGACAAGAAAGAGAAAAAAGAAGAGTCCTGGACAGACTTCATATCCAGTATTTCCAATACTTTTGCTTTTTTTTTTCATCACATATTATATAATTATCTCTATTTTTTTTAATGGAATTTTAAGGAATAAATGTGAAGGGGTAAAGGGAAAAGCTGCGAACAATAGAAAATCCAGGCTATAATGTATTAGTCCATAGATTGGTAACACCAAGTGAAACACGTCTCCATTTTGCCTTGATAGCATAAGAGACAAGTCCTTGTACTAAAGGAAGCTTTACAAACTATTGTCAAGACAAATAATGAAATAGGAAATTTTAAAGGGATCGCTGAAATGACTTCTACATTGAGTAGCACTTATATTATAGGTAAAGGCATCCTTTGAGAAATTCAAGTATTGTTTTTTATTTACCTATACTGTATTATGGGGGGTTTTGTTTGGTTGTTTTGGTCTAGCTGAATGGTTTGGGAGGTTTTGTTTGTTTTTCTTACAAGGAAGCAAAATACCTTTTTTGAAAGGCTCATTCATTTATATTCAGAGCTTCTCTTTTCTGGATGGTTAAATGATTCAGCATCTCTTTTCAGAAGTATTTTCTGGAATCTTCTGCTAAAATTTTCACTTGTATGTGAAAGAATAAAGAAGATAAATGGGGAGAGGTTTGGTAAGGGTAAATTTTTTAAAATAACTTGTAGATTACTGCTAACTTTTGGCTTAAATAACTGAAAAGGACAAAGATTTGAAATAAGTAGTTTTTTGTGGTTTTTTTTAACCGAAGTAGCTGATATGATTAGAAAAAATGCAGTACCTCTTGGCCACATAATCCCTTGTTCAGGGAATCAGACAAATATAATCGACAATGAGACAAAAAAGATAATAGAATCTCATTCACTAGTCAGAGAGCATATTTTGTACTTGACCAGAGAACCTTATTACAATAAATCAGGATCAATGCCCCATGGGATATGATCTTCATTCCAAATAATTTTTCTGGTGGCACATCTGTGCTGTTACATTGAGCATGCCTTTTTAAGCCATGTTGGTCTGGGTACGTACAGTTGCAACTGTTGAAAAGCAGTAGGAAGACAAGATCACAGTCAATGTGACAATGCAGTTGCATTTGTGAAGATGAATTTTTTTCTTGTAATTTTCCCATCAGTTTGATTCCATTCTGTCGTAATTTTTATTCTAATATTGTCACTTACTGAAAGGTTCTTTACTGCAATCTGTGTTGGGACATAGCTAAAAAGATTGGGTGGAATTCATCCCTGAGGTAACTCCATTAATTTCAACAGATATAAATTGCGAGTGTGTATAACGAAGATTTACTTAGCATCAGTGAACAAAACTGAAATATTTCCACAATTATAAATGCTGTTATCTTTGAAAAAATATTCTGAATGATACAGAAAAATCTTAACATATTTGGAAGAAAAAAGCACATATAGGTAACATATGCACACATCCTTTCCAATACCCCTACATTCTATAATTTTTACTTATATTAATTTTCATCAGACTTTAGGATTAGTCTTGTAGCTTGTAGCTACGTTGCTCTTTAATCAGGCTAAGAGCATGCCCCTAAGCACTGGACCACAAGCTACTCTTCTACTTAATTCCTCCTTGCTTTTTGTCTGTTTTGGCCTAAAGAAAGCAAGGTCAGGCATTGTCCTCTGCACACTGTGTGGGCCAGATCACTCCACTCTGAGATGAGAAAAGAGACTGCCTTCAGAAACAGAGAAAAGACTCCCTTATCCATTTTGCATGTTTGTGGCCACTGACAAAGGCCAGTTAATGCTGCCATGATGTTAAATATGCCTGAATTTAAAGTTTAATGAAGTTAGAATTTTACTCTGATTTTACTCTGATGTCCAGGAACATCCACAAAGCTTTCCTCTCTGTCATCATAATGTGTCCCATGTTGCCTCTTGCCAGCTGCAGAGGTGGAAGAAGCTGGCCCCCAGGACTCAGTACAGAAATGAAGCTTCATGCAGCATTTGTGAAATGGGATATATTACAAAGATAAGATCTAGAGAAGATCTCGGGGTGTTTTCATGTTAATTTTATTTAACTCTCATTCATTTCAGTGAGGCTGTTCTTTTGAGTGCTGCTTACTGCTTTTTACCATTTATATGTGAAGCTGAGTGACTTTTTTTATGCAGATCCCTTCAGCATAATTTTTTATCACAATGCTTTATTGAATGGTTACCTTGTGGGCCTGTTCACCTATATTTTGCAAGTTTTTCCCACTCCTTTTACTCTGGAGACAGATTGTAAGGGAACTTTAGAGATCATCTAGATCCAAGCCCCTGCCATGGACCCTCCAGTTGTTGTTAATTATTATATTTAGGACAGGGAATCAGAACTAGAGACCTGAAATGCAGGATATAACAAAACATAAGAAGTTAGCTCTTCTGTATTTTAATTATTTTTGTACAATTTTTCTACACTAGATTCTTACAATAAAAAGATATGTATTTGAAACTGTCACATGAACAGACAGAACATTTTAATTTAATTACTTTTATTTTAATTACTTTAATTTTCATTTTTATTTTTCAGTGATTGAAGTAGCTGTAAGAATTTGGAACATATTTGGCTAGGATATACTGCATGCTGTAAAATTCTGCCATAAGCAAAAATATACCTAAAATTACGTTTTAAAAAAATATTCTCTTGTATTTGCTGATGGAGGTTGTGCAAACTCATTTGATTCTTTCCAGTTTGCCTTCTTTTTCCTTTCTGTTACAGAATTTTGATGGACTAGTAGAAAAGTTTGAGCTCACAGCTATTTGCTTGACTTTCTGAGAGTGATTGCCACTTGTTTAAAAAAGAGTCTTAATTGATGATACAATACATACCTAAAGTATGCTCTCATTCTGTTCACACATAACAGTGTGTATGTCCTGGAGAAATGTAAATGACAGAACCTCTGTTTCAGTGAAGTAATTACTGTTTTCACAGAGACTGGTAAATGTAAAACTCTGTGCAAATGATAATAGTTATTGCTACTATTATTTGCTTCCAAAGCACATATGGTATAGGTCCTTAGGTACTAAGAGAAACAGTTGTACTACGTGTTCAGATTAAGAAGCAAAATTTTCTTTTGCCTCTCTATTACCCTTACATTCAGATGTGCATTAGTAGATATTTGCTGGTTGCTTATATGTTGGCTGAAAGGGGAAGGTGGACAGGAACACACCCGGAATTAAGACTCTACTTCTCAGCTGATATAACTGATGGCTTTGATCAACAAATCTCGGTATTCACTTTAAAAGGATTGAGAGTGGAAAAAAAATATTGTCTCAGAAAAATACCTTCCACTTTCTGTTGATCTGCTACTTAGATTGCTTATGAACTTTCCCTAAGAAATTTTATTTGCTGTTTAAAAAAAATGTGTGAGCTTTGGTGAATGCCTGTTATCTTTTTTCTTCTGTACATCTTTATAGTTATTCTGGTCATCTAATAGTTTGTCTAAATCAGTCATCTGGTGGAAAATGCAGATAGGTCATGTATTTGAGGATTATATTTCTACAGTACTGATCTGGTCATTGAGGCACAAAGCTTTATTAAAAATTACTGTTTGACACTCCGTACCAAAAGGCTTTCCCTGTCTCTGCTCTGTTATGTTGTTGCCTCTAATTTTGTGACATTGATCTCAGAGGTGTGTGGCCCTTTTCACAGAATGATAGAATCACAGTTAAGAAAAGACCCTTAAGATCACTGAGTCCAACTGTAAGCTTTAAACTGCCAAGTTCACCACTAAATCTTGTCCCTATTTTTAATTACATTTTCCCCATTGCCCTTCCTGGAGAGCCATGCCTTCTAGGACTGTTGTCATTCATTTGTGCACTACTGTCATGTACACAAAACAATGATCTCAAAGCTGCCATAAAAGTTGCAGTTCTATGGAAGTCAAACTAGCAATAGCAATACTTTCATAATGAAATATGCTTAATCCTTTAATCTTGCACATCGTCTATGAATTAATATTTTGATTCCTCACTGGAGAAAGTATTGCAGTAGTTTTATACTGATAGCATTGGGAACCTTTCTCTTCTTTCAGTGATAATAATGGTTAAAGGTAGGTGCAACAACTGTTACAGAAAATCTGTAAAATTTAATCAGATTTGACACAAAATTCTATTGCTTTACCGCACAAAATGAAACTATAGACATGATGGTTCCAGTATGATCGTGACATGGAGTTTTATACCTCTATCTCACCCCAAATAAAAAACTGTCAAATATTTTCCTGTGTCTGGATAATTCTCAGACACAGATGAGAGCAAGCTGGCTGAGTCTCATACAATTCAGACTTAAATGATTATTGTGGGATGTGGAAAGCAACAGGAGGCTTTGGGTGAGGTTATATCATCTCCTCTGCTTTGAGTGTATGTGCCTGGTTTTTGTTCATGAAGTTCTCAACATAGGGATCTGATTAGATTTGCAGTTGCTTCTAGATGATCAAACAGTACAATAGTACTAAGCCTTCTTGCTTCACCTGCATCTGGTTAAGAGCTTGTGTGATTTCCTCCCTAAGCAGAGTCCTCCTCTGGTGACATAATTTTACTGCCATGATGGTGGAGTACAGCAAAAAATAGGAGGACACCTTAAATTCGTGCTGAGGATATAAATGACAGAATACAGCTGCCCATTTGATAGAAAGGAGTAATTTATAGTGAGCACAGTGATGTTTGCATGCAAGCATACATACTGATTGCCATTAAGTTTCTTTGAGGAATTCTGAGGTCCATTTTGACACAAAAAATGTCCAGGTAATTTGGCAATTATCCATATGGGACACATTTTTCTCTCAGTTAGATGTGCAACCAAATTAAAGACAGAAATACAGTCTGGAGTCAAGGATATTTTTCCCTGGTTTGCCTTGAAATAATTTGATTTCTTTCTTTTTAGTTTTGCAACTATAAGAATTGCAATACATATTTATAATCTAATGCACTTGTACTGTTTTTTTCTGAGACAGAGCTAATTTTTTTTCCTAGGAGCTTGTATGGTGTTATATTTTGAACTTGTGATGAGAAGTGTGTTGATAACACAAGGATATTTTAGCTGTTGTTGAGCAGTGCTTACACAGTCAGGAGCTTTCCTGCCTCTCACCCCACCCCAGCAGTGAGCAGGCTGAGGGTCCACAAGTTGCTGGGAGGGGGGCACAGCTGAGACAGCCGATGCCAAATGGCCAAAGGATGTTGCTCTTCATCCCATGCCATACACGCTCAGCATATAACACTATGGGAAGAAGAAGGAAAGGGGGAACATTCAGAGTGACAGCATTTGTCTTCCCAAGTCACTGTTAGGTGTGGTGCATCTCTGCTTTCCTGGAGGTGGCTGAACACATGTTCGTCCATGGGAAATGGTGAATCAATTCCTTCTTTTGCTTTGCCTCTAGGTGTCTGCAAAAGCAGCTGTTGCTTTACCTATTAAACTGTCAACCCACAAATTTTCTCACTTCTACCCTTCTGATTTTTTTCCGCTCCTAGCAGGGAGGAGTGAGTGAGCAGTTGTGTGGGGCTGAGTTGCCAGCTGGGATTAAATCATGACAGCACTCTACATATGATAGTAAACGTGTCACTTCTCTGGCTTCTTAAGTGTATTCACACTGTATTTTTTTAACCTGTATTACTTTATTAAGAGTGAATATAGAAGAATACAATAACTTGTTTGAAATTTCTTTTGCTTTGAGGTCTGAGTGAAACTACACTGTTTCCACACTATTATCTTCCTCCTATGTCTATGTTTAAGATTTGATTAATATTGGAAAATGATAAATTTCTTAATAGTACCTACACATTTGATATCAACAGGTGAATCTACACTTGAGTCAGGGGGACAAGGATTTTCAAAGGCAGATTTAGGTCTATCAAACTGTGCAAACCACTGGCAAATTTAGCCAAATCTTGCTTCTAACATTGTGAGTTTTACATTATATATGCACAAACTTAAAAAAAATAGATGATCCTTAGAATTAACTGAATTCAGAAATGTGCCCTAGAAGATGTGTCTTAAATATCACATACAGAGTAGTGCTTCTTTTATACTTACTCTCTGCACACATAGGTGTTGGGTTTATTTCTATGGAGTTTCCAATTCTTAGAAAAGTCATACGTCTACTTTTGTGCAGTCTGAAGTCCAGTGAGCCTGGTGTGCCACAGCACCTTTGGTTAAGGATTAGTTAAAATATAGATTTTTTTTAATAATTTGGTCATTGTGTCATAGCTAAACTGTGGATCTATCTACTCTTTTGTCCTTTTCTAAAAGATAAAACCTGTTCCAACTGCAGTTGTGGAGCATCCCAATAACTGTGGCTTGCTGGGAACCAATCAAATTTGAGCGCCCTTTGGAAATTATGTTACACCAAATCTTTGGGTTCTTCATTCATTATATTGGAGCCAAATATGGATCTTCTACACATGAGTTCAGTAATGAAATTGCAGGCACATAGAGAAATTTCATGCACCTGGAAATATCCAATATGGGCAACTTGAATGTTATGTCTCACTCTTCTTTTCGATATGGCCTTAGATAATTTGTATTTACTTGGTTCAGCAACTCAATACAATTTTAAACCCATAGTATTTTGTGTTGTTGGTTTCAGTTCCGTATTCTCATTAATATTAGCTTAAAATTGTGTTGGGATGATATTTCTTCTTCTTTAAGGAATTATTTATGACTTTTCAGGGGTTTATTTTTTATTTTTATTGACCTTCTCATATAGAAAGCTAAACTGAACTTTTCTGCTTAGTAGACCATAAAAATTGGGTCATTCTGCCATTTTCCCTACTGGTTATCAGCTGAGCACTCACTAAGTCAGTTTGAGGATGGTACCTTAGCACTGAAAACTGCAATTTGGGACAAAAAAATTTAACCATTGAAGGGTTTTGTGAGAATTGCCTTTGATAACAAAATACTTTTGGAAGTTTTGACTAACTAAGCAGCAATATAATGATGTGGTCCTTATAGGAGGTATCAGGACCAAGGCACCCAAACCAGTAATGAATGCAGTAGTTTTATGGCTTTGTTTTGGTTTGTTTGGTTGTGGGTTTTTTTTTAATTATTTTTTTTTTCATTCGGGGAACAGACACCTGAGAACTGCTTGCTGATTTATTCAATTTAAAGAATAATAAACATCACATATCAGAAATAAGAAACGTGTTGCAGCTGAAAATATAAGTCTATTAATTCACATAAGCATTGCCACTTAGGCAGAGGGCTTGCTTTATGCTGGATAGAAGATGATTTTGTTTTCATAATTTCTTGGCAAAGAATTGAATTGTAATTGTGGCCAGATGGGTGGTCTCAGGTGAGTTTAAATTAAGCAACCTTTAAGCAACACTTTAATATTCTGTCCTTCTCATTGAGAAAATTCCATTTATAGGCCCTGTTACACCCTGGATTTTAAGCTATAAACTGCCCAGAGTGGTCACATTTTATTTAGGACCCTTAAAAGCCCCTTGGTTCTTTATAACCTCAAATTAGCTTCTGGTGAAAGGGTCAAACACTCTTCTCTAAGAGAAATTATTTTAATTTAGTGAGCAAAATAGGATATTTTGGCAAAGGGTTTTACAGGAGTAAAATGCAACCAAGAAAAAAAAATTTCACTAGAACATTCAGCAAAAAGGCCCATTCCACAGAAAACACCCACTAAAAACAATCAATCTACCAGCTGTAGTAAAATGCAATTCATCGGTTTTAAGTTACTCACAAGAGAAGGAAAAGACTAAAAGAAGAAAACAGATTAAAAGGGTAAACAGAAGAAAGAAATAGAGAGGGGAAAGAAAAGAAATGGTTACCATACAAGATCTGATGATTCACATGGTTCAGGTTGCAGGAGAGAGAAGAGAGAGAAGAGAGAGAAGGGGAGAAATGGTTACCAATTCACGTGGTTCAGTTTGCAGGAGAAAAAAAAGAAAGAAGCAGAGAGGGACTCACATAGAGTCTCATGTTACACAGTTTAGTTTTCTTTCCCAGGCAGGATATCCGGTCACTGACCACTTAGTGTCTTCCAGGCCAGAGTGATGGACTTCCAGGTCAGTCACAGGCTTGGCTGGGTGTGTGCAGGCTACCAGGCAGGTCTGCCTTGACCTTACATCTGCTATGAAATATTTAGGCCCATTTGCAAAACAGAATTTCTATTTACCTTCTTCCTGTAATCTGTCTGTCTAGCATAGCTGCAGAGCAGAAATTGCAGTGATCTCCTTAATTTGTGCTGTAGTGGATTGCTACCAGTCAAAAACATCATATCTTACTAGCATAGGCAAGTTCACTTCTTAGACTTTGGAATAGCTATGGTTTCACATGAAAAAGGTCAATCTTTTAATTATTTTAGGGAGAATAAGTTTCAAACGAACTAAAGCAACATTATGTACACATTTGAGCAACCTCACATGTGTGTAACCAGCTGCCTGGCTACACAGCCGTTATGAATTCTTCCACACTAAATCACAGTACCAAGCACAGAATCTAGTTCTCTTTATGCTAGCTAGTGGATTTGTGACTTCCCTGGAATAGTTGGAGCTGTAAACCACTAAATGGATAAATGATGCATAACGGTAGTTTCCTCATCTGTGACAGATGCAATAATGGCCTGGGTATATTTTGCAGGAAATATAAGTGAAAACTTTGTCCATTCTTCTTACCCAAGAAGTCTTAAATTTTGGACTTTTGTGCTAAAAGTAGAATGCACTCTCTACTTGTGAAAAGATTTAAAAATATATCTGCAATGGATATAACAAAAACCATAAAATTCACCTTGTTTATCATGATAATATTAGGATCATTCTTATTTTCAGTTTTTCTTAGCATGTTACGCATATTATTTATATTATACTCGGAGACTGAAATTCCTTTAGAAATGTCTCTAGAAGAATCCCTCTTTTGCAAAGTTTACAGTGTTTATTATGCTAACAATGTTTTGAGCTTTTTATGGTTTTGCACTTAATTTATATGACAGATATATAAAGCCTTTTATCTATGACTGAAATATCTTCTGCCACTGTGAAAAGAACAAGTTGTATTGCCAAGCTTGGAACTAGGACTTGAAGAAAGAGTTTTCGGTTTTCATTGGTTACTGCCTTTGAGTTACTTGTTTTCATACAACATTTCTCTTGAAATTATCAAAAATTGAAAATTATTTGCAGAGATTATTTTGTAGCGTATTGTAGCCTGCTTGTTGTTTTTGTTTTTTTTTTTTTTCACATTAAAATGAAGGTGTTTTATAGGTTTAAGAGGTTTCATTTCTTTAGGCAACTTAGAAGGTCTTCCCAGTTACCAGACTAAATTCATGCCCGCTTGCGTCCTGATTTCATAAAGGTTCAAGGTCTTGATGTAGAACAACCTCTTCCCCATACCTATGGAGAGGAAATCTAGAGAGAAAGCTGGACGAATTTAGACAAAGTCTAAAGACAGTCTTGGCTGTCACAGGATCCTTGTTCAGTGATCTTGATCCTTGCAGCTAGATTTGACATAAACTCATTCTAATATTTGCTTTAAAATTGACAATTATCTGGCACTGATCTTATTTGTTGCATTTGGTACAGAGTGTAAGGAAAAAGATGGGTAACATTTAATTTAACTTTAAATGCCTGTTGACATTAAATGCTCTCACACACTGACTCTTTTACCAACAGGAGATACAAACAGGAGTATAACCTCATGACATTTTCCCTCTGTTGTCTACATATGGAGGCTAGCTTAGACAGTGGAGTTTATAACATATCCAAAGGGGTCATACTTACCCAACAACTGAAAATTGTTTTACTTTAAAAAAACAGGCTGTTCCAATTAAATTGGTTGTTTTAATATACAATTTTTGGGGTTTTAATTTTTTTTCTTCAATATATGTTGAAAGAAAAAAAGTAAAATTACGGTAAAAAATGAACATCTAATGGTAGAGAATGCTAGAGTAGTAAAAATACTAGAGTAGCATCATCTGCTGCTGTCTGTACTTAGCTAATGCCTAGGAATCCAAATAGTGAGTTATGACCCTTCTCAGCTAAGAGGTGTGAGGTAGAGCTAAAGTATTTTCTTGCTTCAGTAGAGATGACAGCCTATGCACTGAATGCAGGATGAAAACAGAGCACTGCAAAGAGATCATGAGACAAACATTGCTTAGCAATATAGACTATGTTTTAGTGCACCAATTGCTTAGGGGCTTTGGTTTCTTTTATGCATCACGGCCAAATAACAGTTTTAGGAAGAGAATTGATGGTGGATTACAAGATAGCTCTAGGGGGCTTTTAAAGGAGATCCTCCCAGGCATGAAAGGCAGTATGAGAGTAAGCCTGAAATTGCTTTCTGCAAAATGTAGCAAGAGTGATGAAGGTAGGCAGGCTTGGGCTCATAGAAAACAGAAATGTAGGTACATAGCGTGAGGATTGGCCATTAGGGTACCTGCTAATAAAGACAAATAGTGTATATTTGATGAGATAGAAAAACCAGTGGAAGGGCATAAAGGGAAAAGGAGTGAACTAGGAAAATATTCCTTACAGTAGCATTCTGAATAGATTTGCATGAGGCAAGATCATCTCTCAAAGCTGAAAAATAAGACTTTCCAATAAGCAAGATATGAGATGATGAGGATCTAGGGAGAGATGTAACTGCAGAGACAGAGAGGAGTATGGTATCTTATAGCTATTATGCAGAATGAATCAACAAAAATTAGATGTAGCTGAGTTGTGAGGCTCTGGAGAGCAGGCTGAGTCAAAGATGATGTCTAGGTTATGGTCTTTGATCTTAATACTGAGTCTGATAGGTTCTTTAACATTAAATTTGTTGTTCATAATATTTTTTAGAGTAACTGTAAGAATATTTCAGTAGAATAAGAAAAGGACAAATGTCTTTTTCAAAGTAGAAGTAGAAAATTGTCTAGAAATTTGGAGGGAGTAGGGGAAAACTTCCTACAGTACCTGCCTTAAGTAGCATATATAACCAGCTTCCACCATTTATGACAGTGGAGTTCTGGGATAACTAAGGTGAAGGAAAAGCATGAACAATAATTTAACTTCACAAACTCAGTTCAGCAGTACAGGGCTGAATTGCAGATCTTTGTTCTCTATCATGTTTACTACCAGTGACATTTTATTAATTCCCTGCTCACAGTGTGCCTGCCCATCCCAAGCTGTGGAAAGCAGCTTACCTGTCCTCAAGCACCAGTTCACCTGGGGCTCTTATAGGTCCTGAAATATGCAACACCACACAGAAACTTCTGTGCTTACTTTTTGCACTGACAGTTTGGAATGCCTGTGTCATAATGTCATCACTGTAGGTCACTTTACGGGAAGGCTGATTGAAGGTTGCCATCTATGAGGGTAAGACAATTCTAATTGTGGACAAAAATGAATGTTATTTTTAAGTTATTTTTAGATATGAGCAAACGATACCTTCTTTTTTATTTTTTTGCAACTCTTTTCTATTGCAGTTTCTTTTCTTACATTTTATTTTTATCTACGTGTCTTATTCCTCATTAATTTGGGTTATCTTGCTAACACGTATGTTTACACTTGGAGCCATGAATCCTCTTTCTCAATGCACAGAAATGAAAAAAGGATGCTTTTTTGATATAAATCTGGCAATACCTACTCCTACTTTTCAGACTGGGATATTTTAAAACACTGTTGCTCTTAGGGATTACATCTCTCTTTATCCTTTAATGTTACACTACATAACCTTCATTTAACTAGGACATATGTCTATGGCAGAACTTTCTTAAGCATTTTATTAATTTATTTACTTGTAGAACTTTTCTAGGGAGCAAATACATAGCTATAACTCTGAAAATCCAGTTCTAAACCATGTACTATGTACAGATTCTTGATCAAAAGGAGATTTTGAGTTAATAAAATTCTCATAATGGGCTTTGTGTAGCATTTTCGGGTAAAAAAACCCCACAACCGCAAACTAAACCAAAACAAAAAAAAGCTCAAACAAACAATCTAAAGCATGACACAGTAACAGAAATCCATTGTGTGCTTTGATTTCTATGTGCGAAATATGATTCCAGGTTCTTACTTCTTGTTTTGTTTTTCTATCCTTTTTCCTATTGTTTAGTAGTAGAAATCAGGTTAAAAGGCTCACATATAAAAAATCTTTTTCAATCAAGTCAACCAAAATATTAAAATAACGATTAAAACCAAAAATCCTTCTGCATACATTAGGACCAGGGAGTATTGATTTGTATTGTTTATTCACTGTTTATTTAAAATATTCTCAAAACGCTTCTTGTACTTATTCCTGAAAATAATGAACTGTCACATTTTACATGTTGGCCCTCCCATGAGGGCTTTTATCAAGCTCTGCCCTTTACGCAGCCTGTATAGTTTTAATGGAGATCGAGGCAGTGGAGAGCAGAAAGCTACAGAAAAAGATTACGAGTTAGGAAAAAAGGCTGTGATTAACTAGCTTGACATTCACAACCACTTTGGTACAAGGTGGAGAGAAAATGTTTCCTATGAAATAGTTGCAGCATTTAGAACTGTTCATATTTGTTGTAAGCTATTCATCTTTAATTTTTTTCTATTTACTATTTTTGTAGTTAATACTACAATGCCAAATATAATTCATAACAATTTACTAATATTTTAAATAGGAAATTATTATTTTTATAAAGTTCTTTGAGTTCAGACCATTTCCTTCAGGCTTTTTTCATTCTGTTTTTTACTATTCCAGTTCTATATTCACTCCAAATAAACTTTAGAAAGGATAACTTCTCTTTTCATGTACTGTGGATAGAGAAAATGACTTATCATTGAATGCAATTCACAAAGCAATCATACAGGTAAATACTAAGCTAGCTGTTGTGGTGTAAACTTATGAGAAGGCTGTGATTTAAGTCACATGATTTAAATAGAGTGACATTTAACCTCAAGCTGTAGGGGAGGAACTTCTTTTTACAGATGTGTATCTAAATTTGTAATCTTAATTAGCCATATTTAACATGTAACAGTTGAAGAAAATCTGACTGAAACTAAGTCTTTGACTAGTTTTTAGCAGGAACATTTAGGGGATGCCGTCATTGTTGAGGATGTTCATTAACCACCAGTCCCCACAAATTATTAAAGCATGGAAAACTTCAGTTTTACCTGATTAACTTTAGAGACAAAAATATTAATAGAAGGAAGAGTTTAAACTGATACTTCTCTTTTCCTAAATGTGTTACTATAATCTTAAATATTTTCTCATTTCCTTCCCTATATCTCTCTTTTGAGTATTGACATACTCAGTACTCACGCTTAAATACAGCACAAAAGTGTAAGAATGTATTAATACACATAATTTACTTATATACATCCTTTGTACTTTTCTACAGCTTTTCCAAGAACATTTTAGTCATATTAACTGAACAAGGGAGAGACACATATTCAAGTATTTCCCTCCCTTTTTCCTAACCTTTCCTCTTTCTTCATTCCTTGCCCCCCCTCCTTTCTCCTTCCCTTCCCTTCCCTTCCCAAATCTTCCCAAACCTTCTTTTCCCAAACCTTCCCAAACCTTCCCTTTCCCTTTCCCACTATCAGATTGGGAAGAGTGGTACAGGGCACACTGCACAACTGGCGGTGTGTTCTTCCTACCAGTACATTTAATGCAGAACTTGTACCAAGTTCAAGAGCAGAAGAAAATTTGTCTGTGAGTGATTAAATGTACTGTGGGAATGTTGTGGTTTCTTTTTTGTTGTTGTTTGTTTGTTTTTGTGGGATTTTGTTTGTTTGTTTTGTTTTTTAAACTGTACCTTCTCTATCCTGTGGGAGATAATGTGAAGCAAGTTCTGGGTAGATGGATCATGAAAGTATAATAACATTTTCACTTTTTCTGTCTGTCAGGAAAGTGTAATACTTTGGGAGCTTTAAAATAGTCATAAAGTCCTGAAGAACTGAATCTCAGTGCTTAACACTGTTTCTCTAATGGCATTTCACCTTTCATTTCTATTTAACTGGAAGCTTTTCTTGTGGTAAAACAAACTGTGATACTGATGAACACTGACATTTGTTAACAGTATTAAATAGTAAAACAAAGGCTGAGAAGACAATAGACCCAACAGGAGAGTATCCGCAGATTAGAAGAGAAAGAATACCAGCAGCTCTTAACTGTCAATTCAGCCTACTAATCTTGGATTAAAAAATAAAAGTGAAGATCAGTTCATTATTATTTTATTTTGAAGTTGGCATCTCTGGCCAAAAAAGGAGCCAGAAGAAGAGTGGCAGAAGTAGCTTGGGAATTTTAAGACAGAGAGAATACATGGCTAAGTGATAGGGAACAAGAGCAAGAAAGACAGCTCAGTTTTAAGAAGTCCTTCTTGATACATTACAGTTTTAAACCCTGGGCTCTGCTGTAAAACCAGTCGTAAGTAAACTAAAAATTTTAAATTGAAAAATAAATTAACCCCAGAATATATAAGGAAGAAAAGAATAATTTATGTACAATTAAAATACTGCAGTCATTTTTACCTGATCTATGCTGAGGCCATACTTTTTCATCTCTTAACAAAAGGGGAGTAGAAGAGCTGTGCAAAAATTTGACAGCAGCTATTAAGTATAGAGCACATGTGACTCTTTTAGGTCTCAAGTTTGTTTTGTATTCATAAATGTCAACTTCAGAATTTTTTTTAGTTAAAAATAAGGTTTCTGCATATTACTTTATACAAAAACTTTATTTTTTTGGCAACTAATTGATATTAACTATATTTACCATAATAGATATGTGCTCCAAAGGTCTGTGTGTACCCATGTGTGTATGAGTACAATGGAAACAGAACACATTTATGTGGAAAGGAGTGTTTTCTTTGAAATATCAGTGACTTTTTTTTAATGCACTAGACTGTATAAAAAGCTCGTGTGTCAAGCACTTAAGAAAAAAAAAAGACCCAAGCCCCCCAAAAAATAGAAAAGAATAAAAGGAGACATCCAAAAGAAAGTCTTAGAGATACAAATATCTGTTATAGAGAGCCCAAGAAAAAATATTTGGTGTGTTTTAAGTTTCTATTCTTCTTCTAGCTTCTTAAACTCATCTCTCAATTTTCTATATTATGATGTTATGCTGCAGCAATAAAGTGAATCTGTTCAAGGAGGGATGCACTTAAGCTTTATCCTTACATTGAATTCTAAGTAATTTCATTTAAAAAAGTATTTAGTGTAATTTTAAGATTGCTGCATAAGGAAATGGAAATAAATATGTAAACACAAACATTTCCCCTAATACTTCACTTGATGGAAGTTTAGCTGGGAACAATCTGAAAAACTAACAGGAAGAAACATTTTAACCTGAAATAAAATTTTCTTGCTGTAGAGATACTGTGTGAAGACACAGTGTAGAGGACTAAGCTATATTATGTTGAGCTATAGATATCATAAGGAAGAGCATGTGGGAGAAAGGACACAAAAAGAGAAAGCAGAGACAAGAAACATCAAGAAACAAAGAAGTTGTGCAGTTATAAGTGCAAAGACAAGAAATCTGTGTATGAGATAGAGAGGTGAGAAAAAAAATGGAAATACTAAGGACTGGCTGACTCAGAGCTTGAAGTCCCCAGTCCCCTCTAACACCGGTGGAGAGAGGGAATGTCATTCTCTGAGTGAGGCACACCACTTACTGAACCTACTGCTGCCTCATGGGAAATGGCAGCTACTTCTCTCTGCTGACTGTTGGGAGATGATGAGTAATGCATACCTCAGAATACAGAAAAGTGATGCACAGCCTGATAACCAGAGCCAATGAATGGTATGAAATCCACTCGTGTGGGAAAAACGGGTACTGATTTTGCCATATATTATGTCAAAATATACATTCGTCGTTATTCAGATGGGAAATAATCATGGAAGAAGTCAGAAAAATACATATTATGTAAGCCATCTCACATGACTCTTTGGAAGACAATATCAAATATGTTCATCTGAGGATTTTCTTCAATGTACTCTGAATGCAGATGAGAGGGAGTAATTATTTAATTAAGAATACTAGTGATCTTTTGCCGTGAAAGATAAAAGTGCACTTCTAATGTAATGATTTTGAGTATTTTGAAAACCAGCACATTACACTGACTGTTGCACGATTTCAACTTTCTGATCAGTTAAACTTAACAGTCAATTACTTTTAATGAGATGGCAGTAGTACAGTATGTTTTTTTCTTTTCTCTTTATTCTTTAGTCTTTTATTTTCATCTGTTCTTTGTGCCAGAAAGAGGAAGCAGTTGTCTAGTTGCAACAGTATTCCCATTAGGATTGGACTGGAATTCCCGCAGTCCCTTGCAATAATTTACAATTAAGCCTTCAGGATTCAATGCATTTGCATACTGGACATCATAAAGAATTCATATACATGTGTCCTAACACAGTCTGATTTTTTTGTGAAAATGGACAGACTGTTTAAAGCAAACCACAATTCCTGCTTAGAACAATGTTTCTCTGAATCTCCTTCACCTCATGCCCTAGTCATTCTTTACTGAAAACAAAACCAGTACTTCATAAATGACAAGCATTTTTATGTAATTAGTGGTGCTCACCATTTCAATATACTATATAATTTGCAATGCTAGCCAAAATGTGTGCTTGCATAAGCAGTGCCCACGTATAATTATTAGAGGTATTTACACCCTCAAGTTCTGCTAAGGCATTCAAGAGCGTGGTTCATTCTAACAAAAGGAGTGCAAATTACTGTAAGAAAGATAAGTATATCAAGTTTGTACCTTACTTATACATTCAGGAAGCAATGTTGTAACAGAAGAATTGCCATTACATTGCAATTTGTACCTCAGTCACTTTCACAATCAAAAAGCTTCTGTGATTTCAATTTCCAGTGAAAATCTAGTGAAAAATTGCCAACATATAAACAAGCCTTTAATGTGTAGAAGGTCTTCTTCCCATGATTATAAATTCGTATGTTCTGAATGTTGATTTGGTCTAATATTTTCCACTGTAATACATTCGTGCATTTTGGAAAATGAGTGGAAGTCATGTGGGTTAAGTAAACCACAGGCTTTTTTTTCCTGTTGTTTTGCTTCTGTTCTCATATCCAAGGAGCAGTAGTGCACATGTCATAATGGAGTGGGGAGACCTTGAAGAGCTGTGCTATTAAACAGTGCATTAAGCAAAGCCTCTTCAGACAGTCCATTCCGAGAAGAGGTCTGCTCCATACAAACAAAGCTCTTGAGATGCACTTTGTTGTGTTCTTACCATTCAGAAAAGCACTATTATCCTGTGCCTGTGACTCTGTGCACAATATTTCAATTGGTTCCATTTCATTGGTTTTACAGGGAACAATAAAAGAGGCCTCTTGTTCCCAACCATCCAGCATGAGAACAGACCATGCTGAATCTCTATCATCAAGCATTTAAAAGCCTTGTAAAATATTTAATGTAGTCATTACTTTTAGAAGTCACAGACAAACAGCCTTGTTCCATGAAATCAATTTTTTTTTTTTTTTAATTACAGCAGTACTGGTCATTTATTACAAACCTAAACAGAAATTTTTAGGAATTAGTGCTCTTAAAATTACAGATAAAACAGCAGAGGAAAATCTCTGATGTTTTCTCAAAGTTGTTTGTGTTGCAAGCACAAGCAGCTGCTTTCTGACCAATATGAGAAATTAGGAAAATAAGTTCCTTATTCTCTTTTCAAGGAAAGATGTCTTAACAAAATGGAAAAAGCTTTCTACTATAGGTTTAACACTCTCACTACTTTCAGCTGTAATTAGAAAAGCCAGTTATTCTCATTAGTATGATACAAAATAATAGATGAGTGGTTTTATTTTATAATTCCAGTGTTTTTTGGATTTCCTTATGGTCATTAGGCTGAACATCCCCAGGTACGTAGCATTAAGTTTGGAAAGACATGTCAAGGGTGAGCTCAGGTGATGAGGTCTGCTTTTGGTACTCAAAACCTCCTCAGTGAAATGTGGGGTGCCTCTGGACAAGCATGCATTTACAGCCCGGGTTGATGGGGCAAGACTGACCTCTGCAGCACTGGCTGATTTGCTTCCTCCCACAGCTGGAGGCTGAGATTTTTCAGCGGCCTTCCTGCCGGACACATGGGTCTCTCTCAGCATGCAGAGGCACTGGAAATGCTTAAGAGCCACATGCTGCTCAAAAGACACTTGTTGACTATCTTGCTTCAATGATTATCTATATTTAGCTTCAGATGTAACATGTCCAGCTGGGAGGAAGGCTCTATGTCTTGCTTCTGTTTTATAGACTTTTCTGCTTTTTAATGGGTAAATGTCTTAAAAACAAAAAATTGTTTTTAAGAGCAAGTACACTCTTAAAAAAAAAAAAAGAAAAAAAGAGAAGAAAAAGGCAAGAAAGCAACATGTGCATTGCCTTCTTCCATCCTCACAGTATTATCTCTCTAAACTGCTACATGTTAGAATAGGTTTCCACACGTGTGTGGGATTGTTTTATTTAGTCCTTAGTATTACTGTCAACGCTTTTAAATTATGAAACATAAATATCAAATAGATCATGCAGTTTCATGTAATTGCATGGTGACTATCATACTATTATAGAACACAATTATTTTTGGCTCTCAACTAAAGTGCAGGCTGGGCTGTTTTCACTGAGGTCTGCTAAATGCAACATCTAAGTTAAATGCCTGAACTTGTAATTATATAGCTCAAATTTTTTTTTTTTTAAATCTGTGCGGTTATTAACATTGAGAAAATCTCAGCCTTTTAGGAGTTTAGCCTGAATACACATTCAAAATACCTACAGTAAGTTTGATTTTATTTTGCCAAGATCTTATTTTCCAATTCACCTCTGATCTTGAACTGCTCTGTAAAAATCTCATTCAGTAAACTAACACCACACCTACCTCTAACAAGTCCAGTCATGACAAAACTGTTCCAGTGTCCTGAGTTCTTGTCAAGCTTCCAGTGACAAGGCTAAGTGAGGTATGAGATATTGGGAAATATATTGTTTGAAAAGCAGGATTGTGTATTGGCCTTCATTTTGTTCTGCCATAGCAGCCTTCTGACAGTGCAAAGTGGTTAACCTGTCATTTTTTTCAACTCCAATTAAGGTCAACAGGATGTGATTCTTTAGAGATCTGGCAAAAGGCTGTATTTTAACTGGTCAAGTAACAATGTTTCATTGTGTGGGTAGGTGATCAGGGTTAATTACTACTAGTAGCTGAACAGATTATGTCAGAAATATATAAAGTGTTTATAAGAGGTGTATGTGTACCTCTTTAAACATTATCCCTAACACTGGGAGGTATAAGCATAGGTCTTATATGAAGGGTAGTACTCTGGACCACCACTTCTGTAGGACAGAGTAACCTCCTGGTCCCTCCTGCCTGTGATAGGGATGGTCTCTAAAATGCTCATGTTTGTCTTCAGGTTGTTCTTTCAGAGTTACAGGACTGTTATTTGTTTATTTTTCATTGAACTTTTCTTATCAGGCAGAACCTTATGAATAAAGCAGCCTGCTTAAGCTCATCAGGAAAAACCAAGGGAAAGATTTATCCTTCTGGATTTATATGCATATAGCCAAACTCAATATCATCAGCTCTCTAAATTTATAGTCCAGAGATGAGATGGGGAAAAAAGAATAAATTTTTAAGGTGGAGTTCCTCTCCAATCTAGTTCACACGGATTATCCTCTAAGCATGTCGATTTGTTCCCTGACTGTAGAGGAACCCTTGGGTGACAATGTCTTCTCTTCCCATGCAGCAGAATCATTGCTGATGCTGACTTTGGAAACACAAGGACATAGTATATATGAGAAATACTGCTGACAGGAATATTCTTACACAGAGAACTTAAGGAACTGAATTAAATCCTGATTACTCCTTTTACGGTGACTTTTCTCACTCATTGGTCACACATCCCACCATCTCAACTCCCCCTCTCCCTGCCCTGCAAAAAAACACCAGTAAAACAAAAGCCCGTAACAGGAAAAGAAAGTAACTCAGTGAATTTTGTGCAATGTTACAATGCTGACAGAATAAAAGAAATAAATGAATTCTTGACTATGTTAAAAATAAACTTTTCTTTCCTCATGGAAAGATTATACCCTAAAGCAACTCCATTTTCAGCTGTTATGGTATGAGAATAAATCAACCCAACTAAAGCTTTCAAATGAATAAGGCATCTGTAAGTGGCTTTTTGTGATCTGGAAGGACTAATCCTGAAGATAGTCAAAACTGGAGAATAGGTCCTCAAAACAAAATGAGGTTTACTCTTAATTGAAAAGTAATGGGTTTCAGAATATTCAATGTATGTTTACACCTATCTATATGCATAATTTGGTTGATTTCATATAGAAAGATTTATGCTGACTTGAAAAATATTCTTTTCCCATCACAGAGACACTGGTTTTATATCATTGGTTAAGTTTTGCATGAAAATGGTATATGGTGCCTCTAAGCAAGACCATTATCCCTAAATTCACTGTAGGGTGTATTTTGCATAATAATCAATCCGTAACAAGTGAAGGCCATCTTGTAACTTCATTAAATACAGTGGTTGCCCAGACACTCATATCTCCCTTGGGAATAGATCTTTCCATTTTAAAAGAACAGAGCAATCCTTCCCTCCTTATAAAATAAAATAAAATTAAAAACATCTGACATTGTAGAGTTAGAAATAGTAAAGTGTTTTGGTGGTTTTTTCCATTTTCTTTGATGTAATAATTAGTTCCACAGTTCTAAGTACATGCAAAAAGAAAGTAATTCTATACAAGTATTTTCTCATTTCACAAAATAGTTGTATTTGTGTAAGGATAGTACTTATGTCTGGAAGATTTCATGCCTATATTTAGTAGGCCAGAATAAGACTCAGGATGCTGACATTTCTGAAAGTTAAGGGGTTTTAAGGGAAAAAAAAAAAACAAACCACAGTTAAAGAACTAAAATAGGTGCTATCTCTTACCTCTTATTTTGCCTTTTACACTTTGTTTGACCCACATACCATGAAAACTATTTGCTCTTCTGACACAGACAGTAGTACAGCTAGCTGCAGACATGCAAGGATAGTCTCTTCTTCCTGACTCAGCACAGAAATGCTTCAAGCAGGACTTGAGGTACAGCTGGAAGTAATCAAGGTGGATTGGTCGGTTTTGAATCATTGTGAATGCCTGAAGCAGATCACCTTCCTTTCATGAGCTCTGAAGCGCTTAGGGCAAGCTGATACTTCTGAATTCGATGAAAGCATGGCAACATAGATGAAAATTTGAGTGCTCAGATTAGATTTATTCAGAGAAAGCTATCATCATCTTTAACAGATGGAAAAAACCAAATAAAACCAACCAACCAACCAAAAAACAACCCAAAACCAAAACCCCGGAACTAAAATGCAAACTGACCCAAACAGCAGAAAGCCAATTCTGGTTGTAAAATCAAAAAACAGTATTTCTCACAGAAGTGGAGTATGCTGTAATTTAGTCAAGGTCTAATCAAAAACTCTGGAAGTCAAGAACTTAATATGGGCAATGAGAAATCATATCTCTGTGCTATGCCGTATATACAGTGTATAAATCCTTCAGAAATATGTGAGGAATACCTGGTCTAAAGGCTTTGAACTACATCTGAATCACTTACTAACAAAAGCTAGCCAGTCATTTTGTTGGTCTGTCTGTCTTGTTCTTCTCATTATGTTGTCTGGGTTGTAAACTAAATTTCCAAAGTCCTGAGTAGTGATGTGTAAAGATATATATCTAAACTAAGGGATATCAGGTACAGACCAGATTCACCAGGATGCTTTTGCTGCTTTGTGTCATGCTGGCAGCAAAAGGCAGCTGCAAATCCAACCAGTGCAGAGAACTTACAGCTGCTTCCTCCGTGCCACAGAGACACAAAACAGCAACAACTTGCTGATGGTTCCCTCATATAAGCTCCAAATACTATTTGCTATCATAAATATAATGGTTTAAGTTGATCTTTGGAATAATTCCATGGCCTCAAGAGAAAAAAAATACATAGAAATAAGGCTGCTGTTTCCATTATGACCATTTACACATGGAAATCCTGTGGAGAATGTCAAATAATAAAAAATGCTATATAGCATAGTCAGTCTCGTAGCCATTTTAGGGCTGCACTGAGACTTACAGATGAAATGAGAATGAAAATAATTATAATTTAAATGAAGTTTTTTGGAGACCTCTTATGACAGAATAAAGTTATAAAGGCCAAGGGAAAGGGGAAAAGATAATAGTTCTCTTACTTCAGCAAATACAAACAGATTTTCAATTTTGAAAAGATTTCCTTTGGAATTACACTTTTTATCTTATAACTAATATCAAAACCAAAGCAAACCAAAACATGACTTACACAGAAAAAATGCAGGAAATACTATGAAAACTTATGAAAAGGCATTTCTACTGTACTGTAGTCTGTTTTATTTACCAATCATAGATGCATGTGTATGTTCTCTTTCCTCCTCTCTACATTTTAGGTAATAATTTAGATCGACATTTTGGAAACATGAACTTTCTGGCACTTCTCTTGTGGCACTTGTTATGAGTATACCATCTCATAAACTTGTGCCCTGCAGAAGGTTGTGACTTATGTTCAGATTTTACAGTTATGTGTGACACCAACAAATTATTAACTCAGAAGAAGGTCTTGGTTCAGAGTTAGACTATTGCTCTTCATAACCTAGTTCTCATTCAGCATTGAAACCATTTCAGTACTTGCATCTAAGTACTTTTGTTCCTAATTTTGTGATAGTAACTTATCAGAGTTTCTATTAGAAATTAGAAACGTTTAGAGAACTTATACAGATATTATTTACAATTAAAAAGACCAAAGTAAACAAAACAAACAAAAAACAAAACCCACAACCCCCCCAAACCTATAGCCTTCAAAGCAGTTAAAACTTTTTCTTCTTAGCTCATTTCTTTTATTTATAAGAATTCATTAGATGTCTAACCATAGGTGCAACAATACAATTAAGAACATCACAAATTCTAACATTGTTTTAAAGGAAAAAAACTGTTGTTCTCTTGAATGGATTGTCTAAATAACCACATTTCAGCAAGGCTTGGACATAGAGACAGATGCATGAAGTAATTACAGGAGAGAATACAGAAGTGTGTTTCTCTGAGAAAGCTGATCTTAAACATCTCTCAAACCTACATCACTCAGCTCAGCTTACCATGCCCAATCAGTCAGAACAAAAGGATTGTGTTGAAACAGAATTAAGATACAGCTAGGACTTCTGGATATTAATCATTCCTGTAGCATATTCACTCTGCTTGAAGAAAAATTCAGCATGAAACTGTTTTCTCTTTCACCATCCTTTATTCTTCTAATACCCTTATTAAAAACTGCACCAAAAAGAAAAATGAGGAAGATTCTGGCTGAGTATCCAGGAGTGCATAAGTTACATTGCCTGTGCTGGGTTCCCAGGTGGGTCAGAACAACTCTGGTTCAGTTGTGGAGAGGTGTCCAGTCACCTGGGAAGCCAGCAAAATGCTCAATTTCTTTGCCACCTATGAATCCAGGCTACATTGGTGGAAATAAGTGGGTGGGCCCAAGTCTCATAATTTTCTTGGTTTTACCTAAGTATATAATCTGCTGGTCTGTCAGAAGCAAACCATACAGAAGTGTTTGATGACAATCTGCGAGATGAAACAACAGAGTTCTTTCATTCCCACCCCCCCCACACTAACATGACAGTCATCTCTAACATTTCTTCACAAAAGTGTTCCAGTAGATATAATTCTGGATTACACTCAATGTGTCACAATATGACAGCAGAAAAATATAATGACTCTTGCTATTTCTTGAACCTTTTCAGGAAAAGAAGAATGAAAAATAATATCGTGGGAGTTAAGTGACCTTAACAAAGCAAACATAGGTTATATTGGTTATATTAAAGGTTATATTAAAATTCAAAGATGAAGAGCTATCAAATTTTCCAGAGCAGCTGCATTAATTTGTAGATATCTGATCTACAATGAAGTCTTTGCTCCCATTGCTGTACAGAAAATACCTGGTCTAGCTACTTTTTAGTGAGCTGTAGCCCCTTCTCCAGCGTAAGCAGGATTTAGTTTAGTGAGAATGATACTTTCAAAAAAGTCATATAAGATATATGGAGAACTAAATTCCACTTCTCTATAATAAGAACTGTGGTAACCAAAGCAATATACCTTATAATGACTTTTAACTCCATTCTTCCTAGTTAAGCATAATAAATATTTGCAGGAACAAATCTGTAAGATTTGCCTCCAAGGTTTTTTTTGTCGTTTCAGGATATGAATATGTTAAGGGTAAAATAATTAATTTCTTTGCAGGTGGATAAAGATGTGTAAGTTAATTGTGTTTCTATATCTGGTTCATACATTGAAAGTGGTTAGCTTCATCAATTTTTTTGCATCTTCACTGTCTTATTTATGTTGGAGCTTCCTTAAGAATATGGCAATAAGAGTGGTTAGGGAAAATTAAAAAAAAATAAGTAATGAAAAAAGACAATTATTTCATAAAGATATTCAAAATACAAACACATTTGAAGCTTAAGCTATTGAAATACAGTTGGGCAGTATAAAAATAACCCACATTAACATCCAGCTGTCAGTGATAAAAATGCCTGAATAATTATTCCCTGGGCTCACTTTCATAATGTTGTAATAATTAACACAAAAGAACATCAAAACAAACACAATTTTATTGCACTTTTTAGCAGGAGGCCATTGTGTGTATTCTCAGGAGTTATATTTGAATAGTATTAGTGTATTCATATCCATGATGTCTCTCCCTGAGATAAAATATCTCTCCTGTAAACACTTACAAAGAAAGGACTCAGATCCTACTTTTAAATGTATTTTAAATCAGTTAAAACTAAGATCTCAGGTAATTAAATTATAGTCCATTTAGTGCCCTGTCTGCAGAAGTACACAATGTATCATTAGTATTTCTACAAGTTTTTATATTGCTGTCTTTAGGTGGTTGAATATTTTTCTGTACTCCTGACATGTTTTAGGAAATATTCTTCCTGATATTTGCATATGGCAAATGTGGATGATGGACTTTGTGAACAATTTAGATAATTATTTAATACAACCTTGAATGTTTCTCACACTTCTAGTCAGAAATACGGTTAAGGCTTAGCAACGGACAAGATCACAACAACAAATGCTCAACTGCATTAAAAAGTAATATTATGTAGTGGCACTACTGAAGAAAGCATGTCCTAAAGTAAGTGTTGATGATAATGATAACCAACTTTTGTATTAATAAATCTGACATTACTATACAGTTGAAAAACATCACTAAAATTATATGTCTTGTTATAGATGTTAACTTGATTTATGTACATGGTTTTAGATTAATTATAATAGAAAATATTTTAAAGACTTTAAAAACAAGATCATCACTGTTTGTAGTTATAAATCATAATAGCTTCCAATGAGGATGAGGCTTATTATCAAAGGCTAAATAAGTGTAATCTATTATTAATGTGAATAACCGTAAGTGAGCTTAGAAACGTTAGAAACTTAATTTGCTCCGGTTTGATGTAGTTGTCAAATGGTTATGTAACATATTAAAGCTGCTACAGTTATATGTTGACCTGCTTCCTGCATCCATCCTGAATTTCTATTTTTTAGCAATAACAGTAACTTTTTTTCCTACCACAGAGCTTTTTCTCCCTATAGTGTGCCAATACTACCCTACCTGTCAAAAAGAATTGGTAAAATTTTATTGTCAGTGACATACTGCGTATGGCTTGGGGCTAAAATGTTGAAGTACTGCAGAAACAAGTCTGCTGGAGAGAAGAATCCTGATAACAAGATATTTGCTTGAATCATTAGATTGCTGTAAATAAACAGCCATAGTGAATTACAGAATTAGCACATTTCTGCAGTATAGGAGGGGACATTGAATTCAGAAAGTTGTTCTTTTATCATTATTATTATTATTATTTGCTTATTTAATGAATGGAAGAACACTCATAAGGTGCAGTTCCAGAAGTAAAGCTAAATGTAACTGGCTGATTTTTTTTATTCAAGGGACGCCCTCAAGGTTAGTAGTATGAAATGCTGATAACTCTTACGTGTGTTTTCAAAGTTCATGCAGAGAGCAATCCAACAACAGAATCTTTAGGAACAGGATATCTAAGGCACTGAACTTGTTACAGTATGATGAGTTGCATGAGGGTGTTTTTTTATAATAGCCTTCAATGGAGTTGTAGATTGGAACATAATAGCTTTGTGCTAGAAAAAGACATAAAATAGAACGATTCTCTGAAAGAGTCTTGTACTTGCCATGTTGGCTAATTTGTCACCATTAGCTCCCCTTATTGATGGTGAGGATAGATTTTTTTCCTTGTAGTTTAAGTGTTTGCAAAAAATGAGGTCTCAAGGGAATTTATCAGGTCAGAATGGAGCAAAAGGAATATGTGATAGTTGAGATCTTTATAACCCCAAGTTGCTGAACTCAAATTCAATCTCTTTTATTTTATTTGTCAAGGCAGATGATTTTAGTGAAAAATGTGCCTAATTACCAATGTAGGTAGGTGAGTGAGATCACATCCAAAATCCCTCTGAAGCTAAGACCTCCAAATTAAGGTGCAGCAACATGGTGCTGTCTTGTTTCCAGTTGAATACTATGCATAAAATGTTAGACAAGCACAGTCCGCACTTTCAAGTCTGTGCTGTATTGTGTTAATGGAAATTTGGGTTGTTATGTTCCAATCTTCAATAGCTCTCTGTATCTTTAAAACTGAAAGTTCATTCTTTATTCAATTCACCACAGATGTATGCCTGAATGGTAACACCATTTTAATTTCTTCTTCCTGTGACAGTCTGTAATACTTCAGCAAGGATGTAGTGGCTGGGATGAGGGACTGGGTCCCTTGCCCAGAGTAGAGCATGCCTTTCAATATGAACAGATGCTCCTGAATTTGCAGCAGTGTCAGGCTATCTGCACAAGCAGCAGCATATCCCCCTTCCCCAGGAAAGCCTTGGCTCTTGTAGAAGAAGTTGTATCTTTTCGGCTATCCTGCAAAACAGCTGTTTCTTTTTATTTTTCCCTCAACAGCTTTTCCTACAGTATGTTGCTGAGTAGGAAGGTGAGGCAACAAAACAGGGAGGACCAAGGCATGGCTGCTGGAGCCAAGCACACCAGGTTCCCTGTGGGTGCTGAGAGTAACAAAGAAAGGGGTGGCATTTGCAGTTGTCCCACTCCCTTCTCACCCTCCTTCCAGTCACATCAGATGGTTAAAAAGTTATCTTCTGGTCTTGTTCTTTTTATTCGCTCTTCAAGACTGATCCCATAGGTAAAGTTCAGCACGTACTTTCAGGCAGAAACATTTCCCATGACAATAGCCACAGCTACACTACAGGGTCCAGAACATGCTGTTATTGTTCATTTCGTTGGTAGAATAAAACTGAAAGCAGTTTAGTCCTAGATCCACAAAGGTATGTAAATACCTAATACCTGCTTAATTTGCTTGAAGTTAGGTACATAAGTGCCTTTTCGAGACTGCATCTTAGTATTTGCTTTCTTCAGAGTATGTGTGATTTTCTGTAATTGCATTACAGGGAAAATGGAGTTTCAAGATCTTTAGACATCAGAATGAGACATTTTGTGGTTGGCTTTGAATGCTGATATGTTATACTAATGTAGGGACTATTATCCATATGATTAGGAATTCAGAGGTTTATTTGATATCTCTATACTCTGGATATACACAATTTAATCACAGACAGAGTAAACTAAATAAAACCCTTAACTGCCAATTTACTGGTAAGACTTTATTACCATAAATTGATTAATGTTTACATTTTATTTGAAGTTTTGGCTCTTACTATTAGCTGTGGATGGTTTAAAGTTCTGATTAGCTCAATGAAAAATTATATTACTGTAGACATTTTAGTCAGCCTTACCTTATAAATCTGGAAAGAGAAACAGGAAAGAGAAACATTTTTATGATTTGATATGTGACCTTAATAACTAAACAGATCACCAATGAACTGCTGAGATAAGTTAAACAGGATCAGACAAATGTTATAAGAACAACATATTTTTTATTCAATTAGGTCTTCACATCTTGGAGACATTCCGTTACTCGATTTTAGTTTGTTTTAATTATTTTGCAGTAGACACTCATTCTTATTGTTAAATAACTGAAAGTTCAGGTTTTTACTGATTCTGCTGAATCACAAGGCTGCAGAGGAGACTAGTGTTGTGATAATTAATGGCAATATGGTAAACAAATTGGTAATATAAGATATATATTTTAGAATAGGTACTGTGCAACACTAGTTTCTTTAAAATAATCTTCCTCCAGTTGCTATGATTGAAGATTTCATATACTTCTCAAAAAAGAAAAACAGTGGGAGAGAAACCACATGGGTCTTTTCTTCAGGTCGCCTTCCTCTCACTCTCATGCCTCCTATCTGCACACTGATCAGAATGGAAGATGGATTGATCTTGAGATAATTCTCTTTGTTCTCTATTTCTCCAATTTTAGCAACACCTAAGGCTCAACCAATCTTGGTACATACGATTATTTAGGGGTCTCAGTTATAGGATTGAGACATTTCTGTGTAAATCTGAACCTGTGACTGCTGCTTGGAAGTTGTTACTTTGAAGAGGTACCTAATGTAGGCTTTAGAATTAACATACAGAAAATCAGAATTCGTCAAGGATTGTCCCTGTAATTTAAGATTCTGTGTATACAAAATGATTAAGACTCAAATCTTGGGTTGATCACCTAAGAAATGTGAAACTTTCTGTGGCTGTGGTATGTGATAGCATATGACTTCAATATTCTGTCCATCCTTTTGGATTAACCCTCTACCCCTTTTTTAATTGTAATTGCAGTAGGCTGAATGTGGTTCTCCAGTAATCCTTTTCCTGTCTTTTGGTCTAATTTGCATATGTAGACATTCACATGCCAATCAAGAATGCATAGGGAGTTTCAGCATCATGAACTGGGCAGTGAGGCACTGGAAATAAATTTTGCCTTTTAAATGTGTGGTAAAAAGCATGTTATTAACTTTATTCAAGTTTAATTCCAGGTGACTTTGGGAAAAAGACCAATAATTACATTTCAGTGTGCATTTGGCCCTAAACCAGGCATCTTAATTAGTAAACAGATAGCAGCCATGCTTCACAACATAGACTTTTCTGCTTTCAGCAGTTGAAGAAAGGTACTGAAAGATCATGCCCTTTGTTTTTTGATTCCATTGATTGGGTTATTTTGAATCCACCATGCCCTAATTTCTTAATTTGATAGATTAGGTGAATAGATGAATGTGCTGATATTCATGAAGTCAATTTGGAAAATGGTTGATATGATACTTAGTAATCAACTATGGTTTAACTTGCTCACTTATGATGATAAGAAGGGTATGATGGGAAGTAAAAACTGAGTGAACAAGGCCTACTTGAATGTGTTTATGAGTTTTCCAGGTCTTTTCTTAAAAAAGAGAGTCCTTTGTCATATATTTTAATAACAGTAGAAAACCTGATATATAATTTTAACATTATTTTTCAAAGAACCAGATGGAGAAGAACATCAGTGTCTTTGACCCAATTTGTGTTTTCCTCCTCATATAAACACATAAAGTATATAAATGTAATTTCTGATCACATTCTACTAATACATTCGATAATGTGATTTTCGTCTATTTCAAAAGACTAATTATCTACAACGGTTAGCATTTTGAGACGTGACTCATTTAAACATATACAGATACTGTTCTGCATTGTTGGAGCTCAGTGAATATTTTGGACGCACAAGGAATGCTTTTTGATATTTTTTGCTTCTGTAAACGCCAAATATATAACAATAATGCCAGTGTTCATACTGGAAGACAGTCTTAAGCTCAATAAAATTTATTCTTCATAACATGGCTTCTGATGTGTTAGGCAGAAAAAAATAAGGTGCAAAATAGCTTCTTGTTCCGAGTTCACTGGATTACAATGAAGTGCCAAGCTCTATTTAATTATGAGTAACTCATGAGCTAAGCTATTTTAATTGAACTGACTTAGATCAGTGAGTTTATAACTGAAACAAAACAAAAAAAAAGCAAATTGAGGGAAACCACAAAACCCCACAAAAAACAAACCACATAGATGTGGACACCATGGTGGCTGAGCTGATCTTTTCTTCTGGCCAGAAAAACTCTATAGTCATGTCTATGATACGTTAGGACTGGTCTTGGGCTCCTCCCATAGGACAGATCACAGTGTGCAAGCACAGCTGTAGACTTGCTGTGAATGCATTAACTAAAAGTGTTAGAAGCTGTAAGTCTCTGTGTCCTGTAGGAAAGAAAATGCAAAGCACGCTAAGGAAATACCAAGGGAATGAAAGGGGAAATGAAAATTCTGGAAAACTTGTAGTGATTCATGAAATCAACTTTTTAGACTTGTAAATAAAGATAGAACATGAGCCATCTGTAATGTTTTGTGAATATTTAAAACTTATTACTTAGCAGTCACCATTTTTGCTCACAATATAATGAAAATTCACTGGCAATATTTGATAGTATTGTTCATATTGAAGATCTAGTCCATCTATTTTTTTGCTGATAAAAATTAGAATTTCAAAAGTGAAAAAAATCAATATTACACTCTAAAGCCATTTGTCTTCTGAATTTTATCTTAAATTTTCAAACACCTTGTCATACACCTGATTTTGCAGCTATAAGCTTATACTCACTTCCCTTCTTCTTCCGCTTTTTTGGGTCATTATTTATTTTTATACCTTTTTGGCAGAGGTTTAAAATTTTAATATTGTCACATTCAAATATATTATATTTCATTGATAAAAATAAATTATGTAATAATTGTCTGGATTTTATTCTGAATATATTCCACAAAATGTGTGTATTGTTACATAATATTCTGTATCAATATTTTTTATTATTTTAATAGTCGTTGGTCAATTACTAGTCATACAACACTGAAAGGATCAAACAGTGGAGGCTAGAAGAGGAAACTGCAAATAGAGCTTTGTGAAAAACACACCAAAAAACTATATCAAGAAAAACTAATTCACATATATTTACTAAAACCCAGAGAAAGTACTGGATATACAATAAAATAAATGCCTGTAATAATTTTTACATTTTCTTATGCAATCTAGGTCATTTTCTGAATGCATTTTGGGGAAAAAAATGACATATTATCTTGTTATATCAATAGTGTGCAGACACATACAAGTCTGTCTAACTAGTACATAGAATCACAGAATAGTCTGGATTGGAATAGACCTTTAAAGGTCCTCTGGTCCAGCTCCCCTGTAATGAGCAGGGACATCTTCAGCTAGATCAGGTTGCTCAGGGCACTGTCTAACCTGACCTTGAATGTTTCCAAGGATTGGGAATCCACCACCTCCCTGGGCAACCTGTTGCAGTGTTTCACCTCCCTCATAGTAAAAAAATTTCTTCCTTATATCTAAATTGACTTCTAGTTTGAAACCATTACCCCTTGTCCTATTGGAACTGCTAAAAAGTTTGTCTTTTTGAAGGCTCCTTTCAGGTATTGGAAGCAATTTCTATAATGAATCTTCAAGACCTTCAATCACAATTATGAAGAAAGACGAACAATGCTACTTTCTTATAGAACACTTTTAAGTACTGGAAGGCTGCTATAAGGTCTCCCTGAAGCCTTCTCTTCTCCAGTCTGAACAACTCAACTCTCTCAGATTGCCTTCATAGGAGAGATACTGTAGCCTTCCTCTGGACTCAGGCAATAATGGAGTTGGACATATTTCCTTGCTGATATAATTGTAAAGACAAGGATTTTAGAATATGATGTGTAGGGAGAACGGATTTATACTGCAGATGGAGGATGCCATGTAGAATAAAAGCAGTTACAGTGGTAAGCTTGTTTCAACCAGCACAGCTGTTTCTGGGTTGGTACAGACAAATTTGATTTTAAGGCTCAGTTCAAGCTCAAGAGCTGTACGTTATGCTTTTTCTGCCAGGTTAAGACCTTGTTGATTTAGAGAAAGAATGTGGAGGACTCTCTGCAGGCAGAATCTTAGCAAGGGTCTCAGACAGACACCATGTAGGAAGGAAATTAAAGAATTATAGTATGGCTGTAGAGGGCTAAGATTCATTAAAGAAAATAATTAAAGAAAATATTTTAATTTTTGTGAATTTAATAACAAGAAAAAGGAGAAGAGATATTTTTGGGTTTTTTACTTTTGAGATAAAAACTGAAATATTGTTCAAAACTCAAGATATAAGAACCTGGGATCTTTACATCAGTGTTCCATGATGTCAGAAGCGCTTTTACTTTTGCTCTTATTAAGTCACACTACCTTACCTTTTCAGGGTAGGATTGATTCAGAGTGGTGGAGCATAAAATGTGGTCTAACCAGGATCTACAACTCATAGAGACAAGAGGAAGCATATGGGATCACTAAGCTGACAACGGTTGCTCATTGCATCATTTTTTTTGTCTCAGCTTTTGGCAAAGGAATTTTTTTCAAAAGCATATCTCATTTACTGACCAGAATGATCTGACAGGTGGTACATTCAGGTGGTCTCTTTTGCAAGACACAGGAAAGTACATTTATACATTTGTTTTCTTTATCTTATGATAACTTTTGGGAGGATATCTCAGAGGAATGTTTGGTCTAGCTTATGAGACACTGTAGTTTTTTGATCTCTCTTGAATCAGATTAGAGTAAAAGCAAACAAATGTGGGCAATTTCTCTTTAAGCCTGTTCCAAGAATTTATCATTCCAATGGTTCACTTCTAGCATTATATAAACACTTTGATGGCTTGATTTCTTTTTAATTAAAGTTTAATTATCTTTCATTCACTTGTTACAGATGAAAGCGCATATGCAGAGTTTTTAGGACGTTCATATAAAAAGGTTTGAGGAGTGTGCCCACATAGACATTAAGTGAAAACACTCAAAGAGCTGGAAAGCAATTTCTAGAAGCAGAAAAGTAGGCAGTAGTAACCAGTTTGAGGGAAGCTTGAGTAGAAAAGAAGGTAGAAAGAAAAACAAAAATGAACAGCAAATAGTCAATGTTTTGAGAGGAGTACAAGCAACACAATTCCAATGCAATGTTGGTGTGGACAGAGGTAAAATAACCTCCAGGGAAAGAGAATATTTTTGAAATAGCAGAAGAAAATATTATCTTGGCTGCTATCTTTGAAGTGAAGGATTTGAAAGCAGTACAAGAAAACAGTTGAAGAAACTAACAATATGACAATAATGAAGACATCCTTACTGTTAGCTCCTTTATTTTTTGTTTTACTTACTTTTTTTTGCAGTCTTGTGGAGGAATAGCTAACAAGTTTGAATAAGGTCTGCATATCCAGGAGAAGAGACAGTAAGAGTTTCTTTAAATAAGGACAATTTTTTTATACTAAAAGAGATTACTGAGAATTTACTGCCTGGGAAACATAACTTCATTTCTTTGTAAACTACGATAATAAATATTAAAAGAGAGGAAACAAAATGTGCATGTTAAGCTAAACAGAAAGTACGAAATTACACAGAATAAGTATTGGTTTAATGTGTTTGGGTTTTTTCCTATAGTGTAAATACAATCAAGTTCAATAATAGCTTATGAATAGTGTGTCGGCCAGGGGAATGTGGCATGAATATTGTGGAGTAGTTATGATCAGTTTCCAAATTTTCAAATAAAGCAAAAGTTAAGTGAAATAAGTGACTTCTAGCAATTATGCCTGCTAGAAACTGCATTATGACCAGCCAAGAGGAAAAAAAATGTTCATTTTGTTAATTGTCATTTGTTAATTGCAGAAAAGTTGCAAACTAGGTGTGTAGGTCCAAAGTTTGCAAATAAAGTACTTCCAGTAATGATAGGAGAATTATAAAAAATAGGAATGAAAAGTCTTAAGCTAAAGTATCAAATTATTCAAAGTGGAACAGAAGTAAAGCTGAGAAGTTACATGGCCCAAACCAGCATCATGGACCTTCCTGGGTAATATAGGCATCCTGGGAACATGACTGTCTACCAGGGCTGATCAGTCCGGCTTCCTAATCCAGCAATTGGTTTGAGCACAGCATGGCAAAACAAAGCTACAGCACCCCCTATTCCAAAGTAAGCCTTCTGTTGTAAATTTTCGGTTCTCTGATGCATACAGTAACACACAGAACGAATGGGTCATGAGGGAGAATGGCTTGGCTTGCAAAGTCCCGTGGTGCCTGGGACAGGAAACAGTCACTATCAACAAATACATGCTCTGCATAAAGAACCAGGAAGGTAAATAACTGTATTAGACAGCAGACAGTGTTGACACAGGAAAAAATTCATTTACTCACTTTGGGTACATTGCTAGCATTGGAGGACTTTGAATTCTCTGAAGTACTGGGAAAGAAAGAACCACAAGTAACTTTTGCAGAATATTTTCTTACTATGAAAAGACAGTGGGCTTAGTTATGTCCCCTAAATCTATACCATTCTTCCCTAAAAATTCCTGAGTAAATCCTGTATTGAAATAGCTTGTAATTTCATTTAATTTGCTTCTGTTCCTACTCCTAAAATCCCATTCTCAGTCTCTGCCTTTTCCATAATGCTTTCTTTATAATCTGCTTCAGGAAGACACTGCTTTGTAACAAGGAGAAATTGTATATTGGGAGTCAGATTTGGACCCCAATGAAGAAGAATAAACATTGCTTATACAAAAAGGAAATAGAAGGCCACTTCCATCAGGCATCACAACACAGGTGATTGAATACCTAAACACCCTGTAACATGGCTTTGAGAAAAAGTAGGATTTTGGGGACAAGAAAGAGAATGAAACTATATTGGTAACTGAATTTCAGCTGTTCTATTTGCAGCTAACCTTTGGTAGAAGCACAGATCAAGTCAAATGTTACCATTGCTTTCAAAAGAAGATAATATACTTTAGGGTTTCTTTCCAAATTGTAGTTAGAAACTGTTGTTATCCTGGTGATGCTATCATTTACCTGGTGTGCATTCAGAAATATTGCCCTGTTTGATTTCAGAAAATTTGGTCAATGAAACAAAGCTATGACAGTTGTCTTAACAAAGTAACTGTCAGCTCATATCACAAGCTCCTTCTAAATAAAGAACTGCGCTGCTCCAAAATTGTTTTTCTTTAATGAACTCAAGCCTTCCCACTGTCATTATTCATTCTTTCTAAAAACACTGGAAAATGCAATACATTACTCAACTGTGACCTAACATGTCCTAAGGTGAATATTTTATTGATGTAAATAAATGAGATTCTAGTCTACCCAAACGTTGGTGTTTTGATTTAATAGAAACATTGTTTACCTTAAAAGTTGTCATTAGTGCAATGATTATTTTCCCTGGAGGCTTGGATAATAATCTGGAGGACCACTGCTAGCAGCCTGCTTAGTATCTGCAGATTCATTGAGCAATTAAACTGCTGGATTATGGAGTATAAGGAGGAAATAGTTAAAATGTTTGCTGCTTTCTGTGGTTTCCTCGAATATATATGTTTTTCTTTACACTGAAAGATGGATGTTTGAAAGTGCATTGGTTTCATGCTTGCATAAATGAAAAACTGCTTTGATAAAATTACAGTGTTAAACTCCATTATTACTAGGTATGAAATTTAAATTAACCATACACTGGGAATTCGCTATTATTCCAAACTAAACTAAACTAAAAACGCATAGATTACAGTGCTCAGAGCTAGAAGAACTGTTGTGGATGCTGTCCTGTGCTTTTGATGTAAGCTGTCCCTCTGCTTTTCTTCCTGGATGTCAATCTTGGAAACCAATACACATCTAAATTCTATTTCCCCTCTTTCTGCCTTTAGGTGGTATCCAGTTTTATCAACAGGAATTCATTTTAAAAAGGTCAATGACTTAATGAAATAGTTTTCAATGTTTATACCTATACTTTCCTTTGAAAAATAAGTTTACCTTAACTTGGTATTCATCAGTACAAATTAACTGGAAATATTAAATGCCATAACGTTGCATGAGGAAAAGAAATGAAAAACGTGCTGTTACTGCTCTGGGGAAAAAAAAAAAAAAAAGAAAAAAAGGGTGAATGTGTTGAACCAATGAGAAGGAAAAACCAAAAACCTTTATGAGTCTTATCCAAGGAGCCTAGGTGACTTCTAGTGATTGATCTTCCCTGTGATTGTTGGAAGCTAAACAGGTGGGACAGATTTTGGCAGAAGTTCCCTTTCTCTTTAAAAGACATATGCTACTTACTTTTTAAGGCTAATAATTCTATAATATTCGAATTTAAAAAAAAAAAAAGTCCATGACACCATCAGTTTTCTCCACAGTTAAATCCATCTTGGAAAGAATTGCAGGCAACAGTGAGCTTCTAGCAAAGACATAAAGTAGGAGATAAAGAGAGTTGATTTCTGAAATTATTACCCATTCAAAAGCGGAAAGCCTACAATCCATGGCTGTTTCATTGTTTTTTGTGGTTTAGATAGGCCATTAGATATAGGCCATTCAAGCTGTCATTGAGAAAACAAATTAAATAAACAGAGCAAAACCTTTTTTCCCATTGTCTCTTGTCTTGGTATGTACATCACTGAAAAGAATTCGACTCCATCCTCTCTGCAGCTGTCTTTCAGGTATTTATGTACATTAATAAGGTCACCCTGAGCCTTTTATTCTCCGGACTAAACAGTCCCAACTCTCTCCATCAGCAGGTGAGACTGATTGACTGGTAATTCCCTGGGTCCTTCCTTTTATCCTTCTTAAAAAGAGAAGTTTGTTTTCCTCCAGTCTTTGGGCACTTCTTGTTATTGCCGTGATCAATCAAAGGTTATTGAGAATGGAGTGGAAATGACATTTGTCAGCTCCTTCAGCAGTTATGGGAGCATACATCAGGGCCCATGTACTTATGTATGTCCAGTTTGCTTAAGTACTATCTGACTGAAGGTATATCTTCCTTGCTCCAGTGTATCCCTCTGGTGTCCGGGATTCGTGTTTCCTGAAGTCTGGACTTGCTAGTACAGACTGAAAGAAGGCATTCAATATTTCAGCCACATATTCACATCCCTCTGTCCCACAAGGGCCTAGCTAACTCAGGAGATATTCACACTCTTTGAATGCACTCAGGAAGAATTATTTACTCCACCAGGTGAACCATGCAAAAGACATAGCTGTTTATGTAAAGCAAAGGCTAACCTCTGGTCCCCTTGGTGTTGCCACGAAGTCAGATTCTTTGCAACAGCTGTGGTCCGTCACACATGGAGTTATTCTCTGAGCTTCACAGGCACATCAACTTTGCTCATCTCTGCTGAGCCATGTTCCATTTTTGGAGTTTATTGCTCAGTCACAAAAGAAGGAAGCAGTTTCTATTCATTTGTAATATAGAAAGGAATCTTTGCTAGATCACAGGCTTAAAAATTGCCAGATTACACACATTAAAAAAAAAAAGAAAAGAAAAAAGTTGAAATTGTCAATAAAGGCTCTGATACTTTTAAACTTTACACTTCTAGAGTAAAAGCTGCTCCTTGAAAATTCTTTATTTCACTAATGTGATTAAAGTGCTAAGAATTGGTTACCACAGTAACAGAACAAGACAACAGACATTTCTGCTGACTTTACCTAAAATGTGAAATCATTGCTATTGCACAGCAGTTGCTAAGATATAAAACACACCTAATTTGCAGGTGACACAAAATGCTTTCAACAAATTTACTACTCTGAAGTTTGTGGTACAACTCAGATATGGATTTCAAGTGAGAGAAATGGATGGAAAATATACACAGATTAGAGGTAAGATACTTATTTAATTAAACCCTCATCATAAACACACAGAGAGGAAAAAAAAAAAAGAGGAAAAAAGCCAACACAAGCCTCAAAAACCTCCAATGCCAAACCAACCAACAAAACAAAAACTACCCAGAAAAAATAAACTTAATTTGTACTCAAATTGAGAAACGAGTTCCTATGAATGTAAGGTCTGGTCACAGCAGCAAGGAGGGAGATAACTAAGAATGAAACTTGTGCCATTCTGTGGCGTTCAATTGCATAAATTTAGTAAATCTCCTTAGCTGGTTTTAATTATTTTGACCCTAGGTCAAAAAAGAGGAATTAGATAATTGACCCTGTGCTCATTTGCAGCCTAATTAGTCTACTGACTGAAGCTTCCATACAGCTGTGCATCACCATATAGGCTGGGACTGCTACAATGGTAGAAGCTAAGCCTGACAAAGTAAACTTACCTCTTGCACTTCTGTTATTGCTCAGCCTAGAGAATTAGGCATAATCTGACCTCTGGAGATAATTGAGCAAGGAGATTTAAGTGTTATATAGTTTCAGTCATTTTCCATACATTTTTTTTTTTACACCTGACCTGAATAATTACCATATTTCCCCATGGTATGGAAGCAGAGTGAAGTCTAAATTGATTTGCGTGTAGAAAAATTAGCTTCCTGCAGAAGACTGAGCACTACTAGGTTTGACTTACTACCTGTTGCCAGCAACATTGTTATGTTTTTTACCCCATATTGCATGGTTATTTTTCTGTTTTCACTTGGCCATACAGCTAAGATTGTGGAGCAAACATGTTGTCATAAGTCTCACTTTTGGCTTTGACACTATCAGCTCAAATAGTGTTTGGATTTTTAATCATGCTTTCTAAAACAATTGGTTTGGGGATGTCTAAATGGTAATTGAAACACATCAAGGTTGGATGCCAAGGCTGCTAAAGGACTCTCTTAAAGTTATGGTTGATTAATCAGTCTGTTCCCAAAACAGGCTTAAAATTCCACTGGATTTTTCTTCTTTTAATGTTGTAAACAATATAAGTTGATAAAATATATTTGATTCTTCCTTATAAATTGCTGAAAATATTTTGTATTTCTAAATAAATTCTGCTTTACAATACGTTTCTTACTCTAGGGCAAAATTTAAGACTTTTCCAGATCATGGGAGACAAAAGGTGATCACTAAAGATCAGGAAAAGGCCTATTAAATAACAAAACCAATCCATATTTTCTTCGATATAGCTAACTCTTTCCAGTGTGAAAAGGAAACAAATTATTATTCTGCAGAAATACTTTTTCCTGCTTACCTAGTTCTCTTTCAATTCATAGCCTGTAAAATATATGTTCTAATCTTAGAAAAATGTCTTATCAACCTTATGCAACTCCATGACTAACATCATTTGGACTCCTGTGATTAGAGTAAAATAAGTGCTAAAAATTCTGGGCTTCAATTTAGTAAAAGATGTGAGAAAGTAGCATTCTCCTGGCTGCAATGAAATGGGAGAGTTTTGAAAAATAAATAAGTTGATGAAAAAATGCATAGCGAGCTGCAGATTGATTGTATGATTTCAGCTTTCAAAAATTAAAATTTAAAACAAATATGTAAATTCAGTTAACCCCTGCTTTAGAGGGATTATAACACACTGATGCTTATTTCTAACTTCCTTAGACTAACACAAGCATATGTCTGGCACACAATCATATTACATACATTCAACTTATAAAAATGACATTCCGAAATATATTTTTAATGTAACTTTTCCTCTTGTTGCTTTTTATGTAAGAATCATGTTTGCTTCTCACCTTTTGAGCATTTATGCATTGGTAAAGCAGGGTTGTATAGTAAGTATCACCTTAGTAACTCCAGGAAATTTTGCAACTTCCAGCTGTTAGTCCAAACTTCAGTAGCAAAAATTCCCCCAAGGTTTACATCGTATGCCACAGTCTGATGCAGATGTCTCAGATACTTGAATATCTCAGATGGAACTGACTGCCTCTGTTTAGGCTCTTGAAATCCCTTCTGACAAATCACAACAGATGAACTCTTAGCTGCAGTGTGTGAGTTCAGTATTCACTACATAACTAAATATCCCTGAACAGAGTATGCAACCTCAAACGGGAAGAAAGGTGTCCAACTCTTCTCAGAGGAAAAAGACTTTTAAAAATGAGAAATAGGACAACAGATGAGAATTTGGACCAGCTGATAGGAAAGAATAAAAGATTCTGGGGCAGGAGCCAAAAATCATCTACTGGTTATTAATATTGTTAGATACGGAATTCAACACAAGTGTACCTATTTCTTCTCTGAATGTTATAATTAGGAATGAATTAGAGAGATCTTTGGCAGGGAAGACAAAAAAACTTGGCAGAGTTGGATTAAGATGGAAACTAAATATCTCTCAATTTTTTTCTTCTATTTTCCAAAAATACTATTTTAGTTTCAAGGATTTTTTTTTGTGTGTGTAAGGTTTTTTATTACTTTTCTTTTGTTGTTTTTTTTTTTGGTTGTTGTTTTAATTTTCTAACAGCGTTTGTCCTACATTGCTAAGTTTTATTTTTTTCTATATGTCTATTGAGACAGTAGTTCATATTTTATATCATAAATCTGGTCTGTAAGAGTTATTTCACAAAACATGCTAGTATTTCCTGAGTCTCAGCCTAGTATTTTGTACACAATTCCTGCCCAGAGGAGTCTAGAGACTGGCTGGGCTCAGACAAAACAATTTGAAGATCAAAGTCAAAGACCTGATTGCAGCAGAAGCCTGGGGGTCTGGAAGAATTTGTCAGCATCAGTAATGCAAATGTCCAGGGGTGATTTGAAGACAAAAGAAGAAAAGGTTTATAAAGATGCAGATGTAGTTTACTCACAAAAAAAAAGAAAGACAAGGAATAGAAAAAGCATTTTAAGGTGTGCCAACCCTACTGATTATTTTATTTTTGCAACAAACACATTGATTTCCAACAGTCTTCCATCAGCTGAGCTGTTTAACTTCATGATTGTTGAATTTTTCACCGTTACATTTTCCATCTTGTGGAAAAGCAGTTATTAATTCTTCAGTTCTTCTTTGAAATCTCTTAAAAATGTTTATAGAAACTTTGACCACCTGTAGATAGAGGTGTGATAATGATTAATGTAGTGCTCAGACCATGGCCTCTGTACTGCCTATAACATTCTTGCTATGATCCTGTGGTTTGCACATCTGGTTTCAGTAGCTATAGGTTGGCTCTACCTCTTTAAGGCAAAAACTTGTCATCTTCCTTTAAAAAGAAAAACACTAAGTTCATTAATTCATGACATGGCCTATCAGGTTTTCTGTGCTACAAAATCCAGTGATAATAATCAAAACAGACTAAAAGCAAAATATTTTGGGTGTGGACTGTTGCCCAGAAGACGAAATAACAGGTAGTATTAAAATAAAACCTGAAATATCAGCATATCAAAAGAATAAAGCTGATTATTTAAAGTTAGTAGATTTATACATAGATTTGGCCTTTCTTCCAGGCAAAGGCAAGAGGCTCAAGCTGCAGCAGGGAAGATTCAGGTTGGACATAAAGAGGAATTTCTTCATTCAAAGGGTGGTCAAGCACTGGAACAGATTGTGCAGAAAAATGGTTGAGTCACCACCCCTGGAAGTGTTCAGGAAACAACTAGATGTAATACTTAGTGCTATGATTCAGTTTAAGATATTGTTTAGTCAAAGGGCTAGACTTGATGATCTTGGAGCATTTTACAACCTTAATAATCCTACGGTTCTATTCTATAATTATTAGCAATGTGTCTAGCAAGTAATTTGGATTAAATTCTTCTCTCAGTTGTATTATTGCAATTGTGATTCTACTGTCATTAGCCCAATTGACTTATACCAGATGTCATATGAAAACAGAAGATATCCTCAACCTTTAATGTGGGGAGACTTTCCCAACCCTCAGTGTATGATTTGTCTGTCAGTGCCCCAGGAAAAACAACACCCTTGTGCCCAACCAGTCTGTCCTGCTGTTGGGACTGATTGGTCCTGCTGGACGGTGGTTCAACTGACTTACACAGGGACACACATCAACAGCATAAGGGAGACCCCTCAGCAGGTCTTCCCATTTTATTCAAGTATGTTTCCCCCTGCCAGCAACTGCTGATACCTTTGAAGGACTCACACTGACAGTTTACAGTATAACACTCTTTATTAATATAAAATTGTGAGAGGTTAAGGTTCGAGGATTGCAGGTGATAGTATCTGAGTGCAAAAGCGTATTCAAAGCAATACACAGACAAGCTCCAATCCCAATAAAAGTATTCAGCCTCCGTAGAGTGTAGTTCTTACCCAAAAAAAAAAAAAAAGTTCAGGCTGTTGACTGATCCCAGTAGTTACAATGGAGTCTTCTCTAAATTTTCTTCCATTCTTGACTTACTTTTATACCATTTCTTTATATTTAGGTGCAACTTGAGTGACTTTAGTCAAATACCTTTGTTCTGATTAGTGAAAAATTCTCTCACTTCACTTTTAAAGATACAATCAAAAAAATATAAAGCTCATGCCCAGTGATGGGTGGTCATACCTTGGAGGTGGGTAACTTTGAGATGGAGGTGTGAGTTAATATTACAATTAGGCTTTAATGAACCAAGTTCATCCAAGGAGAGAGATTTTGCCACAGTTTTTGGCTCAGCAGCAGGACATCTCCCATTTTCCTTGGGTGAGAGATGCTATGTGGTTTTATCAGCTGCAAAGTACCATCGAGTTCCCCTCACTGCAAGAATTTCTACAGAGCCTGGCTGCGGGGTCTCCACTCTGCTCCACCATCCTTTCCATCCTTCTTGGCAGGTGTTTACTGTTGTGTGGGGAATCACCATGGAGCTGCCAGCTGCATTCCATCCAGGGAGTAGCAGCTGCATTTTACCCTATAATTTCTGTATTGTTATAAATTCTGTTAGGATGTAAATATAACTTCTCAGTTTCCTCTAATTTTTACCCCCAGACATCTTTCTACTAGAACTGACTGTTAAACTCAGGCTTACATCTTGTTAAAAAGCCGTTTTCGCCCTTTTATGTATTACAGTGAAATTACCCCTAGAAATCTGATGCAGTGTAATTTATAAACTGAAATTTCAGAAAAGAGAAGCATGACAGTTAAAGAAACTAGAAAAAAGCAGTGTGACTATTTGATTGGAAAAGAGACATAACCTTAATTTAATTCCACTTCCCTCTTAAAGATCAGAATGTACCTGACCAATGTAGAAACAATTATACTCACATGTCGGCAAGGAGTTCAAAGAGAATCTGCAACTCATGAAGCACAAATGAATGTAATAGTGGTTTATTATGCACCTTTTCTGAGTCTCTCAGAAGAATTTTGTGGTATTTTTGTTTTGTCTAATGCACAAGGTATAAAGTGCAGATGTGTTTACATTTCCTTTCAAGTGCTGCTTTGGGCATTAAAAAAAGGATTTCTTTTTACCTTTGCACATACTGCTTGCTTACATTTCTGATAACTGAGCACCCATGTTCTCAACCCTTGTTCTTTTTCCACTTGTCACATAGCACACTTGTTCAGTGGCCCAGAAAATCCACTGTCATGTGTTATACAAGAGAAATGTTAGTGGGAAGAACCATGGATTTTAAAGTAAGTTAATGTCTGTTTGGAAAATGGGGTTTAATCAGGAGAATGGGGACTTTTGAATTCTGCAGTTGGCTTCTCTGGGCTATGAGTCCATGAAAAAGCTGCACAAGAGCAGCGCTGACGATCTCTGCTATTTTTACCTGGAGTGAACATAACACATGACCTTTCTTTTGAAGAAAATGCCATTTTTATGATGTGCTCCAGTGACTACTGCACATCTCCAAGGTGACTTTTAATGCAGTCCCTCAAAGAGTTAGGTTATGCATTGAAAAGGGGAGCTCCTTACAACATGCTTAATGATTGGGGCAGTATTTTCTCACCTGATAGGAGCGGGCTACATGCAGTCGTTTTTAACCTACAGCCATAAAATGAGAAATCTTCTGTAACAGAACTCGTGCTATGTGTGAATCTGGTTAGCAGAAACACTTTTCTCTCTTATTTTCGTACTCAGGATGAAAAGTGAAATATGAGCTAATAAAACCTACTGGTAGCTCAACTGGAAAATCTGAGGACTGATTTAGGTCAGGAATCAGGATTCATCACCTCAGAGTCTGCAGTTCAGCAGAGTCTGAAGTTTTGATTCAGATAACAGATTTAGCCAAGTTTATGTGTTGCTTTGGTAAATGTATAATAGCTAAAGACAGTAAATAATGGATGTGGGGCTATTTTTTTATTATTTGTCCACTCTTGGGATTATGTATAACACTTCAGAAGTAGAAGATACACCTGAAATATATGCATTTCACTTAGACATAATACTGAAAAAAATAACCATAAAATAATATCCTGCTGTATGGGTTGGCTCTCTTATAATATTTTATTTATTTTTCCTTCTATTTCCAGAGCACTAAAGGTTTTGTGCTAAAGTTGTCATGTTATAAAGCATTTTCACATTGTTACACTAAAATAATCTACATTACAGATGAGGTGAGGCAGGTTTTTAAGAAAAGGATGTTTTGGTCAAGCAAGTAAATAAGAAGTATAGATTTGGTGACCTCAAGAGGCTTCTCATCTCACTGGAATCCTGAATCATTTTCTCAACTGACCTGCTTTAATCCTCCTCCCCCCCCCAGCACTAGATCCTGCTTTTTGGTGTTATCGACAGACAACATGGGTTCATGAGGTTATGGACTAGTTAGTAGGAAACACCTCATCAAGTCATTGCAAAAGGATTAGTAGGGGAGGAGAAAAATAAACAATAAAATCCCAGATTACACTAAGTTATGATTCTTTCCATCAGTAGATTCCAAAATAATTTACGATTTGGAGACATATAGGAAGACTGATGAAGGGCAATAACTACTACACACCACCTTTTCTATACTTTGGTCTGTTGCTCCCTTTGTTAGCTTGCAAGCACTTCCTTAGGAATAAAAAATGAAGGAAAACCAGACAAATATCTGAAGAATGAAAGAGAAAAGGAGATTCCAGAGGAAAAATATAACTTCAGATGTTTACAGTGAACTCCTATAATCTGTGCAGCAGTGTCTTAGGCCAGTAGTGAAATTCTTCTTAAACCATGCAAAAGAAACAAGTTTTAGGAAAGTAAGTGGGAAATAAAAATTTCCACCAGATGAAAAACAGCTAAAAGTGTATTTGTAATAACCAAAGAACTAGTGGAACCTTCGACAATAAAAGTAAGTGGAAGCATCTGAAATGAGAATAACATCAAAATTTACAGTAAAAGAGACAATAAGTTTATTTAATTTAGTTTCTTTTCTTCTCTGAAAATATCAAATTTAATGATCCTTTTAAAAAAAATTTCGAAGGGATTTCTGTTCTGTCACTACTTGACTCATTACTTATAGGTTTTGTCATTAGCAGGCAAGCAAAAGTTAGGGTAGAAGGGAAATTTTGTTAACAGCCAGACATTCCAATTTCACTCTTAATCATTAACACAATGTTTATGTGCTTTGAGTCCTGTGAACAATTAGTGCCTTTCAGTCATTAGGAGGAGCTGACTGCTTAGGACTCCATTTTGACTTCAGTGGACAGCAGAATACACAGTCAGGCTAACAACATTTAAATTCATCACAGACATACCAAAGACAAACAGATCCCCTTAAGACTGTGGCATCATTGAAAGGTTCTACAAGTAGTGCAACTTCTCTTATGAATTAGGAAAGAAGAAAAACTCCCAGCTAACAAAAAATAGGAGATTGGTGGCATATCAAGCTAAAACTGTCCATAAAGACATTGTATCTGTGCTGTAAACCATAAAAAGCTAATAGTCTAGATGCTGCCAAACGCCTAAACCCATTTAACCTATTGTTAAGCAGTTTTCAGGTACCTAGATAGCATAATAAAAAAAAAAATTGAATGTGTTGGGTTTTAGAAGTGGATTTTTGTCTGCTGTCTTACTGTATATTCTTCATCCTGCAAAATAAAATGCAACAATAATCAACAAAAAAAATTGAAATAATATAAGATAAAATAATAATAATTTAAAAAATCCAAACCCCAAGGCTTTCACATATACTAAAAAGAGATTTAAAACTTTGGAAAATATTTAGAAACATTAATTTCTGTAATTTGGTAATGGTAATGGATGCCATTTCAGTCCTTATTGACTCTGCTTTGCTTAACTTAGTGGAAAAAGGACTGTGGGGAAAAAGGAGTCTAGCCTAGATGAATGGTCCCAGCTAACAGTAAACTAAGTGGTTTGCCTGAGTGTGGCAAATCAGCCATGAAACCAAAAAGCTCCTTTCAGGCTAATGTTCGCTGCTTCTTGCTAACCCTGTAAAATCCATGATCCTGGAACAAGGAACCATTTTACACTTCTTTGTTTGCTCAGAACAACAGGAGTTTGGCTGAAAGCTGGTGTTAAGACAGTGCAAATAAGAAGTCCCACAGCTATTACTATCTGTTGTGTTTACTCTGTGAACAGTGAACTTAGTTGATGCCATTAGCTCTGAACTCGTAAGAATACAAAGTTGAATTTTGCTGCCAGAAAGTTAGAAAATGGGAGAATGAATGTTAGAGAAAAAAGGACCTGGAAAAATCATTATTTTGGCTTCTGTTGAATGGTGGATAGGGAGAAATTTCTGTATGTTAGCATGCCCCCAAAAATATCAATAGCCCAAACTCTCTTTGATGGCAGAGGATTTTCCAGACATAAGGCAGGGAAAGTGGGGTGTAAAAGGACCATCATTGTCTTGGTGTCCTTAGGAATCTGCTTTTTCAGTAACTTCCTACGCTTCCTGCTGTCCTATTGGATCTGATTGATCATCCAAGTGTGTGTGGATAATAAAGAAAAGAAATTTAATAGTAAAGTGGTCAGTGGTTCTGCCTTCCCTCTAAAGACAGTCTTCTAGGAGTCTACTAATAAATGGTTATTGGTTCTTCAGCAATCAGCCTAAATGTCTGGGGCACTACATAGGACAGGCTGAAGAAATCTGTGCTAGAATTTAGCTTTTATAAATTTTAATATTCACTCTGAAAACTTACTTGCAACATATAGCCTAAGAACAGAAAAATATCTTGTGGCTTGTACATCTAAACAAAATTTCCACAGTTTGAATACTGGAAATGAAAGGTAAGCAAGTAACAAGCCAGAAATTTTAGGAAGAAAGGCTCTTTTAGTAGGTTTTTTTGATAATGCTATAGCAATAGCAATAAAAATAGCAATGCAAATTGCTTTCAAATACTTAAAAAACCCTCAGATTTGCTGGCATGGAGATATTATATACTAATTTCTTCTGCTAACTAACTACTGATAGATTTGAGGAAATTATTGAAGACTGTCAGTCTAGGAAAATTACTATGCACAATTACTTAACATTAGCAGAAGAAAGGAGTCTTCATACCTGGTAGAATAGGCATGCAACCAGCTCTATCAAGTTGTTCTTAACTGATGCAATCCCGCTCAAATCACTGAAATTATTTCAATTTCTTCAGCAAATCATCCCTCCTCTGAACTTCACAGGAGTAAAGTGAGGCTTAGGTTGTTTATCAGCCTCAGGGTGCACAGGTATTACAGAAGAGGAGGATAATTAGTCCTGTTAAAACTCCATTGGCCATGCAATTAGGTAAATAATGTCTTGCCACAAAATATTCCTCCATATTTGCAGAATTCTTGTCTGTTAGGTCTATCTAAACCATTTTATTAGGTCTAACTAACCTCATAGGTCTTACAGCCAAAAGAATCAAACACTTTTTTTTTCCCTATCTAACCTTCCTTTTCTTTATATTTTGGCTCATCTTCCAAATTTCTTTCTACAGAGAAAACATAGGCTCAAGTCCTAAGACAGATACTTCATACATCTCTTAAATTCAGTCCCAAATCTCAGGCTCTGCATTTTAATGGGATGGTGACTCAACCACTTCCCTAGGCAGTCTGTTCCAATGCTCTGCTCAAGAGCAACAACTGTTTCAGTGTAAAAAGTTTTCCTAATATCCAGTCTAAAACTCCCCTGGTTCAACCTGTCATCCTGTCACTAGTTACTTGGGAGAAGCGACCAATATTCACCTCGCTACAACCTCCTCTCAGGTAGGTGTAGAAAGTGATGTCTCTCCTGAGCCTCCTTTTCTCCAGACTAAACAACTTCTGCTTCCTCAACTGTTCCTCATAAAACTTGTGCTCCAGACCCTTCACTATCTCCATTGCCCTTCTCTGGATGTACTCCAGTATCTCAATGTCTTTCTTGTAGTGAGGGGCCAGAACTGAGGTGCAACCTCATCAGTGCTGAGTACAGAGGAAACAATCACTGCCCAGTCCTGCTGGCCAAAATATGTCTGATAAGAACCAGGATGCCACTGGCCTTCTTGGCCACCTGAGAATTTTTTTTTCATGATGAGAAAACATTTTGCAAAGCTGTGAAGAGTTTTATCTCTCATCATTGCTGCTTAGTCATGTACCCTGCAGCTGAAAGGCCAGCCCATGCCCAAATGAATTGTCTCTTTACCACTGTCACCTCTGGTTCTATGCAGGGGAAACAACCTTCATGACTTTGTAACAGTTTCATGGAAATACTTATACAGGGATTTTATCTGCAGAGGAGCTTCAGGATGCAGCTTTCTACAAAATTCAGCTCCAGATATCATTCTGGTCGATAGTATTTTTTGTTCAGTCAAATCAGATTAGACTAAATAGGGTTCTATTACTACTTTTTACCTTGGCTAGTTATATACTAAAATTGCTGCTTCATATAATTTATTTTCTTAGACAAAAATCAAGAACAGTTAACAGTCTTTGTTGCTAAACTTAATGCTCATCTTTAGCATTATTTGACAGAAAGAAAGTGGCTTAAGTGTGATCTTACTGTTGAACTGGAATAAAAAATAAAATAATTTGAAATTATAATATTTTAAGTATTTTCAGTGTTTGTTAGCATTATTTTGCTTGATAATGCACAATTATAGAAGTCAACTGTAATAGTTAGTTTTTATGCAAGCTTGGTAAAATGCTATATTCTGTTATAACTTTAAGAAAGCTACAGAAATTAACCCTCCTACATAAGGCTGGAGAAACATTTAGGACATAAACTGAAAAAAAATCCACATAAAGGAGGTATAAGAAACATTGTTTCTTTGAGCTCTTCCAAAAAGTCCTACTATTGGACATTGTTTTTTGAAGGATATCAATATATAAATAGAGTTTAATTTATTAATGTCAAGTTTAATTTCTCCACCCTTCACTTTTCCGATTGAATTTTTGAAAAACTAAATCATCCTACATGTCAATACCATATTTTCAAAAATTATGGCTCCTGTGTCTGCTAAAAACCAAAAATATCTAAATCCCACAAGTATCGTAAATCCTCTATTTTAAGTTTCTTTCTCTACCTTTAAACACCTATCCAAGTGAAAGATTTTTTTTCTACACATCTTGCATGAGAATTCCTTACTATTCTTTTCAAAATTAGTCTGCTACTTATCTCCTGTACATAGAAAATCTAAAAAAAAAAAATGTCTGCCATTAGATACCACTGCTGTTTAACCAGCCTCTTTTCTGTTTTCTATAGGCCCATTCAAATGTGATATTAATCATCTAGGTACCTTTGTGTCTAGAAAGGCAGACAGTTCATTGCTGTAAGTACCTGTTAATGTCATTCTTGGTTGGTGACCTTTCAGTACTATGAACATAAATAAAATGTTTAAAAATCTTTCTGTGGAGTCCTTTTATCATATGAACTGCACACCCACAATTATATCTTTAGTGCTTATTTTCAGCATTGCTAAGCATATCATAACAGTAATGTTTTACTGTTTATGAAAATAAAGCAAAGGCAAGCCTCAGCTTTACATGAAACAGAGAATAATGATTTTGAAGAGGAAGACATTCTAGCCAAAGAATTTTAATAAATCATTGTAAAACCTTTGTAGTTTTGTGATCAGTTGTAGTGAATTAGCTGGAATTACTTTATGCCTTGTGATTTGCATCACAAAAAACAAAAATGTGAGAGACATTGATACACACCATATTTTCTTGAGGCACTTTTCTTCTAACTTACTCATAGTTCTGGACATATATTAGAGAAGTAAACTTCACCATGTGCCTTGAAAATAGTGCAGCTTCATGGTAAGCTTTACTTTTCTTTTGTTTACAAGAAAGTTCATATACACAGAAAGAAACAATCATCCTTGGGAAGTTCCTTCAAGTACAAGGGGCTTGTGCTTCAGCAAGGTCTCAATAGAATATTTCCAGCACAATCTTGACCTGTATCACGTGGCTTTTGTTTTTGTTTTTAATATAAACCTTATTGTTGTATTTTTGTACACTAAGCATATAAAATGGTAAAGATTAAAGCTTAATTTTATTATTGTCTGTTTCCAGATTTTATCATGGAAGTTCTCTCCACAGAAAGACTTGGTCTACAAATATATGCTTAAAGTTAAGTGTTGGGTTAATTTCACTAAAGATAATAAATAGGAATATCAAGATACTTGGGTAAGAATGAAGAAAAATGCCATGCAGTTTCTGAGTGTAAAAGAGGAAATGTAGGTAAAGTTAGCCCCATACATTGTCTTTGGTGTAAAGATGGATTATGAGGGAAGTTCCTGGCTTCAGTCAGGAGAGAGACATTACTGAGCTAAGATTTGCAATCCTTTAAGTTTTTCTAAAAAACACTTTGTCAAAGTGCACTGTAAAGAACACGTTTCTGGTTTTTAAACGTGTACTAATGCACAGACTATTTCAGTGTTAGGATTATTTTAAACTTGCATAATTTTCATGTAGCTTTTGCTCAAAGAGCTTTATCACCATATGTGTAAGGCCAGGGGCATTTCATTTGTATTGCAGGGGCATGAAAAAAATGACTGAGGTGTATGGAATGGGAGTATGTTAAACTGGCTTTGCCACAAACCAAAACAATGATAATATTAATCTCAGAAGAATAGAATGTGGATTGATCATGAAGCTTAACCTGTCAGCTAAGTTTGCAGCTGATGTTTTTCTTTCTTTCTGAGTTTTTATTCTAGAGTCAGCCCAAGCAATCAAATTTACCAGTTGTCAATTGCTCTAAGAGCCAACGAAAAGAAAGGAAATATAAAGTCTATTATTAGTTGTTGATCTCATCATATGCAGCTTTACATGCTTATGTTCAGATAAGCATTTTTTAAAACATATAGATTTCATTTTTCCTTTCATCCTTTTTTTTCTTTGTCTGTTTCTTTATCGTCTATCCCTCTAGATACTCAAATCAAATGATCACTGTCATCTCCTTATCTCACAACAACACTGTTGGACAGGAAAGAAAAAAACTTCAGAAAGTTTCTGTGTGACTACACAACCTCAAACATTTTCAATGCCAACATTGTGTAATGAATTCTCCACCATATCATAGAAGTTCAACTGAAAAGCACTGCTAAAGATAACAAAGTATGCTGCAGCTGAAATAAATGTAGAAACTCTCTGGCCACATTTTCAAATGCTGGGAGTAGTGTACTGAGTTGGAAACTGAGTGTTTAGGTGGAGAAGGCAAAACACCATAAGATGAAAGAGAAATCCGCAAAGCTCAATGCATTACTCCAGGTGGGGTCTGATGAGAGCAGAGTAGAGGGAGCAGAATCACCTCTCTTGACCTGCTGGCACTCTGCTTTTGATGCAGCCCAGGGCACAATTGGCTTTCAGGACTGCAAGTGCACATTGCTGGCTCACACCCAGCCTCTCATCCGTGAGCACCTCAGGTACTTCTCAGCAGGGCCACTCTTGATCTGTCCATCCCCCAGCCTGTATTGATACTGGGGTGCAGCGCCTTGTGCTTGGTTTTATTAAACCTCATGAGATTCCTGTGGCCCACTTCTCAGGCTTGTTCAGGTCCCTCTGGATAGCATCCTGCCCTTCAGATGTGTCATCCACGCCACTCTGCAAATTTGCTGAGAGTGCACTTGATCCCTTCATTTATGTCTTTAATGAAGATATTACATGACACTGGTTTCAATATGGACCCCTGAGGGACACCACTTGGCATTGATGTCCACAGGGACTCTGAGCCACAAAGATGTGTTTATAATTGTAATTTTATGGCTGAAATGACAGACTGAATTATTTTTACATTTTTAATTTATGTTTTTACATAGCTATTTAGTATTTCTTGAAAAAATATGCTAAGAATTAGTCACAGCCTTATTCTACTCCTAATATTAAAAGTGACTTTAAAGAGAAGCTGGGCATATACATGGCCACCGTACTGTAGAAGGGGAAGACAGAAGCTAGATTAACCTAAGACCTAAACGCATGGCTTATGTATTAGTAAAAAGTGTTTTCAGACATATACATTGATCAGGTATTAATAACTTTCTCAAAAGTTTATTTTTTTCATTATGCATCAGACCTGTGAGAAATGTCATTTTTTAACATGAAACAACGTAAACTTTTAACGGTGGCATATTGGTAAATATATGTCAAGAATCACAATTCAATGTCTTTTCTAAGCTTACAATAGAGCCTTAAACCTCTCATTTCTTCTATTCTTACAGTGAAACTTCAGAAAACAATTAAACAATAGAAGGCACTTTATGAAGTATAGTCATGTCTTGGACAAATAGAACAATATGTGACTGGACGAAAATGATTAGGAGGAAAAAGAAGTCATACACCAGCTGCAGAGGCTGAGGTGTCGATATACATACTAAATGAGGGGCAACATATGGCACAGGTTGTGCTGCTTTTATGATGTGCAGAAGTACTTTACTGCTAGCTCTTTTTTCGTTTTTCAAAAAAATCTTGAAAATCAAAATCTTAATGAATAACCTTACCTATGTACCATAAAGGAAATTTCTTGAATTGGAGTTTAAGTAAAAATGAAAAGCTGTAACAGTTGTTTATTGCTATAAAATAACTTGCTCAGCTCTTCTAATTCAATGTGTCATGTGAATTGTGGTTAAATAACCATAGCTTATTTTGAAACACAAATTAATTATCTATTACAAGCATGCTATAGCTTATCTCTTTCAAAGTCTCATTAGTATGCAAATAACTCTAATTAGGTCACTGTCAGACAATATTTGTGTAGAGTCACTTTCCAAGGTTTAATGTGATGGTTTTGGTTTCTAAATATTCATAAACAGTGCTCCTAAAATCAGCTTTACTTAATAGGGATCATTCTGAAAGTCTCATTATTTCAGTGGAATTAATCTCAGATGGCAAAGAAGAAAAAAGTCTGATTTTCTTTTTTCTTCCAAAAGATGATATCTTCCAATTTCCACACAGAGTATTAGCAGATTAGAGAAACACTATTATATTTTTAATAGGAATTAAATTTTAAAAGTCTTGCAATATAAAACTGGATATGTTGTCTTTGATCTCTTGTTTTTCAAGCATGCCTTGATAAAGAAGCGAAGACAAGAAATGGAAAACTTTATGCGTCATGAAGAAAGTCTGATGCGCTTAAAAATACATAATGCAGACAAGAATTATCATGTGCAGTTGTAAATACATACTTATTGTTTGCATTACTGTATATAACCTTTAGCATATGGCATTTTGATGACATTTTAAAATCTTGTACCAAGACAAGGAGACTGAATAGAAAATATTTATGAATCAAAGAAAAATACCCCCAGAAAAAATGAGGTTTGAGAGTTAAAACTCTGTGATAATACCTTGCAAAATAGAAAGCAAACATTTTTCCTGTCCTTCTATAAATGAAGGTGAGAAGGCAAGGGGAAGATGGAGAATTAATTTCTTTTAGAGATCAGTTTCTAGGTGTACTACAATTTAGAATAAAGTAAAAATTAATTTATAAAAACATCAAATGAAAAAGAATTTTTCATCATCTGTGGAATTTTGGGTTTAATGGTCTACATGTATGCCTCATAGTTATTTTTCAAACTAATAGAATGGATATCTTGATGCCAGAATTTTTACTTAAAAAGAAGTAAGAAAACTGTGATGGGTTTTGCTGAGATAGAGTTAACTTTCTTCACAGTGACCAGTATGGGGCTCTGTTTTGGAATTCTGCTGAACATGGGGTTGATAATAGAGATGTTTTTGTTACTGCTGACCAGGGCTAATATAGAGCCAAGTAGTTTTTGGCTTTTCTTACTGCTGTGCTGGGGGAAGGAATTGGGGATGCATGGGAGGTTGGGAGGGAGACAAAGCCAGGACAGGTGACCCAAACTGACCAACACGATATTCCAGATCATATGACATCATGCGCAGCATATAAACCTGGGAGGAAGAAGAAGGAAGGGGGCGATGGGGCATTTGAAGTGATGGTGTTTGTCTTTCCAAGTCACCCTTACACATCATGGGTCCCTGCTTTCCTGGAGATGGCTGAACACCTGCCTGCACACCAGAAATGGTGAACTAGTTCTTTGTTTTGCTTTGCTTGTGCGTGTTGATTTCCTTGTTTAAGTGTCTTTATCTCGACTCACGAGTTTTCTGGGTTTTACCCTTGCAAATCTCTCCTTTGCCCTGCTGGTGGAGGAGTGCACAAGCGGGTGTGTGATACTTGGCTGGGGTGAAACTTGGACAAAACCAAAGAAATAATAACCATAAATTCATTGCTACCATGTGAAGACTAATTAAAGGTCTTATTTTGGATTAGTTCTCCAAATATTTTTGATTCAGCATCACCTGGGAACAAAACCCTTCTTCCTATAAATTATATGGGTGGTATCTACCATCCCTCCAGAGTTCACAACAGGATTGGGTGCACAGATTTAGAATTTATATTGAAATAGTACAGTCCTCAATTTCTCTTAAGTTTTTTAGATAATTTCAAAAAATTTATTTAAACTATCTTTCAGGCTAAGCGTCATGGTAAAACAAAGCATATCAAATACTATTTGAAGGTGAATACTTTTTCCATAGAAAGTTGCAAAACCTTAAATATAAGTTATCATTTGAAAGACCTTGCATTATTAATCATAATATTTGTTATTTAAATAACATAATCATGAAATCATGACAGTTACAGTTGTGTCATAATTTGTATGATAATGATATTATTTTTCTCAGTAATTGAATTTTCTCTTTATAGGTAGATAATGAAAACCTTCAGGACCTTGCTGATAAGCAATTGGGTGGTTTCAATCAAAACAAACAAACAACTGTCATTCCTCACTTTCGTTGTGCCTCAAAGTTCACACCACATCAGTGGTCATATTGAAGACCCAGTGAAGTCTGCCTGGCAGAAGGAGGTTGCAGATGTGCTCCTTGGTAAAGGCCAGGGATTGACCAAACCCAACAGTAAGGGTTGGAATGACAAGGGTGTGAGAGGCAGCCTTTATCAGCATTATGGGGAGAGAAACACACATGAACGATTAGCTGTCTTATTAGATGACATGTCAAATGTCACCTAACAGGTCAGGTAGAAGTATGTTAGTTGTGATGTGTTTCATAAAATGTCAGGAAGTCCTGGAAATCATTATTTACTATTTCAATCTGAGATCTGCTGCTGATTGTTGGGCACAGTGAAAACTTACTGCATAGCTTGTGCTATGACCCTGTGAAGGGTTATTTCTCAATCTCTCTCTCTCTTACCTGAGTAGTACTTTGGTGTTTCTCCAAGAGATTGATGTGCCCCTTTGAAAATAAAACCAGTGTTTATGAAGCAAAGTGAGAATTGAGCAACACTGTATTAGTGCCTCATTATTTGAAAAAATAGAGTTTGGACACTGCGAAAGTACAGTCTGTCATTGAAGCTGAGATTCCAAAGGGAAAAGCTTAGAGGATTAACATGGAAAGAAATTTAATCTTAAAACCGTTCTTAAAATCTTGCATCAAGTCCCAGAAGAGAGAATGAAAGATAAAGGCAAAGAAACCATGAAGGAGATGTGGATGAGAGAACAACTTTATTTCATTGTTGGTTTGTTTATTTTTGTTTGGTCTTTGGTTTTTGTTTGTTTGTTTGGGTTTTTAATTAACTAGCCTTTGTTATGTTTTGATTCTCATGCCAGGAAAGTGTACTTTTTAGTATATTACATGTCCGTGGATTCTAGGAACCACCAGCCCTTAATGATGTGTAGCATTTAGAAGCATCTATGTGATATTTCTACAACACTCAGAGCCAGGATTTTCCCATAAAGTGAAGAATTACCTGCAGCTTTTGTTTAGTCCATTTGTTAGGCACTTTTACACGTGTCCATTTTGGAAAGATGTTCCAATTATGTTTTTCTGGAGTCAGTGCTTTTATATGTGAAAGCTACAAGCACTTGTTACTAGGTGACTTGTTACTTCCCATATTATCACCATGTTTGAGATAGGGTCTCCTAGTCCTTCATATCACTCATTCAATATTTTATGCCCTTTTGACATTCCACCTTCTTTGAGATCTCACTTGGATTATGTGATTTGCTTTCTGAATTATCCCAATTTTCCTGGAGAGCCATTTTAGAAGTCCTGCAGTCTTTTTATTTTATTTAAGCTGAAAGTGTGAAACTCAGCAGGTAACTGTATCTTTGAAAGACGTTTCACATCATAGTCTTCACACAAGAACTTATTTCAAAGTAGAACAGACTTAAACTTTTTTTTTTTATTTTTTGTTCTTTTCCTTTCCCGTGGTGGCATTTATTATAGACTGTGTTCCATTCTAAACAGTCCAGGCATTATTATGGGAATAAACAGTAATCTATCTATCTGCCTTTTTTTTGGGCAAAAATGGAATTTGGCAATATTATTAATCATTATTATAAAGGAAAGCAATTAAGTTGGGAGGTTTTCAAAGTCAGGCAACACCCCATTTTGGTATGACATGAAACTATGAAGTATTTCTGTCTTTCATCTGACTGAAATGAGTCTAACCAGAAATCTCATTTTATACTTGCAGTGTTGATTGCAGAAATAAATTTCTCTGCCTGAATTGCCTTCTTTTCTTTTACCCTTTCTTTCTTCCTGTCTCTTCTCTTTCCCCTTTTTTCTTTTTTGAGATATTTACACAGAACATAGTATTTCTGAATTGGGATCTGTGAAAATACTTTAGGAATGTTGAAAGATTTTTCAGCTCTCCCTAAATAGATTTTAATGTAATATTTTCATCTATTAAAGGAAGCAGTTTGAAGACACAGTCAAATGCCTACCAATTTGTGCATTTACAAACTACATAGTTTTGACATTGAGTTTGAAAGGTTTGGGATTCACAGCTGCCTTCTCAGACATTCTTGTGATACCTGGCATTGTAATATGACTTCTCTTAGAAGTGGTGATACCGTGGACTTCACTATATTAATAAAAGCTTTTGTATGTTAGCTGTGTTTATTATGAATTAATTGTTAGATATTTTCTTATAGAAAATATATTCCATATGGGAAAACTGTAGGAGAAAATCACCTTAAATTCATTTCCAATAATGAGTATAAATTGTTAATTTTAAATTAAGACAAAGTGTGAGTCACTTGATGTTTCACCTGAAACTTGCTCATGAAGGAAGGGAGAAGACAGAGAAGGAAGAGTGTATGAATAGATAGAAATAAGACAGTACATTTGAGGGTGTTGCAACGCATTTACAAAATCTGTGACCCTAACTAGAAGTGCCTAATATTGCGATTTAAATATTAAGAAATCAAAAAATATTGAAAATTTACATCTTTCTATTAAATGCCTTGTTTTTATACATTTTAGATAGCAATTATACTAATATCTAGAGATCAAGTAGACAAGCCCTTTCTACTGAGACTGTTAAAAAATTTTCATATTCATAGTATGTGGTTGATCCAACCTCAAGCAAAATTAGGTGATGTTCTCCGCTGGGGCTCCTGAAACTCCTGTCTTTGCTTCTTGCACATTTTTCTGTCACTTTTTGCTCACAGGCTCTAAAGAGCTGCACTCTTTATTCGGTATGTCTGGACATAAAAAAATCACTTTACATTTCAGGGCACAAAAGATTGTTTCTTTAGTCAAGAAATCCTCAGTAACTATTGCTTTAATTCATAGAATTATAGTATTATTTAATATATAGATTTGTAATAGGTAGTAAATATTCTTATAGATTGGTATATTTTAAAAATTTCATTTAGTTTAAAATAATCAAGATTTTTTCAATATAAGTAATGTAAAGACTACTATGCAGCAATGGACTGGTTTCTGTCTTTGAAAGAATTCTTATTCTCCTAAAATTTAATTGCAAATCATTTTAATCTCTGTAGCTAATTGAGTCATCTATTCAGAGTGCCCTACTTGTTCTGTCAAAAGTAAATAAATCTCTCTTTCTCTCCCTCTAAAAACTATTTTCCTATATACTTGCCGCCCATTTTGTACTAGATAATGAACTGACCATAAGATGTCAACATGCTTTTAAACTGCTCCATTGTTCATGGTACACATATGCCATATGTCAGTGTCATGTATTACTTAGGTTAACTTGCTGCCTGTCCACTAAGTGTTTAGGTCAGAGTTGTTGCTCAGTCAAAGCCAGGGGTAGACACATACGAGCAAGAGAAGAAAAGATAAGGAAAAATGAGCCATTTCACTTTCAAAATAGTTTTTTACCAGTCCAACCAAATCACCACAAAGATCCTAGTTGTTGAGAAAAATATACCTGCCCCAGTAGGTATTAACACCTGGCAAACATTCATATGCATATGAAAAACAGAGGTGGAAATTGCTTGTATATGGCAGAAAGTAGCAGCAACATTTTTTATATTGGTCATTAAAGTATTTTCATAGTTTATGTAAGCAATTTTATTGTGTTTTTAATTGTTTTATACTATAGTTCATTTTCAGAGAAAGCATACTCCTTTCTTAAATTGCTAATATCTGTGGAGTACAAGAGTGTGGTGTTGTATACAAGTTCACAGTACAGACTGCTTAATTTTAGAACATAATACACACATAAAATTTAGTTACACCTTGAGACACTGGTTGCTTGCATTCAATTGGTAATCAGTGAAGACCAGCGGAAGCCACACAAAGAGTCAACACTGAGGTTCCATACATAGAGCTAAACAAAACAAACAAGATACAATACTTCCATCACTACAGCATGTTTCATACAATGGAGACCAGAAAAAAAATAAAGACAGAGAAGAAAGCTAAATATTGGGTAAAATAAACTGAGGATAAACTCTATTTCCCCACGGAACAAATTCTCGGTGATAATTCATGAACACATCCAAATCAAGTGTACATGGTAGGGATGTCTAAATTATTGATCAATTTTTCAATAGCAGAAAAATGAGTCAGTGATTTAACAGGTATTTTCCATCACCAATTTTTATACTATGAAAAGTCAATTAAGTAATGGAACCATTTTGCATAATGAAATAACCTTTATGTTACTTTATTTTTCAATGATTGCTGGGGGAAACAGTCTTTTCAGTGTGTTAGGAGGGCTGATGGCATGCAGTAGAGTAATACACATCTTGTGCCTTATTAAAATTATTTTAAATATGAGAACTCATGTTTAAGCTTCTTTTCTATTCTTCCACTTCACCTCCTGCCTTTTGTGTTTGCCTTGATGTTTCTGAAGGTTTTGTGTTGGAGATGTCACTTCCTACTACTTGCTTCTTATTCTGGTTTTAATCCAGCTGCCATTGGGAAGGTGGCCCTCCCACTGAACATGGAAACTGTACCATCTGGCTAAGAAAGGCAAAGACTTTTGATCTCTAACAGAAGTCACTGAACCTACAAAAACAATCAAAACCAAAGAACCAACACAAATAAAAGTACCATTGTAGACTTAAACATTAACCATGCAGTGATAATAATAGTCATAACTGACAAAAGCACAGCAAATACAGCAGTTCATAAAGATAAGAGGATGAAACCAACATTCAGATTCAATAATCCAGAATACTCACAGAATTATAGAATTGGGGTTGGGTTGGAAGGAAGCTTAAAGATCATCTAGTTCCAAACCCCTTGCTGTGGGCAAGGACACCTTCCACTATGATCCATAATAAAAAAAAAATAAAAAAATAGATATATAATATCTATTATTTTCTGTAAAGATTTGTTACAAGGTTGTTCTAAAATTCTTGCATTGTAACTAACTTTTTTATTTTTTAAATTTTTATGAGTATAATGGGAGGAGAGTATTTGTAATTAATTTGCATTTTGGGACAGATTTTTTAGTGAACAAAGATTAAATGTTTTTTATAAATAAATCTGATACATATCATTAACAAATGTGTGTTTGCATTAAAAAAGTAGTAAGGTATGCAAACAATGCTATCATTCGTAAAACTTCTAGGCTTCAAGTGTATAGCTATAGCTACAGATATTTTATGTATAATGTAGAGTGCAGTTATATACACATATATACAAGTAAAGATGTTTTGGTCAGATGAACTGTTATATCTATTTTCCTTGCCTCCTATGATTTGTATAAATTTTTAGTGTTTTTTCATAATAATTTCACAAACTATCTTAAAGCAGAAGCCTACTTTCACTTTCATAATGTTTTTAACTGCTAACTTTTTGATCATTTACCTATGCTGTGCTTGACTGGATGAGATGTATTGGAAAGTGTATTACTCTTCTGTTCTTTAAAAGTGACAAGTACATAAAACTGACTCAGAGAATCAAATCTCTCACTAATTTATAATGTATATGTAGATGTGTGGATAGTTTGCACACTAAGTCTGCCGCAGTTTTTAGTGGAAAATCCTACTTCTGCTGTTGTAGAGTTCTCTAGGAGTTTAACAGGCACATTAAGGAAGAGAGAAGTTGTATTATTTCAGTGGGAACTACTGTTCAAGAATTATTTGCCAGTACTTGTGTATGCTTGGATTTGTCATTACTTTTCACAAATACTGTCTATAGGCTCTATTGAAGTCTGTTTGCAATTCTTGTGCTATCCATGAAACTTTACGAGATTCTGTAGAGTTATATGCAAATCTGCAAAATGATTTCCTTACCCCATGACTCCTATAAAGGAGTTCAGAGTTGTTACATTTTACCCCTTGACAAGTACTTATATTCTATTCATGCAAATAGATACAGAAATTTTATGGAAGTTTTAAAGAAAAGTTAATGAAAGCCTGAGAAATGTAACTGTTTAAGTGAATTAGCTGATGGTTGGTTGGTTTTAAAGGTGGCTCTACATATTTATCATAAATTTTACAGGCATAGAATATAAACTGTTAACCCAGTGTATAAACATGATAAATCTTTCCACTTGAACATGTGTCTCTCAACACGGCTATGTGGTTAGCTAAAGTGGTGGTACCTCCTTCCTGTTACAGAGTAATCAGACCTGAACTGATTTAAACAAATTTGACCTTGAGAAATATAAAGCTCATTTATTCTAGGGAGTGAATGAAGCATATTTAGTTTAAGTTAGTTGACAGATGCATATAGATTATCTTCAGAGACAGAAATCCTGGCAGTGCTGAAGTCAGTGTAAAATTCAGTGACTTCAATGGAACCAGGATTTTGTCCAAAGTGTTGGAAGCAAATGGTCTGGTGACGCCCACCCCTGTGATACTATTGTGCAGATTTGCAAGTGTGCTTGATTTCAGTTGCTTTTGTAGCACCATAAATAATCTGTCATCTACTCCGTTAACATTCCTTTGATAAACAGTGTCTACAGAAATTATTATAAAAGAGTTTCTTCTTTGATATGGAGGAGAACAGTGCTCAAAGTACAGTTTGATAGCTAATTAGACACCTTTTTTCTTCCCAGATGTATCTGCCCTTCCCTGTCTCAAAAAAATTAAAAAGCATTCCAGCACCACAGAAAATAACAGGGGCACATGATTCAATTCTTCTTGTCGATCTGCAGTTTTTACTGATGGGCATACTGTCCTGGGGTTTCTTTCAATTGTGATGTAACAGCAAACTGTATTTTAGCAGTAATTTCTAACTGAGAACAAGATTCTGCTGTGTCTGACATCCAACCAGCCATGAAGAGAACTAAATACAGTGGCTGCCCTGGAGAGAATCCAGCAGCCACCCCACATGAGAGCAGTATATAACAGATGGGACTAGGATGACTGATTTAATTAGAATATTTTAATAGAAGAATGGAGAAACATTGCACAGCTCTATCAGTTAGTGAAAAACTCCATTAAATTCCCCAAATTAATTGTTCCATAGGGAGAATATGTCAAATAAAGCACATCTCACTGTAATCTTTCTCTCTTTTTCTCTTCTTCTCTCTTTCCACCTCCCCCTCCCTCCCTGTTTTTCTGCTTTGTTTTTTTTTTTTCTCATTTGGGGAAATTCCAGATGATCGTCATGGAAATAAATCCATTACATTCCATTTTTAATACACCTAAACTCTAAAAAAGGAATAAGCTTTTGGATACACTTCAGTATTTATCTAGATCTATTAATTTAAATGCAGAATGGCTTAAAGCATTTGAATTTATCTGATTCCTTCAGTTCTATAGATTTCTTCTTGCAGAAATATCTTTCCTAATCGTAAAATCAAAAAAAAAAATTTCTTACATTTCATATACTAAATAATCTTCGTCCTAAAGAAAAACCATTGTTTGGAGGTTTGGGGAGTGTTTTTTTTTTAACAGGGAATAAGTTGTACCATGTATTTTATTGCTTATTAGGATCATAGGAAATAAAATATCATCACAGGACAGTGAATTCTTTAAACTATCCTTCCAGTTCTTAATAGAATCTGTATTAAATAATTTTAACCATATAATAATTTCATCTTTGCATTTGAAAAAAAAGTTACTTATTAGGAAATAAAGCAAGCCTACTGATATTAATGAAAGAATGACATACCATAAAGCTTAGCAACACAGTGCTTAATGATAATTCAGTTGTTGGAATAATGGAATCTATATCAATTAAACATGACAGAATCTCCCATTCAGTAACTGTTCAAGTGCTAAGAAGAAGAACAAATAGTCTAGTTAACAGCACAAGAAGAGAATCTCAGTATTATTTTATAGGAATTTCCTATTAAATCAAATTATAAAGAGCTGAAAACTAATTTAAAGAATATTTAAAGAAGACAAAGAAAATACTTAATAATAATCGTCATTATCTTCCTGAGTGGGGACGCAATTATTTTTATTTAAAGAAGGGGCTTAATTGTTGACAATAATTCATCGCCACAGGTCATATTTTTATCTCTCTTATTACAAAATGAGGATGTTGCATTAATTGAATATAAAACTTAGCAAAAATAGATTTTTTAAAAGAAAATAAGGATGATATTTTTGGGGTTTTTTTGTATATGCTACACAGACATTTTTGTTTTCATTATGATTTCACTGAAACAACAATTTTCAGGTTGTTTGTTTGGTTTTTTTCCCTAGAGGGTTTATATAAAGGATTTAATTCCATGGGTTTGTAGCTTTTTAGTCTACAGTACTTTTTCTTAGCCTTCAAGAACTGTACCTCACAAAATCACATACAGTTACTCTCCATTCAGGAGTAGCTCATAACTAAACTCGAATTTGCCTTTTCTATAGAATATTTGGAAGGGTATTAATTAAACAAACAAAAAAAAAACCCCCACCAAACCAAAACTCAACCCAAGCCAGGAAAAAAATATACATTTCTTCCTATTATGTGAGGAGTAAATTTGAGCTCCTACATTGTTTGTTGGTGAGTGATTCAATGTGACATATGTTACTATATTTTCTCTTCTCTGCGGCTACTACTTCAGCAGCAGAGTAGATCAGAATCCTTCAGACCTTAAAATCTGCACCTCTGCCATGTCATTCTGACATTGAGAGTGTCCTAATAAAGAAATTATTGTAGCATGCGGAATGCAATTATGGTACAATTAATGCCTTAGTCAGAAGAGCAGTTCAGGTTAGAATTCACATCTTCTGGTGCTTCACTAAGTCCAAGTCGTTCCTTAAATTCTCCAACTTTTGAGCAGGAGAACTTTGCCTTAGTTATGTATTAGTAACACTATGTCCTGGTTTTTCTTGTACATACTCAACCTCAGCAACACAGTTTCTGCTCTAGTGGCCATGAAGTTGCTTGTCAAATTTGATAAAACCACTGAACATCGGTCCTTCACTTCTTGGGATATATTGTTCTCCTTGGGAGAGATCATTTCCTCTTCATATACCTATTAATTTAGGATTAATCTGTTGCTGCCGACCTGCTGCTGGACTTGGAAGGTCAACATTCTCAAAGTTCAAGGAGAATAAGAAGTATAAGCTAAATGAGTTGATCTTCAGAATATTTGGCAGTGATTGTTACTGAGATCAAGTGAAATGGGCTTATGCAGAACTGTCAAACATATGTGGTGGGTAAGAAACGATAACATGAAGAGTGGCATTGGGTGACTGGTCATCTGCTTTCTTGGAGACAACATTTGATTAATGCTTCAACACCACCTTTTATTATAGGATGTAGAAATATTATGAGGCTAAAAAATACAGAATAACCTATGAAAGACGTGTATTTCATCACAGATTTGAAACTGCAGACATTATTTTATTAAAAAAATGTACGTGAAGACTTCTACAAACATTGGCCGCCTATTGTCTCGATGATGTTCCTTCACTGCTTTTCCATCACTTAGGAATCTTACAGTTTGAAGGCAAAAAAAGAAAAGTGATGGGAGAGGAAAGGAAAAAGTAATCAGAGGAAAGGGGGTTTTGGTTTTCTTGGTTTGATGGGATTTTAACGTCTATAGAGAATAATTAGGGTCACAGATGTGATTACAGATTTTGGGAATGTTTTTATATACTTGAATTCATGTATTACTGATGAAAAATACTTTTTTTTTTTAGAATTCAAAATTAAAGAAAAATGTCATTGAACTATGAAAATTTGAGGAATGAAACAATATAAACTTTATGAAACAAAGGCAGAGGTTGGGGTTTCTTTAAATCCCTAACAACTGGCTGTCATTTCTATGATTTTTCAGTTGTTGCTCCTGTTCTGAATAAGTGAAACTAGAGAGAAATCTAAAAAATATAATTATAATTTTGCTCAAATTGTACAAAAATGTTATATTTAAAATAAAATTAGACAACTATTTCATGTATAGAACTGTCTTTACATGAGATATATATGTGAACCTACACCATTCAGGTGTGAAGTGGCCTTGAGATGTGTTCATTCCAAACTTATGCACAAACATGGTCAGCTGAGAGATCGAACCAGGTTGTTCAGGGCTTTTTTGTGACATATGATGAGAAACCCTGGGGACGGAGATTGCCCAACCACTATGGGCAAATATGTTCTGATGCCTGACTTTCCTCACAGTGGCAAAACTTGCTTCAGCTTATGCCCATTGTCTTTTCTTGCCCAAATTCATGCTGTGCTGTGAAAAGACCAGCTCTAATCTTGTTCAGAATTTCTTAGGTGACCCTGAAGCCATTTCTACTCCTGGTTGGACAAGTCCTTCTTCCCCAGTCTCTTCTCATGGTGCCATTGCTCCAGCACTGCCTGTCTTTGTGGCATTTCCTGAAATGGCTGCAGTTATCAATGTCCTACCTGTATTAGGGGCTTCTACCCTTAAGATGTTATTTTAAAAACAATGGAGTAGGGGAAATAATCAGTCCTTCAGCTTCTTGCGAATACAATCCCAGATGCTGTTGGACTCACTTGTACTGTTAGGTCATGCTTCTGGCTCATGTTTAGTTTGTGTCAACCAAAGCCTTCAGCTGTCGTATAGTACATGTACTAATGTAGACCTCTGTAGTACGTTACTTTTTAATATCTTAAGGTGCAATGTGATGGATTAACCGTGACCATCAGACTCCATCTATCTAACCGTTTTTCCTATGAAGTTCCAGTTTGGATGGAAGAATATTGTGGGAGATAATGTCAAATCCTTTACTCTCCTTTTCTCTTTTTTCTTTTTAAACATTAAGCCAGTCTTCTGATACATCTATTACTATTCTAATACATCTATACACTATCATGATGTACTGTTCTTTTTCTTAAGTACTCACAAACTTTCCTGTGCTCCTTCGCACTTTAGAGCTGATTAACACATTCACAAGGTATTTTCTTGTTTATGAATAACAGATCCAACTGGTTTTGACCTCAATTCAAGCCACATCAAAAAACTATCCTGGATAATCTCAAGTTACCTCTCAGATTGCTTTCATCCCTGCAAATTTCCCTTCCAGTAGATGTCAGGAAGGTTAAACTCACCTGTAAGAATAAAGGTCTGTCATCCAGAAAGACTTCTTCCTGATTTTTAAAGAAGACTTCATCTACTTCTTTATCCTGTTCAGGTGGTTTACAACAGACTCCCATTACCACATCACTCTTACAGGCCTCTCTGTATTCAACAAACTCTCAATCAATTTGTCATCTGCCCTATAGATCTTCAGACATCCGGTTTGCTTCTTCACTCAGAGGGCAACCCCCCTCCTTATCTTCCCCGCCTGCTTTTACTGAAAAACATGTGTCTGTCCGTGGGAGTAATCCAACTGTATGAGCTATTTGCTCAACATATCAGTTATTACAAAAATGCCACAAGTCTGACATGCACCTGGTTTTCTACTTCCTCTTGCTTGGTTCCCAGGTTGTTCACTTGAGCATATACGTCTGGCTTGCTCCCCCGCCCTTGCATTCCTGTTTATTTCTAAGTAAAACAGAGCCCCCCAAAAAAGTGGAAAAAGGTGTTCATGGAGTTTGTTTGTTTGTTTTTAAGTAATTTTTTAGTACTTCTACCGGAGCAGAATTAAGTTTTGATCAAAATTTCATTTGAGGTAAAGAGAGGGAGTCTTTGGTATTTTTTTTTCTTTCTTGCCATTTGAAAATATTCAAATATTGGGCTTTTTAAAATTCTCTAAAATGTCTCTGAAAATTTCTCACTTCATAGTTTTCAACTTCACTGAATTTTCTTTTTCTCTGTTTTTAGGACAGAATTAAAACTGTTAGTAATGTGTGATCAAGGAGAATTTAAAGAAATATACTATAATGAAAAAAAAGCCAAATCAAACCAAACGAACAGTATCAAAAAGCCCCAACAACCAACCACATTTTGGGTTTCTGTAATCATGATGACATCTATGCTAATGTGTTCCCCTACAGTTTTTAAATATACCTATATTTTCCTATGCATATACACAGTCATTTTGTTTGTCAGTATTGGCATTTGGAATGGAAGATTTAGATATTATTTAAATAATGCGTATAACTGCAGGAGTGAATGTACTTTCTCTCAACCAGTATCTTAACTATACACCTTCTTCAAAAGAACGCAGTTTATGACTGGAATTTTTGCAGTTAGAAGGAGAGAATTTGAATTTCTCTTCAGTTGGCTTTGTATCTGTTCAGACACCAAAGTAAAATGCTACCTAAAGAGAAATGAGTAGGTGTCCTGTGCTCCAGGATCACAACTACTTTGCAAGTTACTCTTAAATAGCTTTAAGCTTGGTTGTAGGATTCTTTGATTCAAGTAAGCTTTCATGAAGTGGAAATTTCAGGTTTTGAGTTCAAAAAAAGGCTTTTATCCAAAGCAATTTGAAAGCATGAGTTGATTTCAAGTGATTACTAGATTTGAAAAAAACCCAAACCAAACCAAAACAACCCACCCTGCAACTGTGTTTTACTTCTGCAAGAGGAGCTTTGGGAGATCTAAAGAGATCCAGAAAAAAATCAAGACATCTCTTTTTTTAAAAGAAAAGTATCTGAAATGCCTGTTTTAGAAAACTTTCCTAAAATCTGTCAAGTCCCTCTTTCTTAGAGATATGATAATGGGGGATTTGAAGTTTTAGAGAAAAGTGTAAAGAGTTACTTGGCAGGCCTGTCCTAGAAGTTATGCAGTGCATGTACTGCATGATTGCCTCTCTCTCCCTGAAAGCATGATTGTTTTTCTTGGGATTACTCTTGGGTGAGTATCGATACCCATAATGAGAGCTGCTGGGCAGAGCAGCATACAGCAAGTCATTGGTTCATTTTTGTCTGTTTTGCTGCTGCTTTTTTGGTCACCAAGACATGATCTGGCAAATGTAATGTAAGACCAACCCCTTCTTTTCTACTAATATAGCTTAGCTGAAAGTGAAGACAGGCATAGTTAACCTTGCCTTAAGAGGTTTTATGCAATATGTATAGAGTTGCATTTTCACCATGTTTATATACCTTCATAAATAAATCAAAACTAAGACCTTCTTAAAGCAGAAGGTGACAAAATATGTAAAGTTTGCTTCCATTAAGGTTTTTCTGTGTAGCTCAGAACAATTTTCTCTGGCTATCTTAATAATGAAAATAAAATTTGCTAAAGGAAAAAAACCTCTTAATGAAAAGCTTGATTAACAAATTTCATGTGATCCTGTTCAATGTACAAGTGGTAAGACCTCCAGTGAAACAGTCTATTTAAACTGATCAAAGTTTTAAGAAGATATATAAATTCAGCAAAAGCTATACATGTATTGTAAACCTCTCTGTAACTAGAGAAAAGGGAGCACTCTTGTTAATCTTGCAGGTAACTCTTTTAACACCTGATATTCTGTTATTCTATGTCTCACTCCATACTCAAATTCCCAAGAATACAGATGATGGAGGTAACATTTAGGTATTCATTAAATACCGATTATTTATTACTCACCATGTTTTAAATTTTTGTAACAAGTGTAAGAAATGCGTGCAGGTCTACTTAAAAACACTATGTTGAGCATCAGTAAAGGTAATTAAACAGAAGCAGCAAGAAAGAACGTTAACTGGCTGATTCAAATTTTCAGTAGTCTCCTTACTATCTACACAATTTTTTAGGAAACTAGGTGACAGTTTTATTTCTAATATTTACCAGTTTGAAGGCTCATAGCTCTGTTCTTGGCTTCTACACAATATAGAAAAATAAATTGGTGAACACCTCTCCCCGAAGTATGGAATGTGCTGAATGTCATAATTAAAAATACTTTCTTTCATTTTTTTTTCTTTGAGATTGATTGTTCATTTACCCACATTACTTAATTTCAGTGGAACATGCCAGCAGTAAATTCACTGGCATGATATATTCAAGTGTGTTTAGTCTGAGGCACTGGGAGAAATTCAAGCCCAGAGTATTCTGTAAAAATCTCTCGTTGTCTTCTATTAATCAAAAGACAAATAACTTTGTCAGTCATATGTGGCAACAGGAAACATGCATGTTAAACAATACCTCTCTTACTATCTTTCTTTATTTCTCTGTTAATTCACTAGACACATCTGCTAAGACTAATCATTCCATATAGTGTATATATGTATACATCTAATGAAAAAAATAACACTTCTTTTCTCCAGATATATCACACAAACTCAATTCCATTTCATATTTTACACATTGCATTGAAAGTTATCTCATAATTTCATTTATATACACTTTACTGCTAGGCCTTGATATCCATATCTCCTCAAAATAAATGACAAATGTTTACCTCCTCACAAAAAGGTCAGACAATTCACAACAGAAAAATATGGATAGTGACCTAATTTAAAGTTTGAACTTTTCAGGAGTCATAATGTCTAGTGTAGTCATGACTGTAGAAGTCTAGAGAAGAAAGGGTTTATTGTGTTTGAGTAGACTGTGAAGTACTTACAAGCAGGGAATGCAGAATTATTATAATTAATTAATTTATCTGGTGATTTATCATTTAGCCTTTGTTCTCATTTTGAATTATGCATGAGCTAGTGACATTTTTGAAAAAAATTGTTTATTTATACCTTTACTAATTTTAACAGATAGTTCAGTCATTGTTAGCTGCATTTGCCTATCTCTGTTTATGCAGTAGGAAAATAGCTCTGTAGGAAAACTTTTTTGGGGTATTTTACTCTTATTTTTTCCTAGTTAAAGAAGGTTTATTTTGAGAGTGATTTTACATTGTCAGTGCTGTTCAATGAGAATAGAATTACTAACTGAGTGACAATCTTGGTAACAAGCAATACAGGGCTAGTAAGGAACAGCTTCCTTCGTATTAGATATTTTAAGTCACAGAAGTGACTTTATACAATTAATACAAAAAATATTGCCTTTATTGCATAAGATGAAACATTCCTGACCATGCTGTGGCTTTTACTATTACTTTTATTTGCACTGTGGTATCCTTCATTGATGGCTTCTGAGGCCCTTTTTTCTTGGTTCACAGAGTTAACAACATCCAACAATAACAGTCAAAAAATAATGCATTTGAAAATCAGATATATTTTAGTGCTGGTTTTAAGAGCTATTTCCAATTAGAATAATTCTGTATTCCATCACAATACAGTACACAATACAGCATTTGAAAAGTATGAATTTATGGTATTATGGTACTATATATTTTTAATTTTACATCTCAGTTTACACTCCTCTTCAGCAACATTCTTAAGTCTGGGTTTAAAACTAAATATTTGATAAATCTCACTCAAGTCAATCCTAAATTTGCTGTGTTTTCTCACTAATTATACCTTAGACCTCAAAGCATTTATGTCAGCTCAACAAGAGCTGTGTGACATTATAAGCTGCTAAAATTACTATAAAACATTTCATTTAAAAATAAGTGTTTTTATAATGAATAAAATTACATTCCTGAGCTTTCTCATTTGAATGTTCAGGTGAGTGATGTGAATAGTTAATTGACAAGGTTTGACACTGGTACAAATTACTAAAGATGATTGAACAAAACAAGTCGAATCACAGAAGAGCTGGACAATACTAAATGATCGGGCAAAAATTCTGGTTGAAATTTAAGGCTGATAAAATCTAAATAATCTACACAAGGGAACATCATTTTATATATGATGGTTTCTAAAATATTTATTTCTGCTCAGAAAAGAAATCTCAACAACACTGAAGCAATACAAGAAGCAATACAGCATATTAGAAGTTAGCAGGGGAGCAGTAGTAATAAAAGCAGTAAGTTCATTATACCAGTAAATGTGTATTTGTCTTAGAGAAAGTGATTAAACCAAATTTGTGAGTTAGAGAAACAGGAAAAGACCATCCAGAGTTTGAGTGTTCTCGCTGTCCATAAAAGAAGTACAGATGCACTCCTAGGGGCAGAGTCATGTTCCAGAAATTCTGTACTAAAGCACTTTGTCTATTCTCACTTTGTTGTGCCTACTGGTAAAACACAGTGGAAGTTTAGGTGTGAAGAAAAACATCTCCAAAGTTGCACAACTTTTTATGGTACCTGCTAGAGGACAGTTTTGGTAGTGTATATATGTAATGTTCTTACCAAGAATCTATGCAGAAAAAGTATCGTATTTTTGTCAGGGATATTTTCAGATTCCAGTTTGAACAAAGAGATCTTTTGGCTGGTCTTTTGGTAGGGAAAGTCTTTTTGCATAAATACATTGCATTGAAAAGCAAGTTGAAAGGATGGATAAGAGATCTGTCAGGAATGGGATCAGTCAGACCAGTCTGGATACACTTCTAGTGATTTTGAGGGCTATAGCTTCAATCAGAAGTGGACAATGGTGGTGGACTGAGAATCAAAACATCCCTTTCCTAATCTAATGGTTCAGTCAAAGGAAGCTCCTAGCTGGTCTGTAGCTGGCAAAAAGCACTAATACGTAGCTTGTGCTCTAACCTTGATTTGGTAGTCAGGCTGATCAAAGCTACTTTTTGTGACATTTAAGGCTCATAACAGAACTTGTAGGAATGTAGGAAAATGGCATTCCCCAACTGGAGTGTGGGACAGATGTCTTTAGCAGCAAAAAGAGAGGAGTAGATGTGATCATAAGCAAGTAAAGGTGTTCAGTTCTCTCTCAGAGCCCTCTTCCACTGGTGTCTAAGTTCATCCTTAAAGCTTGCTGTAATTTAGAGCAGTCTTCAAAGTGTTGTAACATTATGCAGAGACACATCCATGACCAAAGCAGCAGGAAAATCGGGAAATTCAAAACTGAACTAAAAGTTGTATTGCACTTTGTATGTTTCCTTAAAATAATCGATCTTGTAATGTGGTGGGGTTTTTTTTTGTTCCTTATGCTAGTCTTTCCTCTACATTTTTAGTTTGTTTCCAAATTAATTTTTCAATGCATTAATTGTATTTTAATAGCCTTTTGAGTAATGAAAAAGAGAGGAATAGGCATGGTTTCCAGCAGTTACAAAAGCTTAATTAGACATGGTGCTGATATGAAAGTGGATAACAACACTATGTGGATTTATGTTTTGGTTGGTATTTTACTCTGGAGACAGCCTGTTCTGAAGGCATGTTATTTTCAGAAGAAAACACTGTGCAAGAGTTGCACTGAAAGAAGACTAAAGTACATTGGCATTTTCTTTTATATTTTTAATTAAATTCTTTTTTTTAAATTCCATAAGTCCATGGCATAACAATGCAGAATATAGAAAATGTCATTTTATGGGTTTTGCTGGATGTGAATGAATTTTGCCTGTTTGTCTTTGGTGTGTTGAGGAGGAGTGATAAAGTTTCAAATAGAAGTAAAACTGCAATGTGTATTTTAAATTAAGAACAGATTGAGGACCCTGCTTTGTGATGAAAAAAAATAGACTTTTCTCTGTGGTTTTTTTTCCTGTTTATCATTTGTTTTGAGATATGCTGTTAAATACTGAGCATCTCTTTCTTTTGAAGCAACCCTTGTTACCTTTCCAGTGTTCCAACTATGACATTTATTTTCCAATTTTTTAATTTTGAGTTTTTAAATGGAAACTTTAGTAGCATGTGAGGAGAACCATTCAAACCAATTTTGTGTCTTATTATATTCTACCTTACTGACCAATAATGACATGTGCATTCAATGCAATTAAAAAAACCTCCATAATTACAAGTGACTAGATCTTTGGCTGCTCCAGGGCCTGGCATCTCAGTTGAACTGGAACTGCTTCCAGCAAAAATGCCATAAATTTATTAAAATTGAATATTAGTCTCTTGGATAAGCTCCTTTCTAAAAGTCAGTTTTTCTGGTAAAAAAGGAAAAAAAACCCACCATATCATTATCCTGCTGTATCTCTTTTGCTTCTTCCCTCTATTTTTTAAAATTTTTACTCCTTCCTAATGATAAGTGAATAATTTTATCTACTGTTTCAAATTAGTGTGTTAAGTAAGCAATAACTGTTTAAATTTAAAATATTTTCTGCCACATTTTTATAGCTGATCTATTTCCTGTGTACTTTTTGCTGTATTAAAGTTCTTTGCCACTTAGCACAAATTCAATTTCTATTCAAAATGAAAAATGTTATAGACTGTTGACAGCTGCCTGCAAGAAATAATCCAAACTCACCCTTCGTGCAGGTTTAAGATAACTCAATTCCCCAAGAGTTAACCTGGAGATCCTTTCTACACTGGATTTACTAGAGTATCTCTCCCATTGTGTACGGTAATAACTCAGGGCAGGCTGTTTCAAATTAGAGGAAATCTGGTTCATAAATTGAACAAGGGAGTCAGTTAATAAAAAAAAATACCAGAAGCAGAAGACAATGGAAAATTTCAGGAATTGAGGTACAGCTCCTATAAAGCATCTTTGAGTTTTCAGAGAACTTTTATTTCCTGGTTTTAACAAAAAATGCACAAATACGTGTTATTATACTGAAAATATTTTTTCCAGATTAAAATGGGCACATAATATCCATTTAGCTATTAAAAAAAAATCATGTTTTGTGACACGTTTATTTATTTCACTTAATAGGTCTAATAAATAAAATAGCAGACCATATTTTCTAGTCTTATGCATTGTTATCACTGTTACCATATGTATTGTTAACTTTCTCAAGTAAAAGAATCATCCAAATATTTCACTAGACAAAATCTTATGGATTCTCAATTTCCTCTCTAAAAGGAGAATGAAAGTAATCAGGAAACTTAACATGTGGAAGTACATGCTATCAATTGAAAAAACAGTTCCCAGACCATCTAAACAGAAGTCCCACCGGGATTTCGATAACCCACTCTTCTCTACAGTTAAACAGTTTAATGTATTTGGCAGCTTAACAAAATCCATTTCTTTCTAACAGCCATGATTTTGGGGTTGGTTTTTTTAATTTTAACTCCATGATGTAGCTCATACCCTTCTCACATAGAGGGCAGCTTAAACTTCTCTGTAGCCAATCCATATGCTGTTTGAATCAATCTTTCCCCAGACAGACAAAACTGACTAATGTCCAAAACATTATAATAACATTTGTAGCTGTAGTTGAGGAGGGACAGCACATATTAATTTGTCATTTGGTGCATATTTATCAATGAGATTGTGCACTGTTGCCAAACCAAAGCCCTTATTAAAGCTAGTGCTGCTGAAATCAAATGGCCTTCATTATTTTTATTCTAAGTATATGGATATTTTTATTAAAAGTTTATTATATATGCTCTAGTGTGATTATTTATAAAAGACAAAAGGTTTTGAAAAGCGAATAAAAAATTCAGCACAGAGTGATCAAGGAAGTATTTTTCTTTTCTTTTTTTGCATTACAACTCCAGAGTAACTTTAGTGAAACTATCACTGGCGGAACTGGTACAACAGCAGCTGGGAGTTATCATGACAATCACAACTTCGAAATATTTGTTGCCAATAATCTTTCTGATATTTCATCTATTGATGTAAATGTATTGAAGGAAATGTATTCAATGTCAGGCAGGTTTATAGTTTAATAAATATTTTCATAGTCCTTTGCAATGAACTCCATCTAGAAAAATAGAGGAAACATGAAGGTTGGATTATCTTCATCTTTGTGACAATTTGTACTTGATGAGAATGACTCTGTACCCATTCATAGAAGAAATGTGCCCATGGGGAAAAAATGTACTATAAATATTAAAGGACCTACTATGCTGTAGCTAGATGTAATATGTCCTCGCTGCATTTTATCACACTTACTTTTACATACCATTAGAGTAACTTGCTTTGAACATATGGTTAGGGAATACCTAAAGACTTTTAAAAGGCAAACAAAAATGTTTTCTATGTGATTCAGATTGTTGTATACAAATATCTATTTCAAAGTACACTGCACTTCTTCATTGTACCTCACTCAAAATAGCTCCAGAATAAAATACAAATTCGGTAAATATTAGAATTTATTTACAAATCAGATTAACTTCCCCACACACACACTTCCCTGCTGTTCTTTATTCATGAGTGCTACAGTATTGACAAGAAGAAAATATAGAGCAGAAAAAAGATATCAGAAAAAAAAAAAAAGATATTGCCCCAAAAGTTTCCTGTGAAGATTCTAATGGAACAAAATTGTGGGGCTTGTATATTTAAATTAGCTGTGTGTATGGAATACAAGGGCCCCAGTTCAATACATAGTGGTCAGAGAATCAAAAGCAATCATATTCATATGCATGGTTCTACTCATTGTGTATACAGTCTGTTTTTCAGGTGGGTGCAATTCTATTATGTAAATATTTTTCTCCATACAAATAATAACTATAAAAAGCCCTAATGCTTTTACAGATATTATTTTTATTTTTAAAAATAATCTTGAAATACATGGATACATTAAACTGATTATGAAATTATTATTTAAAATAATCACTTAAATAGTTTCTGTGGTCAGATTATAATATTTGAAACCTTCTCAAGCTGTTCTGGAGTAAATGCTTTGAGAGTGAGTGGTAGATACCACCTGGTGAGTGACCTAAATCAAGGGATTTTGATGCTACCAAATTGATTGGAAGACTATCATAACGTGTCACATCATTTGCAGATTTAGTGTAGTTTTCACAAGAATTTTTTCACAAATGTTAACTAAAAAAATGATAACTCTTCAATGTTAAAAGAAATTAATAACTTTTGATCAAATAAGGTATTGGATTATTTTTTATCTGTACACTACTAGAAAGGGTATGTTGTATAGGTTCTCAACACCACTCCAGATAAATTACTTTTGGGAAGTTTATCAGTTCATTTTGCTGCTCAGGTCTCTCTTCCCTGTATACCATCCTTATTTATGTCCATACTGAAGGCTAAAAATAATGAACAGTAATTTCAGTGAGGTATAGGCCAAGATATGGAAAGGTCCAATGAAAAACATTTTCTAAGCAAGGAAAGTTCACCTCTAGAGTTTTCTAGATTATCAGGTTTCTACTTAAACTCTCACATAGCCTCAGATTATAAGAAGGATATTTTGAAAATTTTTATGAAATTCATTTAGTTGCCTTTTTGTTCATGGTGATTTCATGCTAAGACTTAAGATCTTCCTGTAGACTATGTCTGGTACACTACCAACAGCTGGGGAGGGAATTGTAGTACCACAGTACTAGAATAAAGTAAGATTAAAAAGATCTCTGAGGACTTATCTACCCTGCAGCTCAAAGCAGTTCGACCAAGTAACTCAGGGCCTTGTCCAGTCGCATTCTATCTCCAAGGATGGAAATTCCATAGCTGCTTGGGCAACCTGTGCCTGTATTTCACCGGCCTATGTCTAAAACTTAGATACTAGCTAGCTAGCTAGCTAATACATCTAGGGCCTCTGTTTCCATGATTTCTTTTCCATGTATGAGAGAAATAATTTATTGAATATCAGGCAGTCATTTTGGAATTACAATAGTCTGACTATTCAAACACTACCTGAGAAACTGACAGGTTAGATTACTCCTTTTCTGCCTGCAGGTGTTTTAGTTGTGGCTTTGAATAACTGATACTGTGACTGCCATCTGGCATCTGACATAAAATGTGCCCTGTATCTAGAAACTTCTTATTTTAGACTGATGTGTACTTTTTCTTTCATTATAGGCCAAGGATTCTTCATGGAAACAGGTAGTACCCCTTTGAGTTGTAAAAACCTCATTCTTGTCTGATCTGGGACACGTGTATTGAAGATCTCAAGCAATAACCAAAACCACTCAATGTTAAAAAAAAAAAAAAAGAAAACAAAATGCTCTGAAAACTGCTCTGAAAACAAAATACTGACTTTTGTGATATGAAAATTCTATTTCATACTTGAATAAATATAAATAAGTTACAGAATTCAAAATTAAACTAGTGGTTAGTTCTCCTGTTCATGATAAGAAAATATAAATGGAGGACTCTCTCAAACAGTAATATATATTATTGGTGTTAACATATCTGCAAATTTTATACAACTGAGGCAGTTATCAGAAAAGTAAGCAAAAAACAGAATGAATGTTGCTCAGGAGGAGAGCAGACAATACAATAAAATTTCATGTCGAAAAAATATTTTTACTAAATTTTCATATGTGTATAATGTAAGAAGTACTGACACAAAATGGTGACTTCTTCCAGAAGGTGAAATTTATGTTCCTCTGGAAAATTTTATTTTATTAGGATGACATTTTCTGACATTACATGAGAGATGCACTACCTAGTAAATAGTGAGAAAGATCATAGAAAAACACTGGCTGGAAACAATACGATGGCTGTTGCAGTGTTTCATAATTCATAAACTAGTCTCTCTATCATTGCCTAATTCTTTTTGTCAGCTATAGGTATAGGGTTAAATAATATACCTTTCTAGAAGATCTTGAGCAGCTTCCTAGTGACACTTACCAGGATTTTTGCAGCTAAAGTAAGGGCCTCTTATAGCTGAAATGACAATAGGTTTTTGCACCACTTTCATCTTGGGCATAATTTTATGGAGTAGAAATGAATTCTAACATAAAATGACTCTTTAGTGTAAGTTGTTCAGAACAGAATGATGCTGAGAACTTTCAACCTGCTTAAGGGAACCCATACAGATCTCCAAAGCTGTTTGCACTGCCAGTGCAGATATATATATCAGTATATATCGTCAGAAAGGCTTTTAGTATTTACTGGAGATAAGGGCTGGTCCAGAAATTCAGAGGATAAGCCTGTATGTGGATCCTATCTTCCCTTATTTGTCAAAGCCAAAGTTGATTCTGCTCTGCATTTCAATCTCAGGCATGTTAAATATCTTTCTGCTGTGTAGAAACCAAACATGAAAGATCAGAGATATTTGCCTTGACTTCTGAGAGGTCAGCATGCCATTTCTTTTTGGAAGAAAAATGAAAGAATGAAGACATATAATGCTTTACTGAATCTGCTTTTATGTACAATATACACAACCTCCCTGATGACTATGTTTTTGGACAGAGGTATGAAATAATCAGAGTAGACTTCAGAAATCATTTGTGTTTCAATTCCCAGTGAGATTCTCTGTAGAGAAGCTGCTACAAAACAGCATTCTATGGCCTAATGTATTGAGCCTTTTTTTTTAATAATTAGATGATTTTGTATCAGCAAATAACAGTTGAGCTGGTGAGCCAGATGGACATCAGTTAAAGCCCATCTTCATGAGTTTGGAATTGTACTTCTATATGTCTTTTGCATCTTCTATGACTACAGTTTTCAGTAAATAATTTGCAGTAAATATTTTCAGATAAATACAGAGAACAATTTTCTATAAGCATGTGACACTAATGTTGTTTATACTCCATCATGATATTCTGGAGTGTGTTCTGCATAAAAGTATTGTGCACAATTTGATAAATATTTTTTACTCAAATTCATTGAGAAATTTTTTACTCAAATAATTTGAAAGACAAGTAAAAGAATTTCCTAACAATTTTTGTATGAATCATAATAAAACAATTTTCTCTTTTTACTTATAGGGGATTGTTCTGGTTTAAAAGTAAACCAGCAGGAGAAATGAATTCAGCTCAAGAGAGATTACAAGTCAGAGTTACAATTTACTAAAAAGATTACAATAAATTCAGTGATAGAGAGAAAACTGGTTTTAACCCCCAAAGACAAATGTACAACCCAGCATCGAGGACAAGAAGAGAACAGTGTTGGGTGACCCCTGTGCTGAGCACCACGTAGTGCCCCTGGGTGCAAAGTAAGAGGAAAGGACATCCTGTTAGTCCAGATGATGGTCACAGTCCTGTTGAAGCAATGATTGCAGTCTTGTCAAGAGTGGCAGTCCTGTTGGAGTTCTGGTCCTCCTCAGGATCTGATGGGAGGTCTCAGAAGTTATCACAGATGAATCATTGGTGCCTTAGAGTTTTGATTTTTTTTAAAATTTTGTAGATTTTAGAAGTAGTCATATAGTGAATGTAGATTTGAAAGCAGCAGCACATTATCCCTTACCCTTTAACACAGCAATCACAAATAGCAAACCCTGTTACCCATTCCCATATCAATTCCCCTAAATTCCATTAGCCTGTTTAGTCTCATTTTCAAGGTAGAATTGTAGCAAACACCCCAAAATCTGCACAAGAAGATATAACCATAGATACAACGACCTTCAGGTGCAGAGCTCTGGAAGGCCACCAAGAACAGCACGTGCTCCAAGGAGTATGAAGATGAGGAAGAAGGGGTCCCAAAACTCTCCCAGACTCAATTCCTTAAAGGTGTGTCAGGGGACAGAATCTGGACGGGGATTGGGTGAAAATCATTACAAAAATTGTAAACGCCTGTGTTCAGGAGCAGAGGTGGTGGTATTCCTGGAAGCCTGGGGGCTCATTAAAGCCTTTTTGTATCCTTTTCTTACCTCCTACCTAATTTGGCCTGGAGTCTTTTTTCCTCCACAGCCTTTCAGGCAACAGTATGAAGACAATGAAACACTTCCCTGCCTCCCATGGTTTCTCTACACTCAGCTTGTAGCCTGAGGTGTCAGGTGGGCCTGGGACACCTTCCGAAAATGATCCATTTCTTAACAGTCCATCAGAAATTACATAGACAATGTAGAATACATAGTTTTGGTTATACTCACATAGTGATAAACTGGTCCTGGCCCCTGTAAGTAGGACAGGGATAAAGATTCTCTCAAATAATTGTTACACTTTTTAATTAAACTATTTTTATTGTCTTTGTGGGTGTATGTTGGTTTTTTAATAATAATTTTAAAAAGTGTATTTTGGGCAATTGAAATAGTTAATATTAAATTAAACTTAAAATGCTTAAATATTTTTACACTAGGAAGTTAGTACTGTATGTGGGTTGATACTAAGAGACACCTAAATTGTACAGGATGATTTATTCTGTCAATCAAAAGAGATTGAATTCCAGATATGAAATGTTTATTATGAAACCACAGAAGCTCCACACCATAATGCTTTTAATAAATTTTTTATTAAGTAATATAAACCAATAAATGAATGTAAAAGTTTTGTTTAGTGATGATATATGTCTAAATATGCTTTTTTTTGCTCAAAAACTTGTCTACAATTTTAATCTATGCTATATTGAGTACATTTCATTTTCACTAGTATAAATTTAACATTTTATTTTGCAGAAGAACCTGGATACTTGCAACCACACTCAGGGAAAAAATATTTTTTTACTTGCTGGGATTTCCTAGCACACATCTGAAAAGAAATATGTTTCATATATTGCTGAATTAATATGATTATACTTAAACTGTGTGTCCTGACTTTAACTGGCATTTTGCTTTACTTTACTACACCCATCACTACTATGTCGATCTTAGAATTACATTAAATGCAGGCATATGGATCTACTTAACATGGTTTCACACTAAATTTGTACAGTGCTTGATCTTCCCACTATATAATGGCACTTTTTTTGTTATCAACACATTCATGGCCTACAGCTGACTGCTTTTATAGCTTTTAATTAAAATCTGAAGTGGAAAGTGTCTATTAGTGTGTGAAACCAGTCATAAAGATGAGGTTGTACAAACCCTGCATAAGATGGATAGCAGTTACATCACTTTTCCCACCTTTGTCTTCATGATGAAGAGAAGCTCATTCAAGTTAATTGTATCAAAGTGGGAGGTCTTGGAGGCAGAGCCTATTTTGACAAATGCCCTCTATTGTTAAGGAACTATAAATAAATTGGCAAGCCAGGAACTTTATCAATATTTTATTGGTTTTCATGGACTAGTTAGAGAATCTCACCTACAGTTTTATTCGTGGTTCAATTTTCTTTTAAATTGGCAACTGACCTTGTATATCATGCTGCATCTTTGGATATTAATTTTTTCTCTAAAAGCTATGTTTTCAAAATGCCTGGAATCTATACACACATTTCCATTTGTGAACTTGAAGAACGTTAATTTGTCACACACTCTGTAATACATTTCCAAGAGCTTCTTTATCTTATACGAGTGTTTGACCACTACATATACAGTTTCAGAGCCTCTTTTCATGGGCAGCCCTGCTGCTTCATTGACTCAGTAAATGAGACTGAAATTTGTCTCATTCTCTTGTAAACATCTCCTCTTCCAATTCATAACCAAATAGCTAAAACACCCACAACAGATTTGAAACAATGTAATAAAAATCTTAATGCACTACCTTTGCTTTGTTTATAATTCCTTTTTGGAAAGAAACAAAAAAACCTCATCAACAAAAAAAACTATGGCCCATTCTGACAATTGCTTTGACTTTCTAATTCACACTAATCTCTTTCTTTCCATCTCCTTAATCTGGAAAAAACTTTCTGCTTTCTACATGCCTTTCTCCATTTCTTCCAGAGATAGTCTTTGCTGCCTTCCCTCTGCTATTTTATGTCTCCTGCATGTCCTTTCATCAGTGATAATATTTTGTTAGCTTTTCTTCTCCTTGTTCTCTGAATATATTTCTCATTAATGTAGCTGTTGTTTTTGGTGTCCCTGGCAATAGGCTGATTTTTCAAAAAAGCGTTTTGATTCCTTATGGAATCTGTTTCTTCTCTTTGTAGTAAAACAAGTGGTTGTCAAGAAAGTAATCAATATCATGTGGTGAATTCCTTACAAATATTGGAAATTTTTTAAAAGTCTTTGTCATGGGTTTTCCTAGGGGATAATTTTTTCCACACCCCCCACAAATTGCTCTAAGGTGAGAGAAGTTTATGCAGACAAAGAGATCTGATTGGGGAGATAATAATATTAGGATTTATTATTAGCAAAAATAAAAACTAAGCAACTACATTTACAGCGATTCTAATTAAGCAAAAGCACTATGTATTTACACAAGCATCCCTCCCCCCTTTGTATCAGTCCAGGAGGAGAAGGAG